>CM073772.1:61252422-61920321 GCA_037158775.1 Hetaerina titia | reverse complement strand
AAACATATACATTGACACTGAATTCAATTGCTTTAACTCCTGTTGTTGGTGAAATATTGATTATATGCCATTAACATCTTATCTACATATTTAAGCTGACCTGGATCACTGTTTGAATTTCTCATGTTATGAGAACTGATTATGTATCTGTTTTAACCAAATTTGGTCTGGCCATACAAACATGATATGCAATTTCTTTTTATTAATCAGGATTTATAGATGAACTGAACAATCAATCATTATTATTAAAGCAGTATATTATTTAAAATAGGTTTTCAATTAATACAGACTAATAATTGCTACATTTCATAGCTTCATCGAACAAAATAAACTGACACCTCACACTACATTAAATTGTTCTTCCATTTCAAATACAATTTACTCTATTAAAAGCTGCCACAAAATCTGCAAAACAAATACATCCTGATTGCACTCTATACACATTTCTATTAGCAATCGCATTACTGCTATGGCATTACCCATACCTCTCCTTTCCTAACCCAAATTGGCCCTCCCCAAAGTAATCATTCGCCCTCATATCCATCCTCTTATTAATGATCTTAAGTACCACCTTAGGTGCATACAAAATCAATGCCCCAAGTCCTCAGATATGAATGACTTTCCTTTTGGAATGGGAACTTACGCTGATATCGCAAAATCTTCTGCATAAATTACTCCCTCATCAATGCTATGAATTTGCCTGAAAAACTCTTTGTTCATTTTTCCCTAAATCCTTGACCAGTTCCACAGGGATGCTATCCATCCCATGACTACATAATAATCTGAATCCATATAGGATTTTGATTCCTTTAATGCTCTTACCTCACAATTGAGAATGTCTAATCAAGCTATGCCAATCTACAAAATATTGTTGTTGAAGTGATGGGATTTTGTTTCAGGAATAGAGATGTGGTTAGATGTTTTCAGTTATTTTGTTTATATTTATTCACTTCAATTATGTTTAATATATAAACAGCTCATTTAAATATTTTTATGAATGACAATTATCTTTCTGTAATAGAGATTGTTGTTCAGAAGCTGCAGGTTATATTTTCAAAAAAATGAGTTGATAATGATGCTAACCATTTGTATGCCACCTGATAATGTTTGCCCACAGACTGTCTGTACAGCACACTCATTTCTCCCTATCCTCAGTAAACTTTACCCACACACTGCATAATCCACCATTCTTCTTTCACCCTATTTTCTTGCTTCAGTTTATTTATTTGAACTTCCTTCTTCCTATCTGTGTTCTCATTCTTCCATTTCCTTCTCTCTTCTATAATCATTTCCATTAATCCATTGTTTCTTTGTTATTTTTCTACTTAATGTTTCCATATTTTTGTTTGCAACTTTTGATATGTTCCCAATCACTTATGTCATACTGTCCTCACTATACATCTTACTGCTCCTCCCTTTTTTTCTCCAATTAATGCTTCCATATCCCATTTCACTGTATTTTCTGTTTTATCCTCTTTGATAATACATTCTGTTAGTACTAAATCAGGATCTGAATTCATATCCACTCCCAGGAAACTGTGCAAATCAATCACACTGTTCCTAAATCTGTGTGTAACGATAATATAATAAACACCTACACCTATTGCAGTGTTTAAAAGTGCTTTCCATTAGAAAACCCTCTCTTCAGCAAAACTTTATCGCATTCTCACAATGGTCATTCCTTGTTCCTAAACAGCTGTCCCATACTTCACCATCACTTCTCTCTTCATCTACCATCATGTGGCAATCCCCCACCACTACCAATGTTTCATTCCAGGAACGTCCAAAATAATTTCCTCTAATTCATCATAAGCCTTGTAAACTTCTTCCTCCCTATGATTACTTGATGGCATGTACACCTGAACAATGACGAAGTTCCACTGTTTAAACTTTTACTTATATTAACATAATAATATTCTATCACTTGTCTGTTTACTACACTTCTTCCTTTTTACTCAAAACTTTCATTATCCTTCGATGTTTCTCTTCCCCTTTACTGTACATTACTCTATTTATGTCATTCCAGTAATCCCTGCTATCCTTTCATCTCATCTGCATAGTCAAAAAATAACTATATAACCTCCATCTCCAGCTTTATGTTTTCTAATATCCTTGTCCTAACATTCCAAGTACTTATTCTAATTGGTTTGGTCCTGCTGTCAGTTTCACTTTGCAAGGATTTTTTTGAGATGGTGACTGCGGAAGCCTAGCCTCTCCCATTTCCAGGCACAACCACGGCCTAGGATGGACTCGTACTAAAATCTATGTCTATCATTGTTTCATGGATAATAAATTGGGATTGTGGTTGAGAGGTATCCATTTTCTATGGATGATATAATTGCGGTATTTTTGTTTCATCATAATTAAATGTTAATTGCTGCTTTCAAATGGTTCAACCACTTTTAGTCTATTTTATGATAGATGAGATACAAATAATGAGCATTTGTCAAAGCTAGAAGAAAATGGATCTCAAACATTTGAAATTTCAAGTGAAAAATTAATTTCAGTTACTTAAAAACATTAAAATTAGTACTACTGAATTTTCAAGTTTGTCAACATCAGCATGTCCCCTAAATGAAACTCATTAACACTTGAAGATTGATATCCACTATCGTCAATAAAAAATTAAATTTCTATTAGGTTCAAACATATTTTACCTCCAGTAGACCAGAAGTAAATAGTTTAGATATTCATTCTTAGTTGCTGGGTGGGAGGCCTCAATCATTTTTAAATTGAAAACAGTCTAGCTTAGTCAAACACTTCATTTTTAAGATTCTGAAAAAAGGATTTAAAAAAAATTATCATTATAATTCATATACATCATATATGTACACTTTCATTTTTGAGCTTCTTCTTGCCGAATGACTTAACTGACAAATGAAGAAGTGATTGTATCGGTGGCCTGTTCTACATATGGATTCATTGTTTTACAAAAGCAAAGTATAGCATATCATGGTGTAGAGATGCATTTGAAGATAGTCCTCATTGAAACAAATCACACAAGATGTAATTCACGGGCTATCCTATGTAGATTAGTTCATTAAGAGCACTGATATCCACCCTAATGAGATGGCAATAATTTTTGTTTTAAAAAAATAGCTGAAAGAGACCCACAAATATTCACAATTAACTTAATTCACACTAGACAAGATGATTTCAATCTATGTAAATTCCCTTCTATTTATCTATCATTTCTAAAGGCTCTATCTTTTACTTAACTCTAAAGGCATAGTGGGAGTTGGATGCATTGCAGGGCTTTCAATATGGCTCAGTAATTTGTGAAAAACTATTTAATATTGTGTAATCACAAGGAAGGGATGGTGAAAATTAAAGGTTTAACTGACATAACAGGACCATTTTGTCTAATTTTTACCTAATCTATTCAATACAGGTGCTTTGTGCTTGCACAGGTTTTGAGTGATGATCTAGACTGCATACTACTGTAAGAATAAGAAGCACACAGTTGGAGGCTATTATGGCAGTCAAGTGATTTTTTTCACTAATTAATATTTAAACCACGTACCAAGTGTCCAAACAGCCAATGCAAGTGCCGCAACATCTCCCTTCGGTTGACCATTCAGTGTAAGTAAAAATTTCAGTTTCTTCTGTAGAATTCCGAAATTTAAAAGGCATTCAATACCCATCCATCAAAGAGATCAGAAAAAATAAAACCTCTATAATATACTGAAAGTAAATTTTAGTTCAGGGGCAAAAACTAACAGATAAATATCTGTCATTATATGATAGCCACCCCAGGACAGAAGCTAAATAATCAATCAAACATGAAAATGTCATTCTCAAAAAAAAATGTTGAATTTAAATAAATCTATGACTGATCCTACTCAACAAGGTAAAATAATTTGAAAAAACAGTATTATTTTATGATTTATTTAACATCAATACAATAACTTACAAAATAACAAATTAAAATCTTAGTAAAAAATAAAAAAACTCAATTCTTAGAAGCAACATACTGACTGGCTTCATTACACTCTTAGGTATATTCCTCTGATTACATTTTAAATACCAAATTCCTATTATTCCATACTTGTGGTCTCTATTAATGACATCTATATGGATAACAGCATTGAATAATCTATTGCTATTTACATAATCTAAATGTTTGCTCAAAAAAACAACCCTGAAAATTATTCAGAAGACTAATTTCAAAAATAATTAATTACATCATTTTCCATTTCGCCTTGCCAAAACTTTCCTGGACAATCACAGGAGTCATAAAAATTATTGTCACCACCCATATTCAAAAGCTACAGTATACTAACTAACAAGAGCATTTAAAAACTTACAATCACAGATCAACCTATTACTGCTGGAAACCCTGACTCATAACTATCAAACTACCCTTAATTTGGATTGATATTAACATGGGTATATATTCAAATCATGAAAAACGTGGTCCATTCAAAAGAAAATCACATTAATAGAAATAACATCAATAGGTACAAAGATATAGTATAGCCCTAACTAATGTTTGTCCTTTTAAGAGAAAAAATAATGGGGGCCATAAAAGTGAATAATCTTTCACAAAAACTTAGTGGGAGAAACAGTTTATAATCTATATGCATCCAAAAATTCAAGTAGCTAAAATTGAAAATAATAGCATTAATACAATGAAAGTATAGATTAACTTCTTCATGAAATGTCATTACAATAAAGAATGCACTACTCCTGCTTTCATGATGAGTCAATGACTGCTCAATCAAACTTTCTCTATGATTGAAGTTGACAGCAGAAAGCAGAGTGAAGGCCTATGTGAGATGGTGACATTACCATAATTCTGTCAAGAGACAAAGCCATTGCCTAAGGAATTTGAGGATTGTTTTAAGGGATATGGTTGAGTTTGAAATTTTCTGTTCTGGTACAGGGACTGTCAGAGCATCAGAGATACTTGGTATGATTATGAAGGGTGTAAAGAGTCTGTACTAAGGAAAATAAAGAAAATGGAAAGGATATTTTCCTAAAAGGCATGTTAAATCTAAACAATACCAGGATTTAGAATGACTTGTGTCATTTTAACTTATTTGAATGGTAAATATACGAAAACCAAAGGAACAAAATTTTTTCAAAAATCTATTTCTTACCAATTAGTTTCTACATATGAACTCATTGAAAATACAAGTAAAGAGAGTAACTATTATCAAGAATACCAATTTATTGAGTGGAATGAAGGAAAAACAAGTATATTCAAAACAAGATGCCAACTAATTTGATGTACATATAGGCTATAAAATTCATGTGAAGTATAACCAAATATTTTTTTACTAACAGCAATGAACTCATGTTTGAGTGCAGCTCAAAAACCTCTTTAGCATCAAAAATATTACATGACTCCTAGTATTGTTTTAAACTACATCACCACTAATACAACAGATAAAAAATTATCACAACAGAAGGATTTAAAAAATTATATATTCATCAGAAAGACTGTACATAAGTAGTTGGCAGTTGTCATAGTATAAACAAAATCACAAAAGATAAATGTATTGATATGAAATAATTAATCAAATAAAACCACTCATACAGTAACAATCAATCAACCTATCAAATGATTTACAAATTGGAATTTTATAATAAGAAAGGAAATTTTACACTGCACGAATGAGAATCTCTTGGAAACTCACTTAAGGAACAGAGTTCTTTCTCCTTCCCTGGTGTACCTACATCACATTCACATTATTATATCAGATCAAAGATTAACAACTATCCCCTCAGTAGTGACCACAAGAACTTTCAAATTAGAGGTTAACATGACATTTATTACCTAATTATTAAAATGAATTTCAATAAGTCAGGTCCCAAGGGAAATTGGGGTACAAATTTACAATGCATTTACTTTGGGTAAATATAAGGAATGTTAAAAGTCAGGAGCATTTAAGGATAAGCTAAAAATGTTCCCATAAGTTTAATTTGCCTTTTTACCTGGAAGATTACCTCAGTATGCACAAAGAAGTTTGACATGACGTTTTATTCAAATTTTGTTTAATTTGCATACATGTATGTATTAAACAAAGTGTATTCATTGGTATTTCTTGTATTATGGGATCCATTTACCATGTTTTTTGGGAAAAAGTGATTTATGTAGTTTATTTTCAGCTTCCTGCTATAGTATTTTGATGCATAATTAACTCTAAGTCTTCAGAGATTTATGATTCACAGTTTAGCACTTGCAGTACATCCCATAATACACCATTATATCAAATTAGAGAAAGAGATCTATACCTGAAAATTTAAATGAATCCATGTTCATGACAATATAATTAACTCAAAAAATTAAGAGTGCAAGAAGTAACCAAAGTTGTGCTTATATAACTTTGTTTTTATTCCTTCTCCCAACTTCCCAGAAAACATTTTCAACAAGAGCTATCCCAAATCTAGATCCTGTATTACCTGGAGCATCCTTCCCTCCCAAAGTAGATTTCACACAGTCATTGAAATCAAAAATTATTTTCCATTATTGGGATACAATTGTGTTCATTCCAAAAATGAATTCATAATTGTCTCTGCACAACTATATCTACATTGGGGATTCAATCCAATAATACATCCCCCTGTTCAACACAAAAATATGTAGGTAGCACACAATGATAATATTTTATAGGTTCCAAATAAGAGCTTAGCTAATAAGGAAGTAGCATACAAAGCCATTACAAGATAATTATCACAACATGATAAGCAAGAGGCAGATGATTTTTGGACACGTAAATTCCATGAAGAGGGTGGGGGAAAGCCATACTGCAAACATAGTATGAGGTTTATCAACCTCACTTCTTGTTCCCTGGGAAGTTACCTAGCTTATCTAGTGGGAAAACTATCAAACAGCTGGTCTATAATGGTCAGATACACAATAGAAATTACATTTAAGAGTCTGTTCATCCCAAAAATTGTAACAATTTTAAATTTGACAGTTACACAAGACCAAAAAACTGAGGAGAGAGCTATCACTATTCAAAAAAATGCACCAAAAATCACTTGGGTGATGCACTGAAGTCTTTATCTTTGGTGAGAATAACACAGTTTTGCAGAGCAACTGTTGGAACAGCATCAACTGTTTTACCTAAGGGGGATAGCAATTTTTGATTAACATAAAAAGACTGGAAGCCCATGCTAATTCCCATTCTTGCCTAAATCTATGAGCAACAAGAATCACTTTGGGATAAGTCCCAATCCCATTTATGTGTACACAAAGTAGGCGATAAAAGTTTTTTCAAAGGCATGTTACAAGTATTGGAACCAAAAAAGTAATTTGTTTGTAAAATCAGTACAATGTAACTTGCCTTTTAATCAACAGTGTCAATAATATGAATGGATTAACAATTTGAGTTTCATAATCATAGACAGCAAAATGCATAGTATGGATGCATTTAAGTCAGGAACATGGCATTACATTTCTCCCAAATCCATCATAATCTTCAGTTTCCATGCTCTTTAAAGTGCTGACTTCAATGGCCTGAATGAACAGCAAGACTATCATGAAATTTTCTTCCAATTATTTCTTTTAATTATTATTAATTAATTATTTAATTAATAAGTATTTAAGCAATATTTTAAATTACAATGACATAACTAAGAATATTGAGCATATAGGAGTTCTCATCATGAATCGGAAATATTAGACCAAAAGACATGTACAATGTTAGGCTAATTTTTCCATGGGAAAACTCATTAATGTATGCACCTTAGGACTGCACTTCCATGGAAGGATGGATGGGAAACTACAGTTAGCTAAATAAAAGTGATAGTGTTACATTTTTACAATGATAAAGAATTGATGATCTAAGTGTCAGGCAAATTTCCATCTTAAATAGTTCTGTTAAAAGTCAACAATAAAATAAAATCAGATACGAGTTGAAAAATATAATACGAACATGAGATATCCTGTGTAATTTAGCACTTTTTTTTACAATAGTATCTGAAATTTTTTGTATTACTTTAACTTAGCACAAGAAAAAATTAGATATTTCAAATGATGTAAACAAAAAAATACCGGGACCGTAAACTTGAGCTACAAGTTTACGGTCCCGGTATTTTTTGTTTACATTGATTCACGACCTTAGCTATGTTCCTTGTATATTTAAATTTCAAATGATAATACAAAAGTCTTTAGAAAAATTTTTAAAGGACAAACATTGGTCAAATTTAAAATCCAATGGAAATATTAATTAATACATTTGTCAACACAAAGCCCAAAAATCAGGACTAATAGGTAGCTTATGTATACAAATAAAGTCAGTGGCTCAAATGATGGAATTTTTCCTTGATACATTGCACAAGGAAGCAAGTCAAGACAAAATTTTCATTGCACATCAATACTGTTCTACTTATTTTTCCAAAATGTGAAGAAAATTAAAGGCATCTATGACTTTCAAAAAACTGCTAAAGATTATTACATATTTATGATTTTATTTACAGTTTCTGCAATTTAATAACAGCAATATCTCATATGTATTCAAAAACACCTTTAATATGTGCCTCTAGGTGATAGAATGAGGTAGGTGTAAGTAAAGAAAAAAATATGTACTAGTTGGCTATGGAATCAAAAGGTTGAATAATTCTGGGTGAGCTTAACATAAAAAAAGCAGCATTATACTTTTTTGCATATTAACTCAGAAAGTAGCATTATTCACCTCTGAAAAATGCTTAAGGTGAAGCATTCAGGGTGTAATTCTGAATTTTTGCTTTACACACTTGAATGAATATGTTTATGATGTTCATTGTAATAACAAAGAATTAGCTTAAAATTATGTCAATACAATTATATACATGTACTAAGTAATAATGGTTGCTTTAAAATTGATCATCCCTCATCTAAAACTAATCTATGGGTATTTTCTATGTTCTTGCATCATTTTACCAAATACTTCTTTGCCACAATATGCTGACCAAGTTAGCATATTGTAATTTTCACAGTACCACAAAATATTATTTTCTCATTTAATAATGAAAGAGCCATATCAAAGGAAAATTACTAAGTAATTTAACACTTTCTTAAAAAAAAGTTTATTTCTACTTCATATGCCCATTTAAGAAACTAATTTCAATGCATGACAGATTGATTATATACGACAATGATAATGACAGCTGGGCGAATTGAAAGTGACAGTTTGATTGTAATAAGCAATCAAAATGTGGTGGTAGGTGAAGAGACAGGATAGTGAAGTAAGAAAGAGTAATGAAAAAGGAATGACTTTTGGGAGAAATCAATGGAATTCTAGGAGAATTGGATGGATTGAATGTATTAAACTGATGTAATGTAATTAAGCTGGTTTCCATATCAAGACATATATATGATATGTATGTACAAATGTATAACAGTAGGTGACTTAGGGAGGTATTGATTAGATTATATTATTGTTAACAAAAATTAAATAATCCCTCCCATGGACTACAACCTTGATGTGGTGGAAAGGCTTGTGCATTCCGATGATCCCTAGAGCTGTGCTGGTGGGAGTGATAATAATTGCTCCTGGCAGGGTCACCCATGCCAGATAGGTCAAAGGTTAGGTGCCAGACAAAAGGTAGTCTATGCGGCATCTGTTCCTCAGTGAGGCAGCTGCAAAGGTGTGTGATCCCAGTGGGACGGCCATTACGTGATGGTGTCACGTTAAAAACACTATTGTGGAAGGCAATGGGAAACCACCTCAATTATTATTTCCAAGTAAATAATGGACACTAAAGATAAATTGAGCCCTGACAACTGCAGGCTCGGCCCAAGGGACTGTGTGTCGTGCCAAGCAGCAGGGGAGGCATGGCTTATGAGGTCGTCATCCCATGAAACCCTTGCAGGAGAAAGATAACAGCAGCAGGACAGCAGACGCAGAAGAAGACGAAATTAGTTAGAACAGGAACATGGAATATCAGGACAAGGCAGAGGACAGGCAAATATGAGAATTGGGTGAGGTGGGATGCAAGGATAGCGGGGATTACTGGAGTGATAGTTATAGAATAATATATAGTGGCGGGGATGAGAGCTAACAAGGGGTTGCCATTATAATAAATAAAGAGGTAGGAAGAAGCGTAGTCAACATAGAGCAAGCAACGGGTTGAATATTACTCATAGAGATTAAAGCAGAACCAACGAACTTGGTAATTGTTACAGTATACATGCCACTGAGCAACCACAATGAGGAAGAAGTCGATAGGATGTACGATGAGTTAGAGGATATAATCACGTGTGTTCCTGCAAGGAAACATTTGATAGTCAGGGATTGGAATGCAACAGTAGGCTGGAGTTCCGCAGGAGACAGGGCTAATCATCAACAACACATGGTTGAGAAACCACAAAAAGCATAGGGATACATGGAAAATCCCAGGTGACTCAGAAAGGTATCAGTTATATATCTGTATAATTGGCGGGTCCCTGGCTTAGGAGAAATCCTGGTAAACCCTGAACGTGTATTTGTGAATCACAAAGGTCCTTGTTTTCGAGCACAGCTGAGTGGTTGAGTGACTGTG
Source organism: Hetaerina titia (assembly GCA_037158775.1). Lineage (NCBI taxonomy): Eukaryota > Metazoa > Arthropoda > Insecta > Odonata > Calopterygidae > Hetaerina > Hetaerina titia. The sequence continues at coordinate 61,909,848 of CM073772.1, read as the reverse complement.
TATTCAAGTTAGTTGTTTCCGTTTCATTATATCCTTTATAATTTTCATTTATTTGTGTGATTGACAGGTCACTGACATAGGAGGGATCCTTGCAAACCGTAAGTGTGTGTGTGTGAATGTGATTCACGAGAGTGAAAGTTATTTCGTAACATACCCTAGAGATCGAGTGATTGTAAGTTTATTATTTTTCAATGCAACCATTTCAGAGAGTAAAAATCATTCGCCTTGACCGGGATTCGAACCCGGATCCCTCGATATCCGACCGAGTGCTTTAACCACTTAATCTACCGAGACGTCCTCTTACACTCTGAAATTTTGGGGCTTTAAAGGAACAAGATGTTATGATGAAATACCGTACATACAATGTCACAGGCATTCGTAGTCGTGCGCGACGCGCCATCTTGGACTGTGGCGCGTCGCGCACGACTACGAATGCCTGTAACATTGTATGTACGGTATCTCATCATAACATCTTGTTCCTTTAAAGCCCCAAAATTTCAGAGTGTAAGAGGATGTCTCGGTAGATTAAGTGGTTAAAGCACTCGGTCGGATATCGAGGGATCCGGGTTCGAATCCCGGTCAAGGCGAATGATTTTTACTCTCTGAAATGGTTGCATTATATTGCACACATAGCGGGTGACTCCGTTAAAGTTACTGTTACAGTTTCTTGAAATTTATTATTTTTATTATTTATTTTGGCTTTTGTATGCATTTTTTTCCTCCCTTTCTTATCTCTTAGTGTCAATCAAGTTTAGAGTCCCAGTATTTTTTTTGTTTACTTTGATTCACAACCGTAGCTACGTTCCTTGTATATTTAAAAGGTATCAGTTAGATTTTATTCTGGTTAGGTACAGGTTTAGGAGCAGTGTGATAAATTTGCCGTTTCCCGGGAGTAGATGCGGACACATGACCACAATTTAGTTGTCATGAAATGTAACGTCCGTTTCAAAAAGATAAGGCAGGGGCGGCGGGTTAGGAAATGGAATGTAGAAGTATTAAATGGACTAACAAGGAAGGAGGATCAGCAGGCTGTAGAGAAAATGATGGATGACGGCAAAGATCTGAGTACAATCAAAGAAAAATGGGAATGTACCAAGAAAGTGATATCGAAAGCTGCAAAAGACACAACAGGAACTGTTAACAGGAAGAGGATAAGGATACCATGGGTCACGGATGAGATGATTGCAAAGATGGATGAGAGAAGATGGAAGAATGTAAACACAGAGTTAGGCAAAATGAAGTACAAAGAGTGAAACAATAAATTGAGAAGGGCCACAAATAAAGCAAAAGAAGGATGGTGGAAAACGCAATGCGAGGATATGGAAAGTTTACAGAGGAAGGGAAAAATTGGTGCGTTATACAGCAAGGTTAAGTTATTATCAGGAAGTAAGAAGGCAAGATCAGTGCTAACAGTTAAAGATAAGTGGGGTAAGATAATAGTTGAACCAGGAAAAATCCAAGAGAGATGGAAGGAATATATAGAAACACTGTATGGTAACGAACTTAGGCCGACAAGGTTAGACATAGAAAAGGAACATGACGTAGAAGAAGATAGCTTAGGTCCAGGCATACTCGACGATGAAATAGAAAGGGCATTAAAGGAGATGAAAGCAAATAAGGCTGTGGGGGTGGACAATATTCCTGTAGAAATGTTGAAATGGTTAGGGAAAGGTGGGAAGAAGGCCATATATGGACTGATTCGTAGTATCTATGAGGAAGGAATCTGGCCGGAAGATTTTGTGAGATCGGTGTTAGTTCCTATTCCAAAAAAGGCAAAGGCTTCGTCATGTGAGGATTACAGAACAATAAGTTTGATATCCCACGCAGCTAAAGTTATTCTCAGGATCATCAACAAAAGGATAGAGAATAAGGTAAATGATTACTTAGGGGATGATCAGTTTGGGTTTAGGAAGGGGAGAGGTACATGTGATGTGATTGCAATAATGAGATCACTTCGAGGAAATAAGAATTCAATCAGGATGTATTTGCCTGTTTTGTAGATTTCACAAGAGTTTGATAGAGTTAATTGGGAAAAACTCATGCATGTATTGCAAAAAATAGAAATGGATTGGAGGGACAGGAGACTGATACACAGCCTGTACATATCTCAGATTGCTCAGATGCGAGTGACGAACAGGGAATCCAGATGGGCAGTGTTAGGAAAAGGTGTAAGGCAGGGTTGCCCATTGGCACCGGTGCTGTTCAACGTATATGCGGAGGAAATGATTAAAGAGGCATGGGAAGAACTGGAGGTAGGAATGAAAGTCAGAGGGGAATTCGTAAAATCGGTTAGGTTTGCTGATGACCAAGCATTAGTTGCTCAGTTAGCCAAGGGATTGGAAGCATTGCTGAGTGAATTGGAGGTTCAGTGGGATAGATATGGGATGAGAACCAATATTAATAAAACAAAGGTTATGTAGTTTTCCAGAAAGAAAAAGGCTGAGCTAAATATTAAAATAGGTGGGGAAAAAATAGAGCAGGTAGAACAGTTTACATATCTTGGAAGGATTTTGGACCAATACGGTTAAAGAAGTAGGGACATAAGGAGAAGAAATGTGCTAGGCAAGGAGCTTTCTCAAGGAGGAGGGAGTTGATGATGGGGACGTCGAGTAGGGATGTTAAGAAAAGTCTCGTAAAAACTCTGATATGGAGCGTAGCTATATATGGCACGGCTATGTGGTCACTGAAGCAGGAGGATAGACGTAGATTGGAGGCTTATAATGCAACAATTTCAGAGAGTAAAAATCATTCGCCTTGACCGGGATTCGAACCCGGATTCCTCGATGACCGGGGTTCGAATCCCGGTCAAGGCGAATGATTTTTACTCTCTGAAATTGTTGCATTATAATACACACATAGGGGATGACTCCGTTAATAGTTACTGTTGCGGCATCTCGCGCAGTTTCTTGAAATGAATAGATTGGAGGCTTTTGAAATGTGGGTGTGGAGAAGAATGGAGAAGGTGAAATGGACCGAAAGGAAAACAAATGAGGAAGTGCTGGAGATGGTTTGTTAAGAGAAATCCTCTGGAGGCAGGAAAAATGGATGAAAGGCGTATTGAGTGGTAGTAGAATGTTGAAGAGGGTAATAGAAGGGAGAATATTAGGCAAATCAGGAAAGGGCATGAATAGGATAGGAATGTTGGCAGGAATGAATGGATGCAGGATGTTAAAATTGAAGAAGGGCCTATTGTAATGTTGTGTCGAGGGCATACATTACTCATGCCCTTGTGCAATGCATCCGCCGAACAAGGGGTGCCTTGCGCACCTTCTCATTTGTGGGAATTAGATACTGGGCATGGCTGCGCAGGGGCAGGACTAGTGCCTGTTATCAGAACTGCTAGGGCCGGGAAGGCCATGCTCCCCGAGAATGATGTCTGACAGCGCCCATAAAAGGCCCAGGGCTCCCTTCTAGGAGTGGGTATAACCAATATGGCCAGTGATTAAGGCCGGGAAAGCCCCGCTTCCTGAGAAGGACGTCTAGCAGCACCCATCAAAGAACAAGGGTCTTTCCTAGTGGCGGGTATAACCGGTAGGCCCAGTCACCTAGGCCGGGAACGCCCTACTCGCAGAGTATGTCATCTGGGGGCACCCGGAGAGGACAAGGGTCTTTCCCAGGAGCGGGTTAAACTCGGCGTCCAGCAAGGCCCGACAGTTGGGTCACACCTGCTGACACCGCATCTAGCACAAGGCCTCCAACAGGGCAACGGTCGCCACGCCCATGTTTCTCACTCCCTTGTCTTCCCCTCCGGTCCTCCCTGGTACCATGGCTGACGATTGGGGATACTTTTGCCCATCCCACACCTGCCACTGTTCCGCTGATGCCTAGTGCTATCTTCCAAAGAGTGTTCGTATCCTGGTGCCTGGCTCTCTCTCTTTCTCTCCCATCGTTGAATGTAAATCATGTTTATTGTACATAATCTCTCGACACACATAATGTCGCCAAGAGCCCGATGTGACATGTTATGTCACAGCGGGCTCTTGGTGACATAATGAGCGTCGAGAGATTGGATAGCGAGAAAGTAATTAGGCCGAAATACCCAGGAACATAGTAGATATATTTTCCCCAAAACAAGGCACATTTTGTAAAATAAACATGACTTACGTTCTATGATTGGAGAGAAAGAGAGAGATCCAGGCACCAGGATGCAAACACTTTTTGGAAGGTGGCATTAGGTGGCAGATGCGGGAATGGTGAACGTATCCCCAATCGTCAGCCATGGTACCGGGCTGGACCGGAGGGAAAGATAAGGGAGTGAGAAACGTGGGCACAGCAAACATTGCTCCGGCCGAGGCTTCTTCTCTTGAGGGTGAATGGCGGGGGTGGTCCACTCATCTAGCCGAAGTCACGGCGAGCGTAACAAGCCTCGTGCAAGCGTGACCCAACTGATCTGGCCTTGCCGGTAGCCAAGTTTACATCAACTTCTGGGAAGGACAATTGTCCTCTGGCGGCTGCCGCTAGCCATCCTTCTTAAGGAGCAGGGCTTTCCAGGCCTACGTTACTGGCCCTATCGGTTATATCCACTCCTAGGAGGGGCCCTGGTCCTTTTAGGGGCGCTGTCAGACATCATTCTCAGGGAGCACCGCTTTCCCGACCCTAGCAGTTCCGATAAATAGTCCTGCTCCTGCGGAGTCATGCGAATTCCCACAAATTAGAGCGTGCGAGAGGGTGCACAAAACACCCCTTGTTTGGCGGATGGATTGGTATTGCATGCCCTCCTCGACAGTTGGATGTCAGGATGCATTGGTATTGCATGCCCTCCTCGACAGTTGGATGTCAGGATGTGTTTTTAGAAGAGAAGAGGGAATTGTTGCTCTTTCATTTAGTAGCTTTTGTCCATCCAAATGTTATCTTAACCGGTAGATTATTGATAATAATAAGCATCTTAGTGATGGTAATGCATAAGTAGATATTAGGATTATAAGTTAGGTCTGTTTGTTCATAAAAAAATATATTCTATGGAAAAAGTTTTGACAGTTTTAGTTTTCTACAAACCTATTATCTTTTTCTACATAAACGCCTTTAGCTTTTAAATGCTTTTCATAATGTGACACCAGCTTCTTTAATCTCTCAGCATAGAAGTTCAGCATCTGAGAATTGAACCAGCTGACAAAGGTGGCCTTGAGTTCCTTGTTGTCTTCAAACTGAAGTTCACCAAGACACGGTTACAGGTACAAGAAGAGGAAATAGCTCACAGGTACAAGTTCATGACTGTAGGGTGGGTGATCAAAAAGTTCAAAAGCAGTCCAAAAATGCTCATCAACTTGGCATTTTTTGCTCTTTCTGTTGGTCTGTAAGCATTTTCGGTATCCACCATGCACACAATTTCCTGAGCTTTTCCTTAACAATCTTGTAAATATTAGTGCGTCCAACTAGAGGAAATTTATCAGCCAGAGCACTACTGATCAATCATTGATTAGATTCTAGTTCTGGGTAAACTTGTTGAATATTTTCATTGGTCTGGATACTGGGCCTCTTACTCTGCTCTAAGTCGTGCACATTTTTGTGGCCATTTTTGATGTCTTAACACCATTGTCTAATCTTTACTTCACTCATTACTGTAGGCCCTTAAACTAGGTAAAACTCAAAAATGAACTGGGACATCTGATAATCCTTTTGCACACAAAATTGTCCCAGCATGCACTTTGTAACTGGTGGGAGCAATGCTTTTCACCGACATTGTTATCAGCATTCACTGACAGGCAATAGACTATTGATTCTAAACAAGAACTTCAGTGAGAATCTATAGATGATGCACACAGCTTCATTCCAACCACCTGAAATAATGAGTCATAATATAAATGTAAGGGCAAATTTCTAATAATTAATATTGGACAGCTTCATTCCAACCATCCAATATTTAATTATTAGAAATTTGCCCTTACATTTATATTATGACTCATTATTTCAGGTGGTTGGAATGAAGCTGTGTGCATCATCTATAGATTCTCACTGAAGTTCTTGTTTAGAATCAATAGTCTATTGCCTGTCAGTGAATGCTGATAACAATGTCGGTGAAAAGCATTGCTCCCACCAGTTACAAAGTGCATGCTGGGACAATTTTGTGTGCAAAAGGATTATCAGTTGTCCCAGTTCATTTTGGAGTTTTACCTAGTTTAAGGGCCTACAGTAATGAGTGAAGTAAAGATTAGACAATGGTGTTAAGACATCAAAAATGGCCACAAAAATGTGCACGACTTAGAGCAGAGTAAGAGGCCCAGTATCCAGACCAATGAAAATATTCAACAAGTTTACCCAGAACTAGAATCTAATCAATGATTGATCAGTAGTGCTCTGGCTGATAAATTTCCTCTAGTTGGACGCACTAATATTTACAAGATTGTTAAGGAAAAGCTCAGGAAATTGTGTGCATGGTGGATACCGAAAATGCTTACAGACCAACAGAAAGAGCAAAAAATGCCAAGTTGATGAGCATTTTTGGACTGCTTTTGAACTTTTTGATCACCCACCCCTACAGTCATGAACTTGTACCTGTGAGCTATTTCCTCTTCTTGTACCTGTAACCGTGTCTTGGTGAACTTCAGTTTGAAGACAACAAGGAACTCAAGGCCACCTTTGCCAGCTGGTTCAATTCTCAGATGCTGAACTTTTATGCTGAGAGATTAAAGAAGCTGGTGTCACATTATGAAAAGCATTTAAAAGCTAAAGGCGATTATGTAGAAAAAGATAATAGGTTTGTAGGAAACTAAAACTGTCAAAACTTTTTCTAATGAATATATTTTTTTATGAACAAACAGACCTAACTTATAATCCTCATATCTACTTATGCATTACCATCACTAAGATGCTTATTATTATCAATAGTCTAAAGGTTAAGATAACATTTGGATGGACAAAAGCTACTAAGTAATAGAGCAACAATTCCCTTTTCTCTTCTAAAAACACAACCTGACATCCAACATTACAATAGGCCCTTCTTCAATTCTGCATCCCTTCATTCCTGCCCACATTCCTATCCTATTCCTGCCCTTTCCTGATTTGCCTAACATTCTCCCCTCTATTACAGTTTTCAGCATCCCACTGCCGATCAATATGCCCTTCATCCATTTTCCTGCCTCTATAGTATTTAATTAAAATTGGCAATTTTCTACAAAATAAAATTTTTTATTAATATGACAGGTTTAAATGTAACTCCATCATCTTCTGGTAACAGTCATTCCTCATTGTCTACTATGTATGCTGAAAAGCAAGTAAGGGGTATGTAGTGGAAAATGGGGGGGAAGAGGGAAAGAGGGAGGGGAGGTGAAACGTGAGGCCACGTGGGTGACATATGGGAGGGGGAGGAGAAAGGGGTGGGGGTGGAAAAACAACATATTCCGGAAAAATCTCATGGCTGGATGGAGGGGGTGTCTCATTGAGGAGGTGAGCCCTCGGTGTGGTGCCAAGCTCCTAGGGCCGTGCAGAAAGGGGATGAGACCGGGGTTTCCCACGTCTTTGACCGGGTGCAGATAACCATGCACAAAGAAGTGTGCGAAAGGAGTAAAGATGTGGGATCACTGTCTATATGGTTCCAAGAGGGGATGGGGCGGGGGGAAGGGAAGCCCTAGTGAGGGTTTAGGGAGGGGAGTAGTAAGGATATCACTTGCAAATATCGGCGAGAGAGTGGGGGAGGGTTGGGGTGGGAGTTGTCCCACAGCGTAGGCCTTTCCACATCGACCATGAAGAAAAGGGGGGGGGCACAATGGCTTTCCGCCTTAAATGGTCAGAGGGTGCACAGGGGGATGGGGGAAATTCCAATAGTTAAGGACAGGGGATCACTGGTCACACATGTGTTGAGGAAAGGTGATGGGAGGGTGAAGATGAAAATTGGACTTCGTTGATGAGGTCCAAGTCCTTACGATGTAAGTTTTCCAGCTGTTCCATGGCATCTAATTTCTTTCCCTTGCTCTGGTTGTGAAGCACTTTAAAATTGAAATTACAAAAATGGTTGAAGTGAAGAAGATGTTTGGCAAAAATAGAATTGGTATGACCTGTGATATAACCTTTCCTATGTTCACTGATGTGAGTTGAAAAACTCCTGCCTGTCTGGCCAATATAAGTAGCTCCATACTCACATTGAATTTTGTATACAACTCTTTGTATACAACAACCTGTTGGCGATTTTGTATGACATGGAGTTATGGAATGGGAATTTGCACTACTTGCGCTCTGAAGCATTGGTGACTGCGAGGGAAACGTTTAACTTCAGGGCCTCAAGGGATATCAAGTGATACCATCAGACTCCTGCCACCCCATAAACTAGCCAGCTTCAATTCCATTATCTACAGGCTAATCAATATCTCCTTGACCAAATCTAACTTCGAACGAGAGGTCAGGATGATAAAACACAGCTTTTAAAAATGGTTACCAGGTCAACTTAATAGACAATTTAATAAAGAAAAAACTGAAGAAACAGGCCCTGAAGTTAAACGTTTCCCTCACAGTCACTACTGCTTCAGAGCGCAAGGGGTGCAAACTCCCATTCCATAACTCCGTGTCATACAAAATTGCCAACAGGTTTCCCAAAGATAATTTTCACATTTCATTTTATAACCCCAGTCTGTACAAAGCCTTATGCTCAAATAAAGACCCCATACATTGCAATAACAAAAGTGGTGTACATGAAATTTAGTGTGAGTGTGGAGCTACTTATATTGGCCAGACTGGCAGTTTTTTTGACACGCATCAGTGAACACAGGAAAGGTTATATCACAGGTCATACCAATTCTATATTTGCCAAACAACATCTTGATTTCAACCATTTCTGTAATTTCAATTTCAAAATGCTTCACAACCTGACCAAAGGAAAAACTAGACCCCATGGAACAGCTGGAAATCCTACATTGCAAGGACTTGGACCTCATCAATGAAGTTCAATTTTTATCTTCACCCTCCCCCCTCCTCTCCATCACTTTCCCTCGACGCACGTGTGACCAGTGATCCCTTATCCTTAACTATTGGAATTTCCCCCCTGACCATGTTATCCCAAAGAAGGTGGTAAGCCTTGTGTCCCCACCTTCTTTCTTCACGGTCGATGTGGAAAGCCCCACGCTGTGGGACAACTCTCACCCCAACCCCCCCCCCATCTTGCCGACATTTGCAAGTGAAATCCCTACTCCACCCCTCCCTAAACCCTTGCTAGGGCTTTCCCCCTGTCCCCCTTGGAACCATATAGACAATGATCCCAATCTTTACTTCTTTTCGCACACTTCTTTGTGCATGGATACCTGCACCCGGTCAATGACGGGGGAAACCCCAATCTCATCCCCTTTCTCCATGGCCCTAGGAGCTTGGTGCCACACCAAGGGATCACCCTCTAAGAGACACCCCCTCCATCCAGCCACGAGTTTTTCCGGAATATGTTGTTTTTCCACCCCCACCCCTTTCTCCTCCCCCATCCCTTTCTCCTCCCCCTCCCATATGTCACCCACATAGCCCCACGTTCCACCTCCCTTCCCTCTTCCCCCATTTTCCACTACCCTCCTCTTACTTGCTTTTCAACATATTTCGTAGACAATGAGAAATGACTGTTGCCAGAAGATGATGTAGTTACATCAAAACCGGTCAAGTTAATAAAAAATTTTATTTTGTGGAAAATTGCCAATTTTAATTAATCATGATATTCCACCACATCATGCCTGAAACATCTCTTTTTATCCATAGGATTTCTTCCAACAAATTCCTCTCTTCGCCCACTATCCCTAGTACTTCATTTGTTTTCCTTTCGGTCCATTTCACCTCCATTCTTCTCCACACCCACATTTCAAAAGCCTCCATTCTACGTCTTTTCTCCTGCTTCAGTGACCACGTTTCCGTGCCGTACATAGCTACACTCCATATCAGAGTTTTTATGAGTCTTTTCTTAATATCCCTACTCAACATCCCCGTCATCAACTCCCTCGTCCTTGAGAAAGCCTCCTTGCCTAGTGCAATTCTTCTCCTTACGTCCCTACTACTTTGACCGTATCAGTCCAAAACATTTCCAAGATACGTAACCTGCTCTACCTGCTCTAGTTTTTGCACTCCTATTTTAATATTTAGCTTGGCCTTTTTCTTTCAGGAAATCGCATAACCTTAGTTTTATTAATATTGATTCTCATCCCATATCTGCCGCACTGAACCTCCAATTCACTCAGCAATGCTTGTAATCCCTTGGCTGAGTAAAAAACTAAAGCTTGGTCATCAGCAAACCTAACTGATTTTACAAATTCCCTTTTGACTTTCATTCCTACCTCCAGTTCTTTCCATGCCTCTTTAATTATTCCCTCCACATATACGTTGAACAGCACTGGTGATAATGGGCAACCTTGCCCACAAGCAGGTCACGAGGTGGTGCTTACAATTTTGCACAAAAAATTGGTTGTGAAAAAATCTTCGCAAGATGGGGTGCAATGTTTGCTCTCCGTGGAGTGTAAATGAAATCATGTGGTCGATTCAGAGGCTGGCATGGCACTTTTCCCCTGCAATCCTGACAAGGTTCTCCATCGATAAATAACCATAGACGAAACATAGATACACTAAAACAGTTCAGAAACAACCAGTTGAAACAGTAGGTTTCTAAAGGCTCCAAAGAAGGTGAAGACTGTCAACTCGGCCAACAAGGAGATTCACATGGAATCATCTGCATCCAATACTTGCAAAAATGATAAGTAAAGAGTATTATGCATTGTTATTGCACTGGTTAAGTGAAGAAATCAAGAAAAGCCCTCATTTAGCAAAGAAAAAATTCTCCTCCACTAAGACAATGAAAATGCGCTCACCTGCACAATTTCAATGGAGAAAATTATGGAATTTGTATTCACCAGATTTGGCCCCCAGTGACTTTTTTATTTCCATTCTTGAAAAAATGGCTTGGTGAAAAACGATTCACATTAAATGAGGTCATCACCCAACACAGATACCAATTTTGAGAAATCCTACTTATTGGACGGCTTAAAGGAATTAGAGAATGCTGGGAAAAAAGTAATGAGATAAAAGGAGATTATGTTGAAAAATAAAAAGTAACCAAAATAATTTGTTTTTCTATTTCACCCCAAGGACTCACTAAACAACCCATAAATGTACCACACTGGGGGTTGTAGAGTTCAAATAAAGGTAATTTTTTTTGCATACTGAACATTTCTTGGCACTTCTGTAAAATAGTCACAACATGACAGAGCATGCAATATGTCCAGGACATCATAAGAGTTGACATGTAAAAGGAGTGGGTGCACCAGAATCCATATCTGATTGGCTGAACTTGTGGCCCTGGTTGAGAAAATAGTGGTATACCTTATAGCAACTGAAAATTAGCTCTATTCTGAAAATGACATTACCAAAGTTGCGTATGGATGATTGCAATAGTAGGCGTAAAAGTCTATGCAGAAGAAATTGGTCCCACAGAACAGGTGCCTGCCACAAAATCTTTAAAATGTACTTCAACTTGGCGATTTGCAGAGATCTACAAAATCCCTCGTGATGTGAAGCAGAGAGCAGTTACTTCTTTTTATATAGGAGGATATCTAGGAAACCAGTGAAGCACCATTCATCCGACTGTATGCATGGTAAAAAACTAACAGCTCTATATAGTAATGTGAAATGGAAGCTAATAGGGAAACCACTATACGAGTATCATTCTCCTCTGTAACCAAACACTTACTACCTCTTTCTTTCTATTCTAGGCATGATGAAATCCTCTTCAGTAAAATACTCTGGAGTCAAACTAGCACCCCACCTGGATGGAGACTAACAGATAGTACATCAGGTGTCCTGTCACTTGGAATTGGAATTTGGAAGCTTAATCTCTGACAACCCATGACAGTTTCAGTGTGAAATAATGAAGAAAAGGCATAGGTATATGTTATACTGTGCCAAGAAGAGCAGTGGCAAGATTAGTTTCAAAACATTTAAATGGCAATGAAGGATAGTGACAATGGGATGAAAATGGAGCTGACATAAAATTAAACTAGGATTGAACGTGTAAACAAATATCATGGTATCTGTAAGCAGATCCATCACATTGAAAATACTAAGATAATTGTAGCACATGCATATTTGTTGGAGATGATATTAAATAGAAATATGTTAATATATGGGCAATTTTAAATCATCATAAAACATTATTTGACCTTCTAGCAATCAAGTCAATGGATTCTGAATTCATTATAGTCTACCTACACACCTCTCCTTGAATGTTTTCTTGGAAAAGCTTATATTTTGTAGTTTCAAACTTTCCTTATTTATACATTTACCAACATTCTCCATTGTTTGTATATATTTTAATGTCATCCTTGATAAAACATGTTAAAATCTAAAAGCTTGACCATATAAATTATCATTTATGTAAAATACTTGATTCTATGCTTTGAAGTATAACAAATGTTTTAACTCAGATTCTCTCCATTACAATCTTTTGATTACGGACATCATTCTTAACTGAAATGGAGTAATAAAAGATAACTTGTTTTTAACTTTTTTCAAGATGACTCCATCAGGTTGGCCTGACAACAAAAGAGGTATGGGTTGTGAAATGAGATTAATACACTACCTGTTATCAATGATAAAATAAGCTTTTATAAATGAATATTTTGAGACTAATTTCCACATCAATTCACATATTATGCCTAAGGCAAAAATGAGTCAAATGTATCGGTTCACCCCTGAGATTGTTGGACAAAAGATAAGAAAGTGAGAATTACATTTATTTTCAAAGAATTAAAATTTTAAAAAAAATTGAAAAAATGATGAAATGTAAGAAAAACAATTGAGTTCACCTTTTAAAGAAGCAAATAGTAAATTTATGATAGCATCAGGTATATCAAGTAATACTGTACCACATGAAGAAAAGACAGATGGGTACTTATAGCAGCATAATGGTTAAACTCCAGAAGAGAAAAATGCAAAGAGAGACTTAGGTTTTTAAAAATGAAGACCTGTAGTCATATGTACTTATTACAGAAGATTGTTAACTATCTGATCTAAGACAGAATGCAATAATTCCTAGAAGATGACCAATTTGGACTTCAGAGAAGCAAGGTCGGAAGGAAAGCCATACACATTAGTCCTGAAGTTTAGGAAAGAGAAAAGAATGGGAAATGACCAACACATTTCCCCATATTCAACAGTATACAAATAATAATGTGTATATGAATATTTACTAATATAGCATATGAATAATACATAGGTATTAACAGATGATAGAGTAGGATCAAATGGGGATCCTCGATGCAGGTACCAAGTGTGTAACTTCAGATTGTTTTTCCAACTCAATGGAAAATATTAGATATGAAATTTAAATCATTCAACACATATAAATTAATATGCATTGAATGAGAACTTTGTACGTGTACATTGGTGTCTACTTCCTATAGAATGAGGTTCTACTTTCTAAATTGAAGATATCACTAATTTTCTATTCTCTCGCCCAGAATAAAAACCAGCAAAGAATAAAACCTCAAAACCAGAATCCTTTACTATAATTTAAAGGCATTAAAATTGCAGAGCAATATTATAAAACATATAATATCTACTAATTTTGCTTTACCTAATTGCCTTTAGCAGAAGGTCAGCTTCCCTCCAACCAGCTTCTATAGCTCCATGGACAGTTGAAAAGTAATGTGGATGAGAAGCTTCTCCAGCAAACTGCACTACCTAATAGCATTGATACAAAAGAGAAAGAGCTTTATGACTTCATCATTTTTCTACTTTCACTTTATAATTATGTATGGACAAAATAATAATGAACATCAAGCTTCAATCCAAAGTATGTACAGATATTAAGGCTTGATATAAAGCCCTTGACACATTCAAGAAGATGACAGTCCTGAGGGTCATTCATTCCTTGGTCCCAGCCATGAATGACATGACTTTGAATCCTTTATTGTTTAGTGTGATGGAACCAAATGATTTTGCTTGGGCTTTGCACTTCAATATCCAAACGGCTTTCCTTATAGTGCTGCCAATTTCTGGTTTCACCAAGTTTTGAATTTTTATTAGACGTAAGAAATTTTTTTGACTTATCAGTCGTGGCTCAGAAAAATCAAGGAGCTGGGAGCCAGATGACTTTTGGAGAATTTGATACAGAGTAGTACACTTAAGAGATGATCAAAAGAGAAGGAGGCATTATCCTGAAGAAAGAATGGAAGAAAGATTTGCGGCATGCAGGGTGTAATATGAAGATCATGTAGATAAAATGAAACAAAGTCTGCCGGCCAACAATTAGTCATATAGAATAGAAAAGAGAATAAGAGGTTAAAAGAAGACATTAGCATGGTTAAAGGAAAGAACTGCACTGTAATAAGTGACCGGAATGGAGTGGTTAGAGAGTAAAAATAATGAAATACCTTCGGCCAATTTGTACTCAGACATCTAAATTCTAAAGAAGCCTAATAGGGGGCTGAACAATAGCAAGGATTTGTTAGCACAAGCCATGACTTCATACAATATATATGCATAAGATACACATACCAAATTGATTAGACATCCTTGGAAGACATAGGTAGGACTAAAATGAAGCAATTTAAGAGCTCTTCCAACATTTACAGGGTCGCACCCAAAAAGCAAGGTTAAGTTATTATCGGGAAGTAAGAAGGCAAGATCTGTGCTAACAGTTAAAGATAAATGGGGTAAGATAATAGTTGAACCAGGAAAAATCCAAGAGAGATGGAAGGAATATATAGAAACACTGTATGGTAAAGAACTTAGGCCGACAAGGTTAGACATAGAAAAGGAACATGACGTAGAAGAAGATAGCTTAGGTCCAGGCATACTCGACGATGAAATAGAAAGGGCATTAAAGGAGATGAAAGCAAATAAGGCTGTGGGGGTGGACAATATTCCTGCAGAAATGTTGAAATGGTTAGGGAAAGGTGGGAAGAAGGCCATATATGGACTGATTCGTAGTATCTATGAGGAAGGAATCTGGCCGGAAGATTTTGTGAGATCGGTGTTAGTTCCTATTCCAAAAAAGGCAAAGGCTTTGTCATGTGAGGATTACAGAACAATAAGTTTGATATCCTACGCAGCTAAAGTTATTCTCAGGATCATCAACAAAAGGATAGAGAGTAAGGCAAATGATTACTTAGGGGATGATCAGTTTGGGTTCAGGAAAGGAAGAGGTACGCGTGATGCCATTGCAGTAATGAGATCACTAGTCGAGAGGAATATAGAATACAATCAGGACGTTTTTGCCTGTTTTGTAGATTTCGAAAAAGCGTTTGATAGAGTGAATTGGGAAAAATTAATGCGTGTATTGTAGAAAATAGGAATGGATTGGAGGGACAGGAGACTGATCCGCAACCTGTACATGTCTCAGACTGCTCAGGTGCGAGTGGGGAACGGAGAGTCCGGATGGGCAGTGTTAGGAAGAGGTGTAAGGCAGGGTTGCCCATTGTCACCGGTACTGTTCAACGTATATGTAGAGGAAATGATTAAAGAGGCATGGGAAGAACTGGAGGTAGGAATGAAAGTCGGAGGGGAATTCGTAAAATCGGTTAGGTTTGCTGATGACCAAGCATTAGTTGCTCAGTCAGCCAAGGGGTTGCAAGCATTGTTGAGTGAATTGGAGGTTCAGTGCGATAAATATGGGATGAGAATCAATATTAATAAAACAAAGGTTATGCGATTTTCCAGAAAGAAAAAGGCTAAGCCAAATATTAAAATAGGCGGGGAAAGAATAGAGCAGGTAGAGCAGTTTACATATCTCGGAAGTGTTTTAGACCAATACGGTCAAAGTGGTAGGGACGTAAGGAGAAGAATTGCGCTAGGCAAGGAGGCTTTCTCAAGGAGGAGGGAGTTGATGATGGGGACGTTGAGTAGGGATGTTAAGACAAGACTCGTAAAAACTCTGATATGGAGCGTAGCTATGTACGGCACGGAAACGTGGTCGCTGAAGCAGGAGGATAGACGCAGATTGGATGCTTTTGAAATGTGGGTGTGGAGAAGAATGGAGAAGGTGAAATGGACCGAAAGGAAAACAAATGAGGAAGTACTAAAAATGGTGGGGGAGGAGAGGGGTTTGTTGAGAGAAATCCTATGGAGGCAGGAAAAATGGATGAAAGGCGTATTGAGCGGTAGTGGAATGTTGAAGAGGGTAATAGAGGGGAGAATGTTGGGCAAGCGTGGTAAGGGTAGGAACAGGATAGGGATGTTGGACGGGATGAAGGGAAGAAAGAAGTACACCGAGATGAAGAGGGACCTGATATAGATTAGTTTGCTAGGTGGGGAGTCACAAAATGTTAATTTGATAGTTGTGTCCATCCAAAAACCTACCTTAACCGGTAGATTACCTAATACCCAAAAGTGGTAAAACTGATTTTTTTGGCGCAAACCAGGGTGGAGGGGGTCTGCCTGGCTGTGTAAGGTGGAGGGGGCTCTTAGCAACAGACCGACACCAACCTCAGTCGCCTGCGGGCTGTCCTTGAGTGAGGACACCGTTTTTAGTGAAGCAAGGTTTTTGTCCGCATCGAAAAACAAAATGAATCTGAATTTAGAGCAACGTTATTCCGTGAAGTTTTGTGCGAAACTCGGGAAGACGGCAACTGAGACCCTCGACATGATCAAGCAGGCTTATGGGGACACTGCCTTAAGCCGTTCCACAGTATTTGAGTGGCACAAGTTGTTTAAAGAGGGTAGGGAGCTCGTTGAAGACTACCATCACTCCGGACGGCCGTCGACGACAAGAACCGACGCGAATGTGGACAGAGTGAGGACACTGCTGAGCACAAACCGATGCTTAACCAGTGAAGAAATTGCAGACCAGTTGGGTCTGTCTTCATCCAACGTCCAATGCATTATTTCAGAGGATTTGGCCATGCGCAAGGTGTGTGCCAAGATGGTGCCAAAAATTCATGCCATGGCGAGCTTATCGTCAGACAGCTCCTGGCCAAATACGGCATTGCCACGTTGCCGCACCCGCCCTATTCTCCCGATCTGGTACCATAGGTTCTCCTTCTTCCCCCTGATGAAAAGACAGCTCAAGGGACGACGTTTTGACTCGATAAAGGCCTTTCAAGAGGCTTCAATGAGGGTCATCAACGGCATCCCCAAAGAAAATTTCCAGCGGGCATACGGGGAATGGGAGCAACGTTATACTAAGTGTGTAGCAGCTCAAGGAGCATACTTTGAAGATTATTAAGTCGATGTAAGTATATGTCAATAAAATTCTTGTAAAAAAATCAGTCCCACCAGTTTTGGGTGCGACCCTGTATATTAATTATAGCCACAGGTTAGTAGTTATGAATTGGAAACAGACATATAAAAATGACACAGATAAAACACACATTTTGATGGAACAAAAAACACTAGAGAAAAAACACAAGGAAATTCACTGTGACCGCAGCAGAAAAACTGAAGATAAGAAAAGAAATGCACTCAAAGAAAATGGAATAAACTAAAGAGAAGGAAGAAAGAGGAAAATGAGTTAATGTAAACAAAATAGAGGTTGTGTGGTTTATGGGAAAGAGGAAGGCTAAATTAAATATGAAAATTGGAGTTCATAAACTAGAGCAGGAGGAACAGTTTACCTATCTCAAAAGTGTTTTATACCAAACTGGTCAAAGTAGTAAGGATATAAGAAGAATTGTGTTAGGCAAAAAAGCATTTGCAAGGAGGGACTTGATAACAGGGATGTTAAGTAAGAATGTCAAAGAGAAGTATAATCAATCAAAACTTTGATAGAGAGCATGGTTTTATGCAGTGCAGAAAAATAATTTTTGAAGCCAGATAACACGCATAAATTGGAACCTTTTGAGTGTGGCTGTGGAGAGGAATGAAAAAGGTGAAATAAACAGAAAGAAAAAGACCAACAAGCAAATCCATATAATAACATGCACTTCTTTAAATTTTACATTTAGATAAGGCTAAAGTGTTTATTCATAGCTACATATGTAACACAATAAAATTATAACAACTGCTTTTATGCCATTGACTCAAATTTTCTGTTACTCACCATTGTTCCTTTTTCATTAGTTAATGGACAGGATAAATGCTCAGCACTTGTTCCCATTCTTTCTGTGTCCATGCTTCGATAGCTGTATGATCCTTTGAAATGTTTATTGGCAAACCATGTAGATCTGCAAGGAAAGAAAATTAAGAATTGTAAAAAATTGGCATCAGAATAATTTCCAGTAAAATAATCTCACCTTTTTAATTCTTCACATTGAGGAATGTCAAAATGACGACCTAGGAAATAGTTCAAGAGGAAGTTACAGGATTCCTTCAAACTTTCATCAGACACTTGCTCCATTGCTCTAGCAGAAGGGCCCACAATCCATCCACAGAGTACATGTGGATGATTGTCCACACTGTAAAATCCAAATATATCTGCAAGCCAAGTTTTACCTTCCACCTGTAGAAGAATAACCTTAATATTAACTCTCATTGTACAAGAAACT
This sequence comes from Hetaerina titia, assembly GCA_037158775.1. NCBI lineage: Eukaryota > Metazoa > Arthropoda > Insecta > Odonata > Calopterygidae > Hetaerina > Hetaerina titia. The sequence goes on along the minus strand of CM073772.1, from coordinate 61,891,477 downwards.
CAGGAACAGTCTGCAGTACAATTTTTCATGTGAATATATGAGTTTCCGAAATGGATAGGGTTATTAGCAGCAGGGGAAGAACTCGATGAACTGGAGCCTCTTCGCAACTTTTGGTGTACCATCCAATTATTAGTCGGCCAACTGCCATAAAGACTACAATGGTTACATTTCTGAGTTTTGGAGGCAGGAAATAAAGTAACAAAATAAAGAACCTAGACAAAGGAGGGCTAACAATAAATAAAATCTGACAAAAGTACAAAAATATATGGGAATGAAGAGACTGGCCTGGAGAGGTGCTAGAGAAATATTTTCACACATATAACTCTTGATTAAGCTTCAAATGAACATATCACACTCAAGATTTTCACTCTTCATTCTGTGCAAATTATTAGAGAAATTTTTCTTTCATTTTACCACTTTTTACAGCAGTCCCTTTTGCATAACTTCACACAATATATTTCATTCATAGACTACTGATGGATACATTTAATTACCATCACTTTTTTTACTGAGGGTACAGAGGATGAGGATGGATGAAGAAGGTTTCCTTACTGCAGAGAGGTTTCTAATGAATAGGCATTCATTCATACATTCATTAATAAGTTAATTAATAATTCATTAATTCACTAATACATTCATTTGATTTCTGATAAGAACATGTAAAAATTGTGGTGAGAGTCCATTCAGTTGGATTTATGACATCTGTTGACCGAGGGGAGATAGTTTGTCTTCACATACTACAAAGATTTATTTAATCCACCCATATTATTATACTTCAACTCATTTTACTAAAAATGCAATTCATAGCAGTTACAATATAATCACAAGTAAACAGAATTTTTATCAATTTTGGACCAAACAATGAAAATTAGTTGTTAATAAAAAGATTCACTCAATGGATGGTACTACAAGTGGGTACATCTCCTACTGCAGGATAAATATTTAGGTGAGTACTCTTTGCAAGTAATGCATGAAGTGCACTCATGCTCACTTATACATGGTATATTAATCAAGCTTAAGTTATAATATTTATGTAAAGTATAACTTTTAATGTAATGGAAATCCTTTAAAAACTTGCACAATAAAGTACAATAAAAATATTTATAATAGTCATGTAATTGAAACTTTTTTCCAAATGGGACTCATTAAATCATAATAATTTAAGAAAACACCATCAGAAACACATTGAGACCATTTCAATACCATTTATGTTCAATACTAACAATCTAAACTTTATATATACGTGGATGATCTGAAAATTTTCCAACCTACCAAAGATACGAGACATTTTTTCAGAAATTTTTGAGGTTGGAAACTTTTCAGGCCACCCTTGTAATATATCATGCCATATATTACAAACAAAAATATTGATAACGACATCACAGCAAGCTATTTCTATCATAATAGTTTTAAATTATGCACCGTCATTCATAAATTATTGTTTTGGATTTTAAATGTGGTTATAAAATATTGATACAATTTCAAGTATGTCTCCAAAAGAAAGTAGACCATAGACTAGAATGCTAATCACATTTTTTATGGCTTCAATTTATATCATTATATTTTCAATTGATTATGATATTGTTTCATGAAAACTGCAATTATTCCCACTTTGACACCATTGCCAAATACACGATCTGTGCAATAAATGTGTGAACTGGTGCAATCTGGCAGCCATGACGTGGACTATAGCCCCACCCACTAGCGACGCTAGTTGCCTGAGACCCAATGAACCATCTGTGCTTGGTAGATCATCGAGCTGTGCATATGATGCCAGCTACATTAGTTTCTGTTGTCCTTGTTTTTACTGTTTGTCGAAAATGGAAATTGATGAAATGAAGGAGCAACAAATCAACAATGTTTTTTGGTGAAGTGCGGTAAAATAATCAAGAAATTACTGAAATGTTGACAGCTGTATACAGTAAAAATATTCTGAAGAAAACATTCGTTTTCAAGTGGATTAAGCATTTTAAAGGTGGCTGAGAAGACACCATGGATGATGCAATGATGACGACCTTCAACCACCTTTGTTGATGACAACATTGATTGTGTGTGGTTCCTTGTCCTTAACGATCGTCGAAAAACTCCGAGTGATCGCTGATGAATTAAATTTAGGAAAATCAACGGTGCACATTATTTTAACAGAACATGACGGATGGATCCTTCACCATTACAATGCACCTGCACATTCAGCATTGATTGTTTGCCTTTCTACCTGTTTAATTTTACTGCCTCATTCCCCTGATATAATTCAATAGACTGCTTAACTTGCATTTGACTCAGCCCCTTTCAAGTGGTCCAGACAATAATATATTGATAGCTTGGCCATTTTAAAAAATTACTGTGCTCCTGTGTGTTACCAGAAAATTACTGTGGCCCATAAGATGCATTTGTCCTGCAAAATGGGCTCTAAAATGCACCTGCATCCTAAGGGTTAAGAGTATACAGGAACTATAATACACACACCAATTTGCTGGAAAAATAATTACCATGAAGTATTTTTTCCAGCATAGCAACATAAAAAATGGTTTCCTTTATAATAAATTTTAATAAAATCACTGTTTGAATCCTGCAATAAGCAACAGTTTTAATATAACCTTGAAAATACTTCCTAAATAAATTCCTGGAAACCACCACTCTGCTAATACATTGTACTCTCCCAATAAACTTAAAAAAAACTTCACAGTCATGTGTTCCTCTATGTTTAAACCTTGGAGAACATGTATGAACTGGATATAAGTCACAGAAAGAATGGGATTACTCTTTTAATAAAAATGGTTCTGAGCAAAATGAGAAAATTAGCAATAGGTATTTCTACCGTCAATTTTCTGGGATGTCATAGTGTGATTGATTCATGAAGACAAATGGTCTGTGCATACATCCCAGTTCTACAGTAGCATCAAAACTGCCATGAATATGAAAGAAAAGTTATAAGGCTTCAAATCATGATGTCACATTGATGGGAAGAAGGTAATATCTATCAATTTATGGTGTCGGTGATGGGCAGAAAAATTCCTGGCAGAAAGTTAAAAGTGAGACTATCATTATGTCTTTTTAAAACTGTGGAATTATCAATGCACTGGATGGAAGGGAAGATAACCCTGTGTACGAGGAAAGTAAAAATAACTGCGGAAATGATTTAGCAGCAGTGATAACAATTTTATAGGATTCTACAATGAATAAACATTGATATAGCTGCTAATTTTTTGAAGTAACAGTTCCATTTTCTTCATATTAAGTGTTAACACTAAAATATTTTGATCCTTACCTGCCTGATCCATATATTTTTCTTAAATTCTATCCTCAAAAATAACAGTTACTTATGAACCTAATGTTGTCATGTGTGTGTGTCTTATAGGTCAGGAAATATGATATATTTTTGTGTTTTGCCGCCTTTATGTATATACAGTTCTAAAGACCTACAATTTTGTTTCAAAATTTTATATTTTTTGAGCCCTTACTTATTACATCAATATGCATCACAGGATGCCCAAAATAATTGAAAACTTAAATGGCAATGAAATATACAATCTGTATCTTCACCCCCTCTCAGTAGCAACTTTGTTAGTATAATGATTATGGACTCACTCAGACTCACAATGATGTATTAACTGACTTACCTGGGCTTCATATCAGCAAGTTAGAGTTAGAAAGAAGGGAAGAGACCTAGACAGATGCTGTGATACATATATGCAGTATAAATGTATAATAAAGCGCAGAAACTGTACCAAGAGGCGAGAGCCAGCTGATGCTCTTCCCTTACCCTGCCCTCCCTTCATTGATCTCCCATCCAAACCAAAGACCTTCAGCTCTCTCTGCATCAAGTGCAAGCATCACGAATGCTGTTGAGCATATCATGATTACAGTTTAAACTCATGCAGTCACTTCCTCTCAAAACTAATTCTGCAAAGTGCCCCATAGTAAATTTTCTCTTCAAAACACTTACAAAACAAAGTAAAATGGTATAAAAAGTTTTAAAGACAGAAGTAATCATTACTAACCCCATTCTTGCTCAGCTGTTCATTGAATGTTCTATGATCATCCTCTTTCCAAACAAGACTGAAACCAGCACAGTCTTGTGGCCACCAACGGTGCGTATATCTCAGGTAAATTTTGTCAACAGTTCCAAATGCTAGTCCCTGGAAAAAGTACCAACATTTACAGAGTTGAAGCTTTGTACAGCATAGTCCTTCAGCTTCATTATGATAAGGATATAACAGCAAACTCAAATAGGTATATATATATACACTGAAGCGCACCTTGATTGCATTGATATTTTTCCCAGGCAGCTCAGGATGAAACATGTTCAAGTTGTCTTTCAAAACACCAAGTGATACAGTAATGATAACATGATCTGCAATGTATTCTGAGCCATCAGCGCAAATCACAGACACCCTATTTATTCTTTCAGGATCAGAAAATCCATCCCATTGAATAGAAGTTACTTCCTTATTACACTGAATCTTGCTTAAAACAGGCAATTCATTCAATGGATCAGGAAATTTTTTCTGCAAAAAAAGAAGAGCTCATGACATGTAGGTGCTAAGGCTAGCAGCAAAAAGAAAAAAACCTGGAAAACAGGGTAACAGCCACAAAAGTCATTTATCTATGGAATGTTTGGTAGGAAAAAGTTGACAGTTTAGTTTGATAAATAAGGCATAATTTAGAATGCATAATGACGATGTGTGGGTGTAAGTGCTACATGTTTTCAAAACAAGGGTCTATCAGGGGAATAGAAAGGGAGGTATTAACATACCTGCAGGCCCTTTTTTTGAAGGAGAATGTTTTTTACTCGTAAATCTATAATGTCCCCAGCATAAACTTACTATGCCATTTAAGAGAGACTGAATTATTGCATGGAATGTGAGTTTCAGGGTGTCTATGAAAACAATCAATACTAGCTTCTCGATATGGAAAGTGCCAGATGTTATATTGGCCGTGATAACCTTGATATAGGAGGACCTGTCTATGTCTTCATTAATAAATAGCCCAAGAAACTTGAGTGAATAGGATCGAGTAAAAGAGCTATTTGTTCAGAATAACAAGCTGTAAAAGGGAGATTTCTTTTGCTATGGATCTGAAGTTATAGACTTGTGGCAGCTTACGAATAATGTGTTTTCCTGGCACCATTCAGCCATGACAGAAATAGGATTTCTGCAGTCAGTAAGTCCTAATGGGTCTTTAGATTTTTAGGAGGCATTAAATGTCATCTGCATAGAGAAACAAGTTGCTATACAGGAATGAATTTGGAAGGCCTTTTATAAATATCATATAATATTTATCATACTTCCAGAAAGTAATTTTTTTTTAGGAGAGGTGACCAACAGGTAAGGTCATTTGTACCATTAGGGATGGATGGGAAAGGAAGGGTGGAAAGAAATCTGGCATCAGCATTAGCCTACTCGTGTCGAAAGGTACCAAGGGGTCCGCAGTTTAACATCCCATCTGATGGACGTCGTACTCACTCAAAGTGCTCTCCATAAAGCAACCTCAAGTAGGGATTGGGATACCACTGAAAATATTTGTTGTCTCCAGGAGTTGAACCCGGGCATTCACGGTGGGAAGCCTCAGCACCATCCCAATCCCCCTTATTTTCATTATTAGATTATTATATTATGATTATTATTTAGATTAATTCATTGTTTTGGGAATAACAAAGGTTACCGAAACACGATGTTCTCCTTTTTCCCCACATATTAGAAGTAAGGTTCTGGAGAGTGAGCCACAATGAAAGGGTTAATTTGATCTTGATCTAAGAAACGCAACACTTGAATTCCTTCTTGAAGTACTCAAAATCAAATGAGATGTTGATATGGAATTTTAAATATTTGGCGACATCACCACCTTCGTACAGGGAGTATGAGAAGTAAAAAAAAATACGTCAAAGTATGAAAAATTCTATAGTAATTTACACAGGAAGTTACTATTTTTGTATTTTCAGGAACAGGATGGTGTGGAGGCTAACATACTAACTTCCCACCCAGAGGGTCCAGGTTCCATTCATGATGGCATCGAATACTTTTCAGTGGTGTCCTGAACCCTACTTGAGGTGATTTGTAGAGGGCACTTTGAGTGAGTACACTGTCCGTTGGATGAGACGTTAAGCTGCAGATCCCTTGGTGCCTTTTGTTAAAAGCAGGTTAATACTGATGCTGAGTTTCTCTCCAACCTTCATCCTTTTATGTCCATCTCTAACGGTGCAAATGACCTGCGCTGTCAGTCACCGCCCATAAAAACAACTATTACTCTTGTATTTTTCAATAAAAATCAAACAATTTAGAGTGATGCAGGAATTCCTTGAGAAAAGTTTCTAGAGAAAATTAGGGGTGTGAACATAGTTTTCATTACAAGAAAAGGAAGAAACAGTGTGAACAATAGAATGAGTTTAATTTTGGCTTTTACTCACTATAAGCAAATCAATGACAGTGGAATATCCTCCATTCTTCCAATTCAACAATGGGTTCCCTTCACATTCCCAGTATTCCAGGTGTCCTTTCCCAGAAGTGTCAAACCATGAGTCAGCTGCATCAATTCCATTCTCAAACTTATGATACCACTCTAGAAAGGACCTTGCAAACTTTTTGTCCAGGTCTTTGTTGATTTCATCATTCAGTTTGTTCTCAAATCTAATTAAATTAAAAAAGAAAATTAATTAAGCCATTGCCCCTGCATCAAATAAATACATATACACAAGCATGAATACTCGTCACACTAAATTAAATCAACATCATATGCAGTGCACAAACCCATAAAAGCCTCAGAAAATTGAAAAAACCTATTCTTATATATCCTTTGGTTGATCACACTATTTGACAATAACTTTATGAAAGAATTGAGGACCTTTATACCTATTCTGATTAAACGAAATTTTCTAAATGGCATATACTCTAAACAAAATCTATGCCTATAAGAATGCATATATAGTATATCTTGACACAATCCATTTTACATAAAAATTTTAAATGGCAAAATTATCTAACAAACTCAAATCCTTTACATCCATGTTGATAATTAAAATTTTATCATCAGACTCATTCATAAAATTCATATTCATAAATTCATAAAATTACATTGTCTCATTTACAACATTTGTCTGGGTTCTTAGTTTTTTCACTTGATATACTACAAAGGTGACACAAGCTTCTTGAACCCATAGTCAATGAATTGAAATAATAGCATGAAAAAATTCATTGCTATTATTTCGTATTCCATGCTTTAATTTTTGTATTAATTTAACTATAAATAATTGAATATATATTAATTTATAATATATTTTTTTATTTTAAAATGTTTTATTTATATTGTTTGGTGTATGAGCATTAGCTCTAACATTTTTTAAAAAGTAGTGCATACCAGAGTATCCCATAAAAAAGCATCATTCTTAACTGTATACAATAAGGAGTTATGGAAATACATGTATACACATATATTTCCATAACTCCTTAATAGCACGTTAGTGTGTGGCTTACACTAGGGGAATTCTATCACTCTATATTCTACTTCAAGCATTTTTGGACCCCTAAGTTTCCAATTATACCTCCAGGCACCAAACATCATGGGTAGTTTTTCACTCAAATGTTGATGCATTTGGTTATGAGATAAATGATGGGTTAAATGAAGGAATGGACCATTTGGTCTTAATTTCACCCAAATAAAGACCTCTATCTATCTATAAATGAATGAGACATTTGTCATCCTGCATGTTAAGCAGAACATACACACACAAAATGAGCAACAAAAAAAGAGATGTTGACTGTTAAAAGGGACAGCTTAGTGGAAATTTTCATCTTCCATATGAATAATGTTTTGGGGCGGTGTGTTTAGTAACAATATGGTTCTGTAATTACCAATTACTTTTACCATATCTCATAATGCAACATTTTACTTCAAATGAATATAAAATGCAAATGGAGGCATTCCTCCCAAATGTAAATTTTCACCCTCATGATGGAGTCTTAAAAAACACCAGAGGTACCTATGCACCTTAAAAAACAGAACCTTGGATGTCCTTTATTAAAATAGCCCACACACATCTTTATTATGACAGCAAAGTTCTGGCATACTGATTTTAAAAAAATAAAGAGCATTTCAAATTTTATTTCCACAAGTGAGGTAAAACATATTCAGTATCAATTATATTAGTGACCAACACTAATGGTTTTTTATTACACTTATGCACTTGGAGCTGACCAAATAATTGAAAAGTAACCACCATCAATTGATTCATTACATTAGCCTTCCGACTCAGATAAGCTAACATTATGGTATATGATATGCAACATGAAATCTAATGATTTAAGATTTCTTACATAATATTTTGGGAGAAATTTTAAAACCTGCTCGTATGCTTAACACTTAGACAAAATAATATTTTCCATGGGTTGATAAATAGAAACAAAATGTCTTCAGGACATCTTATTGACAAGAAAATAAAATTTCTCACTGCATTGTTTTAAAATTATTTTCACCATAACTACTTTTAAATAGCTTGATTGATATATTTTCAAGTTCAAATTTTTTATTTCCCTATGTAGGAATATGGTAGTGTTTATTATTATATACGAAATTTCTATTTCAGTTATCATTTACACAGAAGGATAGACAAGGAAACAAGGACATTTTTATCGCAGTTAGAAATCAATAAATAAATATTACATACCAAACCGACCTTCGGATTGATTACTGTGATTGTGGTTGTTTTATATACCAAAAATAAAAATTCAAAATAGTAAATAAATGTAGACCTGTAGATGTAGACCTCAACATTAGAATATCAAGCTTCACGTTAAAGGGAAACACTGTTTCCGATGGATGGAAAAACTTTAATTGAAATATTTTAGTCATGTATACCATAATCAATACACGAAATGAATCACACGTTTATGTAATGGTTTACTACCGATTTAAACGAGAAGCGATTCATCCGTACATGATTGCCAAGTATCGGTAAACACGGCACCTGTGGCAACACTGTTTTTATCGAAATCAGTACACATACGTCACATCTTGGAAAGACCAAATAGGGAACAAGGAAAACTGCGAAACATGTACGAGATTAAACATTGACGATGCACGAAGCTCTTGCCCGAAGCTAGGAATCTTATTCGACAGGATGACACTTTTATCGGGGTAAATACCAAACTGAATAATATATTACTAATCTTTCTAGAAAATGCCTTCGGTGTTAAGACTACAAAGATATGTCTGGATTTTTGTCGCTACATTTCCTTAAGAGCATTTCATTTTTGAAGGAAATCACGATTTGATTACAAATGAAAACTCATTGGAGTTATCGTTGTTTACTTAATTTCCATAGAAAATGGAGGAATCCTGAACTTGAAGCAATAAGAAATTCGGTGAAGCCTCTCCCTCTAAACGATGCTCACATAGAGGAATTGATTCAGAAAACTAAGGATATCCATATATCATTTCTCTTTGGTCCTGAAGGAAAACGTTTACATGATGAATTATGCCTTACTCTGAGTTCTACCAAACAGTCTCCGATTTATTCTGGATGGGAGGACTTCGGGTACCATTTGGGAATCAATCCACAAGTCATAAATGTAAGCACCCAGTCACCTTATCATTGTCAATATCGGGAAATTTTGCGATGCATACCAATAAATTTTCTTTATTAGTATTTAGGTCTTGGTCTAACCCGCGAAGACCCAACTTATAATATATTCAGAGCATTTGCTTACAAGGAGAATGCGACAATTGCTAATGTCATTGAAGCACTAAAAAGAATAAAAAGATATGACATTATTATCAAGAACTGCGGCTTATTTATTGGTGAGACTGTCGAATGTTATTTCAATAACTATAAGGATTTCGTTCATTACCGTTAAAACTTGTTTTAAATTTTTAACAGATTTGGCAGATGAAGTTCACCGAAAATATAGAGTATCCGAAGAGAGCGGATATTTATCCCTTTCAGAAGGTGATGAAAAACTAATTCAAGCTTTGAATATAATGTCAATACCTAACTGGCTTTTTATTTCAATTGTTTATAGAACTTTATTCCCTGTGTTGCTTTAATTGAATTCTACATTTTAGGCACTGTTGAATCATCCAATGGGTGTTCTGAAGATGACGTTCAACAAACTATTATTAAATCTCCGTATAATTTTGCCACCGGGCCCAATATTCTCAAATCTCATTCAGTTGAGGTGGTGGAAAGATGCACTCAGATCAACATCCGAGGATTTCATGAAAAACAAGAACAACAGGTAGAGTGAAACCCATATTCGCGCTCATAAATTTCGGCTCACTAACATACATTTGCAGTCATAAATTTAGTTTATATGAAAACCAAAACTAAGTACTTCTGAAATGGCAAGGTTTGGGATAATGCAAGAGGATACATAAATTTTGCCAGAAGCAAGACAGGTACCTAAAGTCTTATTTAATGCAATGATGACATTGTCTCCATTCAGGTGGCAATCTATGAGGGAAAGCCTACATCAGTGCAAAGTCGGGAAAATAAAAAGTTGAGGGAAATATATGAAAAATACAGAGGAAGGAATGCTTCCCTGTAATATGAAATGAGAACCTTATTTTGTGAAAAACAAATTTAAATGATCGAGCTATTTTTGTTATGCCTCCTCCTGGGGACCATTTTTACTCTCTTCCAGTTGAGTCTCATCCAGACAACTGGTGTATTACCAAAGAAAACGTTGGTGATATGCACATCCTCCCGTCTCCCATAATCTCTTCACGTTAAGTGAGCTTCCTCCCAAATTTCAATGGATTATGAAGTCCTGAATTTGACAATGACAGAATGTTTATTAAACTTCATTTCTTTATGTAAAAATAGTATAAGACAATCCATATCAACGTTTTTTCATTGTAAAGTTTTAATACACAGTTCATCAAAGAAGGGTATTCTCAGATGCAATAGGTTGTTAAATTTCCATAAAAGAGTGAATATAACATGCTAACCTTTCGTGACACTAATTAAAATGAAAATTTTACAGTTCATGCCAAGGACTCAATTTAACTATTAATAATTGTTGCCAATACTAATTTTCTCATTACAACATGTTATTTTTGTCTGCTTTATTGAACTATTGAGAATTATCAACTTTCAGTTGGTCAGAGCTGCACCACATTCAAACACAAGAGAGACATCATCACAACCCAAATATGGAATGAAGGTTATGCTAACATTTGCATCAGATGGATATGAAGTGGCCAAAGCAGCAGCTAAAATCATGAGAGAGAAGAGGGATGGACTCCCAAGAATTGGGGTTCTTATATTACAGGAACAGCTAGCTGCTTTGGCCCAGGATGACCAACTATTTATATCAGGTTCATTTAATCAGGTGAAATAATTTTTTTAAATTAATAATATTATTATCTCTTTTATATCAAAGCTATCCTGTAATAATCTTCCTCCGCATGTGTGAGGGAATTCAAAGGATGAGTTTAGACTCATTAAATTAGTGAGTGATACAGATATTAATGAAGCTTCAAATAGGGCTGTACAAATTCACAACTACATGACAGGAGAAATAATTTCCAATCCAAGAGCACAGCAAAATGGTTCAAAAGATGTTTTTAGTAATTTAATGAATGACAAGAAAGCATGGATTGCAGATTGAATCTTTAGTCCTTCCCTTAGTTACAGGTATCATACCTCAATGAATTTGTTTACCAATCTGATTGGCAAAAAATGCCAATTCTACAAGATCGCCTCAAAAAAATACATTCTATAACTTGCAATTCGTATTTTACTACGGTCGGATTACCTACTTTTTATGACAGAATTAAATTCTGGAAATTAGAATTTTATTAGCATCACAACATGTTAATGCAACACACTTGTGGTTTCACTCAAGGGTTGTTTGGACAGGAAAATAAAGAGAACTACTCACAAGGAACAAAAGAAATTCACAACAAATATTTTTAATGAAAAAAAAATAATTTGTTTCACCACATGACTTAAGATTTGCTATCATTTGCAATTTTTATAAATTGAGGCTCTTTAGCTCTTAAATGAACTGTATATAAATACCATAAGCAGTTCAGAGTCAAAACCATCCAGTTTGCAACATTATCAGACATGCCAACTTTCAAAAATGAAAAATCGGGAGGACATGCCAACTTTCAAAAATGAAAAATCGGGAGATTTTTAGAAGTGTATCACGAAGTAATCACTTTTAATTACCACAATATTTGCATGGCACCTTAATCCCTTTATGACACTTTGCCAATTTTTAATGAATGTCACACTTTATTAACATGTTAAGCTAAGTACACAATTTGAACAGTTCATCAAGAACGTAGGAAGGAAAAATCGGGAGTCTCCCGCTTAAATCGGGAGAGTTGGCATGTCTGCATTATGGACACAACCTACTCCTTATTCTAGTCACCTTGATGCATTGGTTGACGTGAAATTGATTTTTTTATTCCCAATCCAGCTGATTGACTCAATAGTGCACCTTTTAAAATGGACCTCAGAAGGGATTACTTTTGCATAGTAATCCCAACCCACAGAGGACACCAATATCAACACTATCTAATTTTTGGAGCTGTTATGAAAGCAAATCAAAATTGCTATCTCCTGATACCTAGTCCTTCCATGTACAAGGTCACAGAAATCAAACGTTATGCTTAAGCATGACCTTGTCAAGTTAAAATTATACATCAACCCTGAAAATGATAACTGTTCTGACTCTCTAACATTTACTGCAAAATAAGGCTATTTTAATGCCAAAGCAACTACATCAAATCATCTCTTTGTTATTTGGGTAACATCCAGTTGGGCAGTAGAGTGCAGTAGCATCCACTATTACTATTCATTCAATCATATATGATCTAATTGTCTATTTTGGCATTTTTCAAACATGAAGAAAATGTCGACATAAAATAACTAATTTGTTCCAGACTTTAGTTTGCTTTTATGAATTTTTATTAGTACATATTTCACCATCCTTTGTAAATATTATTTCTTTTAAAGACCATAAAATATAAAATGCAGCCCACTCCTGATAACCATTTTAACAAATCTCAGCATAGTGAACATCAGGCTGGAAAATCGTTGTGAAAGGAAAAAAGACAAAGTCAGCATCGTGAGAAATCATAATAAGATAAAGAGACGATACAGGCTCATCAGCCTATCCACAGCATACCGTACATCATAAGAAAGTGCTCCATAGGACAATGCATGAATGAGGGCTCTTTTGAGACCAAGATGCTCAGAACAGGGAATGGGAGGGAAGTCCACACCACATCCTTGTGGCCTATGTGATAACAGTTTTAGGATCATCCTGGCCAATATGCACTAAGAGAGATATCATATGTTTTGATCTCTTTGGATATTTACTCAAGAAAAGCTAAGTGAGACCAACCTTCCCTGGGTAGCCCTAATATCCCTCCTCTCCAAATTTACAGGATGGAAAGGTCAGGAGAAAGGAATGCTTGCTCTGACTACAGTACACAATATAAGAATAAGCTAGCATGGTCACAGCTGTGGGTGGCTAATTCATACAAATTACTGCTTTTTCATTATCATTCTTTATGTATATTCAAAATAAACAACAGGAAGTTGTGCAAATACCTTTCAATAATAATAGGAAGATGTTGTTCCCTTTTATGGCAATCTGACAGCAAGTGATGTAAATGAAAAAGAAAACAAATAGTGTGCACTGCCAATGACAGTTTCAGTTAAAAACAAGTTCCTTGAAACTCTGGTATCGGTATGGAGATCCCACTGTATATATGATTAAAGTATAAAGGTCCCATATTAGGGGATGATTTATTTATAACTTTACTTTAACACTCAGAACACATATTTACTTAAATTTTGTTACATGGGAATCGAGGTGGTGCCATGGCTAGCATACTGGCTTCCCACCTAGAGGGCCCAGGTTCAAATCCTGGAGATGGCACATCTTTTTCAGTGGTATCCAAAATCTTACGTGATATTTATCATGTATAAGCCAGAAGATGGGTAGTTACATCAAAACAGGTTGTATCAATAAAAAATTTTATTTTGTGGTAAATTGCCAACTTATTAATCATGTTATTCCACCATATCACACCTGAAGCGTCTCTTTTTATTCTTACATGATATGCTTTATGGAGAGCACTTTGAGTGAGTATGCCATACATCGGATGGGACGTTAAGCTGTGGACCCCTTGGGGCCTTCCGTTAAGAGAAGGCTTATGAAGACATTAGGTTTCTCTCCACCCTCCCTTTCCCATCCATCCCTAATGACACAAATGACCTCACCTCTTGCCTCCACTAAATCTACTACTTTGTTTCACTCAAATAATTGCAAAATTGCATCTTGAAAGTAATCCCCAAATCATACATGTGAATGCCACAGTATATTGAAGTTTCCTCAGATTAATACAATAACAATGGTATACTACCCTGTCCAATAAATACACGAACTGAGGCCATAAAAACTATTTTGCAAAATTTAGTCTACATAGATTTTGTCCCCTTCAAAGTATTCTCCATTCGTTACTATGCACTCACTCCATCTTTTTTCCACTGTTTAAAGCACCATTGTAAGTCCTCGGCAGTTAGGCTTTTTAGTTTCCTTGTCGTTTCCTGCTTTATTGAGTCCACATCTTCCCAGAGATGTCCCCTCATCACAATTTTGGAATAGAAAATTTTTTCAGGGGGTGAGATCTGGTGAATAAGGAGGATGATCAAGGGTGGTGATTGAATTTTTTGCCTGAAACTGGCGAAAAATCAATGCTGAATGTACAGGTGCAGTGTCATGGTGAAGGATCCGTCTATTGCAAACCCAATTGTTCGGTTAAAATAGGCACTTCACCAAAAAATTTGATGTTGCCCCTTGATTTTGACAATTTCCATTTTCAACAAACATTAAAAACAAGGATAACAGAAACTAACATAACATGTACTATATGCACAGCTTGGCGATCTGCCAAGCACAGATGGCTCGTTGGGTCTCAGGCAACTAGTGACGCTAGTGGGTGGGGCTATAGTCCACGTCATGGCCACCAGTTCGTGTATTTTTTGGTCAGACCACGTACTAAATCATATAAAGGTTATAATCAAGTAATACCACTAAATATATTTCACCAAATTTATGTATGCTGGAAAAGATTACCAATGCAACTGTTACAATCAAGTTATCCTGAAGAATACATTTCATAATGGGTCAAGGTATTTTATATGCTTCACTTAAGACCAAGAATACTAAGTCTTAGTCATATCATTTATTATTATATATTATTTGGTAATCTACCGCTTAAGGTAGGTTTTTGGATGGACACAACTATCAAATAAATATTTTCTAACTCCAAACAAAACCCAATTCAGCAACCTACTCTACATCAGGTCCCTCTTCATCTCTGTGCACTTCTTTCCTCCCATCATTCCATCCAACATCCCTATCCGGTTCCTGCCCTTTCCTCATTTGCCCAACATTCTCCCCTCTATTACCTTCTTCAATATTCCACTACCGCTCAATACGCCTTTCATCCATTTTTCCTACCTCCAGAGGATTTCTCTCAACAAAGCCCTCTCCTCACCCACTATCTCCAGTACTTCCTCATTTGTTTTCCTTTCGGTCCATTTCACCTTCTCCATTCTTCTCCACACCCACATTTCAAAAGCCTCCAATCTACGTCTATCCTCCTGCATCAGTGACCACGTTTCCGCGCCGTACATAGCTACGCTCCATATCAGAGTTTTTATGAGTCTTGTCTTAACATCCCTACTCAACGTCCCCGTCATCAACTCCCTCCTCCTTGAGAAAGCCTCCTTGCCTAGCGCAATTCTTCTCCTTACGTCCCTACCACTTTGACCGTATTGGTCCAAAACACTTCCGAGATATGTAAACTGTTCTACCTGCTCTATTTTTTCCCCTCTTATTTTAATGTTTAGCTTAGCCTTTTTCTTTCTGGAAAATTGCATATCCTTTGCTTTATTAATATTGATTCTCATCCCATATCTATCGCACTGAACCTCCAATTCACTCAGCAATGCTTCCAATCCCTTGGCTAACTGAGCAACTAATGTTTGGTCATCAGCAAACCTAACTGATTTTTTGAAATTCCCCTCTGACTTTCTTTCCTACCTCCAGTTCTTCCTATGCCTCTTTAATCATTTCCTCCACATATACGTTGAACAGCACTGGTGACAATGGGAAACCCTGCCATACACCTCTTGCTAACACTGCCCATCCGGACTCTCCATTCCCCACTCGCACCTGAGCAGTCTGACACATGTACAGGTTACAGATCAGTCTCCTGTCCCTCCAATCCATTCCTATTTTCTGAAATTCATGCATTAGTTTTTCCCAATTCACTCTATCAAATGCTTTTTCGAAACCTACGAAACAGGCAAATACGTCCTGATTGTATTCTATATTCCTCTCGACTAGTGATCTCATTACTGCAATGGCATCACGCGTACCTCTTCCTTTCCTAAACCCAAACTGATCATCCCCTAAGTAATCATTTGCCTTACTGTCTATCCTTTTGTTGATGATCCTGAGAATAACTTTAGCTGCGTGGGATATCAAACTTATTGTTCTGTAATCCTCACATGACGAAGCCTTTGCCTTTTTTGGAATAGGAACTAACACCGATCTCACAAAATCTTCCGGCCAGATTCCTTCCTCATAGATACTACGAATCAGTCCATATAGACTCTCCTTCCCACATTTTCCTAAACATTTTAACAGTTCCACAGGAATGTTGTCTACCCCCATGGCCTTATTTGCTTTCATCTCCTTTAATGCCCTTTCTATTTCATCATCGAGTATGCCTGGACCTAAGCTATCTTCTTCTACGTCATGTTCCTTTTCTATGTCTAGCCTTTTTGGCCTAAGTTCTCTGCCATGCAGTGTTTCTATATATTCCTTTCATCTCTCTTGGATTTTTTCTGGTTCAACTATTATCTTATCTGACTTTTATCTTACTTATCTTCAACTGTTAGCACTGATCTTTCCTTCTTACTTCCCAATAATAACTTAACCTTGCTGTATAATGCACCAATTTCACCCTTTCTCTGTAAACTTTCCATATCCTCGCATTGCGTTTTCCACCATTCTTCTTTTGATTTATTTGTGGCCCTTCCCAATTTATTGTTTATCTTAGTCAAAGGAAAGTGAAAAATAAAGATCAAGTATATCGGTTTATCCAAGTTGATTCTAGAGAACCAACACTGCATTTTATTGTTAAACATTTGAATTCCTTACATATTGATACCTTAGAACACAATTTGAAACATCCTCCCCTCTCCATTTTACTCTCATTGGTTTTTGAAAGATAAAAGTAATATTCTGGAGGTTTCTTAAACCAGAAAAGATAGGATAAATTATTGTGACCCCAATTCTGAACAGTAGCCAATGACCTTATTCATCTAAGCTTCAATTTTCTAGCTCATCTTAAAGAAATGAATGGACTGTTTGACCCTTCAAGATCAGTTACCTAAATTTTCCAAAAGATGAGGAATAGGTTTCGCTAAGTATTTTTTTACAAAAAATTATTTTAAATCTCTATGCCCTAAATTTTTGGTAAAGTTAGTTTTCAGGAACAAAAGAGTTTTTAGAAAGTCTCCTTTAGAATAACTTCTGCGAAGTTTCATCCTCAATCGCAATAACCTCAGATCTATGTAGTCCTGAACATTTTTCTGGGACATTTGATAGCCAGACTTAGATAGATGGAGGAAAATTCAGAAAGTAATTTATATGGATTACCCACATATTTTGTGTCATGATTTCATACTGGCTAATTACAACTTTTGGCAGATAAATATATGATCAGCAATATCAATGAATTCAAAATAATACTGGTCTTTCAATGTATGCAGTTGATAACTGGAACCATAAAATTAAGGATTTCCAATGCTTTACAGGTGGACTACGTAATTCCCATCATTACAACGCAGTACTTAAACAGGATCGTCAATGTTGAAAATGATGATGCAGATGCACATTGTGTCGATGCAAAATATGTGAGATACATTTACACTTTGATGAATACGAACTTTATCAAAAACGGATGCTTAAACAAAAAGTGTAGATGTATAATACCAGATGAATTTCTTCATTCAACCTTAAGGCATCCATTGCTCAGTAGTGAACCCCTTTTCAAGGTTTGGAAGAAACTCAGTGAAACTGAAGACCTCAGCAGGATTCTCATCAGAGCCACATTAAGTAAACGCAAGCAAAAGAACATTCCTTAATTTCCTTCTATAAGAGCGTCACCTTCTTGTATAAATTTTGTGAACTATCATGCTTACAAACAATAAAATCAACTTTTTTGAGAGTACTTCATCCTTTCCAACTAATTAAATATAAAATTGATAATGTCATACTTACTCCTTGGTGAAGTATTCGCCTAAAGACCCATCGAATCCAATAAGACCATTGGGAGCGGCCTCATTAATTTGTGCAATTAGAGTCATCACCTGATCGGTGAAGTCATTGTCAACCATGTCCCCCGATGATGTGACAAATTGTGTATCAGGGTAGTAGCTGCTCGACTCTTCAAGAAGTTTATGGGGCTTTGCTAATTGATATACGACATTATTTTTTTCTCCGTGTACCCACTGAGCACCCATATCCACAACACGCTCCCCTGCAAATGTGACCATATTTTTTAGTCTTTCCGAGAGTATTAATGAAAACATATTCTTAAATATATCTTGATTTCGTAAAGCACACAGTTGGAGAGAATGGTCACATACTTACCGAGGTCACATGTGTATAATCTACCACCAATTCTATTTTCGGCTTCTAATATAATGAAGTCTTTGAAGCCACACTCAATCAAACGAGATGCAGTAGCGATTCCGGATGCACCAGCACCAACAATTAAAGCTCGATATTTACTCATCCTTTATTTTATTTCGCTTTAGTATAAATACCTACGATGAAAACCTATTAACTCGCTCACAAATTAATAAATATTACTGTCGTTCGTTGACGCAAATCCCCAGTTCAAACAATAATTTGACATACCTGCGTAAAAACTGAAGTTTTATTTATGAAAGGAAAATGTCAGGATTCGCCACGACTTTCATTGCAGTTCACAAATGAACCTAAAATACTCATTCAACACAGTAGTGCATCACACGTGAAGCCCATCAAACTTTTCGTCTGTAGAAACAACGGAATAACCATTGAGAATAACGATACTCGCACAACCTGATTTTTAAAAAATTGTAATGAATATTCGATGATCTCACTTACCTTGTTAAAACTTTATTTCTCTTTAATTTAAAAAACTCATCTGAGCTTTAGCATGATTGAAATTTTAATTATATGTTTATACTCAAGACTTTTAGAAAGTACGGAGTGATGTCATCAATTCCCAACCTAGCTTGTTCGCTTTCCTCCAATGAGAGTGCAAAAATCGAGTCTCGTTTTCAATTCTAGTTTTTAAGCATGGCTCTCAACAAATGACTGTTGAAAGCGTAATTTGATTTTAGTGTAATTGGTGATTACATGTTATCAACAAAATGTTATTCATCATCAGTATTTCAATCCTTGGATTGGGTTACCTTAGCCTTCCATTCTACTCTATTTAATGTCAATTCCCTCAATACTTGATACCTTCTCTGTTTTACGTCCTTTATTTGCCCTATGTACATGTCTCTTGGTCTTCCTTGTGGAATCTTTACTTCTATTATATTCCTAATCAATCCATTGTGCATCAATGTGTGTTCAATCCATCTTTTATTCTATGACGTAGAGTTCACCATATGGTCGCATCCTCTTCTGCTCTTCTATATACTTCCTCATTCACTTAGTCTGTCCATTTAATGTTCATCATTCTCTTCCAGAACCAAGTTTCGATGGGTTTAATTCTTCTCTGGTCCACTTTTGCAATGTCCAAAGTCTCGGAACCATAGAGCGCCATGCTCCACAGGAAAGTCTTGACGAATTGCATCCTTGTTTCCAGCCTTAAGTTCTTTGAACATAGTAACTGCATCTTCTTCATGAATGCTTTCCTAGCTTGGCCCATTCTTCGCTTGATGTCGGTCGAACTTCATCTCATGTTATGCTGCTGCCCCTGTAGTTGAAGTATTCCTCTTGCTCTAGTTTCACCCCTCTTAATTGTGATATCTCCGTTCAGCTTCTCTCTTCCGCACACAATGATTTTAGTTTTCTTCTTGTTGATGCTCATGTTATATTCCTCCAGTTCGTGGCCCATAGCACTTCGAGTTGCTTGCAGGTCCTCCTGCATTTCCGCCACTATTGCAATGTCATCTGCAAATCGGAGCATGTTGATTTCTTCTCCATTTGCCTTGACTCCTTTGATACCCAATTCTTGGGTTTCTTTTATTGCATCTATCAGATATACGTTAATTATTGCTGGCGACAGTTTGCATCCTTGTATTACTCCTTTGTTTACACTCCTGTATTTTGAACACTTCATCTCTTTTATGAATAAATTTTCATAACTTATTAAATTCGACATTGTGCCACAAAAAATCATGCAGAATTTCTGTGGAAAGTTGTGTACTTATAAATATCTTTTATATAATAATGTGACATGCTTTTAAATATGATACTACATGACTAAAGAATTATTTAATAAATACAATGGCATTATAATGTAATCAAAGGAAAACATAAACCTACTGTGTGTTGACCAAGGATTTTTGGCCAAGTGTTATTAGTTTTTAAAAACTAGGATTCAAAGAGAAAGTGCAGCTGAGATATTGGAGATAATGACAGCTTGAAATGTTTCATCCCCTTCCTTCAAAATTGGTGGTTTAAAGCAGGTTTTCCAATTGCACAGGAAATGTCCTGCAACTAAGGATTCATCAAACAAAAACAGGTGTAGCTAACGCATATTTGGATTTGGTAAGTAGAGCTGGAGGAATCATACTGGTCCTGTAGGGTAGTATCTCCCATCCTGAAATTACTTCAAATACTTCATTATGGGAGAGGAAGAGGACAAAAACTGCACAGTATCCAACATGCATGGTCCAGAAAAAATTAATGGGTCATGGATAGGTTTTTTGGTAGGGTGTTGCCTAGCAACATATCAAAAATCAGATGATCAACACTTTCTATAAACAATATTTCAAATTTTTGTATGATAAATACGTAGCATGAAAATTAATTTAGGCAAAACTAGAGGATTCTTCACATACCATTTACCATTTACATTTTCTTCTTATCTTCCAAAAATAATTAGGCTCTCAATGGATTTGGTGTGTTCACTTGCTATTTCAAGGATTTCATGAGGTTACTAAAATATATCTAAGGACATTTGTTAGCATGGGAAATAGTGGGCGACATTATTTGTTTTGGGAGCAGAAATGAGTAAGCAATTATCATATTGTCACAAGGAAATGACAGTTTTCAAAACAAAATGATAGCCCTTCTCTTCAATATAAAAAGTCATTTTATTTTTCAAGAGAGTAGCTTTAAAAATTTTCCTGCCATTCATGCATGGATTTATACATGATCAACATTTCAGCAAGTGTGCTTTTCATGTTCACAGAATCTGCAAACTTACAGTATGAAATCACAGAACATGAAAAAATATCTATAAAAATATTCCTTCATCTTTTCTTTAATACATAATGCATTTCAATACTTGTTTGCAGACAAAAATAGAAATTCCCACGCAGAACTACAAAGGAATTCTACATCGTGCACTGTGGAAGACGTGCCATTACGTTTCTCTATAAATAAATATGTTACATCAGTTTAAAACATACTTATCAACATACACAAAACATATAATGATATGATGCATCAACAACTTGGTTCACAAAATAAAATGCATGACTAGTAGTGGGATACAGTCAATGATAAAGATTCATTAAAAGTAGGTATTTAGATGTGCAGTTCTTAAAATAAGTACAAAACATACATAAACTCATTCCATTCTTAATGGAACTATTCTGAGTAACATCTCGATAAAATTTGTGAGCAAAATGTGGAGACAGTGACATCAGCACACAGGTCAGAAGGAGACAAAATTGTTGAAATGCTGATTCCCCAAGACCCCTTCCTGTGATTCACCTCTCTCATGTTTTTGGTCCATCTATCTATTCACCCGTTATACTCTTGAGGAAAATGAAGAGAGCATGCTTCATTTCAGGCCTTCATATCTCCATTTACATCTTGGACAGTCTCTGCTTCAAATTGCTCAGCTCTTTTGCAATAACGGGTGGAAGGTCTTCACCAACTTGTTCCTCAAAATATTTTCCAATGGCATCAGCCTAAAAGGAAGAAGTTTGTTATTGCAATTTTAATGCATTCAATTGCGATTAACTCTTAAATGATGGCTCATAATTAAGGTTTATCAAGCAACAGAAATTTTGCAGGGAAATTTGAGAGATTTCTATGGAAAATGCCATATTACATGCATCGAAGAGAAGCCCCTAAATGTTTCATCATTTCTCCCAGGGTCATGCTGGAAAAAACATCAAGACTAATTTAAACTAATAGGACAATTCAATTTCAACATCAACATTTTTTACAAAAGTTATCACTGAGGGGTCTCAAAATATATCAAATATGGCCCTGAGTTCAATCAATGTGATAATATTCAAATATTTTATGTGAGAGACCTCATATTACCAAAAATAATCGAAGCTGCAAATAACGTAAGTGCATCATAAAAGAAATGAATTAAAATTTCAAAAAATTAACTCTTGACATCCACAAAATTACATACAACCACCCCACCCCCAAGTTTTCATAAATACAAATATAAAAAAATGCACAAATAAATCATAATAGAGAAATAATAATAATTATTGAAATTTCACCAAAGAACAAGTCTCTCATATTTCAGCTAGAATTTTGTTTCAAAATTTCTGAGGGGTACAACTTTTGGGCAGCTTTTAAATGATTTTATCCTGGTTATTTCCTATATCACAAGTATCCAATTTAAAGATTCACATATATGCTTTTCCAGATGAACAATTCCAGTAGGTTCAAACCACATATGCCTTCACTGACTAGTAATCTTTAGGAGCTATTATTATGCCATGAATAGAAACCATGAGGAAAATTGATAAGAATTAAGGAAAGAAGACTTTTTCTTCATATCTAGGGAGACAAAAGTCAAAAAATGCAATTCACCTCTTGTAACCAGAAGTCCTTAGGCAAGCTGAAAAGCTGTTCAATATCAACATTTTCCTCTAGTCCATCTAATCGTAGAGCTCCTGGAGAAGGAACAAAACCAATCGGAGTCTCAACAGCGCCACCATTTCCTTCGATACGGTTAAACACCCAGTCCAAAACTCTGGAATTCTCCCCAAACCCAGGCCACAAGAATCGACCCTGGAATAGAAATTGTCTCCTTTTGAGAACTTGGCAGACAGGAGATGCCATGAGAAAGTTTATTTCCAACGAGATATATATTAATCCATGAGCATGTACAATTATATACATATGTGTACGCAATTAAATAGTGAACATCTGGAGAGTAGAATTTACATGTAACATCATTCATAATAAACAATATGATCATCATTATTTTCTGCTTCAAAAATGTTCCACACCAGTGTTCAACTATACAATTATATAGTGACTTATTCAGTGTATATATGTGCATATTTTAATATTAAAGAAAACAACATTTTTATACCTTGGCATTTCAAAGCAATAGATTCCCAAATGTATAAACTGAACAATCACTGAATTATTTATTTTTTTCTGTGCTATAAAAACAAATTTTTACCTGTGAATCCTTTCGGAACCAATTGACATGGAAGATCTTTGGTAGTTTTACACCAGACTTCTTCTCCATCGTGAGCCAATGCTCCAGATATTGACCAAAATTGTAACCAAAGAAGGGCCTCATTGCAAATGGGTCGTGCATGATAACCTTACCCTGTAATAAAAGACAAAAGTGATTTACCAAGAGTTGAACACCAAGCCCTAATGAAAATACTGTGGAATCATCATGATTGCTGGTGATTTAAATATATGTGAGGGAATTAGCTTGGTGAACTGCCTGCAATTATAGTGTTGCAGGTAGTTTACCAAATACGATGTAATCTGAAAAATTTTAATTTCAATGTTCCAACCCTGGTGATATTTCTAGTTGTGTTGTCAAATACATGCTGTGAGTCCTGTAGTCATCACTATTAACGAGTCAAATTGTATGAGACTTTTATTGTATTAATAATCTCCTTTTTTCTTACTCGAAAATCATGAGTAGGTTTAACACCAGTAGTCGCCATATTTTACTGTGTGAATGCAGACAAGAAAGTCATTACAATGCTTCATAAATATTAGCAGGGTATCACCAACATCTCAGGGATAATACCTTTATATTTATATCAAGCATAAATGTGGAGATACAGCATATGAGAATGAGTGTGCTTTTTTCTCAATTTTTAAGAACTAGTCATGTAATAAAATTAATTAATATATGCATGTACTATGGATTACGCAATTAGTTTCACAAATAAGTCCCTATTATTATTTGGTAGAGAATGATTATTTTTAATAAATTATTTAAAATTAAGAACTCAACTTTTTTGCTGTGTATAGCCGAGAAGATTATTAAACAGCTAATCTCTGGCACATTGATTTGAAATACATGTAGTGCTTACAAATGTTTCAGTAATAATCATATTTCTGCATAGAATATGAATGCAATGTATACCTTATGTTCAGCAGCTGCTGTTGATTCAGATCTTAGTGATGCCCCAACAAAGACTCCGTGACTCCAAGAAAGAGCTTCATACACTAGTGGCACACCCTGTGGTCGCCTTCCTCCAAACAAGATGGCATCAATTGGCACCCCATTTGGATCCTCCCATGCAGGATCAATTATGGGGCACTGGCCTGCTGGTGAGCAAAACCTGTAAAGGTGTTTGAAGTTGATTCAATCTGGCTGAATTTACAAAAGCAAATAGGTCTTGGGAATATGCAAAATACTTCTTTTTATTATGAGCTTATTTTGTTTTCTGTATGAATTAATTTCCTACTTTGTTAAACCATGCATATTGAAGACATCAAGTCCATTCGTGTCTCTCTTTCATTTCTACTCACTGACCAGCTCCGTCAGATTTCATAGTTTTTGGGTATTCTTAAGAATTAATGTAATTTTTAAATGTAAGAACAATTATGCTAATTTCAAAGTGATTTACTGAACAGTATTATTAAAATATAATCATGGTGTCTCTGAATTATTAAAAGTTTGACAACAGTGTGGACCAAAGCATCAATTATAAATAGTTAACATAAGTCACTATGGCTGGATTCAAAAAGACTAGTTTACTAAACCTTCAGTTTTGTTTCAGCATACCATGTAAAGTGTTCATAAAGATAATATGTATTGCGACTTAAAAATGCCTATCAACTCCTGACATGAATATTCAAAATGTTGGATTTTGCTACGCCATAATAAAAAAAACTTTGAATCTGTTTGCTGAACATAGGTAAGTGCTACAGTTTTGCCATTAAATAAGGGCAAATTTTTTAATTGCAAATTAACATCTACATAGATACACTATTTACCTGGAATTAGGATGAGCAGCAGGTATTCCTGATTTACGGTCCCATGGATTTCCTCTCCAGTCTGTCACTGAGACTGTTGGTGGCAATTCCTTCTCAAGCCCTTCCCAAAAGACTCCCCCATCACTAGTCTTGGCAACATTGGTAAAAAATGTGTTCTTAAATACTGTCTTCATTGCATTTGGATTTGTAGACATTGAGGTTCCTAGAAAGAGAATAGAAAAATTAAGATTACAATAAGATATAGGGCTCTGGGGAAAATGCTGAAGAGAATTAAGCATGAAAGACTTTGTACATGATTTTTGCACATAATTTTTATAATCACCTAATAAAGTGTAAGAACACATTTTCATCTACTCAGCAGTCAGTTTTGTGAATTAATGTAATAAGAGATTCTATTTTTCAATTCTTTCAGTGGCTTATTAGACACACAACTCTGGAAAAATTGAATGCTAACTGTATTATTCTCTTTTCAAAATATGGATAACTTATAGCCTATACCCTGGCTCTATTTACAACCATTTTTGACTTTCAATATGTATGTGCAAGGTATGGTGTACATTGATTTATTTACAGCACTAACATACAGTATTTCCAAGACACACTGGTTATTAAAAGTTTTCACATTTCAAACATTTCAGTTAGATTTATTACTGAACTATCTTTGCAGTTCTAATTGAAGGTAGGAAATCAATGATAACACTACAAAAAAACACTAAATCAATAGGGAAAATTTAGTATGTATGCTACAAAACTTACAGATAAACAAATATGTGATTTTAAAACTCTAGAAGTACCTATGACTAAAAATTTAAGTGTAACCTACATCTTAAAAAAATAACACTCTATTGGGTAAATAACTGCTACCACAATCTACATGATTGACTGCTTATGTAGGCATCATTGCAACTCCATCCAGTAATTGTTTTTACAAATGCCTTCAAAATGTATGTCAGTTTCTAAATGCAGGCAGAGCTACATTATAGGGACAAAATAATACAGGACAATGTATTTATAAAAGGCAAGTAGGGTAGCAAAAGAGATGAGTCCCACACAAATAAATTACTTATTCAATTATATGCGCCACTTCATATTTTGATAAAACACTCCAGAAAACATGGCTATAATATGGGCCCAATATTAGGTATTTAGGCATGTGCAATTAGGTGGTATATTTCCTGAATATACACAAAACTAAAAGGTAAAACTGCATAAACATTAGACAAATCATAAAATCCAGGCTGGAGATAAAAGATATGAAATAATTGGAGTGGTCTTGAGATTGTAATGTTACCTGGTGCTACTCCAAAGAAGCCATTTTCTGGGTTAATTGCCCTAAGTTGTCCGTTTGCATCAAATTTCATCCAGGCGATGTCATCACCTACACATTCCACTTTGTATCCAGGTAAAGTAGGAGTCATCATAGCCAAATTTGTTTTTCCACAGGCACTGGGGAATGCAGCAGCCATATATCTCTTCTTTCCCTTGGGGTTCGTTACTCCCAAAATCTAAACCAAACAAACAGTATTAATAAAAAAACATACAGCTAGAAAATGTGACTGGTTTATGGTGAATACAGCATAATTGTGGAGTGGCAATTAATGAAATCCAATACAAAATGTTTTTCTACATTTTTGAGTTACATAATTTTCGGCAGTTACAACTTCAGCTCCAACAGATTAAGGGATTTACCTTTGGCAGCTTCATTATATGAACTCACCACCTTTGATGTTTCACATATTCTTTCATTTGGCGAAATTGGATGAATCTTACACCCTAATAATAAATAATGACCAGACAAAAATGATGCATGCCATCTGAAGTAGCTTGAATATTAACTTTTTCAAATAAAAATAGCAATCACAAGATTCCACATGTTTTATTTTCCTCGGTCAGTGTTCATTGAAGGTATCATCATCATACCTTGTATTGAAACTGGTTGAGGAAAATGAAGTGTCTGTGGAACCTAGTAATTCCATTTCCTCATTTGAAAAACTCACGAAGAAGTTCTAACACATTTCACCTGATACCATTGAACTTAAATTGTACTCATCTGCATGGAAGCAAATTCTGTAAGCTAACCACAGAATGATGGTCAAAGCATTGCTTACAAATGCCAAAAGAGATATATCAGAAATTAGCATTTGTACCTGATATTTACAGCTGAAGTACAAAAATAAAGTGGCATTGATCCATTACTGAATGCTGGGTAAAAAACAAGCATTATTACAGCCATGGCCATGATGGGATATTAATTTACTGGTGTTTCAGAATTTCAAGAAGCTTACCAGCATATGCTCTGCAAGCCATCCTTCCCTCCTGGCAATGGTTGATCCAATTCGAAGAGCAAAACATTTCTTTCCAAGTAAAGAGTTTCCACCATAACCACTGCCAAAGGAGACTATCTCATTTGTTTCAGGTCGGTGCATAATGATGGTGGCTTCGGGATTGCATGGCCATGTGGGTCCATTTGGAATTTCCAGGGGGCATCCAACTGAGTGAAGGCCTCGGACAAATGCATCTGGTTGGTCACTCTTGGCAAGAGTCTCAAGCACGTCGGCACCCATCCTTGTCATGATACGCATGGATGCAACAACATATGGAGAATCTGTGACTTCAAGACCAATTTTTGCAAGGGGTGATCCAACTGGTCCCATGCTGAAAGGAATGACATACATGGTACGTCCTGGAAGGAGAATAAATTATTAGTATTTTCACAGCATGAATAACACTGATTATGTTTTCATATGATTACAAAAATATATTTACAATGAAGCCATTAGGATTAAGTTTCCTAGTTTCAAATCTATCCTGTATGAATCATGAGCATGATGTTGATTGTTTTTTATTTCATATGGTTGTTAAAAGCCATTATATTTTAATTCAATTTTAAATGTCACTCGAGTGGATCTGATACTAATATTATCTTCAAATAGTTTATCTTAATTAGTTCCCATGACATTATGGAGATATAAAAGAATAGTTTTTAAATAGAATCATTATATTATCAGTTCATAAATATTCACCTTTCATACAGCCAGGAAACCTCTTCTGCTTCTCAACCTCCATGTCATCTGGCGACATCCAATTTCCAAGTGTTCCTTTAATTCCAGGCTTGGTGGTTGGTATGGTTTCTCTGCGGTCTTTTGTGCACATGAATGTGCGTGATTCCACTCTGGCCACATCC
The DNA here is from genome assembly GCA_037158775.1 of Hetaerina titia. NCBI lineage: Eukaryota > Metazoa > Arthropoda > Insecta > Odonata > Calopterygidae > Hetaerina > Hetaerina titia. The sequence continues at coordinate 61,862,854 of CM073772.1, read as the reverse complement.
TTAGGATCTGTTCTTGCCAGCCAACTGGAAGTGAATCATACTAATATTTAACTTTTCTGTAATTTCTTTTGGGCTTCCAGTTTCACTACATTTTCCCTGTATTACTCAAAATTAGACCAGATGATAAAAATAACTGCATCAATACATGAAAAATAACTTAAAATGAGCAAAAGTTTTTTTGGTTCAATATTTTTTGCTAAATTAACAAATAATATGATGATTTCACATTAATCCTTGAATTAGACACTCAAGTATACTAAAGTAAACAATTATTTTTTTTTAATTTTGGCTAGTACATTATTCATTTCTTAAAAAATTCCAAAGCTGTTTACATTGACATTTTCCAATTTTTGCATTCTAAATCTTCTGCCAAACAGGTTGATTTACTCACCAATTTTCATATTTTGGTAGTTTTTCAATCATTCCGTTTTCCTGCATTATTTTAAGTAGGTTTTCATTTTCAGAATCTGACCCATTACATATATGAATGTCGGAAGGTTTGCACAAGGCAGCACTTTCCTCAACAAATTCTCGCACCTGTTAAGAAAAGTAAAACAATTAGCATGTTACATACCAGACTCTGGAAATTTTATGACATAAAATTATTCATATAGCACAATTTTCTGGGCAAGCAAGTTTTCATTGACAGTGATTTATCAACTGAAAATGGAATATCACAAAAATATAGCTGAAACAGTTGATTTATATGAATGATAAGAAATAAAATATTGAGGTGACAATGAAGAGAATTACACAACAACAAAAAATTTATATTAAAAATGACACTTTCATGAAGTGTTACGCAAGCACAAATACTAAAGCAGTTATTAAGTAAACCATATAGGGACATATGTATATGCCAAAATATAACACAAATTCCTCTTTGCGGAACAATTACGATGATTTTAGAAAAAATATTTTAAAAATACATATCAGCAGAATGATGAGAAAAGGTTTAGGAATGGGAAAATGAATAATGATAATTCAAGAGAAGGAAATATGAATATGATCTGTTTTGGTGGGGATCAGTAAATTATGTATGAACTTGTTGGACCTAAAAACATTATGTGATGCTGATAAAAATTTTCCCTAAGAATAAAACAACTTTATACCCAAAAATTTCAAAATAGGTTTATCAAACAAAGCTAGTGATACTAGCACTGGCAGCTATTATGCTGGGAACAGGTAGAGAATAATAGGTACATTTATCTATTGCACTAAATTACATTAAAATGTCAACAATTGGTCAACATAGATGGAGCAAATTCGAGCTTATTTCCATTCAATATCTTCCATAATTTTGCCCAGGAAAACTAATATGAATTTAACCTTTTACATGCCACAAAATACCTTTCTGAGAAAACATTTCTCAGAATCATCTGCCAACGTAATATCTCCTCTATATTTAAGCTTACAGCCTACCTTAGATGGCAGTTTGTCGAGGCTGTCATAGGCAACACTCAGGGGACGTGCGTGCAAAGTAGGCCTGGTAGTTGTTGGTATTAGGGATGGCGCTAGCAGTGGTTTATCACTGAGGGCACTCCTCACCAAGGCTGTTGTTGATGCTTGCTTCTTCAAAACAGTGGCTCCCACTTCACTGTAAGCCCTGCAATAGAAAGAAATAACACATTAAAAAATCTGCTTGTGGATACCACACAATTTTAACTTAATTGCACTGTTTTCGGAGGAATATTCCAAGTTGAAACTTTAATAGAGAAAGAAATTAACGAAAGTAACTAATGACATCTTTTAATTGAATCTTGGCACCTATTTGCAGTTTTTTGCTTAGCAAATCGATATTTATGCGGTGCCCTGAACGTACCTAGGGATCAAGCGCACCCTACAACACGCCCCTGATTCATGTACGTCCTAATAGTTGAATATTATATCAAATACGTTCTTTAGAATGTTCCTTAGCATGAAATGTCACACTGGAAAACTTTTCCAAAGGCCAAAACAACCTTAAGTAATATATGAAATTATTTTACGTACTATCGGTAATAACAAAATTGCAGCGAATTGGGTAGAGCAACCGACCATCGAATGTAGAACCCCAGTATAAATCCAGTGATTCATCCCATCAGAAACTGTAAATATCAGATTTTTTTAGAGAAAACTTGCAGAATGGAAGAGGGCAGCGCCCTTATCCTTAATGTGTGAATTTCACATCGCGTGGAACGAACTTCCAAATTACTTACAACCTTAACAGTCAAACCGACGCACCAGGCGAACCCTGTGGTTTTACTGCGGTCAAATTACAACTTAACACCCTTCCATGCAAAACTCAATATATCACGATTACGAGTTTTTTAGATTTTGGAAAAAATACTTATAAATGAGAACGGTTTTGTAAATGACCCAAGCCGTCGAAGCAGTTACATGAATGCTATTTATAATGAATTTTTTTTGCAAGAATGTATCATTCTTAATCACGGACTTCTTTTGGAGATCGTAAACGGCTTGCTGTTGTTTTAGAAGCTGGCAATGGAGAAAAAAACCATCCCATGGTCTAAAGGATTAGTAAAAATTTTTCCTCGGAGACAATTAATTCCAAGTCACCAATGAGCGACTCACTTTCCATGCTTTTCGGTCAATGATTGACTGGCTGTACGCATTACATCGCTGACATTTTTGTGAGAGTCGGAAACATATTTAACCTAATCGAAAAACACGAGTGACGATCAATTACATTAGGAAGTTTGAGAAAGAGCAAAAGTCCTCGAATCAAAACAAAGCACTAGTGAGTTGAAAATGCTTACGGAGGAACTTCCTGCTTGGTGACTCCTGGCATCTTGACGATTCAATTCTTTCTTCTGCGGTAACTCAGAGACGAGACTCCACGAAAGAGAAGTCCGTTGCAAGAAACTGAGACAGAACCAGGGACAACAACAATCTGACGAGCTACCGGTCGCCTCCCGACCAGAAGCCTGAAGTGCAATGCAGACGCACTCCCGACGTTACGCCTGGAGAGTATGTGCCATTGCCGGAGGAGCTCCCACCCTTTATACGCCCGTGATTTGGTCTGAAGTCCGAGTTTCCTCCCCTCTCAAGACTCCCTCTTTCCCCTCCCCTTCTCAACGGCCCCTTCCCGAGCCTCCCACTACGTCACCCACTCCCCCGACCCATCGCACTCCTCCGTCTTACTTCACCCCCTCCCCCGTCGACTCTCCTGGGCCCCCCAACTTGCTCGTAAACTGTAGAACCATCCTTCTCCTTCGGTAACCTTCCACCTCCCACTCCCTACCCTTCCCCCCACACACACAACACTCCACCTACCCTCACTTTAAAAGGAGACTTCCAACTTCTAAAAATCCTTCCTACACCAATGGGATTAAGTTAGTGAGCTCCAAACTTTTTCTTACGCGTTTAAAATTGCTTCAAAAAAATAAGCCAGCCTAACGGCACAGGATGCAACTCAAACTAAGATTTTTCGGCCCGAGATTGAGAAGTGTCATTTTTAAGGAGTAACTGGGACATTCGCCGAGTACCCTACGAGAGGATTCGATCAGTAACGCGAAGGTTCCAACAGGGATTCCACGGGGTATGTGCGTCGGACGTCTTAGTGGAAAATTACAGCCATTGAGGCGCAAATTACTTCCTTTCTTTGCCTGCGAAAACATCGAGCGACTCTACCTGGAAGAGGGCAGTCAGTCTCCACGGTTGGTTAGTTTTCTCCACTAACATCTCGAAAAACTCGGAGAAAGATGATTGGGCACCTGAAGAAGTGGGCCCTAATTCAACTAATTGGTCACACTACATTCTTCGATTGGAGAAGGAAGATGTAAAGTGTTTGACATTTGAAGGAAGGAAGATGAATTTTTTAAGATTGATTTCCTCCCTTTAGGGCTGCTCAATGGAACTCTAAAATCGTGTATTTCTACCACAACGGTATACATCAACGTGGAACAAAATACAAACATTGAAAATAATTCTCTTTCTGGAGCATGGTTGACTTTAAAATTCCCTTCAAAATATTTCCTCAGAATTTTATGAAGGTGACATTTGAGGTAAATCATGCTAGTTACACTTGTCATATTTTTAAGCTCAACTAAAATTGTTCTTTTTCTATAGTGTTCAATCACATCAATGCAATACTCCGCAAGCTGCCACGGGCGTGGCGGGAGTGTTAGGTCACCAACCGTAAAGGAGAATAAAACCACATGTAACTAACAAAGTCATGTAAACGTACTCCCATAGAGGCGTATATATTCATGTGAAAGAGCTTCCAACTTACACGCATGCAAATACACATACAATCAACCTACATGCACCTACGAATGTAGTATTAAAGTCGAACCATTAATGTGAAAATTAGAAATTGAAAAACGTCAAGTGTTACCAAACTCTTACTAAAGACTAAACCTTGTACCTGAACTCGACCTTATACTAGGTAAAATCAGACTAAATTGTACTGATCAAATACCAATTATGAAGGTAATTTTAGATGGATGTTGTTTTATTAGTTAGTTTAGTACTTTACTTATAAAAAAATCCCCCTTACGGTTTGCCATCTGTCTGCCCATCAGGACCCGAAATCTCGAATATTTCCAAGTATTTGTAAAATATGTCATTATTAATTCGTGGCAAAGGAGCAATAATGGCAGCAATGGGTAATCATACAGAAAATGCACATTTAAGAGGTTCTCTGAACATATTTTGGCTATTGGATAGATTAAACATGGAAGTGATTGACGGTACAATAGACCAAAAACTATTTTATGAACTTGGCAAAATTTTTTATGCAAAAATTGTCATCCAACATGATTTTATTCTTGCCAACATTGACTAATCGAAGGTCATGATTAAGTAATAATCAGTTATCGATTTCACAGTTAAAACTTCATCATCTGTATTGAAGTTAAATTTTGATATTTTGCAGAAAATATTTCTCTACAACTTTTGCACAATATATTTGACCTCAGAATACGTAGTGGTTTAAGAAGTATTTTTTTATAATGGTCCGATTTATCAAATTTCTCCCTTTACCTCAAATTGAGTATAGCTTCCGAAACGAGTTCACTTTTCTGAGCGACTTAATATTTGCCTGTCCACGAGGGAATTGTGATTACAGCAAAACAATATATTCTTACAGAATAATCGTCGATGGATTGTCCAAAAATAAGAAAATTGAGTAAAAGGAACTAAATAATAAGAAGAAACGCAAGCACGAATACCCTCCCGGGTATTACTATAAAAATAAAACTTTCTGAAAGGAATGACGGAGACAAAGTAAATAAAGTAATAAGCCGTTGGAGAATGACGATAATACTAACTTAGGCATAATTTATTATGTAATAGCCATCAATACGCTGCAGATTATTATGTAGATATTACTGTGCCTGGGTTATTTAAGTACGTAAAAATAATTAGTCATTCAACTAATAATTAGGTATTAGTTCTTAGGCCCGAATTTTCAGTAGTCATACGAAACTGCACTCCCATTTCTAACTTCATTTGCAAAGCTTTTGCTCTCGAGATAGAAATCTCGGTGGAATATTTTAATAGTTCAAAACAAAAAAAATCCTTCGAAGATGAATCGAAATTGGAGGGACCATGGATCCTGAGATAGAAACTAAGAAAAACAGACAGATAAGTGGAGTGTAATTTGACGATACGAGAATACAGGCTAGATTTTAGTTTTTAAAATAAGAATGCCACAAGGCCGAGAAAGTAATGCATTCATCACATTCAATATTTTTCAGCTTGTAATGTAATATTACAAAAAAGGCCGAAATTGAAGTGAAGGCAGATATTCAAAGTAGTAAGATGAGTACATTCTATTCACAACGGAAAAAACATAGGTTTTTCTCAATACAATGAAAGAACTTAGATTTCCCGGCAATTTTAAAAGTATGTTTTGATTTACTCGAATAAATAAGTTGTATGACATTCACAGGTTAACTAAAAAATTTGAAGTCGCGAAATTCACACATTTTCAATACAATTTTTGGCATATAGCATAATTAATGAAAGAAACAATTGTTGGTGCCGTACAACCCCAACCTGATAATCGCCTTCTTCGAAAACTGCATTTAGTTCTGCTTTAGTCAAGTCCGGCATTAACGATATTCGTAGGGAATCCCATCAAAATTTTTGCTCAAAAGTATTACTCATATCTTCGGTATTTTTTTCCAATTTTGTAACATTTTTATCGACTAGTCAAGATTAAAGATATCAAATCTTCTGGAAATGTCCAAGTCACTCGGTGATAAAGTCAAAACTTAGGCACCAATTGAAAATAGGAATGTTCTTACTTGGCATTTGCGTATGCATATAGTGTGTGTCCCACAAATAGTAATAAAGAACTTTTTAACTATGTTGACAATAAAAGTCCGATGTCATTGAATGAATATTTGTCATTTGTAGTACTCTAAATCATAAGATCTGTTTCGTAGATTTCGGAAGGTATTTGATAGAGTGAATTCGGCGTAACACATGATGATGAAAAAACTAATGAGTATATTGCAGAAAATAGGAATAGATTAGAGGGACAGAAGACTAATCCACAACATGTACATGCCTAAGACTGCTCAGGTGCGAGTGGAGGACGGAGAATCCGGATGGGCAGTGTTAGGAAGAGGTGTAAGACAGGGTTGCCCATTATCACCGGTGCTGTTCAACGTATATGTGGAGGAAATGATTATGGAGGCATTGAAGGAGCTGGAGGTATGGATGAACTACGGTGGGAAATTCATAAAATCAGTTGGGTTTGCTGATGACCAAGCTTTAGTTTGGCATTCAACCAAAGGTTTGCAAACATTACTGAGGGCATTGGAAAGTCTCTGCGATAGATATGGATGAGATGGGATAAGAGTAAATGTATACAAAATGAAAGTTAAGCGGTTTTCGAGAAAAACGAAGGCTAAGTGTATTATTATAGTACAAATTCATAAACTGGAACAATTCACTAAACTTGGAAGTGCTCTGAACCAAAATAGTCAACATTTTAGGGACATACGAAAATTGTGTTAGGCACAAAGCGTTCACAAGAAGATGAAACTTGACAGCAAGGACGTTGGGTAAAGACCTTAAGAAACTGCTCGTCAAAATTTTTATGTGGAGCGTAGTTATGTACGGCGCGGAAACATGGTCACTGAAGCAAGATGATGGACGTAGATTGGAGGCTTTTGAAATGTAGGTGTGATGGATGGAGAAGGTGAAATGGACCGGAAGGAAAACAAATGAGGAAGTACTAGGTGTGGTGGGCGAGGAGAGTTGGGAGGAATCCTAAGGAGGCAGGAAAAATGGATTAAAGGCGTATTGAACGGTAGTGGAATGTTGAAGAAGGTAATAGAGGGGAGAATGTAGGGCAAGCGAGGAAAGGGCAGGGACAGGATAGGGATGTTGGACGGGATGAAGGGAGGAAGGAAGTACACAGAGATAAAGAGGGACCTGATTGGGTTGCTGGATTGTGTTTCGTTAGGAGTCACAAAATATTTATTTGGTAGTTGTGTCCATCCAAAACCTACCTTAACCGGTAGATTACCTATAATAATAATCTTACGATGCTACTCGAGCATACTTCTAGTTACTATAATTGAAAAGAGTTAAATATGTAGCTAAAAAATTAAGCATACCTAATCTATACCGCTATTTGTCTCTCATTCAATACCAGCATAGTATGGCATGCCGTAGGACAGTTTTTCTTGGCGTTTGATCAACTTATGCTAGATAAAATGCCATACAAATTTAGTATTCGTGAGTGTGATAAAAATACGGACTGGGTATGATAATATTAATTATCATGTGGAAATTTAATAAATCCTTGAACCAAGAATCAAGAATTTAAGTTCATGAAAAACAGGCCGGTTGTAAAATTTTCAGACATAAGCAAAATATGGTATTTAGAGAAGTTGCAGTATTTGCATCTAAAAGACTAAATAGAAAAAAATAGAATATTAGTCGTATCGAAGAACGAAAAAATAATGGTAAATGCCTATTCTCATTATAATCAATTTCGGATGAGTTTCAAAAGAGTTTTCTGTTTCCACTGGCATCTCCTCCTAGCCATCGGGATTTGAGAAATCTAAGCAAGTATTAAAGTATCTAAGTATATTTTTCAAAGTAATACCTGGAATTTATTACACTATTCTTCACTAAGGTGACAAGAATCTCGGTTCAAACGCTTACGATCTGCTTTTTAATGAAGGGGTGCTGTGTGTGGATTGCTAACTGCTAACTCCAGTATTTACTCTTGGCTACATCATATGGTAAAAGGAGATGATTCATCAAGAAGGATTCATATTTCCTGACTTTGATATGGAGAATTATGCTACCAGCCACTCATCACAGAATGCAATTGTCAGCGAATATCTCTCGAATCTTCATGGTGGAGTGATAGAGCGTTGCTGGCTTTTGCTCTCCCATGAGGTGTCTAATGGATAAAAGACTACGATTTCCATCACCGATTTAGCCCAAATACGTTCCACGGGTACCAGATGTCCTTCGTTCCCCATCTCTCTCGATGGCGAGAGGCATAAAATAGTCGCGTTTAGAGAACCTTGTCTCATCCGCGCGGTCTTCTGTCGTTCGCCCGTTTCAATTTAAAAACTAATTGGGAGACAAAATAGAGCGACATGGATGTTGTACCAAACGTCCCATGGGCGTCGTCGAATAATAAGCGGGTTTATACAAAGGAAATGTATGAACCTTTCAAATTATTCAGATCCGGAGCAAGGTTTGTGACCTAAGCAGTCAAATGCGCGGTAGTTGGTTTTTGATGAAAACATTATTACAACAAAAATAAAAATAATTCTTAACTGTTCACCGTTTCTGTTCTGGTTCTGTCAAATTGTTTCACACGCAGCAGGAAACAAAACAAGAAATTATAAATAACGTCGCATTCAGCTGTGTACGTGAGGAGCCATGAGTACCTGCATACGTATAGAACTATGTATTAATTAGTTTTATTTGCCCAACGGGTTCGAAATCTTAAGACGAATCTCAGGACTTGAGGTTAAACGAATTGCAGGATCTTTTGGTCATTTCATAAAGTAAACCTGTGAACTCGAAATTTATGTGAGGAAGAGAAGATAGGCCGCAGCGGACTTGTACGAGATACTGCTGGTATTATTCCATGATGACGCCCTGCATAAGGATGCGAAGTTCAATAAATAACGGGCATTTTGAGTTATTGGGAAATAATTTTGTTTATTTCACTACATCAACGTTATCTCCTTCGAAGTAGTCCCCATCAGATATCATGCACTTATACCAGCGCTTTTTCCAATCCTCGAAACACTTCAGGAACTCGATCTTTGGTATAGCTTTTAGCTATCACAGCGATGCGTTTTTAAGCTCATCTATGCTTGTAAAGCGATAACCCTTTAAGATTCTCTTTATTTTTGGCAACAGAAAAAAACCTCACTGGACCATTTCTAACAAATTCGGAGGCCCAGACATCATTACAGTGCTGTTTTTAAACCAAAAATTCACGAATAAACGGTGAAGTTTGAGAAGGTGGATCATCGAGGGGAATAAGCCATGAATTGTTTCGCCACAAATACGGGTATTTCTTTCGTATTGCTTCATGCAAACGGTGTTAAACTTGTAAATAGTACTCTTTATTGATCGTTTGACCTTGTGGCGAGACCTCATGGTGCACTATACCGTTGAAATCGAAGAAGATTGTAAGACGAATGCCCGCTACTTTTTGAACACTCACCGTAAATACTGTGATTTAGAAAAGAGTAAAATCACTTGTAAGAGTAGGATTTAATCATTAATGAATTGGGACTAAAGCAATTTTAATCTTTAAATGTTTAAACAGTTGTTGCAAGTATAATATCCAAAGAGATATGTGGGTGTGTGTGTGTATATATATATATATATATATATATATATATATGTGTGTGTGTGTGTGTGTGTGTGTGTATAAGTATGGAAATATTTGTGTCGACTTGTTAGTCAATTTACATTATTGTGCACGTTCGTGGGTTTTTCAAGAAAGTGACTTTATATATATATATATAATATATATTTTTAAAGGGCACGTATCTAGTGGTAAACTTTACCAATTAAAGATAATATTAGTTTAGAGAATAGCCTAACAAGTTTACTGAACTTTCCCTAAAGCCGCGGGACCGAATGCCGCTTCGAGTTTATTCTCTGCATTTGACTATGTACTTTTGGGTGATTTATGGTGTTCGATGGCTAAGTCGTCAGAACATAAGTATCTGTTCTCCTATCACCGTTACCTATTACCCGAAAATGATTACCCGAAATACGTCATTTGGCTGGAGGCGGGCTATCTTCCCTCACCCCGGACCACTTTCGGCTGTCCTACAACCTCTCCCCTTACCGTTCTGTCGTGGATTTTTAATACCCTTTTTGGACCCATCATATCTTTATGGACAGCTGATAAGTGACGCAGTGAAATACTTATTCTTTCAACGTACGCGCATTACGCATGAATCAACGTGGGGGGGAACGGAATATTTCTATGGAAACTTCGGACCTTCATCGTCCCCACGTTTTTCTGCTTCAGATTACCATACGGTTTCCTTGCCGGGTTCACCAAGAGACCGATTCCATATTTTTTCTCGCATTATTGTTTTATTGAAAGGAATTAAAAAAACGAATTCTAGGCTCCATTATATACCTACTCTCCCGAGAACGAAAATTTATTGTCATATTGCCTGTAACGGTTATTAGCATAGATTCTTCCTGAGGGGTAAATGATAAGGGCAGTGGTTTGCGACTTTTTTGATCCCTTTTTGGGTTTTAAAGTCTACCAAATTATGTGTATACAAAAAAATTACGGATACCTCGGACGTGTCGTGTCGTGACAAGTTTCGGACGTGTTATAACATGTTTTTTAGATTTTATCATAAAAAATCTATTCACTGCTAATGATATAACTCACGCACTCCATAATCGCATTTCATTCACCTTTATCTTGACAGTACATACACCACTTTCAAGGATTAGTAATACCAAGTTTCTGATTCTGGCAATTACTTGCTCCAATAATAAACTGATGTACTCATTTCATACAAGACAATCCAAGTTATTCATGAAGCATGATTAATGTCAAGCTAAGGAATTTGGGGAAGGAGCAACGCCTCTAGTTTACGCCATTGAGGCATGTTGAAAGGGAATTTCTGGATGATGCAATGAGCCATAGATATTGAAGCACAGCGTTCACCTTGCTTCTCTCGTTTTGCACGAGATTCGACAAGTGTGAAAATAAGTGAATCAAGCTTCCTTATCGAATTTTTGTTGCATAGTCAAATAACTCAAGTTTTATACCTATGCATACTTGATATCAACCAAAGTACACTACCTCACATTCATTTTTGCTTTTGTCGGTGTGCGCTCCTCCATTTCCATTGCAGTTTTCATCAGATTACTAACACTTCCTATGCAGGAAGTGAATTAAAGAAGAGTTAAGACGTTATTTTCTTTTGTTCCAGGGCTTCAGCTTGATATCCCAAAGAGGAAACCCCTGTAAATTGTTTCCCTTTATCTGGAGAGGGCTCGGTAAAAAAAATACCAAGACAAGGGTGTTCTTAATGATGCTTCAAAAGACTACGTGGAATTTTATCGTTTTCAATTATAACGAAGAAAGTTCATGATTGAGATGCGGGATCTTAAAAAGGCTCCATAAGGACCTATTAAATGACGTTATGTATTGGTACGGTAGTCACTTCATCAGGAATATGATCCACGATTCGGTAATTTACAGTGATTGGGACGATCTTTTCGTGTTGAGAGCTGTCGAAACTTGACTAAGGAAATCACATGTTCAAGCATCGATCAAAACAAATGGTAATGGAATGTCTCCAGGAAAGCGCTGGTGGAAACGGGATGATTGGAGTTTATGTAAGTGCTATTTCCTGTAACTTAGACTTCAGGATACATTGTTTAAACCATTTTTAGAATATTAGAAATTAATGAAAAATAATGGGACTTTCGATGAAAAAAACTGCTTTTAAGATGTTGCCTTCATATGGTCATATTTACAGCAGAGCCTATTGTACGTGTATTTCAACATTTATCAACTTGATCACCGTTATGAGCACCAGATTTCGAGAGACACTCTCAGAAAAATCGGGGAAATGCGGGAACCGGAATCCAGAAAATTATGATCCATCTTAATGGGGTTATTGCTGTTAGATGTTCGAATGACTCCAGGTCCCAACAGTTTCATTTTCAAAGGTTCAGAGAATATATCCTCAAGTCACAGAAACACACCCGCCATAATGTGTGCCTTCTATATTGAGTCATTACGAGGTAAATCGATTTTTATTTCTGCTGCTCACCAGCTTATTAGGTTAGGGCCAAAAACCCCGAAGTTTTTTCTTTGATTACGTAGACCACACATTTCATATTAAGATTGGATTTATCTTTTCAAATTATAGGGATATTGTTTCCGATTTGAATTGGAGCATCTAATAAAAATTTTATTTTTTGTAATCGAAAGCAAAAACTCAGCCTCTGGCATTAATCTAAACTTGTACAAGGAAGACGTTACGGCAACTACGTATTTGGCGGAATACGTGATTCGTGGCCTGAGAAAGTGGAAGTGGAGCAGCGATCACCACGCTAATCGATTTAGACCCGTAAAACTCAGCTGGTGGTGATATCAAAAATTAATCCGCAGAACTAGCATGTGAAGTCGCACGAAGGACGTCCTTGGGCATAGGCACAATCCACTTAATTCACGTGGATTGTAGCGTGAACGGATACCACCAAGATGATTGTCGAAGGATATCTGGTGACCGCGTGCCGTCATTTCCGCATGAGAATTTTAGAAGGATAATAATGGAATGTTCTTAAGTTTTAATATTGTCAGTACTCGTAAACATACTTTTTATTTCTCTTAAATGAAGGCATCTTATCTGACAGCATTTAACAGTTTTTCGTTTGAAAGATTACCGCGTATGTATCTAGAATAAAAGTCGCATTTCCCAATCGGCAAGCTCTTACGCTTTGACGAGTCTTAGTTCGGTTCTACTGATTATAAACATCAAGAGATAATTCACCTTAACTGAGTTATTGTTCTGATGACTGCATTCTTGAGCACTCTTTCCTTCCAGAAACTTCGTACAACGCAAATACTCGTCGCCGAATCACCGCACTAGCGAAGAGGGTGATTATTAGGCAGAGTTCACTCGTAAAAATTTTCCACCAAGTCATTGTCAAAGTTTCAACAGTGAGTAGGATTCCACAAACTCGAGCAAACGTATTTCATATATTCAACCAAACCTTTATTAAAATAAATAATACTGAGTAAAATAGTAAAAACTAATTGCACGCAAGTGCATTGATGTAAGTTAAAAAGTACTTTTTTTGGGTTCTCATTGAAAACAATAGTTTGAATTGATTGGGACAAAGATCCACCATGTTAGTTTAACTATTTTCAAAGGATTACTGCTTTATACACAGTCAGAGGATGTAAGAAGAATAAAAACTTCGTTGCTGAAAGTGCTAAAGAGAGACTTTTTTATCACACCGTAATCACCTCCTTTGAATGTGAGTCATGGTGATTGAATTGACTGAGAAATTAAACAGTGGAATGTGAATGAGCCACAATCTACCCGGACGAAATTGAAAATCACCCAAACGTGCTTACTCACTAGAATTTCTCGAGGCATGTTTTGGATATTTACGCCAAGGGATAAGGATAGAACTGTTCCTATACAAACAAGGTTTTCGCTTGAACCAAGTTAGTGTTCACGAGGATTTATTGCACTTCCCGCTCAGCTCTAATAAGCTAGAGCACTGGGTAAACTTTTCTAACTACTTTGTTGATTAAAATAATTAGCCAACTGTTTGTTAAATGGCTAATTCCGGGCGTCTCGGTGGCATATTTGAAGAATAATGGAGCACTGTAAAATAGAATAATGCCACTCAATAGTTTACACTTGAGTTCGAACTGGCGAGACCGATATAATTGCGTTCACGTGGTTTGTAAGCGCTTAAATTTAGTTGAATTCCCTATGTCCGTTGAGTTTCAAATAATCAAAGTTCTTAATTTTATGTGACAATGATCCTTGAAAACTCTGTCCATGAATTACAATAGTAAAGCATCCAAGCGAAATTTACGCTACGGTTCTATCCAGAAATTTCTAGAATATTTTGGGAACGTTAAACTTTCTAGTAGACCTTTCATTTTTTATATTAGTTATACCTTTGTTTCGGGACTGAGAAAACTCTTTTTCTTTATTTCCTCCATCACAGCAGAATCCCAGCAACAGGCATGTCCTGGGATGAAATCATCCCAGAATGGACAATCTGGATGTTATACAGGCCTTGAACGAAAATACCGGGTTTGGGTCTCTCAATAGCCCTCATTTATCCTTGAATGTCGAATTTATGAGGCTCAGTTTCTTGTTTTAAAAGCAAAGGGACTGAATTAATCACGGATATGCGATTTTTTCTCTGCATTATTTTGTAGACAAACTTTGAATTCTTTACTAAGAAAAAAACCGTACTTTAACTAAGGTTTCACAGATTGGGTTGCGTCAAGTACTTTCTGAATCCACAAAGCTCAGCAATACGAACTAAGTAATAAATATGTATGCACTTAACTGACACGAAGTTTGCACGTTAAGACAGAAACCTCATCAATATGGCATCAAGATGATTAAACTTTATGCAAATTATATGGACAGTTGTCATTGCAGGCAAGAGGTGCCTAAGAGCTCTTCCTATGGATCATAATGCTGCAAATCATTTACCATTACCCTCTTACGTGATATTGACGTAATAATTCATTCATCGCCATATTAATTTCCAAATTCATTTTATCCTCATGGCTTGTTCTCCGGTTCTTCTCATGGGAAAATTATGGCGAAATCTATGGAATTTCATTCCAAAACCTTTGCCAAAATATAAATATCTATGCTGATGTAAATTAGGTTGCTGGATTGTGTTTTGTTTGGAGTTACAAATGTTTAATTGATAGTTTTGTCCATCCAAAAACCTACCTTACCTTATTGTTCTGTAATCCTCACATGACGTAGACTTTGCCTTTTTTGGAATAGGAACTAACACCGATCTCACAAAATCTTCCGGCCAATTTCCTTCCTCATAGATACTACGAATCAGTCCATATAGACTCTCCTTCCCACATTTTCCTAAACATTTTAACAGTTCCACAGGAATGTTGTCTACCCCCATGGCCTTATTTGATTTCATCTCCTTTAATGCCCTTTCTATTTCATCGTCGAGTATGCCTGGACCTAAGCTATCTTCTTCTACGTCATGTTCCTTTTCTATGTCTAACCTTGTCGCCCTAAGTTCTTTACCATACAGTGTTTCTATATATTCCTTCCATCTCTCTTGGATTTTTTCTGGTTCAACTATTATCTTACCCCATTTATCTTTAACTGTTAGCACAGATCTTGCCTTCTTACTTCCCGATAATAACTTAACCTTGCTGTATAGAGCACGAATTTCACCCTTCTTCTGTAAACTTTCCATATCCTCGCATTGCGTTTTCCACCATTCTTCTTTTGCTTTATTTGTGGCCCTTCTCAATTTATTGTTTAACTCTTTGTACTTCATTTTGCCTAACTCTGTGTTTACATCTTTCCATCTTCTTCTCTCATCCATCTTTGCAATCATCTCATCCGTTACCCATGGTTTCCTTATCCTTTTCCCGTTAACGGTTCCTATAGTGTCTTTAGCGGCATCCAATATCCCTTTCTTGATACATTCCCATTTTTCTTCAATAGTACTCAGTTCTTTACCGTCATCAATCATTTTCTCTACAGCCTGCTGATACTCCTTCCTCGTTAATCCATTTACTACTTCTAATTTCCATTTCCTAACCCGCCGCCCTTGCCTTATCTTCTTGAAACGAACATTACATTTCATAACAACTAAATTGTGGTCAGAGTCCGCATCCGCTCCTGGGAAACTGTGCGAGTTTATCACACTGTTCCTAAACCTGTGCCTAACCATAATATAACCTAACTGATACCTTTTTGAGTCACCTGGCATTTTCCATGTATACCTACGCCTTTTGTGGTGTCTAAACCATGTGTTAGTGATGACTAACCCCTGTCTCCTGCAGAATTCAATTGCTTTCTCCCCGCGTTCATTCCTCGTGCCTAACCCATAGTCCCCCACCTCACCACCATCTCTTCTTTCGCCTACCGTCGCATTCCAATCCCCCATCACTATCAAATGTTTCCCTGCAGGAACACTCGCGATGATATCCTCTAACTCATCATACATCCTATCGATTTCTTCCTCCTTGTGGTTGCTCGGTGGCATGCATACCTGAACAATGACCAAGTTCGTCGGCTCTGCTTTAATCTCTACGAGTAAAATTCTATCTGTCGCTTGCTCTATGTTGACTACGCTTCTTCCTACCCCTTTATTTAAAATTACGGCAACCCCTCGTTGGCTTTCGTCCCCGCCGCTGTATATCACTCTATAATTGTCACTCCAGTAATCCCCGCTATCCTTCCATCTCACCTCGCAGAGCCCTAAAACATCTATATTACCTCTTTCCATCTCTCGCTTAATATTTTCTAATTTGCCTCTCCTCAACATTGTCCTGACGTTCCAGGTTCCTATTCTAACTACTTTCGCCTTCTCCTGAGTCTTCTGTCCTGCTGCAGTTATTTCTTCCTTGCAAGGGTTTCGTGGGATGACGACCGCGGAAGCCTTGCCTCTCCCGCTGCCGGGCACGACACACGGCCTCTTGGGCCGAGTCCCGTAGTTGCCAGGGCTCATATTATCTACAGTGCCCATCATTACATTCTTGGGAATCATAATTGAGGTGGTTTCCCGTTGCCTTCCTCAATAGTGTTTTTAACGTGACACCATCACTTAATGGCCGCCCCACTGGGGTCAGACGCCATTGCAGCCGCCTCTCTGAGGAACAGACGCTGCGTGGACTACCTTTCGTCTGGCTCCTAACCTTCGACCTATCTGGCATGGGTGACCCTTCCAGGAGTAATTATTATTACTCCCGCCAGCACAGCTCTAGGGGTCATCGGAACACACAAGCCCTTCCACCACAACAAGGTTGTAGTCCAATATATATATATATATATATATATATATATATATATATATATATATATATATATATATATATATATATATATATATATATATATGTATATATACATATATATATATATGTATATATACATATATATATATATATGTATATATACATATATATATATATGTATATATACATATATATACATATATATGTATATATACATATATATATATATATATGTATATATACATATATATATGTATATATACATATATATACATATATATATGTATATATACATATATACATATGAATATATACATATATATACATATATATATATATGTATATATACATATATATATATATGTATATATACATATATATATATGTATATATACATATATATACATATATATGTATATATACATATATATATATATATATATATGTATATATACATATATATATGTATATATACATATATACATATGAATATATACATATATATACATATACATATATATATATATATATATATATATATATATATATATATATATTCATTCAAACATAGAAATAGGTATAAGGAAAGGGGATAGGAAAACACATAAAAGGCGAACACAGGACATGTGGGGAAGGCGGTTTTTATATATATATGTATATATAACATGACTCCTCATTCCCCTGGCTGCGCTTGAATAACAACTACCTCCCTCGCGTGCAATGAAAAGCCAAATTGACAATATTTACTTACACTCAAGGGGAGGATGACGAAAATCTGGGTAGCTAGAAGAAATATGCTGGAGAAGGGGAAAGGAATGGAGGAAACAAAGGAATCATTGAAACAATTCGCTACCAACAGCAATCGCCGTGATGATTATAGGTCGTGGTTGTGCATATGTAAGGTAAGACTATTATGCCTGGTCTCCTTCCCTAATCTGTTTCCTCAGTCGTCCCTTTTCCATACCTGCAAGGTCATCACAAACGCCACCGTTATTCCTTGCCTTTTACACAAAGCCTTGTGTTGTTCCGTCCTCGGTTTAAAAACGGTCAAGATTCTCGGTTGAGATGCCTATGCGCGTACGTCTACAGCGAGTACGAGGACAGCTTACGTCGAGGTACATTTACCTGAGAATGAAAGAAGCAGTCTATATTTGGGAAGTTTAGGGAGAAAGATTTCAATGGAAGAGGGGAAGATTTTCAATGCAATGTCGTCAAAACGCGGACAAAAATAATTTCCAATTTCGGTGGGCGATTGTGTTCTTTTTTAGTCAAAATGCACATTTTTTGCTAAAAATACGTATTTCTATTTTCCTCTGTAAAATCGCACCAAAACACGCCTGACCGCATTTGTCCATTCTTGAGACTATTACCTGTACGCAAGTAGTTTTTGGTAGAGTGGCATTTTCGCGGTGAAAGTCAGCGGCATGCAGTGTTATTTGAAAACACTATACATACCAAAACAGCGCGACTTGAAGATTTAATCCAAGATTCGCTGTAAAGGCTTCCGCACGGTGTAGTGATTGGAGACGCAAATCTTCCCGGATTTCTTCCGCGTGGGTCCATTTTCTAGGACGAAAGTTTTGCCGGCGTTGTAGCCGGCCTCTTCTGTTCCTAAGTGACCTGGAGGCATCGACTGTAACGCTGGGGAAACTTTCGTCCTAGAAAATGCACCCACGCTGAAGAAATCCCGGAAGATATTCATCTTTAATCCAAGATATCTGTCATCACTCTACTCACTGTATACGCACATACGAAATGTTTCCAAACCGAACAAAGACGTCAAAGTCATCCCATGGATACGACTAAGTCCTCAACACCATTGCCTCACGGAAGTGCATTAAACTGTTAAGAATGTACAGTTCTCAAGCTTCACACTGAGCGTGTTACATACGCCCACATGATCCCGATTAATACTCTCAAGGGTACGGGTGCGAGAAAAAAGACGCAATAAAAAAAAACCCTGCCTCAGAGCGAATAGTTTCGAAATAGGTTTGCACGATAACTTCCACACGATGGTATACGTTTATATATACAAAAGGTAGTAATGATTGGTCTTTGACTGCAAGCATACCTTTTTAAGGGTAATAAATTATCAATCATATAGCCTCGTACTTTGGAAACCACTGCAATGGAGCACGGTTCAAGACTCAAAGCAATGACTGAGCTCTAGATTAGATTAATGATGAGAGATTGAATTCACTCTATGTCCTCTGAAAAAAGACGACTATTTGGTGTCACCGCCGAAAAACCGCCTTATTCTTGTACATTTACCTCAAATTTAGTACATGCGGCAATGAAAAACTTTGGCGAATCTATTTGTTTGAAAATTAATTTATTTATTCACTTTGGGATACCTTTCAGTTTAAACTAAAAATGAAAACAATAAATTGGAAATTCGAACGATGTTGGTAGGCAGAATATTGTAGTTTTTCAACCACCTAATATATCCTAAACATTACGTCATTTTTTGCCATATCAGTCCTTACAATTACTATTTTTAGTACCGATGGAAATAAAATTGCAGGCAGACCTGCCAACAATAATATAGTATTGCTACAAATAGTTCGAATACAAAGGCCAAAGTTTCGGAGACCACATGACCGCGACGGCGTTACTAAACTAGGTAATCCTCGGGATTGGAATGATAAGGGAATATTACTCGATAGCCATCGGATCTCCATTGTTTTCCCCTTCCCATTCTATCCCAAAACACTCACATCTCACTGACCTTCGTCAATTGCATCACGGAGCGCTATCTCACGAGTACGCAATCCACATCTACGGAACACACCCACAATTTTCCGCATACCTCATCTCTTCCCGTTTCCCGACAAGGGCCAAGCCCCCACGTTATCTGCTGCCGTAAGCGTTCACCTAATCTCTCTACTTTAGACTTCATCCCATGACGCATGTCTGTCCATATGTTCGACTGCGAAGTTAAGAGGAAATCCTTACGCACTTTGTTCCTTTGGAAATCGTCGCCAGTCGCCGGCAGGAACTATGTTCCTATGTTCCGAGCCCTGGAATCCAGTGATCTCATTCCGTTGATCCTCTACGAGTAACGCAGACGGCATTGTTTTCATGTTGCTGCGTTACTACAAAATGAAAATTCCAATAACCTCAATAACGCTGAAAGAAATGAGCCAGAAGATATTCTTAAGCGATGGAATCACAGTCAAATTTCAGCCATAGGTTCAGACTGCAGAAAGTACAACTCGATATGCAAGATGAATCGCTAACAGAAGTTATCCGGCTCACTTTCAGGTCATTTCATAGATGATGAACACCATTGAATGTGAACATCATTATTCACGCCAAATATGGAAATATTTGAGAACAAGAAGAAAATGGATTGATAACATGAATTCAGAAAACTTCTCCACTCGTATTTTAAAATTATCTTTCCTTAAAAAAGTTCTAGATAAAGAAGTCTTGCAAGTGTATTGTGTGCCGATATTTTAGTTTAAGCCTTTAAAAGACTATTCATCCTTTTTGGCGAAAGAAAATGTCACGGAAAGTGAAAACTTCCAACTGAAAAATCAAACTATTATGTTCAACTATTTTCCGACGATTGCACATAGGCATAGGAAATAGTAAAAGCACTTTTTGCATAACATAAAAACGCTTTGCCTGACGAATAAACCATCAGATCTGGAGTAGCAGAGGCTCTATTCCTTTTTGCCTCCTATATTTTCCGTTTTCTCTCCCACCTACCTTCTTTTTCCCAATCATTTCGTATCCTTTACCTTTCTTGAAACTTATTCTTCGCCCCCTCTTTAACTCCACCCAAGTAATTTCAAATTGTGCCACCCATAGTACTTCAAGGAATAAATATTCTCCTTAACACCTCAACTTCACCAAACAACATCACCATGACTTGCATTGAATGCTTCTCTGCCGTGTTCTTCCGACGTCATCTACAAGAAAATCTCGTATTTCATCCATAAACGATAACTTTTCTACGGTCTTCATCCAAAATCTCCAGCTTCAAGTAAGTGGACCCCTTCGTGCGATATCTTTTCTTCCCTTCTTCTTACGCAAGCACGTTCCTTTTTTGCCTCCCTCCCCCGACATTTATCTTCTCACCATTTTAAACTACCTTTCCCCCCTCTAATCATAACATGGTCATGATCAACATCATGCGATTGGTATCAGATTAGTACTGTGGAATACTACCAGTACTAGTATTACCGTGGAAGACTGTGCACTATGGAATTTGTGCCCGCGGCGGATGTCTAACTTTTGATAAATGGGTTAAATCACATCAAATTTCACGTGTTCTTTGATACCGGCAAAGAGAAAATAATGCTGTCTTCATTTGGTACCTTGTATCCCTTTAACAGTAGATTGCCTTTAACAATAATAATAAACATATTATGTCCAATCAAATATTCCACATAACTAGATTTACCCACATCAGAAGAACTCCATAGACACAACTGCTTCTTCTTATATTGAACAATATTAATACCACCGTTAAAACAAATGAGAACATCCATAGCTCAACCGAAATAACTATATTCTAAAAATCAAAAGCCATTGGTAATAATCTTTTTGGAACGAGAGTAATCGTAATAACTTTTAAGATGCCTGAATATATTTCTGTGCTCAACTATAAACCGATACATCAAATTAAAACTATCAAGAGATTCAACCCACTTAAAAAATCTACACTTAATAATCAATTTACTCATAGATATGCTCGTTAAAACGCGACGGTGAAATAATTAGGGTTCAAACGGTCACTCCGCCGAAAAACAGCATTTACGGTAAATTTACTTCAAATTTAGTAAATACGGGAATGAAAAACTTTAGTGAATCTATTTGTTGAAAATTAATTTATTTATTCACTGTGGGATACCTTTCAGTTTAAACTAAAAATGAAAAAATAAATTGAAAATTTAAACGATGCTGTCAGGCAGAATATTATAGTTTTTCTATCACTTTATGTCCTAACCATTACTTCCTATTAGTCCTTTACTATTTTTAATGCTGATCTCTACTTTTAGATAATATATTAGATATTATGTTTATGCTTGATGTTTTCCAGCCCCCGGGGTGTATCGCTACTGCGTTCTAGAAAATTTAAGAATGTTTTTCCTTCTCGAACGTTGGAAAGATTAAGCGCCTTTTCAGAACTTTGTTCATATTTTGATTCCTGCCATTTCAACCTAGGGTCAACTACCAAAATATATAAACAGGGGGCAACCGAAGAAGAACGAGTCAATTGGATAATGGTCAATTGGTAAATGAAACTCTAGACTATTGAGCTGCTATAAATAATAACCTCCTCATCTTCGATTTATTATGAAGCCATTAATCATTTTATGACCGAGAAATGCGTCGTAGCAAGAAGCTATTAAATGTTTTTTTTTATCCTGCCCCAATATTGTTTTCACCATCTTTCTTATATGCGCATCAACGGCGTAGTTAAAAATGATGTGCATGGACCTTTCATTAGGGATACGGGAGAGGATATTAACATTTCCTCAGCTAAGGATAGTTACCAAAGAAAATTAATGAAATGTGAATAAAAATTATCTGTCAAAAAAGTTTACTTAGTTTTGTTATTTTACTTTTCTAATTAACTACAGTTTAATATTGTGCAACGGATAATATTTAGTGGTTATGTATTAAAATAGCTTGCACGTATATTCATCTTTAATTAATTTATTCTCTTGTACGAGTAGCAATGGAAGAAAAAGTACATTTTCATTCTTTTTTAAACATTATTGGGCATCTTTATACGCTCCGATCGAAACTAATACATCACCTAAAAAATAGAAAAAAAACAGGAAATGAGATTCTACTGTTCATTCCTAATTTCAAATGTTAACTAGTTACTTATTCCATCAATTACATCATAGGTTTTCCATAAAAATAATTTTAAAAATAAGAAGACTTGTAGGAAGAATGCTTTAAAAGTAGGGGGTTATTGACAACATTATGTTAACTCATATACGCTAACGGTAGGTTTTAATATCAGCCAGACAAAAAAGTGCTTTGAATCTATAAGTAATTGAAAACCTTCGACAGCTGGAAATAATTGTCATTTGTTGATTGGAGCATAATAATATACAGTGAAATTTCGTACGGTCAGGTTATGCAATTTCACTTGATCTTAGCAATGAAAGTTTTGAATTAAACATTAACAATTTTTTATAAATTTCAAAATTAAATCCATCGGTAGCATGAAATCAATAAATCAGAGTGGATATAGTGGACGACTAGTCGGTGAATAGATTTAAAGTTTAAGAATTATTTTAACAGTTCTTAAAATCAAAATGCTACAAAGATTTGTAGCAAATGAGATGGAATTTTGCTAGAAATTTACATTGTTTCGTCAGCGCAGGTAATTCTTCTGCAGATAGAAAAGAAACGCTTAATTAGTATACTGGAAAATTCGTTTATTCTCATGAGATACTAAACTTTCGGTTTTCATTAGGCAATTACGAGTATTCTGATTTTCTTTGACTCATTATATGTTTATCCCACGAATATTTCCCCGCTAATATGTTGCCTTCAGACGCTTTTGATATCCCTCCCGTGCTGCCTTAAAATCCAAATAAAACATTTAAAAATAATTTATCAAGCCATAAGACCAAATGTAATAACGTATCATATTTCACACAGTCTGTTTAAACAGCCTGTTTTAACAGTCTGTTTAAATCAATGCTCAGGTCTAGAAGAGGAACGAATCCTCAACTTCTCGATTATAACATGGCGGTGTCTCACCCGACCAACCCTTCTAGCGTGTAATTGCCAAGTTGTGGATACCTTTTGTCATACTCTGTGAACGAAGTTTTCTTTGACTGCGCTACACTTATTTTAAAACAATAAATATCTCGTGGAAAGAACTTAATGTTCAAATCATTATATTTAAATTATAATCCTCATGCTCGAATGTCAGCCCCACGAAAAGGAGATATTACTCTTCGAAAAAATTTTAAGGAATTGGACGGAATACTAGAAGATAATAGTATGGTTAAGGTTGTGATCACAAGGGAGAACGTTTGGCAGGCGAAAGGGAGTACTATGGTCGGTAGTTACGGCAAATGGAAGCTTCTGTGTCAATAAAAATGATTTACAAAAACGGAAAATTTGTCCTAGGTATTTAGTGTATTTTATGGTTTTTTATTTTTAAGTTTTATATTCTTTACCCCACGAATCTTCCTTGCCCATACCAAGGAATCGGTCCATTTGACCTCGCTTTAACATTGATGTCGTGTGCGTAATACATATCAGTACCCAGAGTTGCGGAGGTGAAGGTGAACATTTGTATGCATTTCTTGATCGTAGGTTACGACTCGGCAAAGTTACTCACAGACGTCTTGATAACACATCACGAGTGACGCAAGGTGGATAGGAAAATACAAACAAACATCTCTCGCGAATGTTGATATTATTTGCACTATTGCTGAGAAGAGATTATTTTGGTTTTCCTCTCCCTCTTTGATCCACTGCAAATTTATGAAAATCTTTTTCAAATTAATTAATTTTGTTTTTGGTAGGGGTAAGCGAATAGTTAGGAAACACCTGCCAGTATGAATGCTATGAATTCACCTCTCTGTTAAAATATTTCGAACCGATTAATTTATCAAAATATTAATAGAATTATCAAGCATGTAAGACAACCAGGAATACGTAACTACACTGCCTTTACATTATTATAATACAAATTTTCGGCAAATTCTGGCTTAATCAAGGGAGAACGGATGGGCTTGCAAATTTTACGCAGAATTAGATCGCCATTTAGTTGTGCATAGACATTAAATTTTCGGATATCATCGGGTGGATGCGTAAGGGAGATGGAATATTCCAATAAAATAATTAACAGAAAATAAAAGGGAAAAGTAGACCAAATCTCGGCAAGCGTAAGATATCGGCCCACGGCCGCTTAGACGGATTGATACTTTATTACATTTGAAATAGCGATCATAAAATTTTTCTCAAGGGAAAGGCCCAGAGCAAAGAGCGAGTGGAAATGCCCTCGGAAGAAACGGATCCAGCGAGTCGAACTTTCCTCCGGAGGAAGATTACACTCAAGAAAACCTCTAGATAATCATCAAAAACGGAGACGCAAAAGAATAATACATGTATACCTACGGATTCATATTTATTGGTCGCATGGATTACTGAACTCTGTATCATGCACGTAAGCTTCGATTACGTTGCTGAGTGATGTGATGCATTTTAAATCCACTGCATCACAGTAAGGGTAACGGAGACTCATGATTGTGGAATATCTGTTTACACTACTGTTATCACGAAGGAATTAGTGAATTTTTAGACGGACTCCTTTATCTGCTACCTTAAAAATACAAGTACACATGATGATAAATATAATTCTTCAAAACCTGAGAATAAATTCACCAGGAATACAGAAAATTAGCAATATGGACGTAAGCTTACAGTTTTATCACAAAATACCGAGAAGATAATCCGGACGAAATGATTGACGTAATTCTTCACTTCTTGATTGATGAAAGTTCTTATTCCTTTTCATGCCGAGTACTCTAGATGAAGTACGTAGAAATCTCTAGGCCTTTATGGATTTTGAGGTGAAGAAAAATTAACTTTAATATCAATCAGCAATGTTTCAGGATGCATGAATTATAATCCCAAAGAAATATGTAACACCTATTTGCTTAAGTATTAATCATTTTATTCTTTTTTATTTCGATTTTGAGTGAAATATTCAAAGTAACTATTTTTAGAGAAAGATCAAATGGCTAAAATCGGTGATGAATTCATAATTTTCAAGCTGCTAAGTTAATTAAAACTAATAGTGCTAAAACTAACAGTGATCATCAATATAGCTGTGATTTGCGTTTCTTACAAATATTTATTCTCGATTAGTTCTGAGTGCAATTGGTAGAGTAATTTAAATTCGAAACAATTTAGACTTTTTATTATTAATTTGGAAATGAGAAAAGGGTGCTGCTGCCTTTTAAGTTCTGATTTCTATTCTAGGTGTACAATAAGAAAATCGTTTGATACGCCCGGGGTTGACGGGTCAGTAAGCACTTGTCACCGCTGAATAGTTGCGGCTTTAAACCCCGCCTCATACGTGGCTTAGATAAAACGCTTTGTTTTGATAGGCAGGTTATTGCACAAAATAGCAATAATGAAGGGCATAATAACTGTATATCTTTTCCGGCTTTCTGAGCCATCTCACTCAAACTACACCTATCTAGGGATTTGGAGTCTTTCAAGATTTCTAAAGGTGGTTTCAGAGTGTTACGACATTAAACTGTTAAATATAACAATTTCGATACTAATTATAACACAATTATCTTACAAATTAGTTAATGTTTTTGGTTAAGGCCGCGCTAGATAAAACCCCATTTTAGGTAGAACAAATACAATAACCAATACAGCACTTAGAAAATTAATTACACAAGAATTCAACAAAAAATGTTAAACTAAGGTATAAACAGAGAATACCACCTTCTTATCCCTTGAATATCTAACTATTTTATGAATTAGTAAGCAAGAAGTTTTATGTCGGATTTAATTTCAAAATAAAATTATATAATGTGGGTTTTTTTCTATCATCACATCAATTTCAAAAAGCAAATTTAAAAATTCGGCTATCAATATTTAGGCTTCTCGAAATCAATTGAATCTCAATTCATCAGAGTACATTCATCTTGGACTACATTTTGCCGAAATGCATGTCAAAGGGGGTGAGACTTATGAAATTCAATCGAAAGTAGGTCGTTGTCTCGCCAATAGTCATGATAAATCTAAATTTCACTCATAATATCCCTTTAATTATAATTATCTGGAAAGATGAAAAATCAACTCAAGTTCTAATTGAGTAAATCAAATGGGAGTGAATATACTTGAGTAAATCAAGAGGGAGTGAATATACTTGAATGAATAACCTACGTGTATTTGGATCTTTCTCAAATTGTAAATCGCATGCCTCACTCCACATTAGCACGTTGCGACACAGCTTGACTCGGCAAAAAACTAGCTGCATAACCAATCGAGTACAGTATATGTATATGGTGAGGCACGAGGGAAATTGGTCATCCTAGTCAAAAGTGTTGAATAGGAAAATACACTCGCCATCCGTATGCTGAGACGTCATTTTCTTGGCTACCATAAGATAGGGATCACCTTGAAAACAAGGAATCAATCGTCACACATTAGCGCGACTCTGGCAGATATACAAGGACATGGGCGGTTAGGATAGTGTACTAGTAACATGAATAAGAAATACGAAGAGCATGTAACCTCCATGATATCTACCAGTGCATTTTTCATTAAAACGAGACATTATAACATTCTTTCGGATTACTCGTTCAACTATTTTCTATAGTGCAGACCCTGCCTATGGTTAAAATATAAACCTTGATATAAAAATGGTAACATGCCCAGGGTTAACGAAAATTAATAAGTATGGAGACAATTTATCTCCTCAAATATAAACACGGCGGGACAAATGTTCTCTGATAGGACATTCCTTCAAATATTTCATTTGTGAAATAACTTAAATAACTCCCAACAAGGGAGTTATGGATGCTGTATATACTGACAATCATTAGGTAAAAATTGTTATTAATTCCAGTGAATTATTAGATTGATTTCTCATACGAAAATAATGGAACACTGGTAATATAACAAGTAGTAATAGGCGTAGAGTCCTATTGTATACAAAACGAATCTTAACACTAAGTACAAGTTACAACATCACAGGCTATCTTATGGATCTACGGTAGGAGTAGAATCAATTTGTCAGAAGTGATATCTAATATAATTCCATTTCTAAGGTCGTTTAAAACCGTTAATAATTCAAAGGGGAGGCGACCGACATTTGCGTTTAGGTCATTTGCGTCATTAGGGATGGGAGGGAAAGAAATGGTGGGGAGAAACCCGGCGTCGGCATTACCCTACTCTTGTCGAAAGGCGTTAAGGGGTCTGTATTTTAACATCCCATCCGACGGACGTCGTACTCGCTCAAAGTCCTCTCCACAAAGCAACTCAAGTAGGGATCGGGATACCAATGAAATATACCTGCCACCTCCGGGATTCCGGGATAACGTAAAGGCTTCGCCCTCTCGGTGGGACCGCCATCCCGCACCCTCCCGTTCCCCCGCTAATTATTCAAATCAAAAACAAATAAGATAAGTGAATGATTAAAAAGAGAATTAGACGAAACATTCACATAATCAATTCGAGCCCATAGTTCACTATTTGTGTCAGATATTTATCTCCCCATGACAAATTATAGAGCAATCAAGTTCACGAACAAATAATCAAAAGCCTAGAATTTAGCCGAATGCAGTCAAGCACCCAACTGTATGTAGAGCACGGAGAGCCCAAAATAAAAGTCCAATTTGCGCCGCCAAATTCAATTCATGCATGCTTTTTTAACTGCGCAAAATTCGCGGGTATAACCTTTTCATTCTACGTAAGGGGGTATAATTACTACACAATGATTCCAAAGGTTTTCTTTAAAGCCAAACAATTGTATCGCATCCTATCTCGAAATATTATTCATTTATTATTTTCAGCAATTATTATTCTCTACAATTTTGTAAAGCAGAGTATGACCAGAAGCGTAATCCAAATTTGACCCCAGGTACTCCGATCAATATCCCAACGTTTTGTCGACTAGGTTAATACGGCATACTGTATCTCTATAATGGAACGGAAAAATGTTGAACCTAGGAATTTTTTTTCGAAGAATCTAACTTTCGAGAATGATGATAATACTGAGGTGAAATTCAAACAATCAACTGATACGACAATATAATTTTTCGAAGTGCAGTACTGTAGGCTATGCTTGTCATTAACATAACCTTACCCTAGGATTTCAAACAGACTGCGGCAAGGAAGTCACATAATTAAAAAATAAATATTAAAGGTTTAAAATAGATTTCGTCCAATCTAAGAAGTTCCGTAATTGCATGGGGAAATTTTCCCTATCACGATTCTCACACAACACTACATACTCATAGTATCGCGCTCAAACTTTGCCCAAGCCAACATTTCGAAGTTTTACGTGCTTCTACCACGTCGAGTACCACTTTGTGGAGAAGTCGTTTCGTTAATACCTGTGAATTGCTGAGAATGCAAGTATGCTTCGCTTACTTCCCTGATCATAAAGGGCATGAGGAAAGTAAATACCTACACATTTTAGCTCAACGATAAAACTCTTAACAAGAAGAACGTCACTTTACCCATGTAATTTTGTCGCGTTATTTGATACTCGCGTGCGTCGATTAGAGGTGCCATCTTGCTAATCTCAGTCAATAAACTTGTGCAGAAATGGTGACGCACCGATAACTTCTGCTCCTTCCTTATGTTAAACGTTTCCTGCTGCTGTCACCATTGGCTTTCAGAAAATATTTAAGAAATATATTAGTTCATGTATTGTAAGATAAATGCAAATGCAAAAATATTTACTTGAAATATCTAGATGCACACGTTACATTACCTGTAAGAAAGGTAAGACAAATTAATGAATATGTTTAATGATGTGGGAGTAATACTCGAATCATACATTGGTCTGCTATTTTTAAATTTACCACATGCTTTGAATACCCATAAAATCATCGCGGATGTGTACTAATTCAAATCAAAATGGTGAAATATTTTTTACTTACATTAATCGAAGATGGCAGTTCGGATGATACTTCAGTCCAAATTAAACTATAAGGGTCCCGCAACTCTTGAAAAATTTGGAGTCAACTGCCAGAAAGCTTTTTCCTTATTCTAAGTGCGAAGCTTAGGAATGCTTTTAGTCGAGTCAGCATAATACTGCAGGTACACGTCGTGCGCCCATCAATTACCTAGCGTGGTTTTTGCTCAACATGCAATGCGTTCTTAGAATGTTGATAAGCCTTAGCCCTTACGCAATCCCTTTTCCTACGCTTTATTTAAGATCTCGAAAGATTTTGTGGTTAAGAAAATGCCTCATGATTCCGAAGTTTACTTGTTTCTTTTATAACAATTATTATGAGTAGTCTACCAAATCGGTGTAAGCTTCGGATAGTCTCTGATAACTATTACACTATTTATTTATTTTATTTATTTCTTATCGACTTAATTGGGTGAGGTTGAGACTACAGAGTCCCTTCTTCCACCTAACCCTTACATTACATACATTACATTGAAGACAAATGCATACAGCCAAGTCCTGGATGAAGAAAAATCCACCCAGACGGGAATCGAACCCGTGACCTCTCAGTTGGTAGACGAGGACGTTACCCCGCCGCCACCGGGGCCGGCATAGAGTACATAGACTTCAGAAGCAATTCCGTTCAAAATGACCATTTTCTCACACACAACTTAAGCTGCTCTCAATACCGTCTAAAATGCCTTTTCATTTCGTACATCTTCCCCGTTTATCGCAAATTGTTATCTATCAATTGTTATTACATCAAATTGAAATGTATACAAGAATGTATTCTCCATCCAATTTCACTACATTCTTCGAAGTGTCCTATTTGGTTTCTCCATTTTTCCAAAAATACGGACACAAATCTTGTATATTTAGTCCTAATTTCCCCATATTTTTCTCCCATTTTTCCCACCAAAGTCTACGCTTATACCATAGTCTATGCCTTCCCTTAAATTTAAGGGGGTGTCTTCCAGAACTTTTCAATCCCCATGCTTCCCTTTGAAAGGCTCCGATTGTAGTCAAACTGCGCATTTCGTGGCTTCGGTTCGGCAATCGAATCTGTGTTTACATTAAAAATGCTACAATGCTGACCATTATTCTACTGAAAACCTATAGAACAAAAAAATAATTAATATATTCTCAGAATTCGATTTGCTACAACGCTAAATTGTACTAATGTGTTGAATAATTATATAATTTTTTGTATATTTATAGTATCTCCATTCCTACTGTATGTCAATGCGTCTTATGCCAATAAAATACAATTTAAACCCTTAAATTCAATGTATCGTATTTAATTTTAATGTAAAATTCTGCCTTAACACGCGTTCAGTTCTGAATGTTTTTATTTTTCCTCTCTTCTCATATGTTAACCAATATCCCCTCCTGTAGGGTATCAGGCAGGGAAAGTAAGATAGCCGGAGGAAAATATACGCATGTTTGACGAAATGATGGAAGGTAGAAAGAAAGTGGAGTCAAAAATGATTTATTGCAATGTTTTGGCATTTTTACTATCATGTTTGCAGTGTAAAAGTTCTTAGTGTCTGTCTGGGCTCATCAAAAACCTACCTTGACCAGGAGACCATTGAATAGAATGGTTTGAGGCGACACTTTGTGGAAGCGATTCAGATCGGAAAAGAAACTACTTTGTTCTTCCACATTTATTTTATGTTTCGGACACTATGCTGTTTTCTTTCCTAACCTCTTTTATTCGTTGACGACCCTTCCTGCTACCTTTACAGTCCGCGAAATTAAAATTCTCAGTCGAGTAGTCCTAGAAGAAACGGGGCAACACCTCCATTTTTTATTCAACAACTTTACGATGGACAATTATGAGAGTGAGTCCTCGAAACTAGGAGACTGTGTCCTGCCCAGCAGAGGGAGAAGCAAAGCTTCCGCGGTCGACATCCTACGAAATCATTGCTAGGTGGATTCGATAGCAGTAGCATCAGAGAAGAAGACTCAGAGAACCGAAGAACTTAATTCAGAGACTTGGAATGTTAGGAAAAAGTTGAGGAGGGGAGAATTAGATTTTTTATTCAATTATTCATAGTATGGATGGAATGGACAGGGTTTGCGAATAATTCGAATAATTACAGGAATAATTTCGGCTGCACCTTGGATAAAAATTAGATAGTAATGGGTAATTGGAAGGTAGGGACACATTGAGGTAGGGGATTATGGTTTAGGAGAAAGGAATGACCGTGGGGAATGAGTAAATTTCTGCAGAAGAAACGGTTTTGTTACAAAGAATATTTGGTTTAAATACCGCAAAAGACGTACAAAGTGCCCAGGGACCCTGAAAGATATCTGTTAACCCATATGGTCAGGGACAGAGTTAGGAACAGCGTAATTAATTCACGGTTTGCCGGAAGCGAATGCAAATTTAGATGATAATTTAGTACTATCAAAGATAGACGTCATATTCCAGAGTATAGAACACGGAAGACAGATGAGGAAATGGAATGAAGAAACATTAACCGTGACGAAAAGAAGTACCATGAGACAGTAGAAAAAATTATGAGCGATGACAAATGACTAATAAAGCGCCTAGGAAAATGAGGAAGGAAGTGTTTACGCACGCTTTGGCTAATTCTGAAAAATTATGAGGGATGAGGGAAATTATGAGGCCGAAGGATTTCGTCATTAGGTTAGTTCCTACCCCAGAAATGGAAAAGGCAGCCGTATGTGAGAACTATGGGACAATAGGTTTGAATTGGCACGTAGCTTAAGTGGTACTTGGTATCATTAATACCAGAATGGAGAGGAGGTCAAATGAATACTTGATAGATGAACAGTTTGGTCCAGGTTGGTAAGAGGTATGCGCGATGCCAGAGAAATAATGAGGTCACTAATAGAGAGGAACATTGATTACAATCAGAATGTATTTGTTTGCTTCGTAGATTTGGAGGAGGCATTTAACTGCGTAAAGTAGCTAGAATTCATGAATGTATTAGAGCAGATAGGAGTAGCCTGGAGAGACAGGAGACTTTTCCACCACCTGTACGTGTTTCAGACTGCTCAGATGCATGAGGTGGATAGAGCTTGAGGATGGAAAGTATTAGAAGGAGTAAGACCGTGGTGTTCATTATCACCTTTGCTTTCCACAGTAAATTTGAAATCATGGTAAAGAAAGTATGGTAAGGGCTGGAGGCAGGTATGAAAATCGTTTGAGAATGATCGTGGATGGATCGTGGTCAGTTCGTGGATGATCAAGTTTTGTTTTGGTTTGACCGCCATACGTTAGTAAGCAATGCTGAGTGAATAATGAAATCAGGGTTATACATATAAGAATATATATACACAACTATATGTAAACATATATAGCATGTGTGCAAAAAACCAATGTAACGAGGTTTTAGAGAAAAATTGAAGTCAAGCTAAAATAGAAAGGAGATTTTTGACCAAGTGGAACATTTAATCTATACCGATTGTAAATTTCCCATAAAGTATTTCCCATAAGAAGAGAGTTAATGACAGGGCCTTGGGAAAGAATGTTAAGAAAGGATTATGGAAAACTTGGATATGGAGCATGACTTTTTGCGAGTGGAAACATGGTCTCTGAAACACGTTGATATGCAAAGATAGGAGAGGCTTTTCCGATGTGGATGTGGAGAAGGAAGAAAAAGATAAAATGGCAGGAAAGGAAAACGAACAACGAAGTTCTAGACATAATGGGAGGGAGAACTGCTGGGAGAAATTCAAAGAAGACAGGAAAGATGTAGTTACAGGCAGAGCATTTTGATTGGTGATATGATGTTGAAGACTGTAACAGAGGAGAGAACGTTAAGCAAACGAGATAGGAGTAGGAAAAGGATGGGCATGTTGGACAGAATGAAGGAAGATAGAATGTATTAGGAATTGAATAAGAGTTTACTTAAATGTGTGACGTCAGGTTGCACATGGTTTTTGATACTTGCTCTTTCTATATCAGTTGGTTCTTCGGCCTTAATTTCTCGGAAGACATATTCCATCTCGTTATTTAGTATTCACAGACCGCAGGCATCTATAACTATGCTACTCCCTTTCACGCCGAAGCTATTAGGCCATAATATTATTCTGTGTATTTTTTCCACCTTCATTAAATCTATGTTGGTTTCACTAACTATCGCACTTCCCTATGGCATCTCTTCCATTCCGCTCTGATTTTCCTTTCTAGCGAAAGATAATTCAGTCTCTTTCTTGTATGACTATTAAGCACTACTTTTCGCGGCTCTTAAATGTCTCCACATCAGCTATCTTTTTCATTAACGTTTCCTTTGCGAAGTTATTTTTGTTTCTCCTCTTGCTTCCAAAATCTACACTTATCACTGTCACAAATATTTTGGTATTTTTTATGAGCTATTATATTCCTACGCCGGTAATGTTGTTGCAAATAAAATGCTAATGCAACCTTCTCTAGAAATGTTGTTAATGTAGTCATTCCGTATTTTAATGCATGCCCTCATTACTTAACACACTTTTATCCGTTCTCCATCATTGCGTTCCACTTATTCATCATCAAAGGTTTCTCAAAAATGTAGTCGAAATTATTTCCTATCGTTGATCTGCTCCAAAAGTAGTATGACTTATTTTTTCCCCAATGGACGGACGGCAGCGGTTTCTCTGGCTGGGTTCGAGGGAGTTGAGTCTCAGGAAATCCTGGAGCCCGGTGGCTATTGGCTCGCAGCCTTTGTGGAGTGTGAATTGTTCGTTTGAGAAACCTCTATAACGTGACCTCGTTGTGCTCCGTCATGAACCGGTTATTGGAACATCAATTAAATTTCGCGTGAAACCGGGCAAAACCGGTAAAGACACTCATAACATGCTCAAGTAAGCTTATGTTGATAACGCCATGTCGGGTATTTTTTTAGTGGCACACGTTGTTTCGGGAGGGTAGAGAAGATTTTATAGAGGTCTAACGTTCACGATGTCCTTCGACCTCAAAAAGTGACGAAAATCTTGGAAGAGCGAAGGCGTTGTTGGACAAGGATCGCAGCTTAAGGGTTCGCATGGTTTCTGATGAACTTGGTCATGATGTCACAAGATAGTCGATCAACAAAATTCTTCTTACATCCCAAAAAACCGACGCCATGACCTTTCCCACCGACGGCATGGTTATCGCCTTCTTCGGAGCTGAAGAACCGGCCTCTATCCGCTACATGGATTATTGTTTTGATTCTGGTGTGTAATGGCGAGTCCATGATTCATACAGACGCAGAAAATTACAATTTTGTGAAGAAAGAACTGCTCAGACAAGGCCGTCCGAATGCATTTTTGATCCACAATGAGCACGCGCGGCTCCTGTCTTGCTCAAAGCTTTGTCATGTGCAATTCCTCGGGAAAAATGATCGCGATGCGATCTTTTGATATTCCTACTGTATTATCAATTTCACGTACCTTCACATGCCAACCAAATCTACCAAAATCTATCGTGCACGTTTTGGATGATTTCTGGTGTGGTTGCACTTTCGGGCGTCCTTCACAAGGATCATCTAGGAGGATTCATGGCCACGTTTTAACTCAGCCGCACATTTCTTTACGGTTGAAATTGAAGGAGAGGGATTTATATTTATACACATTTACAATCTTAAAATGAATTTTGGCCGGAATCAAACCTTCTATTACGAAGAATTTTATCACTCTACGATACTCGATTTTTTCCATTTCTAACAACATACGCACCGCAACTGATTCAAACGACTTCATACAGCGAACTGCTGGATGGAATGGCTACCAATTTCACACGGCGTCTACTCACAGTTTTGCCAACATTAGAGAGAAAAATCATCTGATTAGTATTGCCGTCCATGGGCGACACCAAGAGCTTTTCACAGCACTCTTCCATTTGACACTTTTCTGAGAAAGAAATTGGCTAGGGTTTCGTTTTAATTCTTGAAAACTGTGCCTAGTCTTTTTGCTATGGGCCGAAAACTCTCAGCCTTAACATTGACAAATGATAAGAAGGTCGAAATCTCGATCACGCACTCCCTAAGGGTCTTCAATGGGATCAGGGGCCCAGCAGGGTTACAGATACATATTGCGTACAAATTATCGATGTGAATCCATTCCAATCCTTTTCGATGCTATCAATACAATTATACATTTACGTCCAATCCACTGCCGTGTATCTATTTATATGGAAAATTATGCAAATTTTTCAAACCTTTTTCTCAAACCCATAAAAAATATTTTCAAAGAACTATTTAGTGAGACAAAAAATAGAGTGTTGAACAACATAGTAGAGAAAATTAAAAGGGTAAAAAAAAAGCATTTGCAGACGGTGAAGCAGCTCTTGTTTTACCATTTAAAATTGTAAATGAAACATATTTAAGCAGGGCACCCTCTCGGTATCATAACTTTTGACAGTGTTTACATTTCCCATGAATCTTAAATGCGCAGGAAATATTCTGAAGATTCAAATGAAAATACGAATTAATTATTGAATTTCAGTAAGTTAGAGCTATTTAAGATCACAGTCAGTTTCTGGGTACAAATTTCAATTTATTAACTGGCAACTTCGCGCATTCAAAGGAGGACGCGAGAGTGCACAGGTGTAGGTATCCGAGCATGATTAGCGACTCTTAATAAAGTAGCGTCAGGGCAAGCAAAGCCGCTACTCCATTTCGCCATCGTGATTGGAACTAATCAGATTTGGGAGGTGTTAAATTCGATTGAGACCGTCTTGGCACGGCTTATTTATCTCGATTCCTTGGATGAAAACAGCGGAAGTGATATGAAAAATATAACGTACGTTGGAGAGTTTTGCTTGCAGGGAGCATAATCCAGGAGCGTTGTTTCATCCTTCAAGTGCCGATTACACTCTTGGAAATGTTTCCTCATGACGGTGATTATAACGATGGCAATCCGTCGCTTGAGCAAAGTTAGTTTCAATTCTGTGGAGTTTAATTTTTCTTTCGATTGACATTTCCCTCGTGCTGGAGATTAACTCAACTTGTATTATGTAGGCATATATATTTCAAAAAGGCTTGGCGGGTGATCATTAGGGCAAGATTCGGACAGACACTCATAAATGAAGCGCACGACCGTTCGTATTGTTTTTCCATTTAGACATTGAAGGGGCACTGGGGAAGGTTGGCCTTTTTTTTGGCATCTTTTTTACAACTAAAAAACAACCCGCAGCCTAGGGGATGCCAGGGCACCAGCCATGAAGACAAAATTGTTGGTAAATTAAAAAAAAATAAATTCGGTTTAGAGACGATTCGCTCGGTTTATCGAAAATTGCATCTAGATTAGCGTCAAGGTTTACAGTTATGCTGGAGAAATTAGGTTGAGAGTCTCTTGATTCTCGAAGAGAGCAGGCAAGACAAACTTCTAGGAAGTACCGGTAAGCTGAGTTTCCTTGCAAAACTGAAGGAATTATTACGGCAGCGAATTGTATCGGTAAATTCGACCACCAGGATAAAAGGGAGAGTTCCTTTGCAGATTCAAGCACTCGTTCTTCCCTTGCACGATACACGGTCTTAACAAAATTGAACTCAAGAGCGCGAAAAAATTAACTTAACTATGAACTTGAATAAATTAGTCACACAACAATCCATTTCTATATGTGATACACACACACACACACACATGTATATATGTCATTGTGCGCGAGGTTTTGCATGTATTGCACTTCTTTCCACCTCCCACGTCACACTTGCGGGGAAGTGTGACATGTAGAAAACGTCACTGATGTATTTGAACATACGTACTAGCTTGGATACAAAAATTCTCTTACATAAACACACAATTTAACAGAATTTATTTCTGCATCATAAATTCTGGAATAAATTGTTATATGTTTTTCTGTTCGCCTGGGTTCGACTTTTCTACGACTGCATATCGTGCAAGGGAACAACTAGTAATTGAATCTTTCGGTGACATTGTCTATCACCTTTATCATGGCGGTCGAATATAACAATATAATTTTGCGTCATAATAATAACCTCGGGTTCGCAAGAAAACAGGTGTCCTGTGCCTATTTAAAGTTTGTCTTGCCCGCCCTCTTCTTGAATCTTCGAGAAGTGTATCTCCACGTTCCCACCTCTGA
The DNA here is from genome assembly GCA_037158775.1 of Hetaerina titia. Taxonomy (NCBI): domain Eukaryota; kingdom Metazoa; phylum Arthropoda; class Insecta; order Odonata; family Calopterygidae; genus Hetaerina; species Hetaerina titia. The sequence continues at coordinate 61,825,207 of CM073772.1, read as the reverse complement.
ACGCAAATCGACTCTCGTCGTTTTAATTAAACACCCGGTTGGGGTGACACACGATGATAACTAAAGCGTGCTGGCGAAAGCGGCCACGAATTCTTCCATTGGCCATGACATTCCCAAGGAGGAAGAAAACTCGAGGATCGTTGACAGCTAAGTTGGTTCGCGCTTCTGTTCGAAGTTTCTGTAATGAACTCTGCGTCTAATTTGAACTGGCGATATTTGCTGAATAATATCAGTTGTGGGAACCATGTCCATAACCAGTTTAACTCTTTTTAACTTCTTGCGTGGTCAAACATTGAATGTCTTCTCTCGTTCCAAATGATGTAGAGAGAATAACTGTTCATTTCGACCTGTATCAGGCAAGTTATAGTTTTCGACCGAAGGTTAGTTGTTATTAGCTAAGCTACTAATAACCTTTTCTGTTGCGATTTAAAATTTAAGTTCCGAAATGGAAGCTACACGTTTATCGGATTAAAGCATTATTCCGTTCGTTGCAAGGTGAAGCTATCCCATAAAATGATCTCATATCATTTTAACTGGTGATAACGATGGCTCTTCCCATGCCTACGGCTGGTACGCTGTGTCCGTGTGACCCAGAGTCGGGATCGCTTTGTTATTTCTCGTGAGAGCACCGCCATTTCATCGGTTATTACAATCTCATGGAACATTCTGGCAAGGTACTTAGATTGGGTTCACTGTCTTCGATCATTTACTCATTTTTTTAACACTCGAATTAATATCCATTACTCAAAAGTCATCACTCCCAAAGGTTAGTGTGGTCTAATTAATCATTCTACGCGTAGAAAACTTGTTTCCAGCCATCATCAGAGGAGTAGCATGTCGTGAGGAATCAGTCCTAGGTGCCTAAATGATGTTCGAACGTTTAAATTAATTCCAAGCTCAAATCAACAACACGCGAAGGAAAATCTTCAGCATGCTAATAAGGACGGAGTGTGGTTCTACGGGACTTGGAAAAATGTAATTTTTATTATTTTCCAAATTTAAGAACGCAATAACGAGTGGACGACGAAGTCTCTTAACTGTTTTGTTGAAATTTGTTAATATTGCTGGATGGGGAGGAATTTCGTGGAATCAATTTACAACATGGTGAGTGGTTTTTCTTATTCTAGTCGTGTCATATGCGTTCTGCGTTGAAGTGCCAAAGGTGTTAACCACTGCGTCCATTTCAATAACGCGTTAATTCCAGTTCAGGACTTAGCTGCAAACGAATAACCCACGCCTGCCGATACCTAAATGCCATCATAGCCTCTCTGGTGTTAACATGATTAATCCCTTTCGAGAGGAGGTTTCGAGTGAATATTTAACTTAGAGTGTGCTGGTGTTCAAATATAGGGTGCGGCAACACACCTTCCTTTTTTCAAACGCAAAACGCTTTCAAAAAAGGAAGTTATGTTGCCGCACCCTGTATACAACATATGAAATCAAGAGAAATTGTGCATTGCAGTTCTAAATCATACCTTAGAATATACTTTAGAATACAAAAATATAATACCTTAGAATATACAAAACTTGTAGACATAAAAACAAATATCTAAAAGAGCTAGGAAGTGAAATGCTTGTAGGAAATTTATAAATAAAAAAATGTTCCCTTAGCTTCTAGTGAAAAAAGAGAAAGGGGACAATTGTACGTCCTAGCGAAAATTAGTCTAATTCAAAGAAATATAAATCTATTAAATCCTAGTATGGCATACCACGTTTGTATTGAATTGCACTGCGCCTTTAAACTTGAGAAAAGAGTACTTGAGAATGTGAAATGAATATTTGATAATATTTAACGTTTCTGTTATTCTAATTGGATGTGCACTCGCGTTTTAAGAAATTTATGCAGAAAAATAAACTACCACGCATTACGGTGAAATTATGCTAATTTATCGGTGGCAGTGTGCAGTCATGTCACCAGCAGCTACTTAGTAGACTACAAGCAGCTTTCCTGAACGGAGCCAATAATTTGTAACATTAACTATCAATAAATTCTCTTTAATTATGTTCGCCTAATTGGATGAGATACGAAAGTTCGCTGTACCCGAGGGACAGTTGAAAAAAATGTACCGTTGAGAACCGACAACTACGGTCATTTCTCACAGTAACTAAGGCATGTTATAATACGATAATTTAAAAATCCATCGTCCATTACCAAAAAGAGATTCCAATTCGAGACTTTAAAAAGGCGTCGTAAAAAGATTCTCTTCAGCACAGTTGGGTTCATTAAAATCTTTCACGATAAAAAAAGGGTAAAAAAAATTCTTGCAGGCTTGAATGATAATAATAGCAGAAAACCAGGCATGAACTCATTGGAAAGTAATACTATAATGTACATAGAGAAATATAATAATGTATATATATATTATAATCCCTCCCATGAACTACAACCTTGTCGTGGTGGAAGGGCATATATCATACACATTCAAACTGCTGGTCAAATGCGATGCAAAAATCGTAAACCCTGGTACTCATGCTGAAACTCTTCCACCGATAATTTCACAATGAACAACAGCGTTCTTTTCCTGTTTTTTTCTCTGTGGTCATTTATTCTAATTTTTTCTCTTGTACCTGAAATTTGAACCTTCGGTAATCCTATATACTCATTTACAACCCCACCTAAGTAACTCAAATTGCGGACACTAGTTCGGTCGTGCCCACGGTGACGAGTTCTCAACAGAAATAAATATTCGAGTGGTAATTATCTATATCACTTAGAATTTCTGCAATTGAACCCGATGGAGGTAGATCAAGAACATTAGCCGAACTCCCTTCATACCTTTCCTATTACGGGTGTTGAACCATCAATTATGATTCAGGGTGGTAGTGCACTGAGGTGATACTACCCCTGGGAGTATCTCTGACTCCCGAGTACTATTGCCGCTAGGTACTAATAAAAAAAACATAAAAACAGTATTCAACCCGAAGTTCGGTTTGGCAGGTGATGGTACAGTTCACCCAGTACTAAGCCCGACAGCGTGTGAAATCCACACAGGGTAGAGGGGCCAGTTCCTTTCCCTGTACCGGTTATGGTTTCCCAAGAATATCTGGGTAGGTACTAATGTGCACCATTATTTCAGGGTCATCTCACAGCAACACCACCCATGGTAATTCACTTGTGGTCCATGCGTAGGCAGGTTCCTTGATTGTTGACTACACGGTACCTTTAGCGCGGTCATTAGTTGGTTAGCAACACGCGCCGTCGACGCCCTCGTTCCTACGCCTGGCGTTCGCCCAGGAGTGTGCTTCTTATGACGACGGCGCGGCGCAATCCCCATACCCCCTTGCGAGATCATCAAATCACATCACAGCATCTCTCTCACTCCCTCTGCTCCCTATCGACTGGCTTGGTCTCCTGACCTTGTATCCAGATGCGGTCGTGACGAAACCTCGGAAGGAGATTGCTGTCGCTATGCCCCAAGAAGGGGGAGCCGGCGGGTAAGCGGGTGGGGCAGATCGCGCGGGGTAGGTCGGAGGAGGAAGGGAAGCATAGAGAGTGTGGTGGGGCTAAAGGGTGAGGGCAGTGATCCTCTCGAAGGGGAAAAGGGCCAGAAGGAAGCGAAGTGGACGCTCAGCTGTGTGTGACCTTCAACGGTGACGTAATGGCGGCAAGACCGACACACCCCTGCTCTGCAGGCTCGTGATTGGCCGGCCGCCGGTCTCGCCTTCTCTTGGAAGGTCAGAGTGGCGGCGAGAGGGTGACGGTTAGGGAGTCGGGTGGAGCCGGGAGAAAGGTGCAAAAATGCTGGAAGTCGTCCGTTGCCAGCCGGTTCCACGAATTCTTGAGTCCTTTGAGACCTGTGAAGGGGTTTCTTTTTGTGGCAGAATTCGGTTCCCTTAGAATAATGGTAGACTTCGTTGTTATGTCTGGCTTCCTCCCGGTTATCAATCAATGGAAATACCTAGGTAGACAGCTGTGGGCGTGTTTGGCGTGCTTTGCCACTTTCATCCTGTCGCTTCACGAGGACGCCCCGAAGGTGCCCTCTCCTTGCTGCAGAAATTTAAAATCCCCTCTGCGGGGGTGACTCCTGGCAGAAACTCGTCGTTAAAGAGCGCGCGTTCTTTCTCGGCTGATAGAGTCAAAGAAAACGCGTTTTCTTCATCCCTTGAAATGAAATGAAATTTCATACAAACTACATATTACATTGAAATGTTTTCCAAGGGATCCAGTCCCTACCCCTCCCACGATCCCCCTGTCACACACCGTAGCGATGCACTAAAAAAAGCCTATACCTTCCATTCTTCACTTCATACGCCCTTTTCATTCGAAAATTCGGGAAATATTTGCCGTTGATGCTAATCTAATTGTTCCGAAGAAATGAAATGTAATTGATTTAATGTGATTCACACGGTAGTATTGCCAAGTTTTCGTGATTAGGGACGAAAGTTTACTTACAAAGGTACTCAATGATATTCTATTTACGGAGGTACGACCCTTTTATTACATTTTCGTTCAATAATGACTAAAGGCACAACAAAATTAGACCATCAAAAGCCAAATGGCTCTATTAGCACATACAATGAGCTTTAACAGAAAAAAAGCGAACCCGGGTGCTGTAGAAAACGCACAGATTTTAATCTCGAAATGAAGTTTTGCTTATTCGCTACTGAACCCCTTAAAACCCAATTCCTCCTGGTGCTTTTGTTTTAAGCGCTTACAGTTAACTCTCATTCAAAGTTCATAGACTTCGATCAAAACCTAAATGCGACTTTGATGACAACCAAAATCATCAAAATTCCCCCATGAAATGTCTTTCTAGATGACTCTTTTATGATTTTCATTGGTTGAAACTCGAAATCGATAACGAATTGAGAAATAGGTTTCGTAATACATATATAAACTCATTTTCTACTTCATACGTTGCCCTTCATACAAAACGGTAAAATAATAAAATACTTACTTCAGCCCAATGAACAACCCAGGCTTTGAATTTCGCGCAACACGCACATTGGGAAATGATACTTGATTAAGACGGTTATTTGATTAAGTCCGTTATGGTTTTCGCTCGGTTAATGTCGATCCGCCTACATTTCTATTATGATAAACTATAGCACTGTCTTACAAAGCACTGTCGAATCGAAATAGTTGAGATAAGTATGCACATTTCGGGGAATCTGAGGTTTCCAAATTCTCCGATAAGATAGGGTCGTAATAATGGAAGGAATGGAGGGAATAATATGGAAGGAATGAACTGGCTTTAGATATTCAGTATCATCGGTTTTTTTTAACTCAGCGGAATGAAACTTATGATACAGATGAACGATCAAAACAATCATGTCTCTGACCGTTCCATATTTTATGGGAGATGGTATTTGATAAGTCGATGAAGAATTATCAGCAAAACTCAATTGCAGCCGAAATTAAGTACATAAAACGTATTCAAATGACGATTCCTATGCTTTTAAGGTTTCCGTTATGGGGATGTAGTCTTGCGCGCTTGATGTGGGTTATGTTGCGGAATTATGGCCGGGCATCTATTTCCACTAAGTTCTTCCTTAATATATCCATGAGTTTAATGCTAACAATTGAAGTGGATGTCAGTTCGTTTTCGTCGTGAACATTTTCGAGCGATTAGAACAAGGAGTTCCTTCACGAGAAATTTTTCTTCTCTGTTATGCATTCAGAAGTTCGAATTCGATCATTGCAATCGGAGGAATGCACACAAAGCCACAAATGACGTTCACGCAGAAGGAAAATGGCTGAAGTTTGGAGCTGAACTCACTCTAATTCAAGGGGAGTGTTGACTTTGTGTTTTGAAGTGCATAGAGTCAATTATTTAATATGAGTACCAGAAAATGTTTTTTTTCTAATGATCAAAACATGGGGATTCAGTGCTTTCAACAGGGTGATCCCAGAAAAAGTCAAATATTCAATTTTCTATCACCGAGGTTCAGTCCCGCTCTCCGTTAAGGGTACACCGTTTAATTAACCTCTAATCATTGTACTATTTGACTCTCTTAAGATGTCTTTTTGATTTAGCGCCTTGCTCTTCGAATAACGCCTTCCAGTCACATAGCCCGACTGAGTCCTCGGAGAGAAAAACCGGTCATTTCCAGTTATCTTTCGATGTCGAGTTTCTGCTCCCACGAACAGGAAAATACCGAACCTTTAGGATAAAAAATATACAGCATACCTTTTCGCAATTTAACACATGGACAATTAAACAAATACACACAACGAAGATTTCGCTCTTTTTTTAAACCAAGAAATTTTACTCCTCAGCTCGACCGATCTTTCCATTGAGACCAATTCTACTGCGCAGGTTTACAGCCCAAGTATAAATGGACATTCCAATCCTGTTCATAAATTATTTCAAGTATATCAGAGCACCCCCGCATATTTTTTATAAAATCAGACTCCTTCTTCAGGGCAGTTTTGTATAACGAGACAGGGGATACCAGTGATGGTCAGCAAATGGGCTAAATTTTGGTTCATTTCATGGATTGATGTTCGGAAGAAGCGGACCGATAATCAAAACGAACGTTTCAAATGCCATCCGCGAGGTCGCAACCCAATTTTCGCCTTTCGGACCCCCAGGGACTGCTGATTTTTTTCTTTTCGTACTGATAAAAACACGAAGACTATAGTCATTCAGACTGCATAAAAAATATGAGCGAAAGACGCCTTGCGCGCATTATACATACTCCGCAAACCACCGAAAAAAATTGGGAGGAGGTATTGGGAATACTTATATTTAAAGGGACATACATCGACTACAGAAAAAATAATAAAACGAAGAGTAACTGAGCAATGAAACTACTATGAAGTTGAAAAAGCAATGGAATAGCAAAATTTAAAACAAATAAAGTGTTCATAATTTGCAATCATAGGAAACATGCAACGAACTAAAATATCATAGGCATTAAATATGTGCAGGTTATCAATTTGCACATCTCAGCACCTCTTCTATGAAGTTTCGAGAAGTTTTTGTACTTTGTTCCCTAAACCTGAAGGAGAATTAATCAAAAAATGTTCTTGCTACTCCATATATTTATCTTATCTTTCTTTTAGATGGAGCCTTGTAATGTAATTACAACTTTTCATGATACTATATTAGATGAAGATAAAGGTTTATTAAAATGTACAGGATGTCTAGAAAAAACGTCGCATTCATTATTGAAAGTTTCCCTAAACTCAAAATATTTAGTTCGTAAAAACATTGTTTCATGTGTGTATATATATATATATATATATATATATATATATATTCCTTATTAGCTTAGGTGGTAGAGCATCCGCCCGGCAAGTGGAAGGCCCGTGGTTCAAATCCCGGATAAGGAAATATTTTTACTTTCGTGATCTGCTCAAAATCCGCCTTCCCTACCTTTCCTGTGTTTGTCTTTTATGTGTTTTCCTATCCCCTTTCCTTATATATCTATTTCTATGTGTGAGAATAATATATATATATATATATATATATATATATATATATATATATATATATCTATATCTATATATATATCTATATATATATATATATATATATATATATATACACATATACTATCCCGATATTTTTCCTATCCCCTTTCCTTTTTCTATTTCTATGTGTGAAGTAATATATATGTTTATGCACATTCAAATACGAAATCCCGCCATACGGCGAACAAATATTCATTCACACATAGTGGAAAGGGGATACGAAAACACACAAAAGACGAATATATATTATAAATTCGTTTTACAATCATACATATGAAATTTTCTGCAAATTATTCATTTAAAATATTTAAAGTAATTTATTTTCCTTTTACGAATAATTAGATAAGTGAAGCAAAATTATGAAATACCGTTAAACAGTAATGAAATTGTGCTTTAAACCTCAATTCCACTGCAACTATATCAATGGACTAATCAGCAACTTGGTAGATTTTAACTTCAAGCATGGATAGTGTCACTGTCTCCTATAATTTTGTTAGTGACAATACAGTACAGTTTGAACCATACAGCACAGTGAGTGAAAACCGTACAGTACAGTTTGAGGGGAAGTGGCCACTGATACGATTTAGATATAATCCCAGGAAAATTCTGAAAAATTACTGCATCTAACGTTTTTTCATATTTTATGGGAAACATATCGATTTTTTCAAGAAAAGCCAAAAGAATGTTATCCATTGGATTCCAATGGGGATCAGAAGCACAATGGCGTCGAGACAACAGAAATTTCTTCGTAAAATGACAATAGTTTGAAATAAAGTCTCCCCGATATTAATGGTATAAATGGATAAGAGTGAGTAGTTCGCAAAATTTTAACAATTGAGACTGAGGGTTAAGCAAATGGTATAGAGGGCGAAAATCTTCCATTAGGACATAAATTATTTGCGAAAGACGATGACGCGGATGAATTGCGTGGAAAAGAAAAATTATCGCAGGAGAAAATTAAAGACCATATAAAAGTTAACGAGAGTCGAACAAAAGATTAACCCAGGTCGTAAACTCCATCTTTCGCTGACCTCTGGCGATGGATGACGTAGGCTTGCGCTGTTCGTAAATGGAGATAGACGAGTTGAGAAAGATTCAGGGACGATGTTTTCTTCGCACTTCGGATAGTTAGGCAAACTAGTCGCTTAAATCCTGTTAAACCTTGATATTTCTGGGAAGTAAGTGAGGGTGGCTTTTGTCGGAGAATATAATGTCAAAACGCGATATTTTGTTTCCCGGCTCCTTAGGTCACGTCTTTTGATAGCCTCTTGTAGTGGACACAACCCCTTTGTGTAAAAATTTTCTGGTTAATACCACTTCCGTGCTGGAGCCAAAAACTCCCCAACGACCTCATCCATTTCGTATTTTTGAATTTGGGGAGAAACCTCTACAATAAAACCATAATAAGACAAAAGTATGGCACACGCATACGCGCACTCTGTAACTTTGGAAATGCCAACTGAAATCTTAATTATTTCGATAATCCTACCGCAAACTCACTATCTCCGTAACAAAGTCTCCGTCATATCGCCATATCGGTCAAACCTTTTCACAGATTTTTTACGATAAACACGAAAACCATTCTCCGATTAGTTTTTTTCTAACAATCATTAGATTTCTTTAAAATGTAGTAGGTACGTTACAAAATACTGTCAGAAAACCCTATATTGTTATTTCCTTAAGTCTCTTTAATAACTAACTTACAATTGGTTAATAACTGTTCAGCCACCACCTATTTATAACATAATGTCCTCACGTTATAATGTCATTCTCAGGTCAGGAATGTTTCTTTTCCTAAGATGTTTCATATATTTACAACACACTACCAAAAAGGTTACTCAACATATCTTAAATTATCTCTAGAGGATCTTAGCACCAACAAATCCATCGTCCTATTAGCCATCAATCGCAAATTTAATTTAGATCATAACAATCGTTTTGGAAGTATTCACATGCTTAACACTCTACGTGGTAACTATGTTTCCTTAATCATACATCCGCCGCTTGGTGTTAGCGCTTCAAATAACTTGTCCTATCACGTCCTTTCTTTTCATAGTGAAACTTGTGAAACCATAAACACCGAACAAACTATCTAGCAGAATTCTTCACGAGACTTCCACATCTTTGTCACGTATTAAATATTGTTTTAACCTTAAGATGGCAGAATTGGCTGCACTTCGATGAAGCTACGGTGTCCTACGAGTGCCGCTATGTATGGGGCATTTTTTCGTGTTACTCGATGGTCTTCTTACTTGCGACGAGCATTTTGAAGAGCAAATTAATTATTGGTGCGAATTTTAGCATGTTACGCGTGTACATACGCGTTTTAGTCATTCTCTAAATATGTATCTGCAACGAGAGAGAAGAGCTAGGAAGGAAGAACTAGACGAGCATGCAATCTTTAAGGCTATACTGGTGCCGCAGTTGACTATAGATTTCAACTTCCCTTTAATGTCTTAGGAGAGGTTTTTTCCGTATCCTGGGTTCTAAAAAAACGAGAATGAAAAATCATACTTAAATTAAATTTGACAGTTTACGATGTGGACTCTCGAAAAACTTCAACAGTAGTCGGTTAATCCGGTGACTAAATCGGATTGAGTAGTGAGCTTGAGCAGTTGGTACTGTAGGTACTAACAAGGCGGTTGCGATGGGTGATAATAATATGTCCATCTCTAGTGGTCACTGGGAGCGCACAGAAAATTCAGAAGTTGATTTCAAAAATTGTCTTTCTCAAGAGTATCTCATATCTTAACTTTGAAATCACAATGTACATGCAACAGTTTCCACGATATTAACGACTGATTAGGTTTGACTTAACAAGCACAGTATCGATAATCCTCCAAAATAAATAAGATCTTAAAGGTATCCACTGAATATCCTTTTATAATGCAAATTGATGTTCTTAAAAATTAAATAAATGAATAAGAGATCCTCAAAAAGGTATTCTTACAGGTTGTGAATGAAATGTTCGAAAGCAGAGTTGCAATTCTGTAGGCACTGGGAAAATTAGGCAAAAAGATTTTAATCAGTGAGAATTAAGTACATATAACTTAAATTTATTCAATGAAATCAGTTATGGAAATTCCTTAGTTACCATCGCATTAATTAAAATGCAAGGTGCCTCTCATTGTCTCAACGTAACTGAAAGAATAACTTTTACTTTGCCACTTTAGGATCCTCGAAATAGGAATAATTTTGGTTTATTCTGATTTTTTGTTGACTCCTGTGGTACAACAATGTCTCTTTCGTGGATCTTTTCTCGATCTGCGTCATCGTTAACAGAAATACCTACGACTGTTGATGCTGACGTTCACAAACTAAACGGGGATTGACTTTAGCCCATTCATTAAAAGAGGAAGACAGAGCAAATTGCTTACAACGACTTTTTATGAAGTCACTGGAAGGATTAAATATGTTTATTAACATGAGAGTGATCAGGCACCTTATTGGTCACTAGTGACGCGTAAGAGCTCGAGCCCCTCGAGAGGGAAAACAAACCACTTAGCCCAGGCGTTGAGAAGTCAATTTTGGTGGGAACGTCGTCACAGAATAGTGTCAACCAAGGTCAGATCAAATACGTCGTAGTTTCCGAATCCTGTATACAGGCAACACTTCGCATGAGAGCATATCTCCAATTTGTGTCTTCAGAAAACCTGCTGGCATTAATGGTTCCCTTAACTCTTTTTGTTCACCCTTAACGCAGAAGTCTCCGAATTGCTCAGTTCATTCGACCCAGTGAAAGCGCACGTGTTTTATCTTTTTCTTCAACCACAGACCAGAGCTTGAATTCTAACCAGTCGAAATTGTAAATTCGGACATAAACTTAAATTTCTTTAACTCTTGGTGTTAGGTGGAAGAAGGAATTATAAATTCTCAATCTCTTCCCCATATCTCGACTCAATAAATACATAAATTTCAAACTTTACGGTGGTAAAGCTTGCAAATTGTTCTTGTTCATACTTTTCCTTTTTTTCATTGAACAAAATTATCAATTTCATTTACTGAAAGGAATAATGGGAATAGAATTTTTTTAATTCAAAGAACTGCCGAAAATGCCGCGACAGTTACTTTTATATAGTCATCCACTTAGTTGCTCCGAACTGTAAGAATCTCCCTGCCCAAAAATCACTCGCATTGACTAAAAATCTCGATCCAAGAGATCCATCTCTATCCAAGAGAATGATATTTACACTGAATTTCCTGCATCTCGTAGAACATTTTTTATCAAAATTTTTATACGCTTCATTTATTTTAATATTACCAAAGGCACACGCTCTTATTTACGTCATCAGGCGTAAGACTGGTTTTGAATGGACAATTCTTCTGGTTCTCTCCTATATTACCAGTTACTTGTATCATGGTTAGAAAAATTTAGAAGACAAGAATACTCCAGACGGAGTACCTGCCAATCCTAACCGTTTTGAATTAAGTTTGCTAGGAAGAAGAAAAACATAAAACTTGATTTATTTTTATGGAAAATGTAAACAATGTTTGCTTGTCATTGGCGTTAACGGGTTACGTGTAATTTACATTTCCAAGCAACGACAAACATGCGGAAGCCATTTAGCCGACCTTTCGGGTTTCCCTTTCCAAAGAGCTCAATTGAAACTGGCTCTCATCCATAAACACTCCGTTTAAAGGGAACGTAATTTTAGCCGCGGTACAATACAAACAGCTGTGCATATCATTCATGACACAGGAATGATGTTTAGGGTGGAGTACGAAAGATAGAACAACTCCAAGGACCCTTATGTTGTTGCCAGAAAATCACGTTGATTTTACTTTCATTAATCCTCCAAACACTTCAAATTCAGAATCTTAAGTGTATTTTTGATACACCTAAAGCATAGACTCTAGTGCGAACTCCATCAAGTTCTAGTAGGCGAATTCACACTTTTGAGGTAGATATTTCTCTTTTTGTTACCAATGTTTTAATTGATTTAAAGTTTCGAAAATTTTGAATTACACCTGCACAAAATATTCAAACCGCTCGTTTGAATATTTTGTGCAAGTGTAATGCAAAATTTTCGAAACTATTCTTTAATTTGCCATTTTTTTATGAAATCAATCTTGCGTGATAAGAGCTGGTGTTTGCTAAAACTCCTGAAAACAAAAGTTGGATATAAATTAACAACTACTCAAGACCTGTACTGAGTGGACGTCACCAGATTATTTTTTAATATCCTCAGTTATTCAGACCGAATTTATCATGTGTAGCAACAGCAAGAAGGGAATGTAAAAGTTTTTTTCCAACCACTTGTTCATTTGTTTTATAATAACAGGGATTTTGATTTATTTCACATTTTAAAGCGTATCACGACCTATTTCTAACGCAAGGAAATAGATGCTCTGTTGAGAAAAAATGTAAAAAAGACCCGAATTACCAAATTCATCTGCTTGTTCAAGTTCTCTCTCCCTCAAAGCCCAGGAATTACGCAGCAATCACAACTTCGGAATAATGCTTCGCTCGCCGTTTCAAAAATATAGTAAAAATCCGTCTCTTTGACAGTTTTCCTGAAATCCATTCGTCATACTTGTTTAACAGATCCATTTGGTTTCAGGTGTCCAATAGAGAGATAATATAACTGATTAATAACTTTGCTTCGCTATGTTAAAATAAGCATTCTACGATAAGATCAAATACGCTTTTAGAATGAAAGAATAAGAAGAGGCATGTTTATATAATGTCGATGCGTTGAATGTTTTCCAAATAAATAGACACAGATTTTGTTGAGAATTATGCACGTTCTTACTAACGGAGGATTGAAACAAAATTATCACTTTATTGACAAAAACTGCAAAAATTGAAGGCAGTGAACACTTCAAAACCGATCTTTAACCCCCACTTTTCACCAATTACGGCATTAGTTCCAGTTAAAATCCTTGACGCAAAACTGAAAAAATTGAACATCCATGATTAACGCACAGTTATTATACTCTGTTTAAATTATAACCAAGTTTATATCATACCATACTGAATATTATAGCCCAAACAGGATTTCAACACCCATGCATAATTTTTAAGGGTGCATTACTAATGTTAGGACATTTAAATTAAAGTGGAATGCTACACGAAAAGTTCGAGTTTATTTCGTAAATCACCAAGTGAAGCCTGTAAGATAACAATAACTATAATTTGGCTTGGTTAGTCACTTCACCGTTAAGTTTACACTGCAAAGTTTCCGATTTGTACTTTCTCGCCTTTTTGCGTCCGGTTAAACAGGTAAATCTAGTTGTGCTCTCAGGAGCATCGATTATCTATCGAGTGAAATAGTACAAAAAATCTTGTTGACACTTCTACATTTATTTTGAAACAATACCATAACGATTATATAAATGCGACATGGTAGCAATCGTAGGAAAAATAGTGTTAAATCCGGCACGAGATAAATTTCACAGGACAAAGAAAACCTTACAAATTACTTGGTAAAAACATTACTAATGTATGTTATGAAGATGTATTTTCGATGTTGTGCCACGTATTTGGTGTTATTTTAAAATATTTAGCGGCAAAACAAACTAAGAATATCTACTTTTAAGGAAATATGACCCATTGTCATTTTTTGTTGCTCACAATATTTTTATAATTTGTCAAAAGGCTTCGAGCGGCTAAGTTTCGTTATATCATTGTTTGAATCGATTATTACCAACATAGACCTGATTTGGATATGCTATCGAAATGATCCATGCCAAAAAAAATCACTCTCGATTAAGTAATGTTACAAATATACGAGAACGCAATTTAAGTCCAAAGTTTGAGCAAGGAATAAAAAAAATCGAATTTTCAACAGAGGGCTTGTCGCACTCGAAGCCCTATATATTAAATTAAACAATCACGTGGAATCATTTTTAACCAAAGGTTCAGACGGAGTAAGCCGCTTACGAAATGGTTATCCAGCACGATGTACGAATATTTTGTATTGACGCTGAAGAATGGAAAAAATAACAGCGGTAAATTTATTTTTCAAACTCAATTTGAAAGTGTGCATATATCTAAACAGAATCTTGTAACGACTATTGAACTCGCTTCCTGATTCATAGATGCGGAAAGCTATATGATTCGATGATCTGGTGCTTACGTTGTTTAGTATGCCATTTTTACATAAGAACAACAATTTCCATTCCGAAAATCACAAATTAATAATTTCAAAGTGTAAAAATTATTCGCTTTGAATAGGATTCGAACCCGGATCCCTCGATGTCCGGCCCGAGTGCTTTAGGAAGTTAATCTGCCAGTCATAAATTTCGCGCTAGATGAGCGATTGTAAGAATGAGAAATTAGTTGTGGACGCCTCCGCAGTTGGCGGCGTCCATGGAGTACATCATTTCTCCGACGGTTGGCGTGGCTGGTGTAATATTCAGCGGCGACTAAAGGCGGGAAGTTAGATAGGGGCTTCTTATGTTTTACGTATAGAGGAGAAATCTTTCCTTTTTTACTTGATTAAATTGCATGATGATAAGTGAGATATCTAAAACAATCTATTTGGTAGCCATATGAAACGAGTAAAGGAACATTTCAATAGTACCAATACATTTTAAATGCTAACAATTTCCCAAGCCATTCTTCTTTAAGGCAACATTGGAAACATAAACTACATATCAACAACACATACTTTTAAAAATGAAATTCTGAGATTAACGTAAAAATAACCAAAACAACCAAAGATTTTTATCAGAGTTATTTGACACATTAAATTACACAACTTCAATTAATACGCTTTGCTCAAGACGGTCCTCGTCTTCATTTGACTGCTCCTTACTCTTCTCATGAATTTACCTGCCACGAAGGACGCACACTAGCATTTTCTCGGCGTCTTCGGCGCATGCGATGCAAAAGAAAAAGTAATCTATTTTTCTTACCGATATGACCTTCTTGGCTGATTTTGGGTGTGGCGCTTGAAATACGTGACTCCCTGTATGGTTTTGGTTTGGTTTTTCTTTGCTCTCTTTACCTTCCTCAGCAATTTTTTGGGAGGGGGAGTTCCAAAATGATGATCGTGGTTCAGCAGTTCTGGTCATCCCTTTTCCAAAAAAATATTCCTCAACCATTTTAACATTATCGTTTCAGTTCAATTGCCACCATCTTCAAGTGACAAGATGATGTTTACCCCATTTGCCCCAAGAGATTTATGCTTCACATAAAAACTCGATCGTTATAAAAAAATTAACTAATGGAAAAGGGCTGCTACTTAGTACGAAACCAACATATTTACTCAGACTTGTACTCAGTACGTGACCCATCAGGAAAATTCAAATTTCACTCGCAAGTGTGAGATCTATAATAAGAATTATGAAGAAATATTGAACTGATGAATTATTTTTGCACTGTATGAAATAAAATATAATAATCAAATGGAACAAAATAAAATGCATTTACGCCCCTTTTTAATCAATTTCTATGTTTTAAGTATAATATTACCAAAGAGATGGATAATGCGGTTTTTCTCAATCCAGTGTCGCAAAATTATGAATTCGCTATCTAATCACCAAAACCACCACCCTAATCCTCAGCATATGACAACATATCTTTTCAACATGGTCCATGTCCGCATCGTCGGAGTTGACGTTAGCAACAGCCCAAGAGAGTAAGGCGATTTGATCGATTCAAAAGCGCGCATGCAGCGATATGCTGACAACGCTGTTTAGAGCCATGAGGTTGTGGTGATATTTTAGTTAAAATACAAGGCTCCATTGAAGTCAGAATTCCAAATGTAAAACAATTAAGTGATAACATTAAAAGCCACCAATACTTTACCACCTTTACATTCTTGCATTCACTTCCGAGTGATTTTTTTTCACTTGGACACAAAAAATCACTTGGACCCTGCCAGGAGCAATTCATTATTTCTTAAAGGAATGAATTCTTCCGATTGAAATGAAACAAAATCATATTTACAACAAAATCGAATTATTCCGAGATTATTCACATTTGCATATTCGTAAAGCAAAAAAATATTTAACAAAAGAATTTCTTATACTCCTATACCATTTTCGTGCATGTAAAACGTCGAAGATATTATAATAAAATGACGTATTCTGGAACCTAGCCAGCCCTAATTTTCACGGTAAATTCGAGTCTGGGGAAATGCCATCCAATGGAAAACCTCCTCACCATTCGCTTCACTCCTTGAGTCTCCCTTTTATGAAAATCTTCCCGTCCGTGGTGTGCTTCCACGAATAATAAGCGACTACAATATTAAAATATATTTATTTTAGATATGCATATTATTTTCATAAGAAGCAATTTGATTTTTTCTCAGTCCCCTATTTCGTTGTTTTCGGTCGGACAATCTCATTCACCACGCCATGCTATTGTTTTACATTCTTTACTGCGATATACAATCCTTTATGTTTTTTTTAAGGATGTATGCACTTACGCACGTAAGTTAAACATTTTGGATTGAAAACGTAAAATGAAATGGCATATACATTGTTCTTGGTTGATTATTATAGCACTCGGAGTGAGTCTGATTGAGGATGGTGAGTCGACCTTCTAATGACATGACTTGTTGGAAAACAAGATAGCGTACGCGACAGTCAAGCAGTCATGGACTATTCAGACGCGGTTATCGTGGGGAGCAGATGTCTATCCTTGAGTCACATACGCTAAATTACTTCGAAATCCTAAGCATGAGACGCAACTTAGCAAATGAATGACTCCAATATCCCAAGGAGGAGTCATAAACCTGAAACTGAATACCATGATCGTTGTAAAAGACATCTTATTTTCAATTTAAGCGTGGTAAAAGTCATTTTAACGACAGGTATACTGAAGCTTAAAAGGGAAATACCACTTTATTGCAAACAGGAAAAGCTCTCCACTTCTTCCCATTCATTTTGATTCAACGACAGGCAAGAAGGTGTATTTTCGTGCACAATATTCTGGAGGTAAACTAATAATCCCCCATTGGGACCTAACTTAAAATAAATCCCACCCAGGTTACTCAGGGACTTCAAAACACTTTATAGTGCAATATGAAGAACAGGTTTGATTATTTCCAGAACCTGAAAAGGTCAGCAAAGATATAAAACGAAAATAAATATAATTACCCGAGAGTTAAATATGTAAAGGAATATTGGAGAAAGAGTGAACAATTGGAGGACAAAATTATCACACTAAAAAGTCAAAGTTACCGATAGAACTATAAAAAAGACTCTTCAGAGAATGTCCTAAAAATGTGACGCCAGTAGCAATGAAATATGCAACCATTTAATTGAGAACGAATAAAAAAGTGGAGAAAGAAGGAATACTTTACATTGGGAAAGAAGTCATCGAAAAATGCTAGAGAAAAATTCCACAAATGAATATGAAAAACGGTTGTTAATTTTGAGATCAGAATTTAATAATTTGGTAGAGTATTTAAGCGAGGGCAGGTCCCTAGCAACTTTCGTCTCTAGAGGAAATATCCTGAGAAGATAACACAAATGATCCACATGCATGACATTTCCCCTTCTGGAAAAATGCCACTGAAATCCCTTTTTCCCAAATTGCCCTTATGCCCAAAAGGAAAACGGAAGACAAATGAAAAAGGAAACGGAACAATTAGACTCATTGTGAACGGGTCGAAGAATGTGACAGAATTATTAAGAGAGGATATAACGAATGACGGAAGAATTCCAGACAAAAGCCAATACGACTTCGAGAAATAGCAGTATGAAAGAAGCAAGCAAAACCCTCCGAATTCTCACAGACAAGAAAGTAAAAAAATATCATTCAACTTTGATCTTATACCTTAAGCAGAGACAAAGAAATTCCAAAGCAGACTGATTTTAATGCTATCATAAAAAACGACAGCAAAAAAGCTATTTGCGGGCCATCTGAATTGGCAATATTTAATTGGAGATCAATATGCCTATCATGAAACAACAATATTTCAAATGAAAGAAAAATCAAATACAAAATTCGTTTACACAAAGAAGTATTCACCATTTTCCGACGAAATTTCAAAATTGGCATATAACAAAAAAAATTGGAGGATGATGATGATATGAATTTAAAAGATAACGAAGGATTACAACTTCATACCAACATAAGAAAAAACAAAATAATAACACAGGCCTACAAAAAAAATTTTTTTGGTGCCGGGAATCTTTGAGCTGATTTTAACTATATTTGTAGAGCTGAATCCAAATATGAAATCCGTTTTTATTTAACAGCTCTACTTTTTTAGATATGGCACATCTTACAATTAGTTGTTTAAATATTTGATATATTCCGGAAAATAATTTTCAAAGTTAAATAACTATAAGTATACTAATTTATAACCACTCTGCGGTGTTCCTTTTATTTTCAATAAACTGTCAATAAGTTTTATGTATATTTCTATATTGTAGGCCAATGAGATTAAAAAAAAAACAAAAATACGGTACCGGTACAAAAATAAGTTTTTATCGCACAAGGGAAAAGGATATGCTACCCTTCCTTACTCAAGAAGACAATCTTACATTTTGTTTAGACGTTAAGGGTCTTTTGGAAAAAATGGGACTACTATCACAATATGATGCTAGTGATTGGCGTTTGTTTATTGATAGCTCCAAGCGTAGTTTAAAATGTGTACTTCTTCACAATGGAAACAGGTTTGGCGCAATACCAATCGCTCATTCAACTAAAATGAAAGAATAATACGATACAATAGCATTGGTCTTACAGAAGATAAAATACCAGGAACATCGCTGGGTGATTTGTGTAGATTTAAAAATGGTGAACTTTCTTCTTGGGCAGCAAAGTGGCTACACAAAATATCCATCCTTGTTTCTTGTGCCTCTGGGATAGCAGGGACAGACAAAACCACTGGATTAAGAAGGAGTGGGCTAAGAGAGAAAACTTGGTTGTTGGGAAAGAAAACATCATTGCTGAATCTTTAGTTGAAAGAGAGAAAATCATCTTCCCGCTTCTACATATTAAACTAGGCCTAATGCAGCAATTTGTAAAGGCTCTTGACAAGGATGGACCATGCTTCGGCTACTTAAGACTAAAGATGCCCTATATAAGTATTGAAAAACTTAAAGCTGGTATTTTTGAGGGGCCATAAATCAGACAATTTACAAAGGATCCTGCTTTTGTCGAGTCAATGAATGAGATTGAAAAAATTAGCTGGATGTCATTTGTTGAAGTCATAAAAAATTTTCTAGGATATCACAAAAGAGAAAATTATATTGAGCTGGTAAACATTATGCTCAGTAACTTCAAATCACTTGGATGTAATATGAGCACAAAAGTTCACTACCTACACAGCCACTTAGACAATTTTCTTGGAAATTTAGGAGACACAAGTGAAGAACAAGGTGGAAGATTTCACCAGGATATAAAAACAATGGAAGCTCGCTACCAAGGAAGATGGGATAACCATATGATGGCAGATTACTGCTGGTGCTTAAAACGAGACTGTTTGAACAAAGTGCACTCAAGAAAATCGCGCAAAAGAAGCTTCCGATGTGTTGAGTGATGTTTTTATGTATTTTTTTATTTCAATTTGTTTTATTACAGTAAAAATTTTTAGTATTTGTGTTCAATTGTATTGTAAAATTCTGTTGTATTTGTGGGTGATTTAACAGCCCTAGAAATAAACCAAGTCTTGATATTTAGTGGGTTTTATTATTAATATAATATTCCCATATCATCATGTAGAAGATTATTTTACGTAAGTAATAACATATCTATATCTTGAAAACTATAGCTGATAGGAAAAAACTAGTGTCATAATTGGATTCAGCACCCCAATTGTTCTTTAAATCAGCATTAAAAGCTCGGGCACCAAAACAACTGTTGGCCTGTGTAATCAGTGAAAGAAGAAAATTTCAGTCAAACTTGGGCAGCAAAAATATCACAACGGGAAGAATGTCGCTACGTAGGAAGATGGAGCATTAATGATAGAAGAAGCAAGAAAGATACGGAGAGTGGAATATAGAGGGAAAGAAAACATTATACCATAAGAAAAGTCTACCCACTAGTACATCACAAACTTGGGAGTTAAGGAGAGTCATCGGTAAAATATGAAAGAAACAAGTTGCTCAGTAGTAGGAAGGACTTGAAGAGCAAAACAAGAAAAAGAGAAGAATAGGAACTATGGAAAGGTCAGAAGAAAAGTCCTCAGAATGGGACGAGGATAAAGAATTTCGTTGAAAACGCTGAATGGAGTAGAAGTAGACATAAAATGAAATTTATTTCTGTACTCCGGTCTTTCTGTCTTCTTCATTTCTGTGTATTTTATTTCGGTCTTGAAGAGTTTCCCTAACTTCTACCAAATTCTAGAACGTTCATGAAAACTCCTCGTAGACTGCAGAATGTCAATGAAACTTCTCGTTCTATAGCTTTCTAGGAAGCTCTTGAAAATTCTGAAAAACTCTATAACATTCTGTAAAGATCTTGAATATTATTTTAAGTTATAGAACATAGTATCACTTTACTTCATACCCCAAGGCCTGATTCTCTACACATCCTCTTGCCTTGAAGAACGCGATATACTTATCCCGTATACCCTTCAGACTGCAATACTATTTCCCTAATGTATCTACTACTGACCAATTTCCTCCAAAACTGGCGAAATACTTGAACTTCTCCAAATTATCTAATTTGTTTCCTCATATTTTTTGGAGGTCCCCTACTTCAGAATCTCATTACTTTGGCCTACTTGTGGTTAATCTACATCCCATGCTTTCGCAATGTTACTGAGAAGCGCTCAAAAATAACCGCATTCACGTGACCGTCTTCTCAGCAATTACTTGATAACATTCAAACCTGATTTAAACATCTCTCCCCCACTTTTATTCCCAATTCAAACCAATCCCATGCCAATCTTAACGTCTCCTCAGCATAAAACTGAACGAGCGCCGACGATAACGAGCAATCATGTCCATTTATTTCACTAGCCAACCCGATGCACCTGCTACTACCCTTATTTGCACCCCCTGGTTCCGAATAATCCACCTGTCCATCCAGTCCACTCACATCCTCCGCAATACTTAATTAGTTTTGTCCACTCTGACGAGAGATACCGACAGTGAAGTTAAATTTTCCGCCGACCCACCTGCCATGTTCAGAGATAGAACCGTCTGTGTAGCTAGCACTTGGATTCACGAGAAAATCGATGCTCAGCGGGAGAATCACTCCCTTATTCCCCATCCCTCCCTTTTCCCCCACCCAACATGTAGGAGGGAGATGGGTGCCGGTTTCATGGCTACATGCTCCCGTGCGAACGCGAGGACTGAGGAAGGGGAGCGGTTTGAGGATGCGGTGTTGTTGTGCGGCCGTGGTAGCAATCGACTTCTTCACCATCTAGTTGCCTGCAAATTAAGGGGAGAGACCGAGATAGAGAAGGAGACGTGAGTTCATCGCAGCGCACCTTAAAGGCATAGGGTTGGTGGGCAGTCGTCCTACGTGAACCCCTAGGTGAAAGCCTAAATTATTTCGCGTATTCTTTCGTCTTACTTGAACCTTGCACTTTTAACACCGTTACCATTTACGACTAAGTTAAAGCGCTGGCTATTTCATGGCATTAATTAAGTGAATTACTATGAAGTTTCCCATGGAATGGTGCCGAAGATGAAGAAAGGTTTTCATCAGCGTGTGCCATTTCAAACGGTACAGTGTCGCCGGATTGATCGGTGAAATACACATGTGTTCAAGCGAGGCAGCCTAATGGAACGCCAATAAAGATTTAGTGACTTAATCATTGTCCACAGATAGAACTTCCCAGAGAAAACTCTTAAATCTTTCATGAACCAATGAAAGTTTATAATTGTGTCAAATCCAGGTGTGTCTATTTTCTTCAAAGGCATTCGTTTTTTCAATATAAGAAAGTCAGTTTAATCGTAGATCCAAGATTAACTATCCAGATAACAGTTTTTGCCTTTCAGTAATTTTCCTTGGTATGTTTGGTGAGATATTTCTACAGTCATGTCTAGGTCAACCTCTTAAACACTCTCCAAACGAAAATATCATCAATGTCAATAAAACAACAGCGGGCCTGAGGGCGCTGGAGTGTGCGGGAGGGCAGGGCGACTGAGGGTGGGAGCCCCACCAGAGCGGTGGAGGGTGTGAATCGGCCGGGACGGATCAGGTCACTGGGGCGAATGGGAGAAGGCGGGGAGGGAGGGGAGTCTGCGACCGGGAGGAGAACATACACTCGTGCGAGTACGGAGGCGGAAAATCGTTGCACGTAGCACGACCCAACCGAACAGCCCCGGGTGCAGGGTGTTATGCATGCATCCCGATCAACCTGCAACGCAGAAGGCAATTTCATGATTATTATTACCTCAGCTGTAGTGTTTCGTGTTGCACTTCGTCTATCCCAATGCATCACATCATGCTTTGTGAGCATAAAGTTTATCATGACCTATAATTTTGCTGTCACGTGACATACTACTCTGTGCCTACATTATTTGAATTAGTTTTTGGTAATGAGAAGCAATCCTGATTCCTTGGGTGGGATTTTAATATGCCGACTGTTTATAATTGTTCAAATAATCAACTGACTGACCTAATTATCAGCATAGAAATCTGACAAAGGAATGCTTATCAAAAAGGGAGATACTCAGGCTATCTTGGCGTTAGTTCTTTGGGCGGAATATCCAAATATTACATTTTTTTAGAGGCTCCGGGTCACAACTTGAGTCTGTACAAACTACATTTCTGTATTTGAGTTATATCAAATGCCGAGTCATCCACCAATGAATCAACATATTCAAAGATTCTATGCGTGTAAACTTGTTTATCTTGTCGATATTTGTTGAAGTATATGGACGTCAACAAATTAGGTCAAAAGAAAAATATATACGAGTTACTTAAATAATTTAAGTGAAAACTATAGCGCCATGAAGCCACATGA
Organism: Hetaerina titia; assembly: GCA_037158775.1. Taxonomy (NCBI): domain Eukaryota; kingdom Metazoa; phylum Arthropoda; class Insecta; order Odonata; family Calopterygidae; genus Hetaerina; species Hetaerina titia. The sequence continues at coordinate 61,801,960 of CM073772.1, read as the reverse complement.
GTAACTTTCAACAGCATAAAAAGTGAATATCACTGCGGTGTTGAATTAGTAAAAGTATTCAGAAAACCTTGAAACTGGAATTCGAACCACAAAGGACCTTGCACTCATTAGAAATGTTTGCTTGTAACGTTAACTGTTGCATCACTAAAAACAAATGGTTATTTTACACAAACAATATCTAAAACGGATTTATACTTCACGCCAAATGTCAGTGATTTGTTATTTTTGACCACATTTTAGATTAACTGGCACAATTGCTACTTCGGGCTGTGAAATATCAAGGTATAACCAGACCAAATTTTGAGATAGCGAAATAAAGTCTCATGTGGGTGGTCTCAGTAACTCCAGTAACATGCACAGCTTCTCAAATTCTTAACTCAATTTTAGCCGTAAAAACTACGTGGACCAGAAGACCATCACATTCCGGTGATATGGCCTTCGCCTCAAATCTGCAAAAGTTTCCGTGTCATACGCCACAGAGAGGCATATAAAAATTTTGTGCGCTACTTTGCTTCTTCAAAAAACAGGTTTTTTCACATGACAGAGAACGGCAAAATCTTAAAAGATATCGTGCCGAGTCCACGGCAATGCAGAGTTTCATGCTCCAATGATCAATTTTACAGTCCGAAGGACGAGGCACGAAGCTTTCCCCGACAAACAGGGTAAAGTAAAATATTTCACCATCCCCAAAATGATCATACCAAGAAAATTTACTTGAACCGGGTCAATGAATCAATATAATGGACGCATAAGTCACCGAAAAAACACTTTTTAATATCTTATTTTCCTAAATTTTAAGATCTCAATCCGGAACGAACAAGTTTTTGATAGAATATGTTTAAAATGAAAAATTTACTAGACACTATACAAATTCAGAAAAGTTCCTGCTCATGCATGAGTATTCATAAATTAACCATTAATGTTTCTAATATTTTGCACAAATTGATCAATATCTGGGTGAGGTGATTAGTAATCTTCTGCAATGATATTTAATTGTTCTATAAGTGGCTCAAGAGGGAGCTGTTCGACACACCGTACATCCCTTCACTCTAAGGAACGAACGAATTTCACTCCCCAAGGTTTTCCTGTTTCCAAACAACACTTCAGTCATGTAAAGGCATGGAAATTTTGTGCTAAACGGTTTTAGTCTATTTTTTGCGAGGATAACTTCCATTTTAAACATCGTCTAATTGGAATTTTACTGAGAGATAGTCTACGCCCCGACGATATAAATTAAAGTCCATCGAGTTTCCGGAAAAGCGGAGTCATTGAAAAACACAATAATATCCGTGCTGGATAACTGAGAGATAGGATTCTTCGTCTTCGTCTATCGTCTTAAATATTTTAGCGTAGCAGCTTGTTTTTCCACCCTTGTCGTTCTCCTTTTCTTGTACGTCTTCACTTCTTCCAAAAGAGGATTTTCGAATAAGGATTTTCTAAAATGGCAAGCCTCACATTCTTAATATGTTCCGAAAAGGTTCTGCATTTCATTTATCATATGCAATCTTTGCTTTGGATTCATTCTATCGATTTAACATCTAATGGCATATCGTGACCACATCGTTTCGAGTGTTTTTGTGCTTTTAAAAGTCACATTTTCAAAACATATTCATTAGCACAAGGATAATACGTAATTTTTTAAAAACATTGTTTTAATGTGACTATGAAGAAATCGAGTCTCACACGAAATCATACTTCGGGGGAAGGAATTGATTCATTCGTGACGCGAACATGTCAAACTGAGAGATACCTATGGTTCATGTTTTATTCTACGACAATCTGCACGTAATCTCCGTAAACCTCCTCCGAAACAATAGGGAGAGGGTATTTGAGCAGAAACTTCGCAGAAGAACAGCTAAACCGATCATGCGTCACAGTAAGATATTAATAGTTTAGTAAACCACTGCCTGGATTTTAATGCGTAAAAACACGATAAGCCTTTGCAACGAAGATAGGCTTGGACAGGTACGGAATCGATGTATATTTAGGCAATTATGATATTCATACTTAAAATTGTAATGTCATTTTTCGCACGGTTATTTCTAAATTATTAATTTCTTATTTCCTAATATTTGTTAATTCTAATCTTCAAACTTTTCGGAACTCCAAATCTGTACGGATCACGAATCGTGCGAAGAGAAAACATATCTTGTAAGAGTGAATTCAGCAGTTTTTATATCGTTACATTTCACCATGGTCTCACCTACCTTTTTTAAGTGATGCTAGAATTATTATAACGATGTAACTCCTTTTAAGACCATTTACTCCGTCTTTTTAGGTGAAGGTACCTACTGCCTTCCTTCAACCAAAAACTACTCCGCCTAGGATTTCTAATTCTAACCTGGTGAAGAAAGTTTTACATATTTTTTTATTAATATCGTTTAACTGATCTTTCTTGAACAATGCTGAGCTCGGGATGGTTCGATGAAAACTCTGTCCTGGATGAGTTCAAATACCCAATGCGTTGAGTTTTACGTGATGCATCCTAAATGTGCCACTAGGTGCGGTCCCTCAACCTGAGAGTTAGAAGGAATACTCTCATCGCACTGGTTCTTTTCCCTCCAGTCTGCGGGAAAGAATGGTGCTGGCGATCCCAAATCACCATTCTAAAACTATCTTATTTACATTTACATCTTTTCCACAATTGCCCTCGTCTCCTCAGAGACGAAAAGGCCCACCCAACTGCCTGTACCCTTCCCATTCTTCATATCACCGGGGCCAATTGTCTCAAATTGGTAAGAAAATGACTCTCAGCTCTTCCGCAGCTGCTTCCTTCCTCCGTCGCAACCGCCCGTCCCTCTAATCACCGCAGGCTGTCGACTCGGGGTCGACCCCTTCCTTTTTCGACATCCTACCCCCTACGAGGGAGGCATCTAGGTACGTAAGAATATTTTCCCTCGGCGACTCAAGGAGAGAGCCAATCAATATTAAAACAGCGAGGTGACTTACCTCTCCATAATGACGGTGCGTCAATTTCTTTCACCACCTTGATTAACTTCTCAGAAATATTTCAATGGTTTCACTATATCCTAAATCAATCCCCACTGGCAAACATTAATTTTTTACAGTGAAGCGTAAAACGATTTCTTTTTGATCCTCTAGAACGACTACTACTTTTGGAGATTTGTGATTGCTTATCGTTCATAATTTAAAAATATTTCCATCCAAAAGACTAGAAGCCCTTCTTTGCTCTCGAACCGAACATATTTCCCCAACTATGCAGTTATTTAAAAGAAAATGACCTCTAAATCGGCCAAGTACTAAAAAAAAGTTGACTATCGAGTAATTTAATACTGTTGGTTAAGTATATTATGGATATCGCCATTTTTAAACTCGTCGTAGAAGCAGATGGGAATGATTCCGAGATTACATATGTCCTGGTCAATTTGACTTAAAAAAATTAACATGTACCTACATTTTTTACTGCGACTCAATATTCAGATCCTGTTCACCAAGGTCTTGATGGTCAAGGACTTGATGGTCAAGGCAAAGTGGCATATGGTGGGCCGAAAGTCGAAAGAACAGCCAGAAAAAGAGTATGTGTAATTCCAGGACCAAATACGCAGTGCTAAAGATAAAATTTTTGGAATAAATTTAGGCAAAAATTTAGCCACTCAAAATATAGGAGGAATAACAAAATAACATTTTTATGAACCTTCATCAAGTTGTGCGGTGGTGGGGCGTGAGAGCCAAGTTGGCTGAAAGAACTGTAGCTCCTTGAACCTTCACTAGTTCATGGAAATATGACAAAATAAGAGTGGTCCCTTCCACTTTGATATGACTTACAGAGTATTTAGGGTATATTACTGACCAATTAGTGTTACTTGAAATTGAGAAGGTCGAGCGTTTGCACCTTTGTACTATAATCTTATTTTCGTACTGAATTTTCATGAATTCATTTGCCATTAAAACTAAATTGAGAAATATTTAATAACACATAAAACATCATATTTTTGTAGTACTGTCAACCGACCCCATATTGGGCACATCATCAGGTTTCCTAGATCCAGCAATGAAAGTATTTTCCACAAATAACATGAATTCCAACTTAAATTACATAACACTGTTTACGCAACTGTGGACGTTCAACGTGAGGCCATCTGTTTCCTAAGATTTGTCTTTTAGCTTTTCATCTTAAATATCAGTGAGTTATGCACCCGAAATGATCATATAGTTTCAGTCATCAGTTTTTATATTTCTCCATTTCAAATCGTGCAACCCATTCTGTTTGCCATTTAGTTGCTTAATTTAAAGCCTAAACCGATCGCGAATCCTTAAAGGTGTCTAGGCTTGGGGTATGAGAAGCAAGGAATTGTTGAGAAAACCATCTGCTAGGGTAACCTGGTCGACGTTAGACGACTTGCAAGTATGGAGAACGGAGTCGTAAAACATTCCCTTTCTCTCTCTCGTTACATGTGAAAAATTTGGTAGATGCTACTACATAAATATTTTCATGTGGGAACGCGAATTCCTGAACAGGCAAGGTCATGTACGAGGGTTCTTCCCGAGGGAAGCAAATAAGGAGATTGCAGTCCCGTGTACCTCAAGTGAGAGAAACAGGTCAAACTGAAGAAGGAAAGTAAAACAAGCGGATAAATAAAATGTGTTGAAACGAATGAAAATGCATGCATAGATTCGTCCACAAAAAATACTCTTAACTTCTTCCCTTCGACAACCTTCTGAAAGCTACAGGATACAATCAGGACGTTTTTGCCTGTTTTGTAGATTTCGAAAAAGCGTTTGATAGAGTGAATTGGGAAAAATTAATGCGTGTATTGCAGAAAATAGGAATGGATTGGAGGGACAGGAGACTGATCCGCAACCTGTACATGTCTCAGACTGCTCAGGTGCGAGTGGGGAACGGAGAGTCCGGATGGGCAGTGTTAGGAAGAGGTGTAAGGCAGGGTTGCCCATTGTCACCGGTGCTGTTCAACGTATATGTAGAGGAAATGATTAAAGAGGCATGGGAAGAACTGGAGGTAGGAATGAAAGTCGGAGGGGAATTCATAAAATCGGTTAGGTTTGCTGATGACCAAGCATTAGTTGCTCAGTCAGGCAAGGGGTTGCAAGCATTGTTGAGTGAATTGGAGGTTCAGTGCGATAAATATGGGATGAGAATCAATATTAATAAAACAAAGGTTATTCGATTTTCCAGAAAGAAAAAGGCTAAGCTAAATATTAAAATAGGCGGGGAAAAATAGAGCAGGTAGAACAGTTTACATATCTCGGAAGTGTTTTGGACAAATACGGGCAAAGTGGTAGGGATGTAAGGAGAAGAATTGCGCTAGGCAAGGAGGCTTTCTCAAGGAGGAGGGAGTTGATGACGGGGACGTTGAGTAGGGATGTTAAAACAAGACTCGTAAAAACTCTGATATGGAGCGTAGCTATGTACGGCGCGGAAACGTGGTCGCTGAAGCAGGAGGATAGACGTAGATTGGAGGCTTTTGAAATGTGGCTAGTGGAGAAGAATGGAGAAGGTGAAATGGACCGAAAGGAAAACAAATGAGGAAGTACTAGAAATGGTGGGGGAGGAGAGGGTTTGTTGAGAGAAATCCTATGGAGGCAGGAAAAATGGATGAAAGGTGTATTGAGCGGTAGTGGAATGTGTAAGAGGGTAATAGAGGGGAGAATGTTGGGCAAGCGAGGTAAGGGTAGGAACAGGATAGGGATGTTGGACGGGATGAAGGGAGGAAAGAAGTACACCGAGATGAAGAGGGACCTGATATAGATTAGTTTGCTAGGTGGGGAGTCACAAAATGTTTATTTGATAGTTGTGTCCATCCAAAAACCTACCTTAACCGGTAGATTTCCTAATAATATATATATATATATATATATATATATATATATATGTACACCTGTAATATAATATAGGGAAAGTATTTATTATTAAACAAAACTTTGTGGTATTGTGGCAGTAAGTAAATGAATTAAAATAAATATCTAATACAATTGTGACAATAAAAGTAAGATAGAGAGCGACAATGAAATAGATGATAAATATGTACGGCGTGAGACCCTCGGGCCGGAAGGACTGGGGGATATCGAACTTGAAAAGGGTCAAAGGTAGCATAGGGGAGCAAGCAGACAAAAGACCTATGGAGGGAGGTCGTAGGAAACTAGAGAGTTGGGAATCATTATGGGAATCTCACCGTTTTCTGTTTCCCGGTCCCTTCTTAAATTATGCAACTAAGAACATTTTGCCGGCAGCTAACTTTTACGGGCAAAGATAAACCTCCACAATCCTGTTATGTGACTTTCTTTTTCTTACAAGGCTACGCAAAAGACACGCCTCGTTTGTTACGGCCGTAGCTCCGTTAAAGGTATTGGTCAATTTGTACGAAGAAAATTTCCCTGACTTTTTGAACAGCAGATTACGACTGAAAAAATGGCTGTTTCTACAATGAGTTAACAATTCCACAGTTGAAAGTATGCCACAGCGGCGGACATATTTACTGTTCCGTGTAGTAGGGTGGAAAATTCCTCATCAGTAGAAGGAAAATTATTAGTTAAAAGATAGTACCCAAAAATAACACGAAATTTACTGCTGTTTCTGGCAATTTTGCTGTGGTATTCTAGGGTTGTTCGCTTAAAATGCCACAAATCGATGAAATATCATAACAAAATCAAATCTGCTTCAAATTATGTTGAAACTCTATCTAACAACAGGTCAAACTGCAGATATTTTGCGGGTATTCACTTTCGCATTAGGCTCATTTTAGTAAATACTACATATGTATATTACATCGTGAATTACAACTATATTTGCTGCAGTCATAGGTACATAAATAAACAAAAAACACAATTGAAAACAAAGTAATTTTAATTTTTCGACGTCAACGATATTATAGGGTGAAATTTCAAATATCCCTAAAAATAATAACAGCGGTCGGGTCGCAGAAAGAGGTGGGGGTCACGTGCAGCCTGAGACTTGCGCAACGCTGCAGTAAACCATGGGTCAAGTTTTATTTCGGAACGAGACAAAAAGTTAACTCTTTCTCTAAGTTAAAGTCTTTCACTTAGATTGGTATTTTCACGCGGTTAATTTCACTCATTTAGCTCTTAATTTTTTTTCAGAAAATTTAAAACTCCGGCTGATAAGAGTTTCGACGGCACGTCGAAACGACAAAACTACATACAAGTATGTGAGTACCCTTTCTTTGTATTTCTATGTATTTAAAATCTTTTCTCAGCCTTTTTATATATTTGTGCGTCGCCGAAGAGCGTTCTATTTCGAATATATATATATATATATATATATATATAATCATCTACAGTGTGAGTGTCCTTTTACGTGTTATCTGTTTTATTCTGTGTTCTATTGTCACGTCCAAAAGTTATATATATATATATATATATATATATATATATATATATATATATATATATATATATATATATATATATATATAAACCTCGTTTTTCATTTTTATTAATACTTCATCGAACAAACCTGAAAAATATATTCTTAGCTTTATGCATTTGCATAATCAATTCCCGGTGACCCTGTACCCCCTGCTTCGCCCACTTGTTGCGGCTTTCAGGGCATAGTTAATTTAGTTATGCACGAATAACAACTGTTGTCAGAATAGACGATGCGGGGAATTATGCTCTAAGCACACAAAAATGAGCCCTTACTCTAATCTCTCTCTCTCAATCAGTTCGACCTGTCAAAGAAACGCGTTGTCGACGGGGTGCGGGGCAAGGGGAGCCCTTAACAAGACCGCCAACGCAAACACATCCGTCAGCCCAACCTCACTCCAGCCATCGACAGAACTTGAGCCTCGTCCGCCGGTTCTCACATCGCCCCTGTCCCATTTCCCCTCAGGAAGTCGTCTCCCGAATTGTAAGAGTTGGGGGCAGGTAGAGAGACGAAAACGAAAGAGAAGTGATCGATAATCGAATCAATCTTGGACGAAGAGAGATGAGATGAGGTCGAGATGAAAGGGCCTGAGAATTGGGTCGAGGGTTCGCATGGTTTGGGTGAAACACGAGTCGCTGTGGTGGGCCAGGATTGACGGTCAAGGTGTGCATCACGTGTGCAATTGGCAGGAGGGAACATGGGGTGGCATGAGACCTCGTATGTTCATCGATGGTGATTTTGAACGGAGCTAGAGAGGGTATTCCCCCTTGGGAAATGAAACCGTTTTCACTCAGCAGTCGTAATATAGTCGGATGCCATCATTCACAATATTTTTATAAAGTCAATCATAGAGTAAAGCAAATGAACTACGGGAAGGATGTGGCACGTCGCCGCTTCCTTTAGCACAATAGCAATTACTTTCGTTTTTCAACCAATAGAAAAAACACCTTTCACGTATACTCTTTGAGTGAGTCGGGTGAAATGAGTGCGTATCAGTCCTGTTGTAGGATTTCTGGGCTACTGACTCCCGGATTCGATTCCGGATGACTTCTCAGGGAACCTTCAGGCTCACTCTAGTTGCGTGATTTTTCAGCTACCAGATCTTTCAGGGATATCAAATGCGGCATAATGAAAGGAACTGAACGTAGTACTCTACTGGCATGCCATTAAGTAGATTCGTAAGTTACCTTTACAAACAAAAAAATAGCAAAGTATGCAGATTAATATAAAAGTTCAAAACATTCAATAAAACAATTCACTGGTTAATATAACGCCAGTAGGTATTTTCGACGATTTTACTGCCAACACGACATAAAATGTAATAGTTGAAAAATTATGTTAGCGCAGCCCCTCTTACGAAGAGGAGCCGCTCGAAGCTTGAGAACATATTTCACGCCGTGTGATATTGCTCCAGGGTTATCAGTGAATAGAAACTTAAAGAGTGTGTTGTGTCTAAGTAACAACCCACATTGTCGTTTTAACGACACTTCTTCACGATCGCAGGACGATGCTACGCATACGAAGACCTTCTCCCCGAGCAATTGGATTTCCCGCTGCTCAGAGCGATCAAGGACACACCGAGGGCAAGCATGATCGTTGATGGTCCCGACGCCATCTCGCCGTGAATCAACGAACTGCTTTCCCTTACAATTTTCCCCTTGTCCCCCTTCACCTCACCAATAGCGCAAGATGAGTTGAATCCTTCGTTGCCTGTGGAAGTCCCCCTCCAGGCCACTGGAATACTGAGCTAACGGGCTCACAAATCAATATATTCTCGTCGAACACGATTTATATATTTTCTCGATTGCGTCTCATGATGGACCCAGCCATTCATTACTCGGGAATGAAGCGGGCCTATCGGAAATTCGTATTAGTAAGTACCGTGACATTACCCAAAGGTCCTTGGTCCCACCTGGATACTTATTTGAAAGAGCCTCTCCTTCAGCGGTGATATACTTTCCCTTCATTTGTTTCTGCCAGGAAAGTTAATAACTAAATAGCTGGCAATGATAGAGACGCGGGTATTCCCTGGGAGTGCAAGAACGTGTTTTTCGCCGTTCGTATTAATTTCATTTTACATACTTTTGGAACTGATGGCAATAATTTGTTCATAAATATGGAGTACATACGGATATCATTTTTCAAGGAGTCGCTATTATACCACCGAGATTATTCTGAGGTAGCCAATAAAAAATCATCAATTACAAATAAGACAATCTTATTTATGAGATGTAACAGATGTAAACTGGACTTCTTGGCTTAAAGAAACTGGGCTTCATTAAACGGGTGCTGATTTGGAATATGCCGCAAGTATTTGGGATCCTTGGGAGAAAATCTGGCAAAAAGAATTAGATCAAGTCCAGAGAAAATCCGCCAGATTCGTGAAAAATATGTATGACAAGAGGATAAGAGTAACAGGTCTCTTAGGGGATTTAGGCTGGGAGCCCCTTGAAATACGAAGAGAACAAGCGAGACTTAAACTTTTAGAAAGATTCAGAACCAGGTGACACAAAAGGAATAATAATGGCCCCACACTACTTAGGTAGATCAGACCACAAAGATAAAATAAGGGAGATAGATTCCAATACAGATAGATTTAAATACTCATTCTTCCCCAGAACAATCAGAAATCATAATAGTAAGAATCTGAAGTCCATTTAGAAATATTAAAAACATTTCAGTTACACGTCGGAACAAAATTAAAAATCCAAAGATTGTGCATGTGTATGTTTGTTGGTAGTTTGCGGGTTTTGCATGTTTGTGAAAGGGTTGGGGCGAAAGGGTTAGTGCATGAATGTTAACCATGTTTGGTTTGTGGGCTCTAAATTTGTGGCTTCTGCATGCGGGGTACTGAGTAGATGTAGATTTATGCTTGTATCCCTTTAAAATAGTATTCCACGGTCGTAAATGTTCCTTTTCCCAGTAGAACTTAATTTCTTCAGCCATAGTTTTGATAAGCAGGTGAATAATTGAGATACATTCACACACTGGGTATTAAAGTAGCCTAATATAAGGTGTTCGAAGGGAGTGGACCATTAGAGGCTGGGCGCTGAAAGTATATATATATATATATATATATATATATATATATATATATGTATATATACATATATGTATATATATATATTATAATACATTAATTTCGTTGGGATACCAAGAGCATGCCAGTCTCAAGATCGTTCTGCGAGCATCTTTCAAGTGAGCGTTTTACAGTATGAAACAAAGATAACCCGGGAAAACCTTCTCGTTTAGTTCGTTTCCAGTTAAATCAGTTGATATTTGTTATTTTTTTCATTTTTTTATCGTATTTTAATCCGGGATCCATCCAGGGTGAACAATATATCACCCACTGGTATGTCCAGTATTATTGGGTGATCTGTACCAGACAGACAGGCTAATTCTACCATTTGTATCATCATCATAATAATAAAACAGCTCAAACGAACTGGTTAAGCAGAATGATTTACGATGACGAGGGAGCGATTGGTGGTCCTCATCATAAAGCTTTTTGAAATAATTACAATACTTGGAGTCGTAGGTTGACTTCAGCCCTCAAATATTCCCAAAACATTTTATTCGTTGAACAAAATTAAATGGCGAATAAATGCCCACGCCCAAAACGGATTTCAAAATCCGAGCATTAGGGTTAGCTCCGTCACGCAACAACCATCAGCAATACCAAGGCGGCGATGTTTTATTCACGCCAGTTATTTTCTTTTTAACATATTTTTCAATTATTTGAACATACGAACGATGATAGCACCTCATTCCTAAATGCAAAAGATGCATGCAGAAATTCATCCATGAGTACTAAGTGAATCATTGGCCCATTTATGTAAAAGAAATTGAAATATTCTTCGTAATGATTAACGTTCTGAAAACATAATCGTGAAAAACCATAGAATACAAAAACCTAATGCGCTATAGAAATTGTTCATGCTTAACCAATCAAAATGGTTTTCCAATGACATATGCAGTACAAAGTCAATTGGAAATTAATACATTTTATGTGCGTACAACTGTTCAAATCTATGCAGCCGTAGACAAGTGTCTACATGCATTCGAAATCCAATACAGGTAATTGTCTTTTTGAACCTTGGAACGTGCAATTGAATATGCATCGGAGGCCAAGTATACATTAGCATCACGCCGTCCCTGAAATGCAATGTCTCCTCGCGTGCGATGAGTTTACGCCAATGCCTCCTTCGACAAACTACGTTTAATAAAATCCCATTACATCAAGTCTATCACAGAGGCATCCATCGCATTCAAGGATGTGCGCAAGGGTATATGCTATTTGTGAGTGGCATAATTTCGCTGTAACAGCTGGATTGTTAAACCGCTAAGTTTTCTATCGAAGAATAGGATTTCAAATTATGATTCAGAGACCATTCAAGAGTAACACTTTTCATAACTTACTATTTCATAAAGATTGATCTCCCTGACTTAGGTGAAGAGGTAAATTTTAGAATCATAAAAGCCAAATTAATATGGTTAGATTAAAGTTTTTCTTCTTTTGAACCAAAAAAATCACCAAAGGTTTAATGATACTATCACCGCAAAGACTGCACTTGTTAGACCTTGTTGTAAGAAATAATTTTACTATAATTCAACGGTTTTTAAATTGAACATAGATATGTTAATAAAAAAGCCATGTCGATTATATCTTACTGTAATAAATTAAACCTCGGTTTGCGGTTTGATTTCATACTTCCTCAATCCAACTCTAATATTTGTTATTTTGTTTATTGTTTCCAATATCTGAGTATTATTTAAAATATCAAATCCAAAATAATATAATACTTACTAGGGTACGCTTGACAAAGTCACATTCCTATAGCTGAATTTTTGCCAAGGAGAACAAGGACCGTCGATTTCGATTTCTCCACGACATGGCCAGAAAATTATTATTTATTTTGACCAAATATGCGAAATCGTCGAAGCGTCCACAGCTCTGAGCAGCGCAAATAGTGAGTGACCCAGATATGTGGCATGGCGCTTAACTTTTTTCCCCATAGATGGAAGGCGGGTATTGTTCCTAAAATGGGAGAAGTGGAATCAACAAATCTCCCTCAATTGATGGGAGACTGCGAGAAAAAGAGAGGCGAAGTGAGAGAATAAACAACCCTCCCTGGATTCCTTCCTCTGCGACGGGATCCATTCCACTTCATATGGCCCGAAACATGATTCGCCGAGTGCCACCCACTCTTTCTGTTCCCCGAGCTCACTACACAATCGCAGGGAATACGACGCGCCTTCCGAGTGTGGTTGCGCTCATTATCTCTTGAGGGTGACACGTTCGGGGGAGGAAGGGCTTTTGATGCGATGGGGGGGATGGGGTGGTTGGAAAGAGGAAGCGAGGGAGGGCAGTGTGCGACGCGGCTCCCGCCGCCCTTCGATGCTATCAACGCCGCGACCATGACAGCGTCATCTGCGTCACACGGGTCGCCGTGACGACAACCAGTAAGTACGGGTGAAGTCGAGTTTGATTTTTGCTCCTAGCATTCATCTATTCCACCCCTCCCCCCTCCCGGCTAGGTGACATTGAACGATATTTTTTTGTCAAAACATCCGAACTTTATCATCATCGCGAAGCCCCGAACCTTGGTATTCTTTTCGTTCCTCCTTTCGTATAGAGATACAGATCCACGAAACAGTTCTGTCCCGTGCAAAAATACAGAGTGATTATCTCAGTACTGGTTTGGTTCGTATCACAAATTTGAAAATAAAGCAGCGGGATAGTGATAAATGTAGGTGGAATCGCTCCTGCATAATTTAAGACAAAAAATCGCACTCCTACAAAAATATGAGATCACCTCTTTCGTAAAATGTACTCTGTATGTCTGGAAATGTTGGCATTGTTGGATTTGTTAGAGGAGAGAATAGAGACTAGAAAATACTTGCACATTTGTGATAAATGCAATGAGCAATTTTGTCAATGATGAGACAACATAGCATGCAAAGAATATTATAGAATTTATTCCCGATGCTTAAGCATCGGGAATAAATTCTATAATAAATATAATCTATAATAAATAATCTATAATTCTATAATAAATATAATCGTTAGCGATTCTATAAAACAAGTACGGAAATATTAGTAATTTATTATTATTCGAATGTAATCTATTAATCATGATTCTTCGATTGAATATATCTACGAATGTGGTTTAATAAACTTTATTCTTTCCCCTATATATCGTCTTTCTTGTAAAGTACGTTCAAGAAATAGAGGAATACGATTATTTATCAATCAAGTGGTGGAGTAAGAACCTCTTGAGACATCAATATTGAAGTGCTAGGATGTAGTTACTGTCAAAGTATTAATTGCAACGTATTACTTAGATGCATAGAAAAGAGTCCACGGCCAACACTATATTGTCACATTGGACAACATTAACAAAATATAAGCTACTGCTGAACAAGTATCTCGTTCCAAGATTCGCGAGAAGAACACCTGCAGGGTAAACGTCGGCTGGTTTAAGCATGTCTGCCTCTCCTTTAACAGACTCCTTCCTCTCCTTTTTCATGGCCTGTGTCCAAACACCCTTTTTCAAATGCCGTGGCACGTCTTGAAGGGCACTGTGTGCACCTATGGAAGCAAAATAACCGAAAACTTCCCATTTTAAAAATAAAATTCTATCGACGGTTTAGACTCAACTTGGTGAAATCTTATCTTGAACATTGAATAAAAACCTTGTGGATGTCGTAAAAATCAATAATCAAATTTCTAGGGCACTTAACAGGATTGACTGTTATTGTGTTTCACTGGCTAATTGTTTTCATTAGACCACCTCAATCATTTTTTAAAACTTTGATTGTTCACACAGTAATTTTTAAAAAAGTGTAATTCAATAATCTTCTGAGCAATGGCAACTCAGTACCGAAATTTAAACCTTAAGACCTTAAACCGAAGTGTAGGGAGGCATGCGAAAATTTCCCAAGGATGAAAGCACACTAAATTTTAAAAAATATTTGGGAAACTGTCTAATTGACATTCTTGAATTCCTCGGAATCACTACAGAAAGCCCGGTGGCTTCCGTGACCTTTCAGCTCAAGCGATTACATTTTTCCCACAAAGCCCACATTCATACCAAATTGAGAGAATACGAACAGACAAATATCGAGGGGAACTTGGCAGATGTAACAAAGGCAACATCACAGACTTTCAATTTTTCTTAAAAAATAGATTAATTGCCATTTTGATAGCAAGTTCCAAGTAAACCTTGAACGTTTTACTGAAAAGTTAAGCATGTCGATGTTCTTAGACGTGGCTATAACACCAAGGGATCTGGATATGTTGACATAGTTGGATTACCAGAAAAAAGAAGTGTGTACACATGGATATCATTAAACACTGACAAACATTATGTACACAGTTTTAAACATGTCACACATAATTTAAAAATAATCCACACAACAGCCCAAGATTAGTCGAGGTGACATTATTTCCATCGCTTTAATTATTTGACTCACTTTAATCGTTCATTAACAAGAAAGCAAATAGTAACTCCAATGCTGGATACAATGCGAGATCACCCTCACCCAAACACTCCAGCGACTTTCAAAGTAGATGCACAGTAATTAAGCCGAAAGTTGGTTTGATAAGTGAGGGTAGAGCTGACCTAGTGATAGGAACTCTACGGTGCATGAAATTCACACAAAAATTTGGGGGTAGATCCTTTCCCTGTGCGCCTGTGGTGTCCACGAAGACCTGGTACCCGAAAAATCACACAGCTTGGGTGAAACAGAGAGTGCCCAGAGTGAATGAATTACCACCATGCAAATACTCGTATGTAGTCTTCTCCTAAAAACTCATCGGCCCACCTGAGGCTTTTTAATCTATTTAGAGTGAGTTCAGTTAATTGAAGGAAGTACCGAGATCTGAAGATTTTTAGGGATAAACAGTTTGACAACTCCCCATCATCTTATTAAATTTTATATTAAGTCAGCCAACTTTAAGAGAGGTAATTACTTTCCAAAACTGAAATGGACTGGAATAAAGTTTTCTGAGGCCTGGAACTGTCCTTCTCTCACAGGTATAAATGCACTTTTTTGTGCGTCTGATGAATGTATAGACCTCCTACGGTTGACGCCTGCCCTGGCAAAAAGGTTAATGAATCCAGAAAGAAGTCCTAATTACTTCTGCCATCTCTCTTCGATGACTGAATTCCTGAGGACTTTTTCCTGTGACTCGGGAAACCTGAATTCCTATTGTCATCCGCAGTACAGGAGCAATAAAAGGTTCTCCCGAGGCGCTTCACGTCAAAAAGGCTTCACATATCAAACAAGCGTTGTACAAGTGATGCAATTCCTCTACGGGGTGCCATAAATTGTCTGGGACAATAAACACGGTTTCTGCGCTAAAAGAGAGATGGCGGGTGTCTGTTTCTCGTTAATCGAAATCCGCTTTCTCCTGAACCATTCGTAAAACGCAGTTCACAATTTTTCCGAACAGTAATCGAGACTGCCTAATACCTCACGAGTAACAAAGGTTTGCGAGTGGGTCTCACGATGTATTCCGGATTGACTTTCTTCCCGGGAATTGGTGGTAGGAAGAAGTTCAGAGCATCTGTTGTACTCACTATAGGTAGGAGAAACGCAGTCCGTTGCTGCAGTCTTTTCCAGCGCTCATTACAAAGGTTTCTTTTCCTATTAAGAAGATTTTTTTCCTACAGAATGTGATTAAATTTATAACTCGATTGTATACTTCTCATGTGTATTTAGAGTAGATACTAGCGAGAAAATGAATTTCGAAAGGTAGATTTCCAATGGAGAAAGGTTATTTATCGAGACAATTTTTTGAATTGGCACTCTAATCTTCAGAATAATGCTAACATTTATTAGAAAACTTGCTCGAAAGAATTTTCTTGTAAAGTAAACGTTACTACGCTTCCTGGCATACGTTTGCTATCTGCCTGATAATTCGTGACATGCGAAGACTGCAGAATATCCTTTTATTTTATATATTTCCAAACATTTTACAGTGTGCAACAGGTAAGAGGTTTTATTTCAGGGCGAGTACTAATTGATTTTTGGTAAGGTTTATTCTGTCATCATAACCTAAGGTTTGTTTACAACGGATATAATACATGGTAGCAAAAAAGAGACAAGCTTTTAAGAAACATGAACGAGAGGAGAAACTCATTTTCATCTTAGGGAACACTTCATGCATCAATGCTCATGTTTTCCCACGCCGCATTAACGTTTATGCTAAGAAACGATTCGGGTAACTAGAATTCTATAAAATCTCTTCAATACTCGCAAAGATGAGCAAAAATGTAATTCGGATTTTATCGTGGAAGTAGTTGATCCATTTGTTGATTTTGATTTCCGCCAGTTCTCTCAAGAGTTAACAAAAAAATTAATGAATAATCTCTCCTTTAAGTCCAATTCTAAGGAATGGGGGAACTAAATACGATTTTATCATACTTAAGTACTACATTGCGATCCGCTAAAGGAGTCAGCGAAAGAATTTGAATAAGAGCAATTAAAACTAGATAATTAATGAAAATTACATAGGAGTGAAAATTCCTTAAAAGAAGTAAACATTCACAGCTAAGTATGCGTAACCAAGGGACGAAAAAAAAACGTTATGATGGACTATCGTCTGTTCCCCAATGCGGATGTTGAAGGGTCCACTCGAGGTGTAGATTGAATTTTTCTTTGGCGCTGCAACTCTCACTCGAGAGTATTGCCATGAATCGGCAATCGATCATACTCACCGACCGCCGTCAGGATTCACAGCGTGCGAAAACAATATCTTTTTCTCCACGAAGCCAAAATTTCACGTCTGCAGATTGCCTTTCAAATGGCTCTCCACAAAGAAGAAGTTTTCGCTAAATTGAGGCCGATGCAGCGCGTCATTACGCTATACCACGAGGAAACTTTCTTGTATGTTACGAAACACGCATTTTATGCCCGACTTTCGAGTGAAACAAATTATTACACAGCGTGAGAATATACATTGTGTCGCACAGTAAAAATTCCCTGCAAAAATCAGCACTTTAACGACCAAATAATGCGGACGTGACTAATTGGAGGTTATATGGGTGCATAAAATGAATGGCTATGCATGAAACAATGGGTTGTTGCCGTTTCTTCCAGGTAGAGAATCATTGACAAAACTCGAAGGAATTGTAAGGTGTCTTAACAGTAAGTGAGAAAATTCGCGGCCAGTATATTATGCTAAATGCAAATTTTTACTATTTAGCAGCTTGGTGTTCACTAATACAATGGAAAAAACAAATGTAGTGGAGAACAGGTTATTGAATTTTTAAAAATCAAATGAAGTTTTCTTCTGCATGCGCACTAAGTCAGTTTTTTATATCTTATGCATAATCCCTAGCATATACGTAACCCCTGAAAAACATAAAATAAAACAGTTTCTGGCGGGACTAGGTGGAAAATCTTCATATTGAAATTGAAAAATAAACAACTTGGCTTTTCCACATAGAAAATTTTTATTCACTACCTTGGTTTCGTTATGGTGTAACAACTTCATAGTACAACATCTGAAGATGCTATGCCATTACGAAACCTAAGTAGTGAATAAATTTTTTTTTCTATTGGCAAACCCACGTTGTTCATTTTTCAATTCAATTAATACTTCACTGACAAAATTAAAAATATTGTAGCTTCAGGTAATTTTAAATTTAATGCCCCATAAGTGACTTTGTGTTACGAGTGGCAATGAAAGTTCCGGTTCCATATCCTACCCATTATTTCCACTACCTTCATTACTTACTGTAATCAATTTTAAGCGCCTGTACTTGCATTGCCTCCAATTTCAGATAAAATCACTGAAGAAAATTTGATATCGATGCAAAAAGTTGCACGGTAAAAATTACAACATGCTATAATTACCAAAGGTCAATGGAGAGCTCTGGAAACCTTGGAGAATTGTTATATTCGTATGGACTCACCTGCAAATATAAATAATAAAATATTAGATATAAATATCAGAATAGATTTATTTTTTATAAAAAAATAGTCTTAAATGTTAATACCGTTTAACTTAAGGGTTCATTACCTTAAAATTCTCAATTTTCAATTTAATTTCATAGCCATATTGCATTTGAAGAAGATCTTAAATACTACGAACTAAAATGCACAAACATTGAACATCAAAAGGCACATTTTTTAAGAGATTAATTCTTAGATTTTTTCAAATAGCTTTACGCCATTCATCGATACTCACTTCTGCCTCATGTTCGAAACATAATTTAGGTCATTCCCTAAATAGGTATTTTTTATTCCCGTTAATAGTTTTTACTGAAAATTATACATTCTAATTTTTTTTAATTCTGAGACGGGCTGGAATACTCTTAGAGCAGTGATCATTATCGCACAAGATCACGACCTTCGTGCATTCAAACAAATCGACCATTGTCCCTAGAGACATGTGTCCGTTCAGAGGACAGTTCTGGCCGGCGACATCCGGTTCGTGAGAGGAAATTGGAAAAAACGCACTTCCTTTCCGCCAGTCAGATCGACTTCTTGGCTATAAGATTATTCGAAACGACAGAGAAATGAAAAGACAATTTATTGCACTACTAAAATGAGGCATTATTCAATAACTCGGAAGTTGTGGAAGATTTATCAAGCTGATGAGTCTAATCCCTGAGTAGCTCTGACATAGAGAAAGGTGGCCGAGCGAATTAGCGAGGAAGAATTACTCCCCACAGGGTTTTTTCTGGACATTGGAGAGTTCGATGATTGTAGAGTCCGTTGTTCATACCTGTACTTGGATTTACGTAAACGGTTTCGTAATAACCGTATTGATGCACATGGCGCTCCTAGTTTGCTTATATCATATTCCGATCAATTAGATTTATTAATCGATCGATACTTTCCGATTCAAGTGCATCGGATTCGCGTCCATCTCTCGCCGCCGCGCCAATTCTTAAAAAAGAAGAGCGAAAAAATAACCTTTTTTCCAGTCACTGTGGTAAAATTCAGTTAAAATCATCACTTTTTTCTCGAGAATCAACCATTGAAGAGAATTTAGGCGAAAATAATGGAAATGATTTCGGCCGGAGAATTTTTTTAGATCACCGAATATCTAGTGGCCTATATCTTTGGTGTTATCATACCTTTTAGCTTCACTATGAGACTTTTAACTCGGCCATTTAAATCTACTCAGAATATGCACTGAAAAAAATTACATCCTTGAGAGAGGAGTGTGTGGAAAGGAAGGGGGAATTAAAATTAACGAATCGTCAATCTTTCGCGCCTCTTTAAGGTTCCGACACCTATGACACGAAAGAAATGAATTATCCATCCATTCATTTGATTAGTCGCCTTCGTTACTAACACAAAAACATTTTGTCCAAGTTACCAATTGCTTAACTGGTTGCGTACTCCATACGTTCATTTGGAAGATAATACTGACTTTAAAAGTGAAATCTCTGTCAACTTTTCAATGTTGACATTCGAATGAGAACCAAAAGCTTTTATATTTCGCTGCAATTCTCTGCCCTCAAGTCATTTTTTTCACATCTGGGTAGAAGAGAGAAGCTATGAAGTCTTCAAAAATTATTAGAAGTCTCTACAAGGCCAATAGGACCGATCGAAAAACCTAATATAAATCTGATGTCACTCACTATTGAAAACCAACTTAGCCTACATTTGCACACTAAGGAATGGTGTATGAATATTCCCTTGCACACATTGTTATGGCGGTTTGCAGAGTGTAACACGAATATTAATGCGTGTGAAGTCTCCCGAAGAACGGAATGTCCTGTAAAATATTTCTTTAAGACACACCTACCCATTAAAGACAATCTTGATGCAACAATATTTTTGTCATATTTATGTCTTCATTGTTCGATCTCATTAAAATTTGAATTACCGACAAAAAATCGCAAAACCATTTTCAGTTCATTATTCTATTATTACAACTGGTCTAGGTTGTGTCCGTGGCTCGTGGCCGGAATGAATGTCCATTGGCATCTCGAACTCCTCCAACATTCGCCTCGGAGCTATAAGTAGTGTCGCAATCACTGACCACGCCATGGCATTGTTTCGAAAGCGAGATGTTTTCCACGGCGACAAGTTGGCTGTCGTCTTTTGACTCTCTTCCCTCGACGTGTGGTCTTCGCAAAGGAATTCCGTCGTCATCCGGACGAACCCCACTCTTCCACTTCCAGGTCGAATCAATCCTTGGCCTTGCGGGCGGCATCTGCCAGTTATCGGACTAGGTCGGAAATGGCCTCGAGTCTTGAAGGTCAGAGGCACTGTTTCGTCCGTTCGAAGGGGTTAATAACACCTAGTCACGATGCCAGAATGATTGGATAACTGGCAATAGTTATTTCTGCTTTATTATTATTCACAGGTGAGTAAGGAAGCACAAAATTCATTAAAAGGATGACCAAATCGTTTCCTTAATAGAATAATTATGGACAATCACGGATTAGGTCGAAGTGCTGTTTTCGGACTAATTTTATAAAAATAATTAAATTAATAAAATAATGATGATATTTTCAGTGATTTAACTTTGTAAATTGCAAATAATTTGTAAAACATATCGTCTTGGCAGTGATTCCTTTGGCTATATATAATAACTATAAAATTAATTCTGAGAGAGCTT
Source organism: Hetaerina titia (assembly GCA_037158775.1). Lineage (NCBI taxonomy): Eukaryota > Metazoa > Arthropoda > Insecta > Odonata > Calopterygidae > Hetaerina > Hetaerina titia. The sequence continues at coordinate 61,781,006 of CM073772.1, read as the reverse complement.
CGAGAAAATGCAAGTATGTTCAAGAAAGTTATCACCTTCGCAGATAAAAATTACACTTTGAATTAGTGTTAAATATAAACGCGATTCTAGTGAAATAAAAAACTAAAACTTCAACCATTAATTGTTAAATTTGCAAGGTGAAGATGGTGCCAGTAATATAAGGATTCAATTGCCCTGCATAACCCGTGCTTTTATAAATACAAACATTTCGAAAATTGTTGCGTCCAGTCCTCTACAAGGATTAATGAGTCCTTTTGGGATATTTTCGTGGTACTTTCCTATTACGTACATGTTAAATACTTTCCAAATCACCATCCTGTATACTTATTTAATACCAAAATATTAATGCAGAATGAATTTAATTTTTGTCAGCCACTTAGGCTGTTTTAAATTCAGCTTCCTCACTGCTTCTATTTCTAGCCAATATTATTATTTATGCCAGTCCACTCACGAAGGTAGTAGTTTTAGGAGAGGCGACCAACAGCCAAGGTCATTTGCACCGTTAGGGATTGCTGGGAATCGCGTAATGGTGGAGTTAAACCCGGCACAGTATTAGCCTAAACTTAACGAAAGTCGCCGAAGTCCACAGGTTAACGTCACACCCGACGGACGGCGTCTGGAAGTACTCCCGAGAAAGCACCTCAAGTAGGAATCGAGATACCACTGAAAAATATCTGCCGTCTCCAGGATTCGCACCCGGACCCTCTCAGTGGGAAGCCAGTACGTTAGCCATCACACCACCCAACATCCTTCATTTGTAAGCTGTCATCAAATTTTGCATGGTCATAAAACCAGAGCTAAGTAACCTGTATTACAATTTGATTCAAACGGCAACCTCATTATTACGAAAATATGACCCTAAACGCAACTCTATTGGACAGGGGACATAACACAGTTTTTATATCGTTTTAAAATTTTATTCACAAAATACAGTAAGAAAGCACATAGAAAAATTGTTAAGTTGGAGGAGGTAAGCTACATTCGCAGGCGCTTTGAAAATACGCAGTCAGGAACAAGCTTCCGCCGTGTTCTTTGTCACGCGCTTCGAAGGATTGTCATTCGCCTATTTTGAGGTCGAGGGGTGTGGGGAGGAAGCCCTGCTAGGAGGAGCACATGGCTGAAGTCCACTGCATGTACGTACCTCTCCTCCCCATTATCCCTTGTGCAAGCACGAATACAGTGCGTTCACCTGACCGTGCTATTATGAGGAACACGAAAGTGAATTTGAAAGCATTTGGAGGAGGGAGAATCGACCCAGAAACAACCGGCACAGTCGCGCGGAGGAATAAATGGAAAGTCTCGCACTCTCCCCTGTCTTATTTATGAAGATTTGGCAGCCATTGCATGATTGGCTCCAAAGATACAAAAGAAATACACTTTCGCAAGAAAGTCTATCAAGGTTTTATAAATATTTTACTGCAATTTTTACTTGACCCTTTTAGTTGCCATGTGCCATTCCTCATTTCATTATTTACTCGAGTCTCACTTCATTATTTATTAGTAGCGTACCAATGGCAACAATTCTTATGAAATCTGAAGAACTTTACAACGACATGGTCCTGTTTCTAAAACTTGCACGTCAGTTTATAAACCCTTACCGATTCCTGATAGAGAGGTATTCAATGACAAATCGTCAGATTTCAGAGTACACTAACAAGGCAATTTCTAATGATTTTTAAGGTTGGCGCTATTTTCAGATCAATTAAAGCTTTTGAGAAACGGAACCTAGACGTTTAAGTAAGGAGCCAACCAAGACATTGAAGCATCGTTTACTAATCACTACTGGAAAACTTGGGTTGAATACGCGTGTTATTAATTTTACCGAATGTAAGCATTCTGACATGGCTCTTAGTAGATACAGGCTTGCGCAACCATTAAAAAATAAAATAACCTGGAAATTTTCACAAAAAATCCTGTGGTGGGAGATTGATTGAATTTATGGTGCTGAGCTTGAACATAAGTTATTTCTCAAATCCAGGGCGCACTTCGAACCCAGAACCTTGTGGATTTTAGACATCTTGACAACACAAGGTCTTGCGGTAGCGTTCGGTAGCTTGTGTCCATACAAAACCTACCTTAACCGGTAGATTACCTATTGTATTAATAAAAAACACAAGAGAACAGGAGTCCACTTCTGACCCCGAGAAAATTAGAAAAATTATTGAGACCTCCTATCTACAATGCGATTGCCTGTTTATCGTATATGATGAATAGGCATTCTCAGGGATCAACTGAAATAGGTTCTAATTTCTCTCGAACATCATTCGCGTTCACAAACAATATCGAGGTAAACGGTAGACACACCTTGATGCACTGTGCCTTTCCTTTTGCTAACATTTCCTCAAATAGATCTTAATTAGCTGTGATTTATAATTAAAGGCTCGCCTTACTGTTTATCATCCCTTGCGATATCACCCCACTCGGACTCGCAGGGCATGGTTTGGATGAACACTGATGTCAGGTTAGTGGCGTATGTTATTCAGAGATACATTCATCACCCGGACAAAAAGAAGCATGATTTGTATCCATTTGGGGAGCAAGTATCTTTAAGTGCCCCTGTTAAGTCAAAAGCAGTTAGAAATTTTCTAATCTTCTCAGTTGATATTAATTCCGATCCGGTCTCCGCTACCTTCGCCATAGGCCGCTCGCAGGGTTTGGTGACTTAATCGGAAGTCATCACAACTACAAGCCAAGCAATGTTACACATTTCAAATCAGAGTCCACTTTTGTTGCTTGTGAAAAGAGATGGAAGGTCTAATGGGAAAACGAAAAGTAGATACTTGCATATTTTATTTGATCTTGGGTTCAATTATGCGTGTAATTATGAAAAGCAACCGCAACTCAATTATGGTGTTTAGTCATATCGCTCAAACTCCATGATGCATAGCTGTTATCAAAATATTTTCCGAAGTAAAATTTAATTGCAATAAATATGAGGACTAATCCATCACTACGAAGAAGACTTTAATGACTAAAGTAGTACATAAATATCGCACGTCAACCAATCACGCCAGTTGCACGTCAACCAGCACATACTGATACTAAATACAGATGCATTTTGCAACATAAACTCCACCTGAAAATCAACGTATTCTCTTTGTTTTAACGGGTGTAGTGAAGTATGTTTAATCTAAATTGAATGGGGATCAATAACTATTTCTATATTTAAGTGGGATTAATTCGCCAAATGTTCTGAATTTTAGCAGCGAAATGACGTTAAGTTTGAAGTTAAGTTAAGATTGTCAACTTTTGTGAAATCAATACGCAGTGGTTCAGTCATGGTTTTCACATGGTAAGTGAGAACTTCTCAAAAATCTTAAGATAAAACTCATCATAAAAATGGTTAACGATTTAGAGACTTGCCGTAGCCATAAAAATTTAATGAACCTAATAAGTAAAATACAATCCACGCACTTTTGGCCTTTAGCGAAGAGCAGCCCTCGGATGTCATCTTTCATTTACTATCGGGAATATCTCGACGAGATGCCCCAGACTGCAAGATAAAAATAAAGAACCAAAAAACCAACCAAACCAGGAAGCTCCACGTGAGCCGAAAGCTGCGGACATCGTCGAATGACCTCGTCCTTTGACCCATTTCCAAAAACGTAAGCTGCTTTAAAACTGAGATGGCACGCTTCTATCAACTGTTGGAATGCTCCACAAAGAGGATTTAACTCGTCCCGATGGCTGGCTGAGCTTGCGAGTCATTAAGTCCACCAGTGTGATGCGGAATTGCTCCGATCGCTCATTTGTATTCCGACTGTGCTGAGCTCGCATGTCGGATGCCACAGAGGTGTAACCTCAAAACGTTCTTCTTCAAGGTTCCCCTAATAGAATAGTCAACGTTGAGCTTCTCTGCAAATAGCGTATTGTTAAAATCCTTTTGGCCACTAGTCGCCCCACAAGATTTCACGTGAACGGCAGGTTCAAATTTTCCAATCGATTAACTCCGGTAGAGTTGAATACGAGTCACTCTGTTAACGATATAAAATACCATTCGTATCAGTCATAATGAAACAACAGTAATCTAATACTTTGATAGCTGTATCACTTATAGACGCCATGTGATAAAATTTCTGACGATGTTAATACTGATTCAATTTATTTTAGAGATTTCACCAAGTTCATTTTCAAAGCTTCGTATGAAAGGATGAGTATAGCCTGTTTTCACTTCATGCACGATGCTGATGCGGCGAACGTTCACAGCCACGATTCGGGTGACCCAAAAAACTAACGGATAAAAAATTGACGAGATGCCGGAGGTTCTCTCGCGGCAGTCACCGCGACCGTGAATCGAAGCAGCTGCGGTCCGCGGCCGCGTTGGCTGGCGTTTAAAGAGTTCATAGCCAACTCTTCCATCTGCTCGCAAGTGGCGATTGTTTTTGTGCACATATGATGGGAAGGGTTTGCCAGCTCAAGCTACATTCAAAACATTGGAAGTCTACGACATACATGAAGTTCTGAAACTCTGACAACGTAACTTCCAAGTAATAACCAAGTGTTGTACAGACTACAGGCAGACTGCAGTATTAGTGAAATATGGTAAAACTGGCAAGCCCTCATGAAAGATAAAAAGAGTAACTACATCGTCACCGATGAAGTCTAACTATTTGCTTCAACCTATAAAATTTTTTAATTCACCTATAATTTGGAAGAGTTGTTGTTCATAATACGAATATGATTCCTAGAATAAGAGGTAAAAAAAATGTCAACTACGCGCGATTCATGGTGGCTCGTAATGAATGGATCGTATTCAGTCATTATGAGGGAACCTCCAAAGATATGCAAATAGAATTGTTGGCTTTTCACTTTATTGTCAAATAATTTAAGAAGAAATTAAAATTCATTTCCAATAAACGGTAAAGATATTTCTTTACGTTTCCAATTCAACTTTCTAAGTAGAATTGTTCAATCCTTCCGCCCGAGAAAAAAAATTCTCAAAGAACATGCTTTCGAAGCAACCATAGCTGTTATCTGTTTGCTCGCGACTGGTAGTTTGCGCAAATTTCGAAACTCCCCCGCGACTTCACCCGGCCAATCTGCCGTCAAAAGAATGTCACCCCGAAGAACCAAGGTAATGCAGCACGATCTCACTTAAAAATAGAAAGAGGCGCAGAAACGAAAACTTTTCTTCGGCGCTCCAAAACTAACCTTTCTGTCTAGGTCGTGCAACTCGAGAATGCTTCACGAGGTTTGTGCCAGTTTTATTTTTCATGTAATATGCCACTCCGGGAATTCGTGATCTCCAATTCACGAAAGAACTCAGATGCATGCAAACACATAGCGACATTTTAAATTTTTTGAAGCACAATAGATACATAGAAAAATAAAATACCTACTCTGCCAGAATATAAAACTACTACAAAACGATGTCTGAATAAAATACAGACTTCACCAATCACGATTTTTTATAAAAGAGGTAATATTATCAAATTCGCTGTTCTATGAAATTCAATTTTTCAACTGGACTGCATATTTTTTATTTATTCGGGAAAATTTTAAACATTACTAAAATATTTCAATGTAATATTTAACTAATTTATGGACTTTCAAAAATTAGAATGAAGGCAAAGCTTTTCGCCAAGAGGATTCGATTACGACGTAGCACACGCAGTTAACAAATATAATCTATGTCAAATTAAATAAAACCATCAAACATAGATATAGTATTAACTATGTAATGAGTATTAAAATTGCAAAAAACAGTCAAATGATAAAATAAAAGACTTGTGCATGGAACAAGTCGTAAATTGAAATTCATCGCCTAGATCTGGTATTAAAGAAATCCTGGAATGGTAACTCCAACGTAGTTTCAAAATATCATAGGTTAGATAAACTTTACGCGATGGGATTATTCATTATTAAATTAAAACCGAATTTCCAGTTCGATGAGCTATTCACAACATTTGTTTGAACAGGGAGCTTACGAAGCCTGCGTTTATCCATCACTTCCACATTCCGCTCGAAGTGGCTGTTAATGTAGATAGCGCACGGGTATATGTACGCACTTAATCATCCGTGGAATTGGATGTCACCATAATCCAACAGAATAAGCTTCGAACACCGAGTTTAAAACACTTTGGCTGCAATGACGGGCATTCTCGCTTGCCTGAATCGGATTATTTTAGGAAGGCAGCCTGAGATGCTGCCACCCGCGTGAAATCACATCAAACACCATCACCACCGCAAACAAAAATGTCGAACTCGCATGTGCCCTTCAAGCACGGGTTGTTATGATATATCATGAACCAAGTCGAAAGAAAATATGGAATCTTCGTGTAAATTCTACCTGTCGAAGACACTTGACATAGGAGGAATAAGAGTCGACTCATACAGTTTTGCGTCGTCTCATCTGATAAGGAAAAAACAAACACGGATGGTTTATTAAGATTCTCCGTGTTATTTCCATTGAAAAATATTCCTGACGTAATTAACTACCATGTTGGAAAAGTCTACCGTATCTTAACAGAATTAGTATTCTGTATTTTAGAGACCCCCTTCCTACAAAAAAAGGACCAATTAGGTAAGGATAATGAAGATTTTAAGTTCAAACATTGTGGCAAGATTAGTTAATTTTTTTTATAGACTCCGGATTATTTTCCTTCTAAAATGTAGATTAAATATGATTACTCGACAGAGTCGACAAAATGAAATATAGATGCGGTGAATGCGAGAAATGTTCGATATTTTGCCTAATAAACTGGCCCTTTTCACTGTCTTAAATAGAGAAATTCGTCGTTGATGACATTTTAAATTTAGAGTGATCTATGATATTTGACAGGGTGAAGCAGTAGGCAAGATTTCTCAGATATGACCACAGGGAAAAATGTTACATAAACTGCCAGAATGCAGAAAACATATTCTTTGTTCAGTAAAAAAAACAAAGCCTATCGAGCACACCTCAGCCGTTAACTGAGGAGGCGACGACGTCAGAGGCATCTCTCGAAAGTTCATTAATGCGGCCACACGTCAGTGTAACCCTCCTCCAAGAATAAAATGCACGCGAGTTCGCTTCAAAAGTATCCGAGCGTGAGCGTGTGTTGTGTCAGCAAGAGAATGTGGGATCAAGAGTTCACATCATCAGCAGAGGTGCTTCAAGGTAGAATGAACCTTTGCTCTGAAGCAAGGAAATAAACAGCGTTCATGTTGCCGTCGCTATTATTGTCTCCGACGTTCGTATGCGCTGAAGTCACAGTGCAAGACAAAAATATTTTCATTTCATTTCCGTGACTGAATAGGCAAACTCGTTCGTCGGACTAGCCTGTTCATTCGTAGAAGAATTAACAGTGTCAAAATTATGCGCGCAAAATCTCGCCGACAAAGTGATAGTGCAGAATTTGCGACAATATGCCTAAATCTATCTATTTTGTGTCACATTTCTCATGTTTTTTCTTCGACATATTTATTCCTCAAAGAGCTATCTAATCATTAGTGCTTATGAAGATTCACAATCCATCAGTTTCTAGTCAGCAGCCACCCTATTCATAGTTGATTCTTGGAATGCCGACGGAAAGAACTATTTGACCTCAGAAGGGCATTGTAAAGAGAAATCAATCAAAAATGGATCCCCAGATGCCCAACTTCTTAAAAAGAGAAGTAGAAAGAAAAGTAACTCCGAAAAAGAGGCCAAGGAAGGTCAAGCTTCGGAGTAATGAAGAGCAGAATGTGAGATATATCTGCTGGATAAAGAGAGGAATCATGGGAAAACTATTGTCAAGGAAAGTACTTTGTTCGATGAAGTGGCATATACATTTTTAAGATACAATTCAGAGTGGAGCTTTGCTACAGGCAAATTTATTTTGAGTCTTTTGGGAACATGAACGATCAATGAGAAACAATAAAACAGAGAAATATGTTATTTATGCAATATCATCCTATGTTCCAATGAACATAGGAGCTTTTGCCCTTTTTATTGACCACAGTCTCATTCAGTAGCTTATTTCGTCCATTTACTCTGCTGTATTTCTCTTCAGTGTCATTGGCCAATCCGGATTCCAGATTAGCTCAAAGTTTAAATCAATCATGACAAAATAAAAATTGATTTCTTTGGGGAACCGAGCCTTTCGAGAATTATGACAATCCTAAATTCAAGTACTTTACAACAAGGCTTAACGGGAAACTAGTTAAAGAGGCATGACCTTTTTTGCTATTTGAACAAAGCAAGCCTACAGTTAAGAACTGAAAATTTACGTTGGTATCACATAAATTGTTAAACTTATTCTGGAAGAAATATGCAATCCAAACTCAATTTTAATTTTTTGATATCGAAACCTCAGCACCGACCAGAGGATATGTTAAAGAGTCCAATTTACTATGCGCAAAGTTCGCCAGGCTTTTCGTTACCATCACCACTTCAGTTTGGAAAGTACGAAAGTAAGTTTCCGTAAAATGAATGGTGTTCGGTATGGGGTTGAAATGATAGGGATCGTTTTGTTACTAAAGTGGCAAACCTTCACAAATTTCAGATCCTTTACGCCATCTTAGAAGTATCTAGGAAAATAGTGAAAGGTGGTTTCCGAGACATCTATTTTTCATGAGACCCTAAGTCGTTTATAATGATGAATCAGGTTACAAAGATTTTATTCATAACTGAGAGAGCCTGATTCATTTGCAGGTTTTCATAAAAAGTTATGAACTTATGTTAGAATGGTCCTACGCAACTACACATTTTTAGCATATCAATTTTTTCAATTACAAACAGAATCACAAACATTTGAATTAATACGTTTCATTTCAGTTGATGATGTAGACGACTACGTATTTCTAAGAGTGTTATGACCTGCATCAAGTAGACAATGATTAAAAACCGCAGTATTACACACGGGTATTTTATTAGTACCATTCAGTAGATGATAATTATTTATGTGATATTTACATAATCATATCCAGTTTATATACGTAAACTTTATTAAATTAAACCCCCAGCTGCCTTGTAAATTATTTTCTTTCGCTTACCTCCGAGGCTGCAGAAAGAAATGTCTTTATTAGCTTAAGGGGGTGCTTACCCGAGCTTATTACGAGTTATAAAGATTGCTTTTAATTTTGAACTCATATGGGAGAAAAACAAATCGTAAAAAAGCTAAAAGTTAATCTGTTAAAATTTGATGCACGTAAAGTTCATGAAATACAAACACAGGATAGGCTTTTTATTTGAGTTTTTCAATCCTAGTTTCTTAACGCCGCTCTGCTTTGTTTGTTCCCGTATTGAAAACCAAGCTATAGACTTTTTTTAAGATTGACTTTTGACAGTATGGACAATTCTAATAAAACCAAATAAATGGGGCTCAACGTGCAGGACTTTCATTCGAGGGTGAAAACATACATAGTGCGGTCGACAGTGGTGATTGCCAACCGGTGGCCAATACAGTCTAATATACTTAAGATCGAATATTATCGAAACTAATATACTTTAAAAATGATCAAAGAACTATATTTCCTCAATCAATCGTATGTGGAGATTAAACTGATATGTATTTACGCACAATTCTTCTTTGAAAATGGAAGTAAGAGGTTCTATGAACAATAATAGCGACTGGATTTTGAATAATATAGACGGAATACGGAATTTTCTCCATAAAATGAAGATTGTCGAGTAATTTACATTTCTGTTTCAAAGGCTTAATTTTTTCAGGTCAAATAGCGGTTCCCTGACATAGTCAACATAGTGATAATGACGATAAGATTTTTTCAATTATAACGTCTTCTACAGAAATGACAGTATTTATAAAGGAGTATCTCTGGTGTTGTATGATACCGGATAAATTTTAATTTATGAATGCCAAATATATTATTCCCAAAAGTCATCCGTTTGCCATACCCATCGGGAAGAAATACCTGCTGTCTAAAAAAATATATTCCGACAATTATGAAGAGAGAATACTTGTAGAGTACAATGTATATTATTTTTATTAATGGTAATCAGCCGGTGAAGGTAAGGTTTGTATACCGACTAACTACCGCACGATTTCTAAGCCTATCCTAAAAAGACACGACGCGATATCCCACACTACAAAAAAGTCCTTCAATTTCGTACACTTTCTGCCTTCCTATATGCGGTCCAACATGGTCATCCATTTTCTCTTCCCTTCCGTCGACTAACTTTCTCTCTTCAATTACTGTCTTCAACAGTTCATAACCAATCAAAATGCTGTGTATCCTCTTTTTCTGCTTCTTTGGATTTCTCCTAAAAATCCTGTTTCCTCCTCTACTATGCCTAGTACTACTACGTTTTTTTTCCTTTCAGTCCATCTTAGTCTACCCATCCATCTCCATACTCACATCTCAGAAACCTCCAATCCACGCCTATCGTCTTGCTTTATCGAACAACTTTTCATGCCGCATAAATTACTTTCTAAATCAATGTTTTCTCTGATCTTTTCCTAACACATATTTCTTTACTCGATGTCGCTGTAAAAACCTCCTCCTCCACGCAAACACTTCGTCTAACGAAATTCTCCTTTCTTTGCCCCTACTTATTTGAACATCTTGGTTCAAAACATATCCAAGGTAGGTGAACTTTTTAAGTTTATGCCCTAAAATTTTAACCTTTAACTTATCCATCCTTTTTTTTTCAAAAAACTCATAACTTTTGATTTGTTTCCAGCGATTATCATTCCATAACTACCTGATGATGACGCCGAAGCGTTAAAACCGGTAGTACGAATAAAAAATTGTGTGGAAGTTACAAAGTATATTCAGTTAAAACGAAATTCCATAACTATCTTACTAATTATCAAATGTGTTCATTCATCAATGATTTTTCCCTTTGCTGATCTGCTTACTAAAACGTGATCATCGGCTTATCCCGACTATCCTTCTGTGACATACATCTGTGAAGTCAGGCATGTAAATGATCCACCTAAGAAAAATTTCAGTAGCACAAAAGAATGAAATAACCAAGTACAAAAATGTATCCCAGAATAAAGCTGAATAATAACATATCATTCATATGGAAGACTGACAATCACATGGAAGCGCCCGGTATAACATTAATGAAGTGTTCAAAGAAAGTATTCTCTGGGTAATTACGAACTAAACGTACACAATATACGTGCGAATTTACACGCAAGAGCGAACTCCCCATTAACCTTATGAACGCCTCAGGATAATCATTGTAAAAAAAACACTCAAGGCCTTCCCGAGGGGACTGCGACGCGAGTTTTCCGGTCACTCACTAAACTCCCATCCCTGAAATTCTCAATCCCAAGGGGATGCGAAAGGTCAGGTCTGTATAAGGCGTGCTCTTCATAACCTTGATCCACTTTTCGTAAAACCTAAGAAGCGCGGACCTGTATTGGCCTGTTATGAGACTTCTAGCAAATTATCACCTTGAACCCCTTGGATGTTTTCCCTTACGAAGATGAAGCATTTATTCCCGCTCACTCATCACAAAAATATTCCCGTCAGCAGCATCAATGACCTCCGCCACTATTTGCCAATTTCGCGGCAAGCCGAAGCGAGCCGAGACACTAGTTATAAAGTTGGCAATAACCTTAAATTCCGACCTCTCCTATCCCCGGAATTAAAAATAGGACGATCGAGGCAAAGAACTGCAATACGAATCCTTGTATGAAATTACTGAACTCGCCGCTGTCAACGTGCGATACTTATGGAGAGCTAAAAAAGATAATTTCATTCCATCATTTTGAGTAAAACTGATAGTAGGCTTGGATTCTCCAATTTGATGAACGACATAGATTCAGTGCCGTAGATGCAGTTTTTCCTTGGGCTGCCGATATTCTACGTAAAATCTTATTGCTTTTTTTTTCAAGGGGATTTATAATAGGTTATGCAGTATGGTAGTAGTTCAATTTTTTTATCTTAATTAATACGATCAAATTTAACTAGGTAGTAACGATGAGATAGCATTAATACATAACGATGAAGAGTCGTGATCAATTCTATAACGACATCAATGAGTTGCTTTTCAACTAAAGTTCAGAATGTCCCTTCATTCTCTTGTTTTTAAACCTCTTGACCACATTTTTTCTAGTGAAGTGACTCTTGTGCAACGATCCGAACTTCATGCATCAGTGGAACGATCAATCTAGCTTTGTAACAGTTTAACGCACAACTGTTGCACATAGGTCGAATAAATTAAAAATCAAAGGATTTGCTTGGGGTTATTCCTTTGTAAAACTTAATTAGTTGATTGTTTACAACCCTTGAAATGCATAAATATTAATATATTTTCCCTTCGCCCTGAAATTCATGCAATAAATAAAAAATATGCCAATACTTAATCACCCTGGAGATTAAGTTCCATCATTTATTCGAGGTAATCTATCAATTAAAGTTAAGTTTTGGGCTATCATTCATGAATATAATGTCCTACTTATCATGTTAACTTCCTCTTCATTGCCCAATCTTTTTTCCTCTTTAGTTCTTCATACTTTCTCGTGACGTACTTCGTGACGTCTAAAAAGCTTCGTTTTCTTATTTTCCGATATAAAATAGCGTAAATAACTAGGATAAATCATTTGACAATTCCTTGCGTCATTGAAGTATTTTAGCATCGTTCACAATAGTCTAGCCAAGCATTAAACCTGTAAACTTACACTTAATACTCGGTATGGGGGATCTATGCCTATTGGTTTGTTGGCATTTATGGGATCTACAAGGGGTTGTGTAGTGGATCCTCATATTATAGGGATTATCAGTGTATTTCATGTTTATTTACAAAGTGGTCTCCTTATCAATTTTATTACCTATTCAAATAGCTTGACTTGGCCGTTCTTCGCACTTTTTAATCAAAGAAAACACTTTTATGACTCCACTCTCTAGATGTAAATGACCGAATCTGAGTAACTCAAGGAATTATCACGCGGGATAGGTCACCCTTGCTCCTTGAATACAATACACGTAAGTATTGAAAAGAAACTATGGCTGTAAAATTGGTTTACTTTCTCAATATTCATTTCACCTTTGGCATTAATCGTAATATGTAGATTTGAAGTGGTAAGTAAGGTAAGTTTCACGTGGTTACCGCCTCGAAGCACCGAAAAATTTTCCATTCAAGGTCACATTCACCAACATACAAAAAGAAAAACTTAGGATTGAAATACTCACTGAATCACGTCTATAATACGACCTTTCCTGCGTTCATAAGTTAGTATTATGTATTTTAATGACAAAATCAATGAAGGGCCACGTATGGCATTTTGAAGTTTTCCGTAAATATTTTCATCATAACGAAAACACTGCTTTCGTCACCCAAAGACACAGAGAGAAGGGTATATATGGAATTTTCTACAGGAGAAATTGTTCTCAATTCACGTCGGATTTTACCATACCGGATATTATCGTAAGATTAATTCATTATTTACGGATCATTCAAACATTATTTACGATTAAATTAATCCTAACGGATAGCCTGAAAATGTGGGACTTGACGGAGGAGGAAAGAGACTTAATCGGAATAAAAAGACTTATGTCATAGATATATACAAAATGAAATAACATCAATTAAATTTCGGACCAGTAACAAATGGAAACAATACCAGACAACGTAGAATGATTGAGAGTTTCCAGTAATTGTTCCCCGTTCAAAAAATCTTGGGGTAGATGGAACTTTTTTATTAGATCTCTTAAAAAAACAATCGGGAACGTGTTTTAATAAACTGGTTGGTTGTAAGGAGCTCAATGTGAAGAACTTCGATTCTCCATGGAGATAAAAAAATAGGAGGAGAAAGGTAAGTCGTAGAAATAGAAGAGAGTTTGTCATCAAAATGGCTGATGTATCAAGTATCGAATTCTTCTCTAGAAGGGAATATCTGAGCGATTAGGCGACAGACGGGTTAATTCTTCCAGTTATGAATTCCCGATCGTAGTCTGGGAAAACTTCATGCGGTCAATGACGTCCTTTCAGATAAATTCGGAGGAGGAGGATCCTCCACGTGACCAATCAAGGTTTACGACCAGTTACAACTTCAGCACCTCAAGGAGAATTAAATTGGCCTCACCTTAAGAACACACCCCAATAATACCGGTAGTGCCAAATGCAGAACAATAAAGCACGGGGGCATTTCTAGGCATAATTTAAACTCCCCTTTGAACGACCACATGGAGACATGGGAAGAGATGGTTTTCAATGAGTCTTTTCAAGTCACGACTGGTAAGAAGATTCAAATAAGAACTTCAAAGTAGTTAAATTTGTTGACTCAGGAGTAAATTTATGGAGTTTACATAACATATTGAAATGCAATTATTTATATCGTTAAACGTCGACACCTGAGTCGTTTTCTAAACAAAGTGTGTGAAATTACAAAGCCAATAACCTCATTTCAAATTACTACTTCTGATTTCATTAATTACATTCATAATTTCCCGCCTGCTGGTACGAGTCAACGAAAATATAAGGGGGGAGACCATAACCTCCGCTGCTTCTTCAGGGTGACGTCGTGATGGTTGATCACATGAAAAATTTCCTTCAAGTAAAGTTTATCGAACGAAGGAAATTAGAGTTTCATTTATTTCGAAAACGATTTCATTATCAGGATCAGAGGTATCTCTCACACGATCAAGAGCAATGGAGGAACATAAATTATCTTACGTACAAAACTTATCAGCAGTATATTTATCTTATCCTCTGTCATTGTTTTACGAATCCTAAATGATTAATTCAATATCAACTGCTATCAACTTACAGCTTACATGAATAACGCAATACAAAAAATAACTAGTTATAAAACATTGCAGGCTATTCTGTAATTATTCCTGCTAAGGTAACACTACTTTTTTAGAATAAGGACTAACAAACGAGGACATAGATGGTTCTGCCATGGTTCATTTATAGATAATTTACTACATTAGGTACAAAAGGCATTTTTGCATGATGGAAAATAATCATGGAGTAGACCATAATACATGTACATCAGACGAATCTCTTTTTAAATTTCACATTTCGAGCATGTGTGTGTAGCTAAAACTTGTCGAAGCGTTTTCTTAATTGGTTCAACATTTTTCTTGACAAGCCACTACACTACTCTAAATGAATTTGAGAGAGACAAGGATACTTAACGAGTTTTCATCTTCCAAGTAAAGTTTAAGAAAATAGTTTGGAGATTTGTACGAGTAGTCATTATTTTTACAATTTTTTTAATTTTTGGATCTTTGCCCGAGACTGGAGACTTACTTTTATAGAGATTAACTTACTTTCAAATATAAATTTTGTCATTCAAAAAGTAGGTTGACATTTTCCGGGAAAACGCCGAAACACAACTAAAAAAATCTAATTTGCATTTTTTTCAATTTAAACTTTCGCCGAAAGCAAATAGGCTTCCGCTTTTATAAGTGCGAGCCATTAAAATTTAACTCATAAATATGTATTGGAGTCAAATTTAATTATAAGATAATGATAATGTTAATTAGTTAATGATTTATTAAATAAGTAAAATTAAGTGACTGAAATACGTTATTAAATGGTGAAGATTTGAAGACAGTTATATCAATAAAAGTTACTTCATAAGAATGTTAAAAGAAGAGGTCGTGAAATTATAAGCGAGGGGAAAACGCTTTCCACGCCTTTAATTTTATCTCATAATCTGTTAAGAAGATAGCTTATACGTATTAATCTGCTCTTAAATTTATGGCTTTTCGGCATTCCCTCATAAAAACGAACATTCTTATCTAATTATCTTAAATCTAACGAAGCAGTTTTGAACCATCTTAATTTGACATTATGAGAAGCTTAAATGATTGCTAATTTCCGAAGCTACTTTAAAGTGAATCCACTGGCATGAACTTGTGACATTGCAAATTTACATATGGTAAAACTACATATTTAGTGAGAGTAATTTATTTAAGTTAAAAATAGTTTCCTCATATCGGCGAGAGTCAGCACATTAAAAAATATAAAATTTCCAAGATATAGTGTATAATAAAAAATTATCTACGAGGAAGGAATCTGGCCAGAAGGCTTTGTGAGATCAGAGTTATTTCCTATTCCGAAAAAGGTAAAGGTTACATTACGTGAGGACTAGAGAACAATAAGTTTGATTTCCCATACAGCTAAAGTATCATCAACAAAGCTCAGGATCATTAACAAAAAGATGGAGGTTGGGGCAAACGATTACTAACGGGATGATCAGTTTGGGTTTAGGAAGTGGAGAGGAACGCGCGATGCCGTTGCAGTAATGAGATCACTAATCGAGAGGAATATAAAATACAATCAGGCCGTATTTGCCCGTTTCGTAGATTTCGAAAATGCATTTTATAGAGTGAATTGGGAAAAAATAATCAGTATATTGCAGAAAACAGGAATAGATTGGAGGTAAAGGAGGCTAATCTGCAACCTTTATATGTCTCAGACTGCTCAGGTACGAGTGGTGAACAGAGAGTCCGGATGGATAGCGTTAAGAAGAGGTGTAAGGCAGGGTTGCCCATTATCACCGGTGCTGTTCAACGAATAGGTGGAGGAAATGATTAAAGAGGCATAGAAAGATCAAATGATAGGAATGTAAGTTAGCGAGGAATCCGTAAAGTCAGGTTTTCTGATGACCAAGCTCTAGTTTGTCATTCAGGCAGAGGCTTTCGCAAGGTGCTGGGAGTTAATGACATGAATGTTGAGTAGAGATGCTAAGAAAAGGCGTGTGAAAACTTTGATATGGAGCGTAGCTATGTACGGCGGGAAAACACGGTCACTGAAGCAGGAGAGTAGACGTAGATTGAAGGTTTTTGAAATGTGGGTGTGGAGAAGAATGAAGGTGAAATAGACCGGAAGGAAAACAAATGAGGAACAACTAGGTATGGTGGGCGACGATAGGTGTTTGTTGGGAGAAATCATAAGGAGGCTGGAAAAATGGATGAAGGCCGTATTGATCGGCAGTGGGATGTTGAAGACTGATGTAAGGAAGAATATTAGGCAAATGACAAAAGGGCAGAAACAGGATAGGGATGTTGGACGGGATGAAGGGTGGAAGGAAATACACAGAGATGAAGAGGGGCTTTTAGTAGAGTAGGATATAGGGTTGTGTTTTTTTAGGAGGAAAAAATATTTATTTAGTGCTTCTGTCCATCCAAAATCTACCTCAAACTGAAAACTTAGTTGTGACATGACAAAAATGGCCAAATTGTGGTTCGCGCGCCACATGCATCTTTTGTTACTTGTTTTGAAAGAAGCTCCCACCACCAACAGAGGCATTTCATGTATTATCCGATTAATTCCTGGTTAAGCTATTATTTTGGACAATAATTAAAGCGCAACGTCTTGGATTTCACAATTATCTACCTCAATTACTTGTCAATCTATCAAGGTAAATACTTGTGTTTTATGTAAATTAAATCGGACGTAGAAAAATTGTTTGAACACTTAAATAATATTGTATGGCGAGTAAGGATTTTAAAAACAAGTTAGTAACTTAAGAATATGTTGGATGCATTATTTTCTGTTTTAATGTAAATGTTTGTAACATTTTTAATATATTTAAAATATTTCAGAATTACGAGTCTTATTATGACGTCAGAAATGAAGAGGAAGGAAAAAAGCTTTAGAAGTGCATGGAAACATTTTAAATTCATTGATAGCAAATTAAAACTAAATTCTTGCTTGCAAAACTATTTTAACGGATTTCACAATTAAAGCATCAATACGAAAAAAATCATTCACAGTTTTCAAATGAATATATATCCCAGAATGACAGACATACTAGCTTAAGAAAAAATCTATACGTATCCATATTCGACCTTGTCGATATGCGGGTGTCGTTGAAGTACTTGGAAGGTTAAGGTCCGCGTGATCCGGTTCCAGGCACAAGCGAAATTATTCCATTGCCCAGCCAAAAAATGACTTTCGATCTTGTTTTCGTCGTCTTCAGTGGATACGTTCGGGGAATTTTTACTAACAGAAAAGGATGCGAAAGGAAAATAATTTGTGCATACTTTACGAAAAATTATAACACAGTCTTTCCATAAAAATGGTGGCTTAAAAAAGATGAATTTTTTATTCTCAATAAAAGTAAAGTTATGCTGTCAAAAGCGTTTTCTCCCTCTTATCTTTATGTATGTCAGAGGAGTATTTATTCTTCCCCATAAACATAAACCACGGGTCTAAATGGAGGCGTTAGTCCACCTTGAAAACATTCCTTATGTGTCATTTTTTTCAAGTGCCAAAGCTTATTTCCTAATAAAGTAAACGCAGTCATTCGAGAACAGAATCCGTCGATACTTCTCTCGTTAATCAAATTGAAATAGGTGACAAATGTTTTATAATAAAATATTACGAATCTTAAGTTACACTTGAATTCAATAATCTAAATTCTTCAATTTCATATTCCTATATTGCCATCGGCTGCTTTAGTAGCTTGCTTGGACGTACTTTATTCACTCGGAAGACATCTCATGAGCAACTTCTCATTTATGGAAGTGAACGGTAAATTTATAATGCGGAAGGAGTTCTATTAAAATGTAAAAATGTCTATCAACTATCAAGACGTCGTCAACTGGCTCTTTAACTCAAGTACGTACGTATGGCTCTAAGATCATTTATCGATAAATGTGAATAATATTTTGCTTACATGGTAAACCAGTAGACCCTGATGAAGAATGAGTTGAACTAACTTGCTCTTAGTTCCTGCTGTTCCTCGTCAAAAATACAAGGCATGACTCCCTCGCACTTTCATTATAAGCTGTCCTTTGGCATGTGAATGACCTTATGCTTTGACAAGGTGATCCGACTCTCTTAGAATTAGAAACCACTTCCTCGTAATCTAAATCAACCGAAAGCTAATGCTTCGTGAAATAGAAATGAAAAACCCGTTGAGGTCAACAGTATGACGATATAAAGATAACTTCCGCATTGGCGAATGATTCTGGGATTTTTGTTTCGAAGAGAATATGCTTATGTAATTTTTTCATTCAAAAAGGTCATTAGAAAGGAAACTTCGCCACATGCACTTCATGGCAACAGTAATGTCAGCAGTTTTGAAGAGGAAAATGCGAGTCACTCATTCACATAAGCAAATTCAACATTACGACCACAATACCAGCTTTATGATGAAACAAATTAGGAAAAAATAACACTTTCGGTAAGAGGTAAAATGGCTACCGTGAGTCTCAATTGACTTTACATTACTTTGAGCATATCATCGAAACATACAAGTTGCCATTAAATATTGGCGAGCGTATGGTGATGTACAGTCTCTTTTTTTGGATACGGTCTTTTGATTAGTCATTGAAAATATTAAATGAATAACATTTTAGACAATCGGTATGGTTATTTAGGCTTCAAAAATATGAAAGAGGAAAGCGCTTCTGCATTAGCAACCTACATTACTAGAATAAAATTGGGTCGCTTGGTCTCCTTGATTTAGGATAGTCATACCTCCACACAATTATATAGTCGTCACAATGAGTATACGAATGAATATATACGCATATTTATTTTTTCCTCGCCTTTTAAGTTCCTAAAAGGAACCGGTCGTCCACCAGAGACATTTCCGCCTTCTGTTTTGGGAATCTCGTTTGATCATTCTCATGCCGATGCCCATAGTTATTTACCGGCCAAAATGAGCATCGACCTGTCCTGTCTTCTGGCAGTCGTCTTCTACACACCAAACTGGTTTAGTTCCTAGTAGGTACGAACCTCCACTAGCAAGAACACCACTCTCTCTACTCTTTCTCCCTACATTATTTTTTATTTCAGTTCTACTACTTCTGTTTTTCTTCAGCGGCCACCTCTGCATCCGAAACTCTGCTAAATGGAGCCATGTGCCACGGATAGCACTATTACCCGCAAATCACACTTCGCCGGACAACTATTCGCAGATATCCCCTTCGATTTTCACTTGCATTTCCTTCGCAGCCTCCTTTCTCTTGCAGTAGCACGAGTATGTCCATGAGAATGAGTGAAATGTATGAACTTCTGTAGTTTCCTTAAGTCATCGCTACCAAACTGTAGCGATCAGTCTTCCTACATTACACCTTGGACTTCATTTCTCTCCGTTAAATTCTAGCCTAGAGCTCCATCCAATTGATTGTTTCCATGTAATTTCTATAAATGCACGTAATTTGAAGGCTGAGTTAGTGACCGTTGCTTATAAAATGGTTCTGAAAATATATATGTTCGGTACTGACGATGAGACAATTAATCCCTTCAGAATTTCTTGCACTGGAAAATTAGCGTTAAAGTTCAGCTAATATTTATTTGGCTATGTATTATTATTAGGTAATCTACCGGTTAAGGCAGGTTTTTGGATGGACACAACTATCAAATAAACATTTTGTAACTCCCCACCTAGCAAACTAATCTATATCAGGTCCCTCTTCATCTCGGTGTACTTCTTTCCTCCCTTCATCCCGTCCAACATCCCTATCCTGTTCCTACCCTTACCACGCTTGCCTAACATTCTCCCCTCTATTACCCTCTTCAACATTCCACTACCGCTCAATACGCCTTTCATCCATTTTTCCTGCCTCCATAGGATTTCTCTCAACAAACCCCTCTCCTCCCCCACCATTTCTAGTACTTCCTCATTTGTTTTCCTTTCGGTCCATTTCACCTTCTCCATTCTTCTCCATACCCACATTTCAAAAGCCTCCAATCTACGTCTATCCTCCTGCTTCAGCGACCACGTTTCCGCGCCGTACATAGCTACGCTCCATATCAGAGTTTTTACGAGTCTTGTCTTAACATCCCTACTCAACGTCCCCGTCATCAACTCCCTCCTCTTTGAGAAAGCCTCCTTGCCTAGCGCAATTCTTCTCCTTACGTCCCTACCACTTTGACCGTGTTGGTCCAAAACACTTCCGAGATATGTAAACTGCTCTACCTGCTCTATTCTTTCCCCGCCTATTTTAATATTTAGCTTAGCCTTTTTCTTTCTAGAAAATCGCATAACCTTTGTTTTATTAATATTGATTCTCATCCCATATTTATCGCACTGAACCTCCAATTCACTCAACAATGCTTGCAACCCCTTGGCTGACTGAGCAACTAATGCTTGGTCATCAGCAAACCTAACCGATTTTACGAATTCCCCTCCGACTTTCATTCCTACCTCCAGTTCTTCCCATGCCTCTTTAATCATTTCCTCTACATATACGTTGAACAGTACCGGTGACAATGGGCAACCCTGCCTTACACCTCTTCCTAACACTGCCCATCCGGACTCTCCGTTCCCCACTCGCACCTGAGCAGTCTGAGACATGTACAGGTTGCGGATCAGTCTCCTGCCCCTCCAATCCATTCCTATTTTCTGCAATACACGCATTAATTTTTCCCAATTCACTCTATCAAACGCTTTTTCGAAATCTACAAAACAGGAAAAAACGTCCTGATTGTATTCTATATTTCTCTCGACTAGTGATCTCATTACTGCAATGGCATCACGCGTACCTCTTCCTTTCCTGAACCCAAACTGATCATCCCCTAAGTAATCATTCGGCTATGTATACATATGAGTATTTATTTTCTTCACTGTCGGAAATGTTACAATAAATTAGTTGAACAAGCGACATACTTCAATCAATGGATAAATAAACATTTTGTTGTATCATATTGCGCAGAATAGCTGCACTGCAAAAAGAAACTCCGTAATACGATCCATTTTGGGGCTGTTCTGGTGTATACGAGTATTATGTGCCCGCACGTAGACGAGTTTTCGGATTGGAGTGACACGCTGAACCTGAGTAATGTTAACGGTGGTCTTTCGGCCCCTCTGATCGATACAGGATATATTTGAGATAAATTACTCAGTTTAACACGAGTTTCCATGTTTTCGGGACTTGACTTAACAAAATACAATTTTTCGGTGATTGGTCGCTAGCATTAACGAAAGAGAGACTCCACAAGGAACTCTAATTTCGATTCAAATATGGTGTATCACCGGTAGCACATTACTTTCGTTACGTGAACGTAACTAAAGACACGTGCATTTAATGATGACTCGCAGGTCTTTTACGTATTTTAGGACTACCACTTGGTCAATATTTTTCGGATGGACTAGTAAGGACCATTTTTTTACATCCTCGTGAATTTTACTTCACGAGGATGTAAACTTCACACTTCTGGTCTGAAAGAGATGAATTTATATGACAAGAGATTTTTTCAGAGTCTCAGTGGCTAAGATTATACCGCACCATTTTCCAAATACGCCCGAGGGAAAACAGCACGTTATGCCCGAGGCGGATTTTGGACCTGAGCGTGTTTTTCCTGCCGGCGTTTTACCGGCAGGCTTTATGCATTTCAACTATAACATAAAATTCACATTCATTACACATTATTAATAGGTAATCTACCGATTAAGGTAGGTTTTTGGATGGACACAACTATCAAATAAATATTTTGTAACTCCAAACAACTCCAACAACTCATTACACATAAATTTCAAGATTTATTAACGAGAAAAAAATCATAGATCTGAAACAAATTTCGGAATAACTATTTGTCGACATTATGATGGAGAATGTGTCCAATTGGTGCCAGCGAAAGCTCCTCCCAGAGGTGTGAATCACCTGTCCCAAATCATGTCTAAAAGTTGTTCCTCGGCTTCCTCGGGGCACTTGATCGGCGGGCTTAGTAGGAAGCATCGGACTTCTCCAGTGGCACACTTCCTCCGTCTAGTGACTGTAGGCAGGCGCGCACGCCCTTCGAGTTGCATCAGCGATGAAATCCTAAACTCAACCTTCCGGTCTCCCGGTCGTTTCGTCCGACGCGCTGGGCGACGTCATCACGCTCGCCCTCGACGTACTACTTACTTCCAGCGCTCCATTCATTCCCACTCGCTGTCTCCTCCCCTCCCTCGGCTCCATAACGGTAAAAGTGGCACTCACACTCTTGGTCACATTGAACTGTGCGAAATGACAACTTCATCCAAGCATCGATGAGCAATGATCTCAGTGAACAGGGCGTTGATTCCGGGGAATTCTTGTATTTCACCCGCGAGCGACTTGGGAGGACACGAACTACGGTTGCATCTCGAATCATATTGTTATTACAGACAGTTATATGAGACACTGCAGTTCATATTTCTAAATATCATTTCCATCCTATCTTATAAATATAACAAAGGAAACTTTACAACAGGGGTAACGTTTAACAAAATAACACAACGAAACTCTAAAACATTTGTTATTTTTCTCCTTTGGCATTAAATGCTG
This sequence comes from Hetaerina titia, assembly GCA_037158775.1. NCBI lineage: Eukaryota > Metazoa > Arthropoda > Insecta > Odonata > Calopterygidae > Hetaerina > Hetaerina titia. The sequence continues at coordinate 61,757,912 of CM073772.1, read as the reverse complement.
TCATGAGATAAGCTGAAAGTTGAATGAAAGTGCTTCCATAGACGAGAGTTATCCTTTATATTTTATTACCATATTGACAGCAAATCATTCATTCACCCTCTCATGGATGTACATAGGTCGTTCAATAAGCCCTTAGGAAAAAATAGACAAATTGTTTCGGGTAGATTTTTTTTTCAACAAGAGATTCTTATAGTTCGACAGACTTTTCCCATTGTTTCTCCAAATTTTTTTAAGACGTCCAAAACGTAGGATTTCGGAAGGCCCTCAAAATGAGCATTGTGTTGGTGAAAACTTCCTCGTTCGACGCGAGCCGTTTTCCACCGAATCATTTATCTAATAAATATTTTGCATCGCTATCGACTATTGCAACTCGACCCGTCCAATTCATTTTCCCTCTAACGTAGCATCACATTTCCATCCGTCTCAGGTTTCTCATTCCTGACTATACTTTGTTTTTTCGAGGCTTCCCGCATAAACAATCACGGTTACTTTTACATTTTCTTGAGAGTTGTCATCGGAAAAATGGTCCATGCATGTCTATCGACCGAAAGCATCTGAAGACATTTCAAATGCCATAGCCGAATTATTACTGTGGAGGAGTCGACTCCGTTCCTTCAGAACTTGCCTCATGTGACTTTTTGCTGTTTTTCAGTGTGAAAACCGTGGCCAGAGTTTTCCACTAACAGAATCAGGCGTAGGCGAACGGAGCGAAATTCCTTCAACTTACTAAGTCTGGCGCTCACGCAACACTGGAGTCAAATAAATGAAACTTGTTCCACCTACGTAAATTGACATTTCAGACTAAGAAAAATCTATACATTTTTATTATCTGCGCTTTTCGCACTTGAGGGAATGTAAAACAGGATTAATTTACTCGCGTGAGAAGAAGAAAAGATGAGAATGGGCTATAATAATCACCGCTAACATCTCTCTGATGGAAATCCAATTTTTGTAACAGTTTCGTTCCGTCAGCTCACCGCCCCATCTCGATCTCCCACCATCAACCCGCCCTTGAGTAGCACTTCCTCATTCCACACCTTCCTTTCCCTCCACCTTCTCCCATCCTGCCCCTCCCTTCCCCTGCCCATGTACCGGCGGAAGGTCGCCCTGCCTCCGATCACGTACTACAACCAGAAGCGCAACTGGTCCACCTACCACCACCTGACTGACGATGGCTCACTCCCTTTCGTGCGAATTGAAGGGAATGAATAGTTAAGCCAGTCGGTTTATTGGCGTCTTGTCTACTGCTTTGTCACAAGTGGGTGAACGCTGTAATCTAAAAGATTTGCTGCGCAGGATACATTTATAGCGTGGCAAGAAAGGGCCTAAATAGATTGCGTATGCGAATTCCTTAGCTCCTGTGCATTCAGCACGATGAACCGACACGACTCCTCTCACGACTAATCGCTGGGTGGATAGATAAAAAACACCATGGGCTTGAATGAATACTAGGGAATGAAGCTGTGTTGGATCGTTATTATTTTCACTATGTTATCTCCCCAGTACCAATGACCACGGTTGTTGGGCCACCTGGAGCTCTCGCTTTTATAAAAGACAGTGAGGTTTTAATATGAATAAAGGCAAAATGGAAGAGATAAAAAAATATTTGTCCATTGATGAACACTAAAATTAATTTACATGTTAACATCAATTAAACTTCAACGGTTGTTTTACAGTTAACCCAATGGGAGTTAAATAAAGGATGGCTATATGTTTTTCTTCCCATAATTTATTATATTATCACATTTCATGCTATTAGTTATTGCTAGTCTTAACTGTTATGTCTAATCAAGTGGCACAAGTTTCATGTATTCAACTCTAGTAATGTGTCAGCGGAAGCCGATTCAAATTATATTGTGTTCTGTTCGCCTACGCCTGATTCTGATAGTGAAAATCTTGCCAAAAATGTGTTTCTTCAGACATAAAAAGTCACATGAGGCAAGTTTTGGAGTATAGGGACGATGAGGAACACACGTCACATTAATGTATGTGAAATAATCGCAATTTCGTCGTGGGTTCCGCGTTACCAATCGCGTACAAAACACGTCTCATGAGCAACTTTTTGCTACCAATACATGGGTGGCACTAAATGAATTTTTTTTATTTAGCGTTTTTAACGATATTATCCCAAAGTGGCTAAATCGATATCGCTTAATCCTGTAAGAGCATTGACTGGAGCTCCCGATCCACCTTTCAATTGAAATTATCTAATCTCTTAACATTGTTTCTAAAATTGCTATAGGGAATAACACTCTCCACCAGCCTATTTTAGCAACAAATAGGCTTTGGCTTTCATTGCAGAAACATTTCAATACAGCGTCGCAATACGAGGACTTATTTAGGCCGTATACCTCTCTATCGTTGCCGTAGACGAACTGAACGTTTCAACTTGAAATGGCTGCCGCTGACACAATGTTGGTGTCCAATCAATGAAACCGGGTACCACATACATATTATGCTTAAAATTAAATGTCTGAACCAAAAATCATGCGTATAAAAATTTATGACCACCATTTTTGAACAGCCCTCATTTAACAACATGTGATTATTTTTACGTATTTTGTAGTTAACCTAAAAACCACCACATTGGCGTTTAAATTACATTATCAAATAATGTAAAAACAATAACAATCACTAGAATCCGAGTTCTAGGTGGAGGAAATCGACCTAACACGGGAATAGAACCTGTGACCTCCAGATTAGCAGGCGAGGACGTTAACGCGTCTCTACCGAGGTCAGCAAGTGTCGAAACAATTGAATTGGTTAAGGTCAAATAGTTTAGAGCTATCTTCAGTCTTCATGATGAATATGCATTGGAAGAATTACGCAGGTTGGACTAAAAGATATTTGGCTTCGACATACGTTAGGTGCGTAATTATAATGCAAGAGTAAATGAAAGGCAGAAACAAAACGTCTTACTCTATCATGAGTCAAAAAGTTAGAAGACTTTTGGGGTAGGACGGGACACTATTTACTATCGCTACGGAGATATTTGTTAAAGGCGTCTCATTAGTCAGTAGATACAAATACCCATATAAAATAAGAAAAATTCTCTAACTCACTGATTAAATTTAACAGATTCAGGCGAGACGTAGTTGAAGTTCGTCGTTAAGAGAAAAAACCCAAAATGTGCACTTTTCCACAGGTTTTTTTGGTAACATACAAAGCATTTTGGTTCACAGAACCATCCTCGGGTACAAGACTGAGGATGTTTCTGTGAACCAAAGCGTTGTACATTACAAACCTGTGGAAAAGTGCAAATTTGTTTTTTCTCTCACTACGCACTGATACTGGTTCAAAAAATACTCCAAATACGGAACTGGCGATCAAAACAAACTCATATGAAAAACACAATATTTTAGATGAAAATAAATTTCCTATCTTCAGCCTTGACATTGAAAAAATCAAAATTCTTTACAGTTACATTATAGCTTGGTGTCCACACATAAGTCGCATGCTCATGCTACTACTGGGGATATGATGCATACGTATGAGGGAATAGCCTTCCAGAAAAAATCACTTTAAGTACCTTTGACCTCATGTAGCCACCAACATATGCGCCACGTACATTAATATACGAGTACCTTCGTGGGTGTACCCTCTCGGTTATTATTTTACTTATGCAGCCCCGGCACACCTAGAAACGGGTGTATCTAGGGGCACAAGAAGGCCTTCTCTCTTCCTAGAATCATAAATGATTAAAAAAATGTACACCACATTTTGTCGCCCATTCGTAGCACCGTCGTCATTATTTATTTTGCATTTACGCCATCGATTTATTGACCCTATTTGTAATATTTTTCCCTCTTTATTGGGTCCTTCGTCTCACTCGACCCCTCCCTTCCTTTTCTTTCCTGGGCCTGAAACCCGATATCAGATTCGGCTGGTGGCGGTACACGTGGATGATTCACCTCGATGCCCACTCGAGATCGATGACGCGCTTTGTTGTGGTTGTCAGAACCAATAATACATTGAAGCCTTCAGAGGCTCCCGTTAGGCGAGCTCGCGATATCCGGGGGAATTTGTCTCACACGATCAGCAGGTCGTCGCACGTGTCAGTTCAATTAACAGCGATGATGGGTGTCAATGGCATCGAGCAGGGTCATTCGTTTGAAAAAAAAACATTTTCAAGTTTACCAATCACCAATATACGAGGGTAGACTGAAAACTAATGCACACATGCTCGTAGACCACAAAGAAAATGACCTTCAGAAGCACTCCTAGGGGCATGTAGAAGTAACATTACCCCTCAACACGCATGCGCAGGTTTGAAGTCGTTCCATTCATCCAGTATATTTTGAGAAACGGAACTATGGAGGCGTGTTCTAGTGCTATGTCAACGCGAGTTAAACAGCCTAGTCTTAAATCGACACCCATTTTGAGCGTTTCCCTTTTACTTCGACATCACAAGTAAATTATGAATCTGACTTTTTGGTACTTCGAATCGAGGATGACAGCTTAGGCATCGTAGAAGATATTTGGGAGGATCTAATAAGTCCGTGCTGCCGCAAAGAGGTCAAGAATATTAAACGAGTCAATATGGACAGGTGGTATCTAATAAGGAGGATGGCAGATGTCCTACTTTCATCCTCCGCAGAGACGAAGCGTATTAGACGATATGAAGATCACAAAATCTTACTTAGCGTTGAATGTTATTTTCTGCAATGTTGTTGAACAACAAGGTAATGACGAATTTTCCTTTTAGCATTATTGTTAACTCCATTCTGATAAGGACACTCAAATCAACTATGCACCGACAAGTGTTAGTGAAACTCAGTGCAACAATTTCAGAGTGTAAAAATCATTCGCCTTGACCGGGAACTCCTTCTCATATATAGCTTCAACCATGATGGTAAAAACCAGAAGTCTTGAGGTCATTGCGGTCCATAGTTGGCCAAATTCAATAAATATATTCGTTGAATTTGACAAAAAAATATATATATATAAATATATATTTCTATATCATATAGCATTCTGATGACGACGGCCGGGCCGTCGAAACGTCAATACATACTGTGAGTGTCCTTCCTTTATGTTTCTGTGTGTTGAATATTTTGTATCCGTGTGTTTGTGCGTCGCCGGAGAGCGTCAATTTCAAAGATATATATATTATACCGCGGGTCGCGGTGGTCTAGCGGGTAGAGCGTTGGAACCCGGGACCCTGCTGACCGGAGGGTCCCGGGTTCGATTCCCGGGCAAGGTACTTTGGGCACCTGCAGCTCCACCCAAGCTTGTTGATTTTTCGGGTACCAGATCTTCCTGGGAAACCATAACCGGCACAGGGAAAGGAACTGGCCCCCCTACCCTGATGTGTGAATATTCACACGCCGTCGGGCTTGGTACACGGGTGAGCTCTACCATCACCTACTAAACCGACCTTCGGGTTGATTACTGTGTTTATGGTTTTTTATATATTATACCATGTATAGAAATCACAAGTATATAACTAGAAACGATCATAAATTCAACCGCACCTAATTCCTGAAAAGGAACCTTCAATGCCTCCCACAACGATGAGAATGACAACAGTAATTTTATATCCCTCCATAGAAGAGCGATAGCAGTACTTCAGCTTCCAATGTCAGCCATCGCTTATCGATAAAGGTGCAGGAATGAACCACCTCCGATAAGGACCAACGATCAGTCTACCGAACGTATAAATTCGTTAACAGCTTTTAACTCATGCGATCATTGTATCCTATGAATTCTCACACATTTATTTTAAAACCATTCCATATTCTTGATATCGTGAGCAATGATGCAATCTTAACCCTGCATAACAAAATAATTTGATTGACCAGCCAAATCAGAAGGAAATCCTCACAAGAATGTTTGATTATACTCATCCGCACAATGGGAATTATACGTTCCATTTGAATATAATAAGGCAAACCTATATTTTACACAAACTCCATCTCGCTGCTTTATACTTGAATATATATACTCATAAGTTCGCGAAGCACACCCTACTACATATTGTGCGGATGCATCCCTTATTACCATACACGAGACATCTCATACAATCGAAATATTTGCCGAGTTTCCCAATTATTTAATATTTCATTCTTACTGGTGTATAAATCACCTGTATGCCAAGTCATAATCTAGAAGATCAACGGCTAAAGAGAATAAACAAGTCACTCTCGAGTTATTATAAAGGAGGTTTTTTCATGCCTGTTAGATCAACCTTCTAAAAGCAGAATTATTGAGAGAAAACAGTCGCCATTGTTAAAAACTTGATAGCTAAAACATTTCCCGAGAATACCTAATTATTCTTCTTATCAGTTCACGGATCTCTAATTTGGTATCTTCGATGAAGTACTTCACGTAATACCACCACACCAGAAAAAAGCTTGGATTTTTCTATCGTTTAACGTCGTTGATCACATTTAAAGAAATATTGAAAACAAAACTAACCAAATAAGTAAGCTAATAAATTAACTCAAACCAACTATGCATAAACCAACTGAGAATGTCATGTTGGTACGATGTTAACATACGATATAAAATTAGGTCCTGATGAAGTAGGTAACGTTGGCGTAATTTTCTAAGGGGACTTAGGGGATAGGACAATATGCCATGCTCTCTACTTATTAAAACCTGGAGAAAAATTCAACCATTTTTTGCGTTCGAGAAATCGTGAATACGGTGTTGTATATTGACACAGTAAAGAAAGAAAGGGCACACAATGAGAAAATGAACAAAAATAACGGATTAATAAGGTAGTAACTTTGTGAGGCAAATTGCTCTCTCGTGAGCTCCTCATGTATTGTTGCTGGACATAACACAATTTATCAAGCGCAGACTGATTCCTGCGATTTTTCATTTCATCTTTCTGTATACTAATATTTTCAGCTCTTATTCCTACTACTACTCATTTAAACAAAATGATTGTACTTTTACACAACTAGATTACCTTATATTCATTTTTTTTTAAATCCAATCGGTATTTCAAAGATTTTTAATTCTTGATTAGCACATTATATATTACTTATAAATCCCAGGAATCGAGTTCTTATCACGAAGAATTATAACTGCGACATACAATTGGGGTGTTGCGCACGTACTCACGAACTTCGATCTCCCGACGGATAATATTTTTTTTAACGTGGGCAACGATCAAAAATCAAAGAGAATTCGCCCCTTGAATTGTGGACTTCAAATCATTCGAGGCATACGTAGGCAATACGAGGACAAAAGAAAGGAAACCTTTCAAAACTTAAGATACGTTATCCGGAAGGGGACGTGGCGAGTCTGCTCTCAATGCCCCAGCGGTAAGATAAAATCTTTATCACAACCATTCTCACTCTTCATCAAAGTCCCATTACTGCTGACAGAGCGCTTCGAGAGAGCAGAAACGAGTGCCAAGAAACGGAGTACTCCTCTACCCTGTAGCATCCGCGTAGAGTGCACAGTTGGTATAAAAAGTTTCCTGGTATGGGTCAGCGAAGTCTAGGATTCTATTCAATTAAAGAGAGTGCGACATTACTAAATTACGAGTATATTCCTCAGCGCCTGAAACGTTGGAAATTGACGGAGAATGATTATTCGCGGAATTTCAAATAAAATATACCTCGGAAGGAAACTTGAAAGAGCATTTCTGGGCATCTGAAACACTTTCATCGGATCGATTGAATGAAATTATCATGGAGTGATGAGAAAAATATGTAAAGGGAAGGTCAACTGTTCATCAATGTAATAAATTAGTTGGAAATATATAAATAATTAATGTTACTATTTCTTTTTATAGTTCCAAGAAGGGTGTTATTTTATCCAAAAAGTTGAACAATATCGATTGAGGTGAAAGTGGGCGAGCTACAATGAATTCCTCTCTTTCGAAAGGCGAATAATATTTCCAAAGAAAGTCGACTTAAACTTTAATGTCTTCAACAAAATGCTTCGAGAGAAATATCAAACGCCTGCTAATTTAGGCCAGCGATAACTAAGTCTTTTATCACTGACATATGACCTTCATATGACACGATCTTTGTGTCTCAGTCAAGCGCATTAGCTGTCGCGAAGAGAGAATTCATATGTGACAAAATACCCCATACCAAAGGCGACTCAGTATATCCTCAGCATTAAAAAATCACTAAGTACTTTTAGACTTTAATTTTTCCTTTTCTTTTTTCACTTCCAAGACGTGGCCGAAACAATTTGTGCGCATTTGCTTATTAACACGATCAAGAAAGGAAAAATTAAGAACTGTACTGAAAAATTAGAATGAAAAATCATATTGAGGTTGCTTTAGCAATAGTCTGACGAAACAAATTAATCTTTGCCAAGAATGTTTCAATTTGAAAACTCATCAAGCTTATATCAACCAAGGGAGCAAAAAAAAATTATATATTCTCCCCTCAATCAGCATTCCAGATCCTCTCATTATTTCCTGCATCCACTATTCCTATATTTTATCTGTTTACGGCTATTGGAGTTTTTTCAATTATTCAACATTCCTATCTTCTTCGAATTACTCCAAACAGCTTATTTCCTCCATCACCATACCTAAGCTTTTGCTTTTCTTCCCATCCATTTTATTTTTCCATTCTTCTACAACAAACTCAATCTCAAAAGCTGCCATTTACGATCATCCTCTATCCTCACAACAAAGTGACGAATAAATACAAAATTATGCTCCACATCGAAATATTCCCCACTTTTTTCTTATAATCTTTGCTTAAAACTATTCTCATCAACTCCCACCTAATTTAAAAAACTTCTTTATATAACGCAATATGTCTTTAAGCGCACTTAGTACTTATCTAATTTTCCATAACACTTCCTGAATGGTAGAAGAGTTTTACTTTTTCAAATGCATGCAATCCAATTTTAAAGATTTAGTCTTCCAATTTCTTCAGATACTGATTTCTCTAATTTCTCATGATAGATTCTCATCTATGCATCATAATGGTTCTGTTATGCGCCAAGCAATTATTACAATCTTTCGGTTGAATAACTAATTAAAGTTTGAGTATCCACAAATTTACTCTTCTTGACTAGTCCCCCACCCACTTACATTCCCCCACTCATTTATGATGAATGCACGTGATGGACAACCCAGTCTTTAGCCCCAGGATTATCACTGCCCATCCTGAATCTCCATCCGATAGCCATATCAGTACAGTTTAAGAAATTTACAGGTTTCCAGTTAGATAAATAAGACACGATTAAATAAAAAGTTAATTCTCTTAGGTAACTCGTTAAAACTTCCAACAAAGGTTCAATTAACAAGGGCATTATATTATGGATAAGTCACGTCTATGTACAGAAATAGTACGTAGAGCATACCTAGTGCTCATGTTCCAAATATACAGGAGAATACATGCCTTCTCGTATAATTATGATGCGCGCGTGAGAAAATAGAAGCTCAAAAAAGGTTCTTAATTGGCTTTTCTCGACCTTTTACAGGTGGAATTGGAACCAGGTAATTCAGTAATCATTTCCTTTACCTACCTCGCTTTCAATGTTTCGTTACCATACGTGCATTTTATGATTCATATCTCGCACCACATTTTCATTCACACCCTTGTAAAAATTACGTGTAAAAGTTTGGCTGTCGCTGGTATTGTATGGAGTTCCTTGCCGTGATCACTAACTAGGCGTCATATTCAACATCACTTTTTGTTTGGGTAAGATGAGATTTTTATGCATGCTGAATTTTTCTCGTTTAAAAAATAAATTAATCTAATTTTATATCTGCTGGGGGTACTGATAAATTGTGTGCTCATTTGACCTCCGATTCATCGGTTTTAGACTTCTAATCAGTCTCTCTTCAGGGACCAAGACACCAATGTTGATACAACTATCGAGAACGACGTAAAATTTAAATCTACAGTCATTCGGTAGCAAAATAAAATTCGAGGAATCAGGCGCTATAAATTGCCATATTAGCCCAGTCGGCATACTACTGAAGTTTAAAAACATCCAAGAATCGATGACCCATAAATTCATCAGAAGTAGTGAAACTCGGGGGCATCGATCGCCAATTCAAATTAACTTTCCGCTTTCGAGCCGAATTTTCCACCCACCAATGTTTTCATGACTTCAATAAAAAAAACCAAATCACGGTTATCAACCGGAAAGTTTAGTCGCAGCTAGAGGTAGGGGCTAGCCCAACAACGACCCCGACAGTATCTGAGATTCAAACATCAAGGTTGGAAGGTGGCACATTTTCTTGTCATTAGTTTCCCAAAAACATAGGGTACACGATAAATCACACAGCTTGGGTGAAGCTGAGGATGCTCAGAGGCTTCTCTAGAGAGAGTGTCTCCGGGAATCGAACCAAGGCCCTCCGATTAGCAGCTCAGTGCACTATTCACTGGCCAATCACGCGCCTCTAAAATAACTGTTAAAAAAGGAAATTCTATTCTAAGCTCAAAATTCATCATCGATTTTGCATTTAAAAATGGAACCCGCCCGTACCATTGGGTACTGGAAATACATTTATTTTTGTCTAAATTTAAAACGACATCTTTTCGATCCACAGTTCTATCAGACATGTGCGTACAACACACTTAAGCGGTAACATGCATCCAGGTGTCATCTCACTTCACGATGTTTGAGGGTTTGACACACCGTGAAACTCCGTAATGAGAGGGAGAAAAGGGTTTAAATATGCATTGTGCCAAGGTAGGCACGATTAAACTGCGTACATAACTCACGCTCTCCCGCCCGTTTAAAGAAACCTAACGAAGGTATTATTTTGCAACAGATGTACCAATCATTTCAGTCATTATAGTTGCTAGAGATCATAATACTTGCTTACTTTTTAATATCCACTTTCTTGTTTATTTCCTCAAAATGTATTATTAAAATAAGGGATAACTAAATTTTCCTATTGTACATCAGTGCCTGGCGGTTGCCTCTTCTTGGTATATCTATCATACTAGGGTGCTGTTGAATTTGATGATCATTGAAATTAGTTAAATGTTAACTAGTTAAATATCACAATGTAATATTACTCAATTGTCTATGCACGGGATATTCTAAGGAAGATTCTATTAGTTATATTACGCCAATGGTCGTTCGGATAAAATTCGTAATTTATCGTATTTCCGACAATATTAATTTTTTTTACAAATAGAAGATACACTATATGCTACGGTTACCTGAAATGAGTAAAAAAATCGGAACATTATGATTAAGACGAATTGCTATTGGATTTTACTCTTTACTTCAATCGACTACTCATTCCTCATTCTCAGGGCAAGCTGCGCACGGACAGGCTGAGTCACTCGGCTTTCCTCTTCGTTAGTGAAATCTTCCATTCCCCCCATTACTCCGTTGTCCCCCCGCTCTACACTCCCCCCATTACTCAGTCCCCCATTACTTCGTCGAGTAGTATTTTTCTAGAGAGTACCCGATTTCAAGCTTAATCATAACTTGAAGAGGAATCTGGTACTTGACCGTCCTCGAGGCAAGTTTAGCCACTCAAACTCACTGTTCTCATCTTTCCTCGAGGGTGATAAAATAAATAACTTCCTGAGCATTCCAGGAAAGTCCAATGTGAGCAGTTGGGAAACTCAGAACGGCATATACAAGACGACTCGATTAAGGCTCCCACAAAAAGAAGCAATGAAATATTGATGTTTTTGAAAACGCCAATATATCTGCTTATAAAAAAGTTTCTTCCTGCCTTCGCTCGGTCTCGTGGTAGTCAACTCCTCTTTTTCTCGATATTCATTAAATTTCAAACGCCTGTTTTTGCAATAGCATAATTGATGATTTAGTAATGGAATATGGTATGCGCTAGCGTAGAGAGGGTACACTCGCATCTCATGAATGAATACAAGGGTTACTCTTAATTCTCGTTTTAAACAACAACTGAAGTAATATCTGATGAGGGGTCATTTGCCGATCGACTTACGAGTATGCTTGAATGGTTTTTCTGTAAGTAATGTCAACTTATGAGCCGAAACACTAGTTAAGCAAGCAAGCTTTACCATATCCCGATTGCGGTACTTTTCTCTCGTCGCGTCGACGCACTGTAGCGGGATCCGATAAAATACATTCGTGACTCCCTCGTAGCTCTCACTCGGGGTATTCGTACATTTCACACTGCTGATTGACATTAAAATGGGTCAATTTTCCGTCGGTTAACTCATGAAAAGAGAGACAGAATGTCAAACCTAAAGCCTATTCAAACCTAAGAGACACTCGATGGTGTTTGTGCTTACATTGAAAAGAAAACTCAATTTTGACCAATCGGCTGCTACATGATGCATGATGTCATGCACAATTTAGATACTATTTAACAAAATAACTGTAATTATAACAAGTATAATTATGATATAGCCACAATAGCATTCGTGGAAAAGGCTTCTTGTTTCAGTAACATTTTTTAGGTTGTTTGTAGCATTTGTAGTGTGTAGTTGATTTCCTCTTCACTGCATGTAAGTCGCTCAATGAGTTCTGAAAACCACCAACTTCGTTTTTTACACGATTTCAATTTCTAAGCCCACGCTAAGATAATTAAATATCTTAAATGCGTTCAAATAAAGAAGGAACTTTCGCAAACAAGAGGTGAGAGGAATAAAATAAAGACAATTCAATTATTTACTTTTGATATACTCCCACGCACCGACGAAGAGTCGGAAACCACAAGCGCTCTGCAACAAATATTAAAATGCCAGGGACACCAACCAGGGTCCCCTTCTCCTCCAGTGGAGAATGACGTGGCCAGGGTTTTATCAGCCGCCGTCTAATACTTACCCTGATCCCTGGTAAGGACACACATGACAACTGGTCATGGAGGTGAACACCCACCCAGGAGGAATTTAGAAGGATGAGCTGAGAGGAAAATCAATAAATTTAGGTGTTTCCCTGGCTACCGCAAACCCATGAATGAAACCAAATTTATCAATAAAATTAGAGTCAAAAATGAACGCGCTTCTAGCTTAATAATATTTAAAGTAAAATGTACCACAACCCTTGAGCAGTTTTCAGATCAGTTATGATGTGTCAAGTTATCATATAAAATCCAGTGGCCACGTTCTTGCGGCAAGGGAAGAAATTCTTCAAACCGTGCAGAAATAAGAGCCGAGTAAGGACACCGAGGTAGAGATATGAAAACAATCCCCGTTACCCTGGCGTTCAGGAGGGGAGCCATAGTATACAGGTATCACTCCGATGGGATTACCTCGGAGCGCTACGCGACGACAGTATGTCGACATTTTTTCCGTATGGATTCGGTCGCTATGTAATTAGGGACTGATAGAGAGATGGGTCTATAACTATCGTCGATAAGACGGCATGGACGATATCAAGTGTGTCCACAATTCAGATGATATTCTGAATGTACATGAAGAAAAAAGTAATGGGGCAACCTTCCATTACCAAAGTGCCAGATGGAAGGTTGCACGATTACTAATCATCATCACACATTTCCATTAATGGAAATACCCCGCAGTAGGGAAACGGACATATCGTATATTAAGCTGACGATATGATTCGTATTACTCCTGTACCTTATGTCGGTATTACTCGATATTCGGAATATTGCGCAGCCCTATAACGTAGAAATAAGAGCATTCTCTCCTGTTTCACCGGAAATCTGTGGATCAGAATTAGGAATCCCTAGACGATTGCATGACGAGAGACGCGGAGATGCTGTACCCATATTACACATATTGTAGAGTACCATTATAAGAGAAATAAACGATACGACGAGAACTTTTGGAAAAATTATATCGGCTTAGTTATTTTGGTATCTTTTAGTGTATTTTGAGAAGCAGAAATATGGAGACATGTTCTAGTGCAATGCCAACGCAAGTTAAACAGCGTCCTAATGTCGATTTTTTAACTGCTGAATAAGTGACTTCTACGGAGATTCATCGTCGTTTGAAGGCTGTTTATGTTGATGATGCTGTTAATAGGTATACTGTAAATCGATGGATAGTAAAATTTCGTGGTTGTGAACCTAGAAAAGCCAAAATTGTTGATGAAATACGCAGCGGACGTACGATCAATACCACAGACGATAAACATCGCAAACTCGTCGAAGATTTGATTCAAAATGACTGGCGAATCACTCAAAAGCGTATCGAAAACAATATTGGAATATTTAAGGAACTTATCGGCTTAATTATTGAACAATAATTTGAAATTGAATAATTTGATGAACAATAATGACAAAGCTCGTCCACACACCTCGGGCGCAACTGAAGAGGCTCTGCGAAACCTGAAATTTGAACAGATTCCATACTCTCCCTTATTCCCCCGACCTTGCACCTTGAGATTTTTTCCTCAACTCAAGAGAGACCTCAAGGGTAATCATTACACCTTAGACGATGAGGTGAAGGCAGCTGTCAAGTCTTAGATTCGAGAAAAGTTGGAAGAGTTTTCGGTGACGGAATGAAAAAACTTGTTACACGTGGGGAGAAATGTATTATCCTTAGCGGTGACTATGTTGAAATATAAATATATGATTTTGAAACTTAAGAATTTTACTTTAATGTACTTCTTGCCCGATCTTGCTATTTCTTTTTGTTCGCGCTCTAAAAGCACGTGTGCAGCACTTTTCAGCCTACCCTTCGCCCTACACGTTCAAATGCGGGGACGGGCACTCGTGCATTTAAAATTTGGCTTGAAAATGTAAAAAAATTAAAATTTAAGTCGTACTTTGAAATATGAGGAACTGAACATTCGTGATGGTTAGTCTTTTAAATTGCACGGGTTTATAAGCATCAACGCGGAAAGTGTATGTACCAAAGGAGGGTATCGTGAAAGGGGAAAATTATTGAGGAGGGCCAAGGACAAGCTACGAGAAATGATTTATGAAATACGGTAGTAAGAAAATCATCGTCAAGATATTTTGGAGACACAGGGAATGGGCATAAATTTACCTTCGAATGTCTTCAACGCTCTTAATTTCTTTCTGCCTGAAAATAAGGGAAGCACGTGGGCAATGAATACCGTGAGGCTAAATGCTTGTTAAGATACGACCCATGCAGAATGCGACAGACCTCGCCTTACCCGAGACTTCCGGTTGTGTTGAAGGTCGCTTCGCAAGGCCACCGCGACAAGCCATAGCACACATTTTTTCGCACAGGAGAAGAGGCGATAGCCTGAACGTTTTGGTCCTGGCCCGGGAAAGAAGCTTAACCCTCGTCTTTAAAATAATCCTTCGACCCTAGAGTCAGGGAAGAAAGACGACCCAGGTTCCGCGCAGGAAGGGTCAGACAGGGTCGCTCAATAGAACGCGAGCTAAGGATTTCATTGCCCAACGCTTTCCGTGATCGGTTCAATTCCCTCGAGCCAGTCTACGGGGCAATCCACGCCCTTCTATTGTGTCGTTAATGAAGCGTTGCTGAAAACTCATGTCTAATATCCTAAATCATTAACGAAGTGCATAAACAGTCAATTTAACTCCGTAGCAAGGATATTGAGGGTCACGGTTCACCTTTAAACGTGAGAACCATTATAGGGGTTCGTCAACACGACGAACAAAGATTCACCAAACTCTTTCAAATCCAACATGCAGTTCCATAGTTTTTTATCGACTTCTCTTTTTAACCATGAAAAACGTGATGATGCTTTTTCCTAAGGTACCGCTTCAGAATAGGAATAACGAACTGCAACAAATGATTGTGTGAATTGAAGTCTTCGAAATTGGCATATGACTATAAATAAATAACCACACGATGAGAAACACCGCAGTTGGTTGATAAAATTTGAGGAACTAAGGCCAGGAGTTCAACATTGAATGATTTATGGCAATTACTCGAAGAGGGCAATCATCAATAACCAAGTGAGGCATTTCGAATATATGATAATGCCAGGTATTTACTTGTAAAACTCATTTGAATAGATTTTTATTGGTTAAAAATTAAAAATCTATTGAGACACATTGACTACGACGTTTCGAAAAACTCAATGGTATTGAAACCATGATTTCTTTGAGCTGTTACCTAGGGTAAAAATCCAACCAAGTGTTTAAAATTTACAAAAATGAGCACGATTAATTGTTAAAAAGTTACGCCCTATTATAAGTTACATTTTCTAGGGTGTTTCCTCGCGGTACCCTTCTTTGGCAAACCTCGCTAAGGATCTTAAACTAAAGAAAGTTTTAAATCCATATTTCAAATGAAAGAAAAGTGTACTTTTTCACAGAATTTTAATAAATTCTGTTGAAAAGTACATCTTACATTTATTTGAAAAATGGATACACAAAACTTCCACTAAGTGAATCCTTACACTATAAATTTTAATAGATCTTAAAATTAATTAATTGCACTTCCCTTTGATAAACGTTTTAATCTCAAGGTTTATTCATGTTAATTGCCGAAAGGAATGCTAACATCCAGGCACGGAGTGATGGGGAATTTGAATTAGATGGTGAATGATCTTGAGTATCACAACAGCAATGAGATATTTCTAAGAACTCTCTTATCGCTAAGAAGGGGGAATAAGGCAAACAAATTCGTTTTAAATAACAACTGGTCTGGATATAAAACATACCCAGACTATCCCTCATCACCATTCACTCACCAGGAAATATTTAATAACCATGGTTTTATTAATTTGACCAATTATAACACTATACCGCCAACACATTATGGTCTTGGTGTTCGGATCCGCTTGTTTTCACACCACGGGAAAAATCACGCTCAGCAGGCTCACGCAATCAATAAGGTACGTGAACGGTAGAATCACCTTTTCCTGATAGAATAAGGACAAAAAGGAAATGGCAGCGATGCCAATAGCAGTTGTTACTGTTATATTTTCAAAACCTTTCCATGTTGACATTGTATGGTAGAACGCGTCTCCTGAGATAAGAGACGGAAGTGATTGCTATAATAATACACGTTAAGTTATGAAGCTACACTTTGTTCTATTGACAAAGCACACCAAATGTAAGTTCATTCATAAATGATTATAATGCTGTAATAACGATTGAAACGAAGGTCCACGACTCTCGACAGGGACTTCTAATCGGGAAGACTCATAAATAAATTTCCGTTTTTCATACAATGTTCTATAAAATGCAAAAATTAATTTATAGCGCAGGTTTAAATAATCTTTTCATTGCATTTCCAAGCATTAGAATCATAGGTGCATTCATGGTTTTTTTCAATCATTAGTAATGATGTAAATATTGATCCACAAATTCTAAATTCCACTTTGCATCAAACAAAATGTCGGGTAACAAAAATTTTTTTTTTTTAAATTTCAATAAATCAATAAATTCTGATCCATCAACTTAATCAGAATGCGGAACATACCACTTGGAATGTGGTGAAATGAAAATTGGATTGTTATTACTTGGTAGTTATTGATTAAGGTTAAGTTTTGGATGGTCATAAAATTTAACAGCCCTACATTTCTCAGCTTCGTCTAACAAGACACCGTGACACCTCACACCTCAATGAACTTTTCTTCAATTCCTCATACTTTCTACGTCCCTTCATTACGTCCAACATGGCTATCCTATTCCTGAGATTTTTACAGGGATATAGACGATGCCCATACGCTTGATAGGGACTCATTCTGGACTATCTTCCCACTCATCACATCCTCGTGAGCGCCTCACTGACCAAGTCGTCGTAAATTAATCAACCGCCCACTGTGAAGTATAAAAATAGTTCTCGCGATAACCCTCTAACAATAACGCTTTAATAATTAAGAGGGCGTCACCAGTATGTTCGCGCCAGTGTGATTTTCGTCGACCGACTCTTGCAAGGCGGGTGACCACCACGAGGTGACCAACAGATCAGAGTTCGAGTTCGTGGGTCTTGTTCCGAGTGGAATCTTCAAATTCCTTCGAGTGACTGTCATTCTGGTGAATGCATGATGATGAAATATCGTGCGATACTCGAGATAAAGGGGGAAAAAACCTTGGGATAGCATGCGTGAAGAGTTCTTTCCAAATCTGGTGAACTTGATGGTGGGGCGAAGACTCTCTCTTCAAATTCCTTGGCCTCCGAACAAAACATTACCCCGGGACTTCTTACTTGAACAAAAATATTTTTGTTTTTTCTTCTCTGTGCAATGGCGTTGAGGGGACTTGGTTTGATTCCCTTTGAAATTCGAATACTTCGTCCTTTAAAAAAATTGTCTGTTAGGCACTCAAAACTTCATGTAAGATGAAATCTGCGATTTCAAAGACAAATTACATTATCCTCTCATTTTTTCCTCTACATTTTCACCAAAGATGTACAATTCCAAGAATGGAGACCTTCAAGGAATAGGGAGATTGGTTCACCAATTATTCAATTCCAACCCCTTTTCGATATTGTCTCAGCACGAAATCAATCCTCCGGTAGGATATTGAGGAGTTGTTTTCCCAAACGAGATACTACGAGGTTGAACCTCCAAGCCGCGATTCCTACACAATGCGCAAGTCAATAAAGTTTGTTTACAGTTGTGGTGGGCCACGTACTGTAGATTCCCGGTTTGACAGACGTACATCTTGCCTTGAAAAGTTTTCCGTCCACATCAATGTGTTTGCGTTGGCGTAATCGACTCTCGAAATTCAGAGACAAATAATTCGCGACCACAACTGCCACTTCACTAACAAAAGGAGTCATATCATACCGTGTGTGAAGGAGTCAGAAAAAAACAAAACACCACCACTTCTTTTTACAACTACGGAAAATATCAATCAGCATGTTGCGCCATGAAAAATGCATCTCTGATCTTTTTGACGGAGTGGATCAAGGTACTCGTGGAATATAGTTTTTAGGGGAAGGTTGCGTCGGCAGATACACTTATATTTCTCACTCCAAAGAACACTCACAAGTGCATTTTATCTGCTCGCATTTGTCTGTCGCTAATTGTTATTGAAGACTTTTACTAAAAATTTTAACAGTGGTACCCTTAGTAAGTAACTTTAAAATTTCCCAATCAAAACAAGACAATTCTTTCTTTGGCCGAAAAATATACGAGAAAATATCAAATGCGTTCAGTTTTGGCTACTCCATACTCAAATTGAACTCCTGACAAATTGGTGAGAATATAAACTTCCGCATAAAGGTGTGCCTGCTTTTTAATACCGAAGGGGTACGACGGATGGGGGTTTATTGGAGTCCAAGCCATTGCAAGTTTTCGAGTAAAATTTCGAACAATAAATCTGATAGGGCCAGAACATTACCTGATGTATACTGATGGCACTAGTATTTTTTAGAACAATGTAGAATTAGTAATAAATTACCAATCGCATAAAATATATTGTCAAAAAAAACAATACTAACCTTTCTTAGCAATTGAGCATTTGCGCAAAATATGTTTCCAAAGTACAAACTTTTTACAATCCGGTGATATTTTACGAAATTGTTTATCTGGGAACAACCTTCAGCACATTTAATACTAAAGTCTAAGACCCATATTAATAGAATTAAGTCCATCAGTTTTAAAAGAGTTCCAAAGTCTCGACATATTAGCCGAGGAAGCACGAGGAATCATCCACCCCAAGCAGACACGGGAAAGGTTGACTGGAATTTGGATGGGTAGATGAGCTCGCAAGAAGGGAATCCTTTCTTCGAGCTCGGCAAAAAAAACGGGAAGGTAGCACAAACCAGAAGCAAAAGCCCTCAAGTGAGAAAACCACGTGGTGTGTTTTAAGGCTTAATAGCGACGGAGGAGAGGTAGGGCGGCGAAAAATTCGAGACGGGCAGACCGACCCAGACTCGCGGAGGGACGCCCGTTCCGGGATGCAGACAAGAGGTGGATTTCGACGGGCGGTAAGGTGGGGGCGGTTGTTGGTGCTGTTGTGTACGCTCAGCGTCCTAAGTCGTGGAATGAGGGACTAGAGAGGGGGGGGAGAAAAGCGTTTTGAAATGGCGAGTAAAAAGGAGGGAGAAAGGTCGGGAAGCGTATGGAAAAGGAAATAGGTCTACGGGGAAAGAAGTGGGTGGGGGAGGGAGGGGGGCAAGAAAGAGCACGGGGCAAGGGCAGCTCGACCATAGAGACGTGGCCTCAAAAATTTTTAGTCACCTCCCCCTAAGCCCATTCCAATATTTGCATGCAGTGGCATTACATCTTGAGACATTAGTGCACGCGTGTGAAAAAGAAGCTAGGGCACTTTTATGGGTTTGAAAAAAAATTTCATAGTTCTGAAAGACCGTGTGCCCTTGAGGAGAATGACAGCGAACTATAACACAAAACCGACGAGCGGACGACAAACACGTTGCTTTCGGGTCAAAATGATAACCACACGGGCGGGTCGCAAAACGCAACGGAATCCTACGGACAATCCCTCGGTCGAAGAAAAACTTGCGATTTTTCAAGAGACTTGAGACATGACATGTCTAAAATAAAAAACGATCCATGGCAATGCGGATTCCGGAAACACTCGGATATACCCGAAATCGGTATGACATATCCGGATGTGCGATGCTGTGTGCATCCTGGAAAGGATGCACACAGAAGTAAAAAACAATTGACTTACCGCGACAGCAGCAGAAGGAACCTGGCCATGACGATGCCCGTGCAGGTACAACCAATCTATTCGAACGACTGAAGCCGGCGCGGCGGTGGTCTCCACTACTCACTGGTGATATCCCAACGCTCCTCGCTTCCCTTCTCACTCTCTCTCGCGCGCTCTCTTTCTCTCCCGCTCGCAGCGAGCCCGAGAAGGGAGGTTTAGGTCGGGTGCCATTGATTCTGCCGTCCAGCGCCTGACGTCACTAGTATCGAAGCGATATGTTGTCCTGCCCGATAAAAGAGGGTAGGGAGAACGGTTCTCCGTAAAACATGGATTGATATTTCGAAAATGGCACTCCGAAAATATTTCCGATGAGATTTTTTCAGTCATATCCGTTGACACCCCTGCAATATGGAGAACACAATACAAGATAAATGTCATTTTCGCCGAAAAAACTGATAAGAGAACGAGAATACATCGTGTATTTTCATGTGCATGAACCACCGTTTCTTGTAAAATAGGACTCTGTGTTTATTGCAATTTAATCTTGTTCATAAAAATGAAGACAAATACGATCAAGTATACTAAAAGAAAAAATGAAAATTCTTATTTCTTTTCACTTTTGCCTGCAAACATTCAGGAGAACATTTCAACAAACTATTAAATATAATGCTAATTGACGAGCAAATAATATAGCCTATTATCTGATCATTGTACTCTACGTTCTTATTCGAATGATTTAGAGGAATTTGTAATTTTTTATAAAAAATATTCAAATATAAAAAGATTTTTTCTCCAAATATTTTTTCACTACAATTTTATTTGGCTTCCCTGTTTGGTTGAGACACCACTCGGACGTACAATTCGTCCGTTGCTTCTCCGAATGTAAACAAAGAGCTGACCGATAAGTTTTTCATAGCAACAGCTGTTTTTGCGTCATTCATAAAATTGACAGCTGGGAAACAACAAGATGGCGTTCGATTATGGAGAAAGAGCTGCGTATTAAGTTTAACAAAGCTTAATTTCATCGTATTTTTAGTTAATGTTTTGGTTTTAAGAAATATTCCATTTACTAGTGTATGCAAAAGAAATGCTAGACCTAGAAGTTATTCCTGAGCGATCTTTAGGATGCGAGCAATGGGAATTTATTCTTGGTAAGTGGCGTTTTGTAATAATGAGCCAATTTCTTTTATTTATGTTTTGATCTTGGGGAGAAAACTATCGTTTAATAGGAAATATTATATCAGTGTAAGGCTTAATATATTAAGTGCCAAAAGATAGATTAAGATACTTGCCATTTTGTTGATAAATAGGAAGTCTGAATATTTTACAAACCAAAGTTTGAATTGAAGTTTGAAGGACCTTTTACTTTATTATAGGAATGCATTTTTCCCAAGCTGTGGCTATTATACAATCCCAGGTTGGAATTATTAAAGGTGTTCAGGTATTATACAGCGAGACAGTAAGTGTTTAAATAATTTCTCCGTTAATTGTGAATATTTGCTGGGGCATTAAATAATAACAATTCTATAACATAGGATCCATTGGGTGCAGATCTGGTTATCACATTGCCACAAGATGGAATACGGTTAATATTTGATCCTATTGTCCAACGGCTAAAGGTATGAGTGTTTAAAATATACTTCACTCAACATAGAAAAGGTTGCAAATGAAATTATTTTTCTTTTCTTTGTAGTCTGATCACTAAATCTTTTTACTCTTAAACTTTTTTCAGATTATTGAGGTTTATAATATGAAACTTCTGAAATTAAAATATTGGTGAGTTGCCTCATGGAAAATGTATATACATTGTTTACACAGTGACTCGAGGTTTGCATTTAAAATGATTATGGTGTCTAATTTTTTTGTATTTTTTCGTCATAAAATCAATGTATAAATTTGGTTCTTACTAGTGGCATAAGGTTTTTACGTTTATTCCCTTTAAATTAATCTTTTACTGAGCTGTCACTTTAATTTGTGTATCTTTTGACGTTTTTTATCACAGTGGGGTGACATTTAGTTCTCCCGAGGTGGTACCCAGCATAGAACAAATCGAGCATTCATTTGGAGCAACCCATCCTGGGGTTTATGATTCAGAAAAGCAATTGTTTGTTCTGAATTTCCGAGGGCTTTCATTTAGTTTTCCTGTGGATTCCAAGTATCAGGTAATGCACGTGATTAATTACATGTATAATATTTATAAAATTTGATGTACTTAAATATCCATTGGCGGATTGGCAAAATAGCTTGATAGTGGTAATGTCTGTCAAGAGAGAGATAGCTAAAGTATCAAATTCGGCTCAAAAAGTTAGTGTTTCAGGCTAGCACGAGAATTTCCAAATTTTACCCTCTAGGGCAATATAAATTTCTGTAGTTTTATTTGTACAAAATACTTGTTTAATTGTGAAAGGAGGAAAGCATAAGGCATTGTTTCAAACTCAAACCTAATGATTCTGATATATTTATGAAAATCCATGTGCTTTAGTATCAGTAAGAAAAATACAAACTGGTACAAATTGAGTTTTATTTAAACCTGAATTGTGAACATGAGTATGGTTTCTATTGTTTTAAGCTCAACTTTGTGGAAGTTCATGTTCATTAAATAAAGAAACAAAATGTATTCATCCATACATGAATATGGTGTTTAGAATCATTTCATCCTTTGGTCAGAAAGTTAGACTACATGTTGAGTAGGTTTAAATTTAACAATTATTTCGAAATTATGAACATAATTTGTGACTGAATCCCTCCTCCTGCAGCTGGCCACTTCATTAGTTTTTCAAAATTTGTCAAACAGTTGTTTATTAAACAACTATGTGACAAATTATGTGAGTTATAAGTACAAAATTCCTAGTAAAATTGCTTGATGACAACACCATAATTAATTAAGAGTAATGTGTATGCTGTTGAACATTACTCAACAAAACTCGAATCATTATTATTAAATATGCACTGAACTTAACTAGAAACATACTGTATTTGATGGCATATAAGACGCACTCTTTTCAATAAGGCATGCAAGGAAAACCTTCTAAAAGTCTATAGGAACACGTGACACCCCACCAACTTAAGTAATAGTTTGTTTTAGTCCTTAAATTTCTGAAAAGCCAAAGAGATTGCATGTTTTTGGTAGGTGGTGAACAAAAATATCTTGCAGCTGTTCTGTTTCCATACTCCTAGGCATAGCCTAACACTCTTCTAAGTTAAAATTGAATTGTGTAGCCTCGTTTGTCATGTATATTAGAGTAATTTTTAAAGCAAATAATTCCACTCAGAAGTGAACATGCTGTTTTGTTATGATCAGTTATGATAAAATATGATCAAGTTTGTGTGATATCTTGCTCGCTTCTGTTTCAACATCACAGAAACGAGTGACATGATATTCATGTTGCATAATAGCGATGGGCTTTTAATAACAACCCCAAGTTAAACCTTCTTCAATTGAATAAAAAATATAATATTTAAGTATTTATAATTGAGTCTAAATAGGTAGTATGAACCATCTGGGTTAAAAATGACATTCAGTATTGAACATTAATCCAGAAAGTTCGAACTTCAATGTAAAAGACACGAATGATTTATTGCACCATAATTTCAGAAAAAAAGGTTTAACTTATATGCCCTCAAATATGGTACATGTTGATATTGCTTGGGATGCCTATTTTATTGGTTTGGAATTTTCAAATTATCACTCAGTAGATTCTCATCCCAATTTTACATGCAAATGTGTAAGATATATGCTAACTGAATATGAGTGAAAAATTTATTGTGGCTATTGTCGTACAATGGCAAGCCAAAAGTATGAGATAATCCACTGATATTTCAGCTAATGTTGACTGGAAAATTAATTTACTTGATTACGCATGGCTCAGATATCCAACTCATTACACCTGCAATAAATTTTTCCTGTTTGTCTTCCACATTGTGCATTTGAAATAATTTTTTCATCGATGTAGTATAAAAATGGAGAAGTGGAGCATAAAGTATCATGCCTGACCTAATCAAATCGTGGAGGGAAAAGTATTTGGGAGTAGCATTCATTTTCTCTTGCATTATTTAATGCATGTGCTGCATATGAAAATCACAACATTAAAGAGTGAGGAGGGATGTGCTGGTGGGTGGCAAAGTGAGTGAGTGATGATAATAACCTTATCAACAACTCAGTTCATGTTAAACAAATACGCATTCACTTATACCATTTATTACAGCTGGTGTTTCTTGTTCAGCTGTTGTACAAATGGAATGATTTTCGTGATTAGGGTTTTCTGTACCGGCTCAGAATTCTCAAGTAAAATGTCTGAAATATATTTATTCTAAAATATGTTGGAAATATTTGGGGTCAGCATCTATTCAAGTAGACATTTTCTTTTTCTTAACAATACCTTAATGAATAAATCATGTTTTGTAACCTTCACTATTCAATTGTTTATAGCCAGGGTATGCGCATGGCCTTGGATCACTGCAGTTCCCAACGGGAGCCTCCCCAGTTGCCTTGCGCATGGCACTCTACACAGGTAGTGTGCTGGCTGAAACAAGAGCACCATCACTGCCAACCATTTGTCTGTTCAACCACCTTTACCTGGAGGAAGCTGAAGTAATGAGGGAAGGTCAGCGGACTCGTGGTCTCCGTCTCAAAGTTTACACAGAAGGTAGGAAGGGCAGTTGTCTTTAAGGTTGTCAATTCACATTTTTGTCTATATAATGTGACATTAACTACATTTATTGTGTTAAAATATATTTAATTATGTATTTATAATTTATTTGTTTATTATTAGTATCCATGGAAAGTAACCTAATCCAACAGTTTTATAGTTTTCAATGAAATTAATTCATGCACTCTATATGCTGGTGTGACTTGTATTTTATCATGTGAACTGGTTAAATTTAAATTATTGAGAGAGAAATTAAATTTTTTTCAAAACTCAAGACTAAAAATGCATATGCCTAGGGTGTTTTATTTAGCCTGGTATAATTTATTATTTTATTGAATTCCTTTCCATGTTGAAATATAAACTACAGAAAACCAGAACCATAGAATATTAATCTAAGAAATTTAATGGGACCTATTTATTTCAAATTAAAGCAAAATTTCGAATGAACATCACTAAAGCCTAAATGCAGTTAATTCACATTTTGAGAAACAACTGAATTATGAATGCTCTATCTCCACTACTAGGGCGATTATTTTCATTACTGTATTTCTTAGCCCATAATACGAACTTATTTTACTTTAGAGTGTGATCTAGAATCAGCCTGCAACTTATGGGCCTGGGGTTCAAAGGTATAATTTTGCACTATAGGCGCTAGTCGATTCGCCAGAAAAATATGATTACATATTTTTTCTGCATCAGGCATAGAAAATGTTTGCTGTTATTACAAATGTTGATAACAACACTGTTTTGCATCATTAATAAGCAACAGAATTTAAATATTTCATTGACAGTACTTCCTAAAAAAATTTCCAAATAAATCGTAAATGTATACACTGTGGTATGTTTAGTTACATCTCAAGTGTAGTGCTGCTGCACAACTTAATATGCATTGGCCTAAAGGTTATATTGCTCCTCTACTAATATGCTGCTTGCATCTGTCCTGATAAACATGGGAGTTGACAGGCATTCAACCATTATTAGTATGAGAATTTCGTAAAGGCATACAAAATGGTTACTTTTAATGCAAGATTTGGATAATATTAAAATAATAACAGAAAATAAGCGTTGCATAGAAGGCGAAAATGGTGATAATCTCCTGGGAAGAGAGGTGATTGTCATATGACAGTGCATTTCAACTTGAATTCATGAGTTACCCTTTATAACATGAAAACAAGACAGCTGAAAGGCATTTTGGCACAGTGATGACGAATTTATGGGATTCTATGATAACATTGATTGATAGATATGTAACTGCTAACTTTTTAATGTAGCAATGCAATTTTCTTCTTATTTAGTGTTTAAACAAATTAATTTAATGTTTTCCATCTGATGTCAATATTTATCTAATTTGATATCATGTGATTTTCAAGCATTCCACGTTTTAAAGTTTAACATGATTAAGCATGAGTTTTCTCCTTTGTCCATAGGTCCTCCACGATTGATGGAGCCAAAGCGTCAAAGACTGACCCGTGAGGTTCGGTTTGGAGATACATGCCAAGATGTGGCCAGTGCACTTGGGGCTCCATCAAGGGTGTTTTACAAATCAGAGGATAAAATGAAAATCCATAGTCCAAATGCCCATAAAAGGGTGACTTCACGGCGTTCCGATTATTTCTTCAATTATTTTACTCTTGGCATAGTAGGTATACCATTGAAAATTATTTGAAAGTACGCCGGAATGTTTTGTCCTAATGTCTAAATAAAATTTTTCATTTCCATCAAAATTTAAATGGAAAATGTTTTCTCTGTGATATATTTCTCTGAATATTTTAATTAATATATGGTGGAAACATTCAGTATTTCCATGTAATGGCGGGAATTGGCTTTATTCCCCTGTTCCATCTGACCTTGTGTCAAGTTTATTTGCATTCGCAATAAACCGTGGTTTTGATAAATTTTATTCAGTTTTTAAAATTATCTCATATTTTAAAAACACATCGTTAAAATTGTCCTTGTTTCAGGATGTGCTTTTTGATGCAAAGACCCAGAGGGTGAAGAAATTTGTCCTGCATACCAATTTTCCTGGACATTACAACTTCAACATGTGAGTATACATTTAGGAAAAAAACACATGCATTTGGAAGTAGAAGTTGAAAGCATTTTTAGTATATATTTACTCTTCTTAAGACTCTAAAATTTGTTGTTTGACTCATCATTCTCAATATTAATTTAAAATTTTAGGTGATTAACACTTCAATTTGTAGTTTAATTAATTAATTTGTGAAATAAATTAATTAATTACACTCCTATTTTTTCAACTTCTAGTTCCTTTGGAAAATTTACTGGCCTAAATTTAGTAGTGATATAATAATTAATAGTGAATGCAGTATTTTCCCCTTCATGATATGCACCTTATGTATACTGGACCCCTCCCATTGACTACAACCTTCACCTGGGGCTTGTGCATTCCAATGACCCCTAGAGCTATGCTGGCAAAGAGCAATGATAATTGCTCCTAGTAGGGTTACCCATGCCAGATGAGTTGAAGGTAGGAGCCAGACGAAAGGTAGTCCACCCTGCATCTGTTCCACAGTGAGGCAGTTGCGAAGGCATCTTGACCCCAGTGGGGCAACCATATAGTGATGGTGTCACTTTAAAAACACTATTGAGGAAGGCAACTGGAAACCACCTCAATTATTA
The DNA here is from genome assembly GCA_037158775.1 of Hetaerina titia. Taxonomy (NCBI): domain Eukaryota; kingdom Metazoa; phylum Arthropoda; class Insecta; order Odonata; family Calopterygidae; genus Hetaerina; species Hetaerina titia. The sequence goes on along the minus strand of CM073772.1, from coordinate 61,730,258 downwards.
TTCCCAAGACTTTTATGATAGACAGTATAGAAAAAATGGCAACTACAGGACTCACCCAAATTGGCCGTGTGTTGTGCCCGGCAGTAGGAGAGGCAAGACTTCCACAGTCGTCATTTCATGAAAGCCTTACCAACTAAGTAAAACTAATAGCACCAGGCTAGAAGATAAAGACCCAATTTCTATAATTGGGTCTTCAACCAATAATGGGAGCTTGGAATGTTAGGAGAATGTTGAGGATAGGAAAAATAGAGAATATAAAGCGAGAGATGGAAAGAGGAAATATAAATATTTTAGGTTTATACAAGGTGAGTTGGAAGGATAGCGGGGATTACTGGAGTGATAATTACAGAATAATATACAGCAGTGGGGACAAGAGCCAACGAGGGGTTGCCATAATATTAAATAAAGGGGTAGAAAGAAGCGTAGTCAACATAGAGCAAGCAACTGATAGAATTTTACTTGTAGAGATTAAAGCAGAGCCGACGAACTTGGTCATTGTTCAGGTATACATGCCACCGAGCAACCACGAAGATGAAAAAGTCGATAGGATATATGTTCAGTGAGAGGACGTAATTGTGTGTGTTCCTCCTTGGAAACATTTGATAGTGAAGGGGGATTGGAATGAGAAGGAAGAGATGGTGATGAGGTGGGGGACTATGATTCAGGCATGAGGAATGACTGGGGGGAGAAAGCAATTGAATTCTGCAGGAGGCAGGGGTTTGTCATCTCCAACATTTGGTTTAGACACCACAAAAGGCATAGGTATACATGGAAAATGCCAGGTGACTCAGAAAGGTATCAGTAAGATTATATTCTGGTTAGGCACAGATTCAGTATCAGAGTGATCAATTTGCAGTTTTCCAGGAGCAGGTGCGGACTCTTATCACAAAAAAGTGCTCAAGATGTGTATCGATGACAAGGAAGGATTGTCATCTGGGTGTAGAGGAAATCAGGAATGAAGGAAAAGAGAGTATTATTGAGAAAATATGGAAATATATCAAAAAAGGGATATCGAAAGCCACAGGATAAACTATAGGAACTGTTAATGGGAAAAGGACAAGGAAACCAAGGATCACAGATAAGATGAATAGAAATATAGGTGTGAGAAGGAAATGGAAGAATATAAACACGGATATAGGCAAAATGAAGTAAGAAGAGTTAAATAATAAATTGAGATGGGTAACAAATAAAATAAAAGAAGAATGGTGGAATGGATGCAGTGCAAGGATATAGAAAGTTTGCATAATGAAATTGGTGCACTATACAAGAAGTTTAAAGCACTATTGGGAAGTATGAAGGGAAGATTTGTGTTAAGAGAGATAAGTCAGGTAAGATAATAGATGAAAGAGAAAACATCGAAGGGTAATAGAAGAAATATATGCAAGAACTGTATCATAAAGAAACTAGGCCAACAAGCTTCAGCAAAGAAAGAATATGACATAGATGAAGGTAGCTTAGGGCCAGGCACCCTCGACATTGAGATAGAAAGAGCATTGAGGGAGATGAAATCAAATAAGAACCTGGGGGTAGACAACAACTACTAAAAGGTTTAGGAAAATGTGAGAGGAAGAGGCTATATGGACTGATTCGTAGTACAGGTATACCTGTATCTATGAGGAAGGAATCTGGCCAGAAGACTTAGTGAGATCAGTGTTAGTTCCTATGCTGAAAAAGGTATAAGCTATATTATGTGAAGACTACAAAACAATAAGTTTGATTTCCTACGCAGCTGAAGTTGTTCTCAAAGGATAGAGAGTAGGGCAATGATTACTTAGGGGATGATCAGTTTGGGTTTATGAATGGGAGAAGCACGCACGATACCATAACAGTAATGAGACCACTGATCGAGAGGAATTTAGAGTGTATTGCAGAAAATACGAATAGATTGGAGGGACAGGAGGCTAATCGGCTACCTGTACGTACATGTCTCAGACTGCTCAGGTGTGAGTGAGGGACAGAGAGTCTGGATGGGTAGTGTTACGAAGATGGAAGGTGTAAGGCATGGCAGTCCATTATCACCAGTGCTGTTTAGTGTATCAGTTTATTTGAAGGCAATGATTTAAGAGGCATGGGAAGAACTGGAGATAGGGATGTAAGTCTGTGGAGAATTCATAAAATCAGTTAGTTTTGCTGATAATCAACCTCTAGTTTGTCAGTCAGTCAAGGGGCTAAATGCATTGCTGAGTGATATGGATATTCAGTGTGATAGATACTTGTTGAGAATCATTAAAAAAAAACAAAGGTAATGCGGTGTTCCACAATGAGAAGGGTTAAAGTTAACTTTAAAATAGAAGGGCAAATCTAGAGCCAGTGGAACAGTTCACATATTTCGGAAGTTTTTTGGCCAAAGTAGTTGACATAAGAAGAAAAATTACTCTAGGAAAATAGGCTTTCACAAGGAGGAGGAATTTGATGACAGGGGCATTGAGCAAGGATGTTAATAAAAGACTTTTCAAAAGTTTGAAATGGAGCATAGTTATGTGCGGCATGGAAACATGGTCACTGAAGCAGAATGATAGACGTAGATTGTAGGCTTTTGAAATGTATGTGTGGAGAAGTATGGAGAAGGTGAAATGGACCATAAGGAAAACAAGTGAGGAAGTACTAGGTATGGCGGCCAAGGAGAGCGAATTGTTGGGAGAAAATATAAAGAGGCAGGAAAAATGGATGAAGGGCATATTGATCGGTAGTGGGATGTTGAAGACTGTGATAGATTGAGGGAGAATGTTAGGAAATTGATGAAGGGGCAGGAATACGATAGGGATGTTAGATGGGAGGAAGGGAGGAAGGAAGAACACAGAGATGGTAGCTGTGTCCATTGAAAACCTATCTAACCTGGTAGATTACCTTTTAAATTATACTGCACATTTCACTCTTCATAATAATCATGAGAATGTATAATAGATAATGCCAACATATTAGATCACATTTTAATTTCTTGTCCGAAATAAATGTATTTTTTGCGAAGTGAATAATGGAATAATATGATTGGACCTAGTAGTATTGACCAGAATAAAGAGTCCTCTTAATTGCTTCTGGTCTTTGAACACTTTTGTTATTCAAATGTTAGGTTTATGAAAAGGAGAATTACTCCCAAAAAATTTGCTAATGGAGAAAAAAATGGTGTGGAGAGAAAATTATTGAATGATAGGAAGATTTTCCATGCAACAATTATGCAAATTGGGGCAACATTTTATGCAAAGATGATATAAGCTGGTAATTGTTAATTTTACCAAAAAAAAAGGAATCATTAGCTCTTGAGGTAATTTTAACCTGAAAAATCCAGTGTTTAGGAATTGACTAAAGAAGAAGCAGTTCTTAAAATTTTACCCCGGTATAAATTTGCAATAACGTATGTCTTCTGCTCATAGTTTGAAGAACTCCCCTCAGTTGGGTCCTTTTTATAGATTTTGAAAGAACAATGTGATTTTAACAAATAGTGTTTTATTGAGGGTAAAACTGATTTCATATGAGGGCCAAATGTTAACTTTTAAAACTTATTCACCATGTTTTTTTAGGTTTATGAAAATAAAATATTTACATTTCTATTTATTAATTTTTTTTAATACGAACATTTTTAATTTGCTAATTTGTTGGACAACAACAAGTGAAAGAATGAGAGGCATTATTTGGAAATCAAAATTTTACTATATATCATAGAAGATTTATGTAATTGTTGATCTTGGTAATTTGGACCAAGTTCCTGTTAGCTTTGATTATATGTAAAGGACTGTAAATTGAATATGTTACTTTTGTGTCGTTTGTGACCGGTAATAGTTGTAAGAGCATACTCTTGGACAAATTTAAAATAAAAATATTGCATAAAGGATGCTTTCTTCTATTAAATGCTCAAAGGAAACTTTTCCCATGTGCATTTTTGATGATATTAAAGTGTTAGTCAGCGAGCAAATATTCAAATTTATCATAGCATTTTAATGGTAAACTGGACAGCCAAAATGTATTTGATGATTCTGCATTACTTTTTATCATTCAGGTCTTCCAAAAATCAGAAAATTAAATGAATTTGCAAAAGTATGATTTCAAGCTAATTCATTTTCACAATGTACCATATCTTCAATTACCTTACATAGGTAACTAAAAATATTTTCTATTTTCTTTGCATAATGTGCCGTATTTTTTTAGACTGAGGTATTTGTGTAGGCAACATCTTATGTAGGTAGTATCTTTGGGAAAATACAGTTATAATAATTGGATTAGTGAAATTTTTTTGATGTAAAAATGTGGTTTCTCAGTGTGAGGCATTGTCTGGTCATGCTGAATCTATTTATCAAATACTTGTATTTCAAACTTTCAACCATAATTAACTAATATTTAGGTTTTAGTGGTGGTAACTAATTTTATAATTTCATTCTTTTAGGTATCATCGTTGTGAATTTCAGTTGTCTGTTCCACCAGATCGTTATACCAATGAGAGTGGCAAGCTGATTGATGTTGCTGCTGCTCCTGTGGCTGTAAGTTGAATGGAATATCTAAGCATCTAACATGGAAATCAAATGATCTAACACACATGCACTTTGCCATTTTGTGAAGGTTTCTGAATTTTATGCATAATGCACTTTTGAGCATTCTCTTGTTTAAAATGTTTGGATGCTTCCTGTTTTAATCTGAGGACCATTGGCCCAATCCATTGAAAGAATACCAGTCTTTTCCAGATTAAAAATGCCTGTTGTTATTATTATTTGGTAGTCTACCTTTTTTGGTAGGTATTGGTAGGCTTTCATTTGTTTTAATGACAAATGAATCTGCACCTATTATCTTACTTCAACATCCATGTTTCTATGTCTTAAAAAGTCACGCAACTAATCTCAGTTTTAACGAAACTTTTTAACATCCTCATTCAACTTCCCCATCATCATTTACCTCTTTCTTTTAAAGCTTGTTTGTCTAATGCAATTCTTCTCATGCCCCTACTGCTCTGACCATCCATGTCCAAAGCAGTACCTACATAGGTAAAATTTTTCACCTGCTCTTGTTTTTGCCCTCCTATTTTCATGATTTTCATCTATTCTTAATATATTCGAGGCCTTCTTCTTAATCTATTCTACACCTTCTTTTAATCATATTCTCAGTAATTCATGGATTGTCCTTTTCTTATTGACTGAAATAGAGAGAAGGGATATCAAAATTCACAAACAAAACTATGGGAACGATAGTTTTGTTTGTCGCTTTCAATATATCTTTCTTGATATTCTCCCAATTTTCTTCTACTATATCTATATCACAGTTGTCACCCATAATTTTCTATACTACCTCCTGCCATTTCTTTCTTTTAATCCTGGTTAATGCTTCTGCATTCCATTTTTTTGTACGTACTTCCTTTTTCAATGTCTTGAATCTGATGTTACTCCTTGTGAATACTAAATTATGATATTTATCTGTATCTGCTCCTAGTAAATTGTGTGAATTGATTATGCTGTTCCTAAATCTGTGTCTAACTATAATATAGTCTTAAGCTGTAACCTGTCTGGCTACCTAGGCATTTTCTATGTTTATCTGAGTCTACTGTGATGTTTAAATCAGGTAGGTGTCCATTATTATTATACCCTGTGTACTGCAGAAGTCTATTGCTTTTCCTCCCGAGTTATTTCTTGTTCCTAAACCATAGTCCCCTACCTCACGACTATTTCTCCCTTTGCTTACCATTTTGTTCCAATCCCCCATCACTATTAAATGCTTCCCTCCACGAGCACCATCATTTACTTCCTGTAATTGATTGTGGAACTCATCTAGCTCTTTCTCACTTAGGCTACTGTATTTTACTGCATATAAGACACCTTTTTTCCCAAATTATAATAAAAAAATTCTCTTTGTTTGAAGGTTTGAACTCGAAGGTTAATTTTCAATACTAAATGTCTTTTTTACTCCAGATGGTCCATCTCTATTGACTACATCATATTTTCTTACATATAATGTTTATTATTCAATCAAAGAAAGTTTTAGTTGATGTTGCTCACTTCCGTGATGTATTTTATCCAAACTGATCGTAGCAAAACAGCGTAGAGTCAACAAGGAATTATAATTTAAACTGGTGGGGTGTTGCACATTCCCGCACACTGTTAAAACTTTTTTCCTGTGTATTCCTCTCTAAAATAAGTGTGCATCTTACATCCCATCTAATATACTTGTTGGCATAAATAGAAGCAATAAAGGTGTTTCTAATGATTATGATGATCATATCTCTGTTTGTCTTAATACTTCTGCTAATTCCGATTTGTCTATTGAATTTCACAATGAAAATGGGATTTGGTTTTTTCTGCTTGACAGAGTTGTAAATTTAGCTTCAGTTGAGCCAACTGAAATCTCTTCTATTTCTGTATTGCCTGTCTTAACATGCATTTATTTAGATGATTTGGCTACGAATGCTGCACATTAGGGAATTAAATTCCCTAAGCCCAAATATGCCATATGCCTTACAGAAAATACACTCATGTCTTTCGGAAGACAAATTCTTTCTCATTAATGAACAGACTACTTGAGGATATGTTAGATACAGGGGTCCTATTAGAAGACAAGCTAATAACAGCCTTTTGTGCCTTCTTGATTCCAAAAAAGAATGGAACAGCTCATTTTATCCATGATATTTCCCGATGGATGCGTTTTTACTCAGAGCCAAAATATTTATTTTCATAGTGGCAGAATCCCTTCATAAGATGCCTCATAATTCTAATAAAATTAAGATTTGTAAACACTTCTTTGTCTAGCTCAAATTTTCTTTCAGTGTTGCTCCTAATCTGCTCACTATCTCTCAAATATTTCCTAGTTGTTTAACTATTCTACCTCTTCTAGTTTTGTCCCCTGGCTTACTTTTTCTCCAGAATCTCATTGCAGCCATTTTTTTCTGATAAATTCTTAATTCATTCATATCGCAAGATCTGGTTCTTCAAGGTGCCAATTAGTGATTGTAACTCTTTGGCCAACTGGCTAACAAACACCTGGGCATTCACAAATGTATCCGAGTTGAAGGGATCCCGACTTTTTTTCACTCCAGCCTCTGGCCTTTCATATTCCTCCTCTATCCTTTCTTTTAAATACATATTGAAAAGCTGGGACTAAATTGTGATCTGACTCTGCTCCTAGGAAACTGTGTGAGTACATAATTGTATTCCTAAATCTATACCTAGCCATAATGTTATCTAACATAACTCTTTCCATCTCCTGGAATTTTCCATGTGTACCTATGTATACTGTGATGTTAAAATCAGGTGCTAGTTATCAAGAAGATATATCAAGCAAAGCTCTTATAGTTTTCTACCCCCAATCATTCTTTTCTTCTAAACTGTACTCTCCTTCCCCACCCCAATATCTCATTTCCCTACCATTGCCTTCCAATCCCTCATCACAGTCTAACGTTTTATTCCACATACATGTGTGATGATTTCATCTAATTGATAATATACTCCATCTCTATCTTCCTCTGTATGACTGGTAATCAGCACTAAACGTGGATTACCAGATTGACCAGATCTGCTCTTATATGTATCAGTACTAATTAACATTCACCTACACCACATTTACTCTCCTTCTCCCAAGTTTTCTATCTAATACTATGGCTACCCCACATGGACACTTTGACCCTCCAGTATACAGGATGTCTTCCTCTCTCTAAATACTGCTCCAGTAATCCTCACTACCTTCCCGTCTCACTTCTCATAGGCCTAACATGTGTATTTTTCTCTCTCTGGCTCTGACATGATATTTTACAACTTTCCTGTCCCCAGCATCTTCCTAGCATTTCAAGTCCCTATTTTCAAGATAGAATTTTACCTTTGTCTTCCTTCCTGCTGTCATCTCAGCTATATGACGATTTCATTTGATGATGGCAACAGAGGCCTTGCCTCCTCTGCTGCTGAGCACAACACTTGGCCCCATGAGCATAGCCCCGTAGTTGTCAGTAATCATTCTCATAATTTCGTCCATCATGGTTTCTTGGGATAAATAATTGAGTTAGTTTGCCATTACCTTCCTCAATGATGTTTTTAGAATGATACCACCACTTTAAGGCCACCTTGTAATTTTCACACATGTAGTTTGGTAAATGGTGATAATAAATGCTAAAATGGTTCATTTTGCCATTTTTAAACTAATTCAATTCTCTTCTTTGAGTATCATTGTATTTTATTGGCTACTAGGAATCGTTGAATTCCTAGAAAATCTAAACCAAGCTAAAATCTTTGTAATGAGAAAGACAAAAGGTGGAAGAGAGAAAAATTTGGAGAAAAGCCAACGTTATTCTTGCCCACAAGAAAGTAGGCCTTTGAACTCACTCAACAGGAAGTGAATTGTTTTGAAATTATTAATAGAGAAGCATTTGGCAAATTTTCATGCTCCTTTCTGGGTGTAGTAAATGTAACTAGAATGCAATGTGTGCTTCATTTGAGATTTTTTTTCAAAATTTTTTATGATTTTTTTACAATTTCAAATAATATTTTCTCATTTCCACTTTTGCAAGAGAAATTAACTAAATTATATTTTTGGGGCATATAATAGATAAGTAATTTACCTGAACATCTCCACTGATGATTTGTGTGCTAGAGTTTGTCTTTCTTATTCTATCCTTCATCTGCAGGTTCCTGATTTTTCACTGCCACTTTCCAAATCAGTGCTACTTCTTTGAATTTCACTCTTGGCTCAGTAATCTAGTGGTATTGACATAGAGGACCTATTGACAAGGGATATTATTAACATTAATTTATTCAAATTGAAACTCAATTCAAGAAATGTTGGTTGAATTAAATTTGAATGACATTCATAATAGGTTATTTTTCTATGCTGAAACGGCAGTACATGTAAAAAAGTTGGTAGTAATCCCCCTGATTTTTAATGAAAATAAAAATAATTACACCAATAATTTAAGTCAAGAAAAAGAATTATTCATATTTCTTGGTTGTAACTATATTTTTTGGGCTTATCTTTATTCGGTTCAAGATATCTTTGCCAATGCCCAAAAGTGGTCACATCCATACTGAAATATGAGGTCTTTCCAGAAAGGATCCAGTTCTTCAATATTTTGAGAAAAATATCATATGTAGAACAATGAGGCCTTAAGTCTCTTACAAAGAACTCGCCTTGGGACTTCACACACTTATCCAAATATCTCTTCCACTTTTCAAAACAAACAGCTAAGTCCCATTTCAGGATGGTCGTCAGCTGCCTCTTTGAATTCTCCTTTATCTCATGAACCTACTGTTGGGAAGACTGAACTTCAATAAAGTCACTGTTTTGACCCCATAGTAAGCAATATAGTTTTAATATTTCATTGTAGGTACTGCTTTAAAAAAAATTCCTAAATGAATCCTTTGGGATGTTGCCCCTCCACTAAGACATTGCATCTTTCCTGTTAAAATCATGAGTAAAAAAATTTACATTCATGCCTACTTAAATGTCCAAAGTTTGAGAGACATGTTAAGACCTGGATGATAAATCACAGAATGAATGAGGTTGCTATTTCAACAAATTAGATGATTTTAACTGAAGTGAGAAAATTAGCGCTAGATATTTATGTTCCAATTTTTCTGGGACATCGTGATGCAAGGTATTTATTGAGAGAAATGGTCTGTGCATAAATACCATAGCTAAAATGGTACAAAGACTATCACTTGAATATGAAATGAAGGTTAAAGGGCACTAACTCATAACGTCACATTGATGGGAAGAATGAATCTGCAATCGATTTATATTGTCTGTGATTGGTTGAAAAAGTCCTGGCAGAAAGTTAAAAGTCATAATGTCTTTTTAAATTTGTGGAATTAGCAATGCAGTTTATGAAAGTGAAGATGACATTGTGCATGAGGAAGGTGAAAATAATGGAGGAAATGATTTAGCAGCAATGATGACAACATTTTGAGATCATTTTGAAATGTTGATGTAGCTGCTAATTTTTAAGTGTAATTTGTAATGTAAATCCGCTATCTTCATATTAATTATTAAAATTAAAATTTTTTATCCTTTTCTGTTTGACCCATATATTTTTTCCAAGTTCTAACCTGAAAAATCACAGTGTTTTCCCTTGTGAAATAGAGTGAAATAGTGTATTTGCTGGAGAAAATAATTAATAGTTGTTTGTGTCAAATAAACTCTGAAACATTGAAAATTGTTACTGTATAAATGCCAATTTGGTTCCAATTGTTATCAATTTTCAATGCATCAACCATATGAATAAGCACGGAGTAGAATGGGATACAAATAGTTTTAATCTAATAGAAATATGTTCCTACAGTGATATAAATGCTTTACTAAGTACTCAGTGATGAAATGTGGTTTATGTTTTGATTGAGAACTCCCATTATATATGTATGCATATTCCAAAATTTCACGTTTCAGGAGTTGAGTGCTCCAATCAATATATTTCCTGCATTGTATGCCTGGAAGAATACATATGCATTGTATTGATTCTCGTATTTTCATCATTGCATGCCATGAATTTGGCCTTGGTGTATTGTGAGCCAACTGTGTCACCGCAAGGTGACACAGTTGGCTCTCTGATGGCTATATTCAAAAAAATTTCTGAGGTAGCTGAGGGAAGGAAAAGATATGGGAAAAAGGGGGAATGGATGACCATGCTTGAATGGCTATTGCATTTGATTGATAGTTCATTCTCAAAAATGGCAAATATTTCCCTTTTATCGGTTGCATTCTTATCCTTATTACTCTCTGCTTTTCCATTATATCCCTGTATCTTCTATCTATAACCCTGTATCCTAATGGTTGGGTGTATAGGGGTCTTTGCAGATTTATTTTATAGGGGAAGGATTCCGGATACCCTCATTGGAGGAGGAAGTGTTGGTGGTTATTGAAATATTGATTTATGGAATTAGGATTATTGCAGATTCGATGGCAACTATTAGAAAGTGAGTTGGGAAGTAAGCATTTGGTTTGGGAGGAATGGCAGCTGCTGTGATGAAAGAAAGTACTGTTATTTGTTTTTGTAGGTTTGATGTAGACAGCATTATAAAAATTATTATTTTTGAAGAAAATGTCCACATCAAGGAAAGTTATTTTAGAGAAGGAAATGGTGGAGGTGAAGGAAAGAGAGTAGGGTGGAGATGGAGTTTAGGGGTTAATGTACCATGTGAACAGAGAAGGAAAAATGCCATCATTGAATTGGAGCCAGATGAGTGATTTCAAGGGATAATTGAAGAGTAATATATATTGGACAGCAATAATTGTTTGTTTTAGTCTGATTTATGATAATTTAGAAGTATAAGCATAACTGTAGAATTGATTAATATCATAACATGGCGTCCATTGTCTATTATGGCTTACACTTTTTTTAATGCCATAATTTCTCATTTCCTTTGACAGATAACAGCTTATACAAAGTGGGATACTATTTCGGAGCAGCTGAAACCAAGTGAAAGACCAGTTGTGTTGAACAGGGCTTCATCCACAAATACTACTAATCCGTTTGGTTCAACTTTCTGTTATGGTTATCAAGATATCATTTTTGAAGTGAGTAATTCATAATTTTTAATTATGATGAGCACCCAAATGAATTTCAGTAATTCAGTTGCATAATTTTATTTTGAACACTTTTCAAACCCTCTTCACAGAAATTTTATTTTTTTTATATTAATATATAGAATTCAACTAGGAATTTCACACTTGTATTTCCATTACAACAGTGTAACAAGAGAATGTAGCATCCTGATTTTGATAAAATGTAAAATATGATTATCCTTTTCTTCATCTAACGTTTCTCTGATGGATTTAATCTCAAGGATATCACTCTGGAAATTTTTGTCTAGTAAATGATTGTTTAATAGGACAAGATTTTGTAAATGCAATAAACTATAAGAATGTCTTAGATAATATATAGCAAGAATAAATTACTACAAGGAGAACTAGAAATAAGTATTATGGGTGCTACAGGGTGTGTATTTATTTTTTGAATGTTCATTTATTATAAATCAACACTCCTAAAAGTTACTTATATTTGGACTAATACTGTTCTGATAAAAAATATTTAATGACTGTACAGTCAAGTTAATGTTGAGGTGTCTATCTATTTTTATGAAAATGTCTAGTGCAAACAGGAGTTTTGGTAAACACAAGCACAAATTTTGATATAAGTGGATAAAATTGCATTTAGGGGAAAGAAGGTTCCCAAGGTTTTATTTAATGTACAAAACATTTAGAACTGAGTTGATATTTTAGTTCGAAAAACTCTGCCAAATTATGGCAAAAGTCAAGTTATGAAACCTGCCAAGCAACCAGGATCTTCTTGGCTGAATCATATGCCATGAATAATTCTAATTATGTTGGTGAAAACATTAACAATTTCCTCTGTAAATAAATACAGTAGACCTCCCAAATATTTAACATATGATGAAAAGTCATGTGATTATTACTAAAACCTATCTAAATGTCAGATGTAATGCGCCCAGATTGAGACAATCTTAATGATGCCTTTTTCAAAAATATTTAATGAAAAGACAAGGGAGTGATATTTAAATGGGTTTTAATGAATTGTTGGGTCAGGATGATTTTCCTTGTATCTCTTTGTGAAGTCTCTAAGTGAATGCAATTTAATTTATTACACCACCCATTACTCTTCTATTAATAATTATGTCATCTATGCTGGTCCTTGGAGCTTACATTGTGGAAAGCTATAGTGAATAGTCAGTTTCAGTTATTAAATTTAGTTGTGCTTGTGAAGTTAAAAATGCTATATTTAATAAAACTCTGTAGGAGAGATTTCTTTGAGATGACTTCTGTGAATTTCCTGAGTTGGCGGTAAACTTGATTGGTGTAGTCCCACCAAAAGAGTTTTTTCAAAACTCCTGGTCAATTTTCATCTTTCATAAATGTCGTTCAACATTTGCAACAAAAAAATTGCATATTTGGAGTGCAAGTTCATCTGACCCGAAAGCAAAAAGATTGCATAGAATGCATTTTCACTGCTTACATGTACATAAGGTTTTTAGCTCCCACTGCCCCTGCTTAGTAATATCAATTAATAAATTTATTGTTTAAAATCACAAGGCAGAAGTGAAAATTCACATGGTGTCTTTTATAAATTGCAGGAGGGAAAATGGAAATGTAAAATAGATTAGTCAAATGATGCATTGCAAAATTGTGAAGCATTTGGATAGGGAAGGCTATGAAAGACAAGACCTATATTATTATTCAAACCATTGCAACAATTTCAGAGTGTAAAAATCATTGGTGAATGATTTTTACGCTCTGAAATTGTTGCAATGAAATGAATGTTAGCTGATGACTCCGTTAAAAGTTACTGTTGAGGCATCTCCTGCAGTTTCTTGAAATTATTCAAACCAGTTTATTTTGCTCTTATGTGAACTATTATATACATGTATTCCTCATTACATCTTAGACTACCAGTGGTAGTTTACAAAGTCCTACTTTGGATTATGTAAAATGATTTACATATGGAGTTACTTAACCTTATAATTGAGTTCTTTCAAGGTATCATTTCATCATGCAATTTTTTTATGTTAAGAACTACTATTAATGCAGCCTCATTTTTTTATTTCAGGTTATGCCTAACAACTACATTGCGTCAGTGACGCTTTATGCAAGTGAGAGCCCTCAGCACCATGGGGTATGACAGTGGCTTTCTGCCACCTGCCTCGTATTGTCAGGGAGGTATTGGCAATTTTAAAACATGACAGTTGCAATATCGCTTTTTTCACCAGTTCTCTCATTGTTCTGTCTAACAAAGCCCAAGTTTTACCATATTGTAGAGGGCTTGATGATTGGGTTCTTTTTTTTTTGCTAACCTCTTCTTGCCCAGTAAAAAAATATTCTTAGAGCTTTTTTGCTAAGAAGCATGTGCTAAGTTGGATGCTTTGCAGTGGCACCCTCTAGCAGTGAGTTGTACAAATTTGTTAAGTGTGTGTGTCAGTCAAAACTCAGGAAGCAAGAAGTCTTTATCAGTTTTCGATAAAATATGATTTCTAATAGGAAGTTTTATGGTGAACCAGTTAGCCTTGAGTGTAATTAACTCCATTTAAGGAATGAAATTTAGATTTAGTGAGATGAAAAAGTGTGGAAGGATGTATCTACCAAGTTTTCAAATCAGGTAGGGTGAAATGCAATGATCTCTAAGAAACAAAAATATTTCCATTACTCCAAAGAAACCTTTCTGCTTATCTATAGGTTATTTATAGGTACAGTCCTGGACACACAAAGTGTTCAACTTCCCCAAGGCAATTCACAGTTGCCAAAGGGACAATTAAGAGTAATTAATAAAAGTCTCAGAACACACTGCCTTGTGGGAGAGAGAAGTTAGAAATGTTATGGTTTTTGAGAAAGGATTCAATGGTTAAAAGAAATGGTGAAATATGAATGATTTATATCCCCAGTGTATTGAAGAATCTCTTTACGTGGGATATCATACGAGATCTGTAAATTAAATAATGAGACTGTTTTTTTTTCATTCTAATAGAATTACAATTTTATATTGTCACCCTCAAAATAACTTCCTTCTGAGGCCACACAGCACTGGAGGTGGTTCTTCCACTCCTTGTAGCAGTGCTGGAACTCGGATACTAGAATAGCCTTCAGCTGGTCGGTTACAGAATGTTTTCGACTGTCCCAAAATGAGTTCCCTTGAGGTGATTTTTCAACTTCAGGAAGAGAAAAAAGTCACAAGGACTCAAGTCAGGCAAATAAGAAGGCTAAGGAGCCACAGGAATGTTTTTTTTGGCCAAAAACTACTGGTCCTTTTGGTCTTGCGAAAGGTTTTTTGAACCATCTTTGTGCAGATTTTTCCGATCTCCAATTCATTGGTCAAAATCTGATGAATGGTGGTGTGAGTCAAATTCAACTCTTCCCCGATCATTCTGACTGTCAACTGACAATCTGAACGCACAAGATCCTGGATTCTGTTCACATTTTCTTTAGTTCTTGAAGACAAAGGCCCTCTGCTTTGTGGTTCATCTTCACTCGACTCTCTTCCTTCTGAAAATGCCTTAAACCACCAAAAAACCTGGGCTCTTGACAAAAAATTATTTCTGTAGGTCTGCTGAAGTTAAGCAAGTGTTTCCATTGTACTGTGCCCAAGTCTGAAGCAAAACCTGATCGATGATACCATTGCTTGAAATTGATGTCACTCATTTTAAGTACACAATAGAAAAAACTTTTCACAAAAAAAATCGCTACAGAGAACCAAATTACTTGAGTGAGTTCAAACCTGTACTGAAAGTGGATCACATGTTCCCCTGCCACCCCTCCAAGCCCAGTACCTCCAGTGTTGCCAGATGAAACACTACGTTGCCAGTCCCATTACTTCATTTACCGACCTCGTACAAGAAGCATAGAAGTGTTGGATGGTGTTGAGCATTTTTCTCACCAATTTGTTTATATGTGTTCTCTCTCCTTGAAAATTATTTGTCATATTATACGGTGTCTGTTCCCTCTCCTGAAAAATTTTCATTGGAATCTCATTTCATCTGGTTGTACTTTTGTCCCACCAGTCTTGTAAGCGAACCATACCGATAGAAAGAAATAACAGGGTTACCACATTCTGATTGTTCTATGAAATCTTGCTGGAAAAATTGATGGTGCTGGGATTACTGAACATTTTTTATGTCCTGGACTGTGCCTTATGTTTTTCATGGTTCTTCTCTTGGTGGCATCTTAGAGAAGCCATGGTTCAAGTCCTATTATAAAAAATTTCATGAATCTATCTCATGGGTGTCTGTCTGTAGTTTTATAAAAGAGTTTTTCAGAATGCCTTTGCAGGCATATAGTACCACACCTTGAAGATCTGCATAGTGTGTTCGGTACATAAGATACCCAGAAAAATAAAGGAAAAAATATTAAGCTTATAGATTGTGATTTATCAGTGGATGTGACTATTCATTTTTTCTCATATCTGAAACATTGTCAGAGTGTACATATATTTTTTGTTACTGTTTGCATACTAAGGGACCATAATCAAATCTGAGGTATACATGGAAATTGTTTAATTTGCCTTTTGAAAATTGGTTAGGTATTCACTACTCTTGATCCAATATTGTTTGCCTTCAAGTGGCATCCTGTTAAGTAATTCAACGGAAATGTATGATATCCAGTTGCATAAGTATTGTTTTGTGTGATATACATTTTTGTAGGCATACGCCATTTCCATTGTAAGTTATCACTAGCCATGAGTAGATGTATAAGATGAGAGCTAGTCAATAGTCTTGAACTGTGATGTCTTATTATGCATTGATGTTGGCCAAGTTAGCCATTGTATTGGCTCATCCAGTCTGCAATCAGTGGGAAGTTTGGCTTCCTCACAGAAGCATTGCATTTCAAACAAATTGTGTAGGAAATTGTAAATTTCTTTGTGCAATGCATTGTAAGGCATTTTGTATTCTCTACTTTTTTGATAGTTATGCTAGGCTGTAAAATGGCCCAGTCAGGTATGCTGCATGTGGTATTGTATGCCAGAATCTTATGCTGTTTCGTGTGATGTTCTGCACCCCATGTGTGTGCATATCATTGAGAGGCCAAGTGAGGCAAGACTCTAAGGCATTTAGGTCCGCAAAATATAAATGAAGAAAAAAATGCCCAAGTGATGTGTGTTACATTGTGTTTTATCTAATTCTGTTCTTAGTGCCAGTATGCCATAGATTTTAATGTCATAAAGGGATATCCTATTCTTACAATTTCAAAGAAACATTTTATCTTCAAAATTTATTATAATTGTAGCACAATAAGGAGTATTTCCATAATGTTGTTTCTTCTCAAATGATAACAGAGAAGTACTTTGGTGATCAAGGAAATATTTGTGACATTTTCACTTATGCCATTGACTTTAAATAATGTGCACAATGTAAAAAATCACCCAAAATGAAAGCCACTAATTATCCTTTACAATTTTAATGCCTATTAGTATGTAATTAGTTGCTCTATAATTACCTAACCTAGATAACTTGTGATATTTTCCTGCATGTGACTCTGAAACAAAACAAATTGTATAGGGTAGCATTCCTTTAAACAAACTAAACATAAAAAACTATTGTTGGTGGTGGATCATTGGGTTGTTTTTTACTTCTATTACATTCTAAACTTGTTTTGTTTCTTCAAGTTGATTTGCAAATAGATAAAAAAATGTGATTCATTGCCTGTGATTGACTCATACTAATATTTCATAATTATGTATTGCCTCATGATTATTATTTTCATTTCAACTCAAATTTTGTTCCTCAGTGTACATATATTAATATATATATCAGTCTATCTTGATTTCTTATTTATAATCAACCGATGTATTCTTGTGATTTTCAAGCATATGTTCCATGTTTATTGGTATCAACATGGACATATGGGAAGCTTTTTTATGGCTAACTCATATTGCTGATGTTTTGCACTCATCTACCTAAGCATCCTTACCAACCAAAAGATTCCTTGGTTCTAATTTAATCCTAAGTGCTGTGTGTTTGGTATCCATTTTTAACTGCAACCCTCTGTAAATGATGGTAGGACAAATCAACATAGTGTTTTTTACGACAACTTTGCAGTTCAAAGTTATGAAATCCCAAATGCTGTGATGTAAGATTAGACAAGCCCTTAAAATTGCTTCTTGTTTGTTTCAAGTTTTTACTTATCTGCTCTCCAGGTTTTATTAAATGCTCAAGTGAACATTGAGGTAACCATATCTGTGGTTGTTGTTTAATGTCAATCAGCAATTCTTCTGGAAGTGAATGTGTACTGTAGTGTTCTTTGACATTATAAGGTGGAGTTATACCATTTACCAAACTGTGAGCATCCCTGCTTAACTTCTATGTATTTATTTTTTTAATATTTTATTTTGTAATATGCTATAATATTATAATTTTACCGTTGTTTGCACTCCAGAAAAGGAAGCCATTTTATTGAATTATTTGTTCCATTTTTTGGAAGCAATTGAGTTAAACATTTTTTATAGTGACTATCTTTGTACTATCTTTATGCTATGTGTAAGCATAACAGAGTATCTCAGAATTGTGAGAGTGATCCATTTATTTGGTATTTTTGCAATAATAATTGTCTGTCAGTGCTCTGGTGAGTAGCAGTGACTTCCAAACTTTTATAAATAAAATTTTATGAGGTGTAAATTCAAAACTTCCCTTACCATTACACTGTCTGGCACAGACATATATGTACATGCTGCCCCAAATTGTGTATCTTCCTATTGAGTGTAATTGAAGTGTGAGATAAGGTAGTTCTTATCAGTCATTTATTTAAATCAAAAGTGTGAAAAATGAAGTGCCAACGATGAAGTAAAGCCTATAAGTTTGGAATCATAGGAAAAAGAAACCTGGCATGGGATATAATTTTCCAGCAATTCTTATTTGTCAATGCTCAAAATTTTGAAATTGTCATAGTTATTGTTACTCAGAATAACCTCAGAAAGAAAATAAAGGTGAATTTTTAAAATTATATTCCTATTTGATTGTTTCATTTGAATGTTTTAAAATATGCCAACCTGTGAATCAGTAGTTCTATGTCTTAATATAGACGTGATGAGCTTCCAAATGAGGAGACAATCAATAGCCAAAATTTATTTGAACGTTAATATTTAAGATAAATATTACCATGGTTTTGTAGAAACTTATGAAAATTAAGGATGATATCTTGTGGCCATGACTTATCAGATGCATTTAAACATTGACAGAATGTTTTGAAATTGTAGATTATAAGGCCAAACCATATTAAAGCCAGAGAAATCAAGGTAGGTGGGAATAAACTATCGGCAATATATTGGAATTTACAATTACTGAATATTTCCACTCCATTCATGTAATGTAGGGAAATCTGCTCTTTTTCCTATTTGTGTCCGTCTGTGTGTGTTATGGTTTTTTGAGTGTGATTGCTCAAAAACTATAAGCCTGTCAATGGGAAATAAAATTCTGGATTTAATAATTTTATTAGCAGTGGAAAACTGATTTAATTATAACCAAAATCTTTGAGCAGTGCACTTTTACTGAGGATAGTTATAATTGTTCAATTGATTTTATTTTTTATAAAAGCAAATTTATCAGATGCCGATACAACTTTCCTCTACAGTTTTTAAACATATTTTCCCTTAAATTTATATACCTTTAGAATTATATAATATAATTATTTTATAAAATTCTAAAAATAATAATATATATTTCATGAAAATAAATATATATAGAATAATAAGAATATTGATTGTTTTCTCTTTTAAATTTTTAGGAAATATTTTGAATTATTTGAATTTTTTCTCATATCTCAGTTTTACATGAGGAATATCTATAGATAATACGTAATTTCGTAAAAAAAATAAAATCTTTCATATTGTAACTATCTGAATCCTACTTTTTTAAATATACTGTAATTGAGTTCAGTCAGACTAGTTAGTCATCATGCATTTTTACTGCTTAAGTGTTGCTTGCAACAAACTGATGATCATAAGGAGTGTTGAGATGTGAAAGAGAATTTTGTAGAGTATATATAATGGAATTTATAAAATGTTGCCTTCTGCTGTTAGCTCATGACAACATCAAGGATAAAGCAGAGAATGTTTGGAGTACATGCCATTAATCAAATACAGGTATACACAGTATTTCTGAGTCATGGGTAGTTTTACCACCTCTATACACAACCGAGCAATTATCTGGATAAATTCTTTGAGTGGATTAGAATTTCATTCAGGGAATTTGATTTTATGACACAATGGATAACGAAATACATTAGAATTTAAAAAATTATTGATGAGTGATCTCTCCTGAGGTAAGATTGGTAGCCATGGTAAGTTGAGAGTAAACCAATCTCAGTTTTTTGCTTCAAAACAGCTGTATGATTATTTTTTCATCTATTTATCACACAATATTATTTATTCAGAGGTACAAGCAAGTTATCTTTCATACGAAGAGTTGCAAACATATTTAACCTCAAATCTCTAGATGAACTATATGGACTAATATGTACTTGTATTACTGTAATTTACCCCTATCCTAACATTCTACCTAACACTGTTCATCCTGAATCTCCATCCGCCACTGGCACCTAAGTGGTCTGACACACGCACAAGTTGCAGATTAGTCACCCATCCCTCTAATTTACTCTTATTTTCTGCAATGCATTCATTAATTCTACCTAATTCACACTATCAAATGTCTTTTCAAAATCTACAAATCAGACAAATAGGTATATCCTGACTGTATTTTCTGTTTTGTTGTATAAGTGACCTCATTACTGCTGTGCCATCACACCTTTCTGAAGCCAAACTGATAATCCCCTTGGTAATCATTTTTCCTGCTTTCCATTATCTTTTTGATTATCCTGATAACCACTTTAGCTGTACGTAAAATCAAACTTATTATTCTGTAAACCTCACAAACTTCACATGTCTTTGCCTTTTCCGGAATAGGGACTAACAGTGATCAGATGAAATCTTCTGGTCAAATTCCTCACTCATAAATGCTACTAATCAGTCTACACAACTCTTCCTCCCACATTTTCCTAAACCTTAGTTGAGTTAATTAAAAGCAGTTCCGCGAGAATGTTGTCTAGCCCTACAGCATTATTTGATTTGAACTCCATTAATGCCCTGTCTATCTCACCAACAAATATGCCTGGACCTAAGCTATCTCCATTGAAATCATATATCTAAACTGCTATTCTAACTATAAATTCTATGTCTAAACTACTGGCGTATTATCTTTATCAAATTGATCCTTTATATATTCTTTCCATTTCTCTTGAATCTTTTTTGGTGTGATTGGTACATTTTCTGCCATATACGTGTATTTAATAGTGTGTACACTATTACCTTTCTTACTTCCTGACAGTGCTTCCACCTCCCTGTACAGTGGCCCCATTTTGCCCTTCCATTGTAAGCTTTCCATGTCCTCGCACGGTGTCTTCCACCATGATTCTGATGCTCTATTTGCATTTCACCTCAGTTTATTATTCAACTCTTTATACTTCCTTCTACCTAACTCTGTGTTCTTCCATTTCCTTCTCTGGTATGTCTTTCTAATCATCTTTCTCACAATCCATGATTTCCTTACCCTTATCATAATTAGTTTTCCTTATATCTGTTTCCTGTTATGACCTGTTGAATGGTACACCTGACCTTGAGGATGTATATGACATGGAATGTTTCTATAAATGGAAGAAAACTTCTCAGAAAAAGAATATCATTTTACCCTCCCTTTGCATTACATCCTCCACATATTTTCAAGTAATCTACTTTTTTACTTTGTAACCAGTCTTGCTGATTATATAGTGCGGTCTCAAATGCTTATCGAAGACAAGGAAGAAGCAAGACCTTCCATCTATTGGTGTGTGTGGAATTGGATATTTCCTTCCTTCATGAAATGGGGTAGATCTGTTTACTTCTGATCTTTTACCAGTATTGTGTGTAATAGAATCTTGAGACTCAGATCTAAGATTTCATTTATTTGGTTCATGAAGAGCATCAGTCATTGGCAAACTTCATAAGCTCAAAGTAAGGCCACCACTAATTAGGAAATGCTCTAGTATCAAACTTGAGTGTAGGATTTTTCTATAATTCTTTGTTAAGATTATTTTGAATGTTATTTAATTTCTTCTGTTCAAACTAGGTAACACCTAGAAAATGATATTCTTAAAGGTATTACCTGTAATTGTAACCAAGCACATGGTGAAAAAATATAAATGGCTTATTACAGCTGTTAACAATAATATAATATGATCATGTAAATTATGTTGGCCCTATTTTAAATTTTAGCTTGTAAAATAGCCTCACAAGAATAAAATAAATATAAAATAATAGTCAGAGTTTTTACTGATATTGAAATATTTGTAAATCTAAGTAAGTATTTGCTATGCTTCTATACTTGTTGGGTTGAAACAATAGGCTTTTAAATCAGCCATTGATATATCTTTACCTTCTAGTCACCCAATGAAGGAAACTTCCCTATTTTCAGGTTAAAAATTTGAGTCTGTGTTGCCCCTTTAATATATGTGGTGTCATTCACCTTTACCTACAGTATCCAGAGACTCACAGTACTAATAAACAGGGGCATCACGTAGTTGGAGTTTGAAATAACATGGGTCAGCTTGAACATGATCAACCAAATATGGCAAAATGGGTGTACCCACTGGTTTTAGCCAATCTCTCAATGCAATGAATAATCTTTTCAGAACTTCCTCTTCAGTTACTGTATTAAGAATGAAATTCAACAAGGAGTTTAAAAAATGAAATGTTAAATACTATACTAATGCTTATTTGCACACCTGTAAATTGATGTAATATGCCCTGTACATATATTCTGCTTGGAAAGTTAAAAGATAGTAGAACCATGCACATCTCAGAAGAATTTATTCAATAATTTATCATGCTCTCTAAGAAATGGCATTGCCTTGTCAATTCAAGTTTTTCTTATTATCAAATAAATGTCTAGTTCTCACTTTTATAAATATGTTGGTCCTTTCCTTGAGTTTCATTTTCAGAATTGGAACATCTTTAAAAATGCCAGGTCAAGTGAATACAACTATCATTGCATAAAAGAAAAGTCTCACAGTTTTACAAGATATAATTTAGTGGATACCTTTCCTTAGTGGATTACCTTTCCTTACCGCATTTCATGAGAGGCTGCCCTGTGCAGCAGGAATAAATTTTCACCATTTACCATTACCATAATTGTGAAGTGAATTATGGTATAATGTTCAATGTTTGTCATGATAAAACTTTTGAAACATAGCTGAGGAACATTTTAACAGATTTAATTGTATGCTATAAATATTTTCTAAGCAATTCTTTTTTGCATCAAGAGATTAATATTCCTTTCTCCTCATTGCTATAATGTGATTCCCACAATTGGATATTCCATTAGTCTATGTCTATAGGACAAATACCAGTATAAGATAAGGTTACAAGTTTTGGCCTCTGATGGATAAGTACCAGTTAGATCATATCATGGTTAGATATAGATTTAGGAACAGCATAATTAACTCACACACCTTCCTGGGGGTATATCTAGATTCAGATCCCAATTTTGTTGTGATGAACTGTTATAAAAAGAATCAGTAGGAGCGTGTCAAAGTGGAATGTTGAAGTATAAATGGAAGTAATACATAAGGAGTTCCAAGAAATACTTAATAAATATCTGAATGACAATAGGGGAATGAAAATGGTTTGAGAAAGGTGGGTGGTTCTTAAAAATGGGATAGAAAGAGTGACAACTCTCACAATTTGTACAAAATTCATTCATTGCTTGGAATTCCCAGAAAAAAAACTTTTAAAAGCTGAGGAAGGATAATTTGCAATAAGAGCAAAAAGTCTTCATGACTTCCTGAAAGATAAGTGCAAAAATGAAGAAGTACCAGCAATGGTACCTCAGGGAGGAGAGACAAGTGTCCAGAGAAATCCAAAGAAAGCAAGAAAAGTGGATGTAGGACATTTTGATTTGTGATGGAAGAATGTAGGTTGTGATAGAGTGGAGAATGTTGGGCAGCCAAGGTGGGGGAGGAAAAGAATATGCATAGTTGAATGAAATAAAGGGAGGCAAAAAGTATGCTCAATTAAAGAAGGGTTTATTGTAGTGCTGGGTGTCACATTGTACCATGTAAGTTAAAGCTTAGAAATGTAGCAGTGATTTGTGTCCAACCAAAACCTAACTGCATTGGCAGAATACCAATGAAAATTATATAATAAGTATGTAAGCATATGGGGAAATTAGATCATGTCTTATTATAGCCAGCACTAGTGCCATTAAGTCAATAAGACCTGTATGTGCTTTTCATAGCTTTGAAGCAGGCATTCAACACATAAATAAATGCATTGTACCCTGATGGGGTTTGGCATTCCCAATAAGCTAATATATTTGGTCAGCAAAAGACAGAATAACATCACGGTCAAGGATTGCTGACAATGCCAGTAAGTCTGATATAAAGGGGGGACTAGGCAAGAAGATGAGTTGCCAGCAGAAATCTTTAATATTGCTTTATATGTAGCATGTGAAGAAATTGAAGCAATGATGACCTATTTTCTAAGGCAGATTATATTATTTTTAAAACTAGACATAATTGGACACTACTATAAACGTTCAATTAACTGAAATGTGAATAAAGGTTAAACAAATTACTTGTAGATATTAACCTCATCATCCATAGTTGAACTGTATAAAATATAACCCTTGGGTAATTTTATATCAGTGCTCAATAAGTTTGGTTTGTACACTGGGGTTCACTTAGTCTCAGCAGATACACCAATTTTAGAGGGAGACTATAATAAATATAAACCCTTTGAAATATTAATAAATAATCTAATAGAAACTTGAATACATGAGTCAAAGGATTTTAACTGAATATTTTAGCTTGGCTTCCCTTGTTTCTTCATTCCCTTGAGCTCCCTTCAGAATGAATTCGGAATGTGGCAAGGACCTTATTAATCACACTGGACACACTTTAATCATTACAATTAAGTACGCATCAACAGAAGTTTTACTTCAACATTCTCATGTCCTTCAATTAACATGCTTGTGTCTGGTTAGTTCAAGTGAAGCATGAAACAACTTCCCTTCCAAACTTTAGGGGATATATTCGTGATTAAACATATGATTATCTATGTGACCATATATATTCATTTAAATGTAGAAAACTGCAAAAATGATACTTATTTATAATTACATGCATACCTGCATTTGTGTGATTAATCCAAAAGGCCACCTCCTTCGAAGTATAGGGACTCACATCACATAAATAATTCATCGCAATCGGTAATTTCTTAATTTACGTGAAAAAACACTCGAAATTTTCTTCCCTCATCAAAATTGGGCTTCTCACATTTTCCAGGATTCTGCTCTTGATAGAAAGGCGCCATCTGTCTTCCAAATGTCCGTAAAAAATAATAAATGGCAGTACAACGGTACTATATTGACAAAATTAATCACATAATCTAGTTGGGACAAAAACATGATAGAAATTTTCAGATGCATCGCAAATAAACCTCTACTCATTAACTTTGCACAACGGCATGGTATACTTTCCGAAAATTTCAAATTAAATGATGACCGATTTAACTTTAGAAATATGCAACGCCAATGAGAAAACATTTTTCCCGCTTTCGTGAATAACTGACTTTCAATGATCACGCGTTAAAAAAATCGAAACATCGCTAGCCGGCGAATTTCTGTTCAAATGAATGAGAGGCTGTCTTTTCCCTAATTCCCATAATATCCTCAAGTTACTATAAATACTTAAAGAAGTTTATGTGAAAAGAATCAACTTAAAACATAAAGGAAATTTCCAGGAGTAAGATGAGAAGGTAATATCTCAGATAGGTGTAAAATGCCAAAAAATCTTGTCAATATTATTTTATCTAAATAATTAGTTTGTAAAAGTGGATGTTATTTCTTTGTATACCGTCGAAATCTCAAGGTGATATTTATTTGAATTATAAATTATGAAAAGCATTATTATATTAATTTTAATATAAAATAAATATATTATATGGAAACATTACAATTACCTAGGTACCTGTTGTAACAGCACATACGAGTTGAGATTGCAGATTTGGAAAGGAACCGGCCCATTTACCTTGAATGTGTGAATTTCATATGCCATTGGGCTGAATATTGTGGGAGCGTTATTCTTCGATCAAGTTGGCCTTTTGGGTTGTTTACTATTGTGTGGGTATACCCCTGATTTATTCTTACTTTACTCATGTTTCTTCATTTCTGAGTCCTGATTTACTTTCAGCTGACTAGTTTTTACACTGTCTATGACTTAGTCTTCTTTTAGATGTTTCTATCTCTAATAGTAGCAAATATTTTCTAGTTTACCTTATTGACTACTTTTACCAAGTCTATCAATCTATTGGATCCCAATTGTTTATTTTCTATTGAGCCTGAAACCAAAGTAATTTATCTCTTAGGATAATAC
Organism: Hetaerina titia; assembly: GCA_037158775.1. Lineage (NCBI taxonomy): Eukaryota > Metazoa > Arthropoda > Insecta > Odonata > Calopterygidae > Hetaerina > Hetaerina titia. Next base: position 61,704,407 of record CM073772.1, on the reverse strand, counting down.
TTTTTGTTAGTTTTAAATTTATAATTTTTTGAGAAGACCTTTTTGTATTTCATTTATTTTTGTGAATGCTTCTCATTTACATCAGCAGTTCATATGTCACAAAGCTTATGACCTAAATGTTTACACATCATCTACTTCTTTTTCCTGGTTAAATAGGTGCAATAAGGTTCTTCTGAAATAGTATTTATTTTATCAACTATCAGTACTAACATTTTAACAACTTTATTAGTATTAACATTTATCAATGTTTAAGGACGATGCGAGGTGAGATGGAAGGATAGCAGGGATTACTGGAGTGATAATTATAGAATAATATACAGTGGCGGGAACGAGAGCCAACGAGGGGTTGCCGAATTATTAAATAAAGGGATAGGAAGAAGCGTAGTGAACATAGAGCAAGCAACTGATGGAATCTTACTCGTAGAGATTAAAGCAGAGCCGACGAACTTGATCATTGTTCAGGTACACATGCCACCGAGCAACCACAAGGAGGAAGAAGTCGATAGGATGTACGATGAGTTAGAGGATATCATCGCGAGTGTTCCTGCAGGGAAACATTTCATAGTGATGGGGGATTGGAATGCGACAGTAGGCGAAGGAAGAGATGGGGGTGAGGTTGGGGATTATGGGTTAGGCACGAGGAATGAACGCGGGGAGAAGGCAATTGAATTCTGCAGGAGACAGGGGTTAGTCATCACCAACACATGGTTTAGACACCACAAAAGGCATAGGTATACATGGAAAATGCCAAGTGATTCAGAAAGGTATCAATTAGATTATATTATGGTTAGGCACAGGTTTAGGAATAGTGTGATAAATTCACACAGTTTCCCAGGAGCGGATGCGGAATCAGACCACAATTTAGTTGTTATGAAATGTAATGTCCATTTCAAAAAGATAAGGCAAGGATGGTGGGTTAGGAAATGGAATGTAGAAGCATTAAATGGATTAATGAGGAAGGAGGATCAGCCGGCTGTAGAGAGAATGATGAATGACAGTAAAGAGCTGAGTACTATCAAAGAAAAATGGGAATGTGTGAAGACAGTGATTTCAAAAGCCGCAAAAGACACTATAGGAACCGTTAATGGGAAAAGGATAAGGAAACCATGGGTAATGGATGAGATGATTGCTAATATAGAGGAGAGAAGAAGATGGAAGAGTGTAAGCACAGAGTTAGGCAAAACGAAGTACAAAGAGTGAAACAATGAATTGAGAAGAGCCACAAATAAAGCAAAAGAATAATGGTGGAAAATGCAATGCGAGGATAGGAAAGTTCACAGAGGAAGGGTGAAATTGGTGTGCTATGCAGCAAGTTTAATTTACTATCGGGAAGTAAGAAGGCAAGATCTGCGCTAACAGTTAAAGATAAGTGGGGTAAGATAATAGTTGAACCAGAAAAAATCCAAGAGAGATGGAAGGAATATATAGAAACACTGTATGGCAGAGAACTTAGGCCGACAAGGTTAGATATAGAAAAAGAACATGACTTAGATAAAGATAGCTTAGGTCCAGGCATACTTGATGATGAAATAGAAAAGTGCATTGAAGGAGATGAAAGCAAATAAGGCCGTGGGGGTAGACAAAACTTCTGTGGAACTGTTGAAATGTTTAGGAAAAGTTGGGAAGGAGACTATATGGACTAATTCGTAGTATCTATGAGGAAGGAATCTGGGCGGAAGATTTTGTGAGATCAGTGTTAGTTCCTATTCCGAAAAAGGAAAAGGCTACATCATGTGAGGAATACAGAACAATAAGTTTGATATCCCACGCATCTTAAGTTATTCTCAGGATCATCAACAAAAGGATAGAGAGTAAGGCAAATGATTACTTAGGGGATGATCAGTTTGGGTTTAGGAAAGGAAGAGGTACATGTGATGCCATTGCAGTAATGAGATCACTAATCAAGAGGAATATAGAATACAATCAGGATGTTTTTGCCTTTTACCGGTAGATTACCTAATAATATATACATATATATATGTATACATATTTTTTATTTATTAGGTAATCTACCAGTTAAGGTAGGTCTCTGGATGGACACAACCATCAAATAAACATTTTGTAACTCCCCACCTAGCAACCTAATCTATATCAGGTCCCTCTTCATTTCTGTGTACTTCTTTCCTCCCTTCATCCCGTCCAACATCCCTATCCTGTTCCTGCCCTTACCTTGTTTGCCCAACATTCTCCCCTCTATTACCTTCTTCAACATTCCACTACCGCTCAATACGCCTTTAATCCATTTTTCCTGCTTCCATAGGATTTCTCTCAACAAACCCCTCTCCTCACCCACCATCTCCAGTACTTCCTCATTTGTTTTCCTTTCGGACCATGTCACCTTCTCCATTCTTCTCCACACCCACATTTCAAAAGCCTCCAATCTACGTCTATCCTCCTGCATCAGTGACCACGTTTCCACGCCGTACATAGCTACGCTCCATTTCAGAGTTTTTACGAGTCTTGTCTTAACCTCCCTACTCAACATCCCTGTCATCAACTCCCTCCTCCTTGAGAAAGCCTCCTTGCCTAGCGCAATTCTTCTTCTTACGTCCCTACTACTTTGACCGTATTGGTCCAAAACACTTCCGAGATAAGTAAACTGTTCTACCTGCTCTATTTTTTTGCAGCCTATATTCAAATTTTAACTTAGCCTTTTTCTTTCTGGAAAATCGCATAACCTTTGTTTTATTAATATTGATTCTCATCCCATATTTATCGCACTGAACCTCCAATTCACTCAGCAATGCTTGTAATCCCTTGGCTGAGTAAAAAGCTAAGGCTTGGTCATCAGCAAACCTAACTGATTTTACAAATTCCCTTTTGACTTTCATTCCTACCTCCAGTTCTTCCCATGCCTCTTTAATCATTTTCTCCACATATACGTTGAACAGCACCGGTGACAATGGGCAACCCTGCCTTATACCTCTTCCTAACACTGCCCATCCGGACTCTCCATTTTCCACTCGCACCTGAGCAGTCTGAGACATATACAGGTTGCGGATCAGTCTCCTGTCCCTCCAATCAATTCCTATTTTCTGCAGTGCACGCATTAATTTTTCCCAATTCATTCTATCAAACGCTTTTTCGAAATCTAGAAAACAGGCAAAAACGTCCTGATTGTATTCTATATTCCTCTCAATTACTGATCTCATTACTGTAATGGCATCACGCATACCTCTTCCCTTCCTAAACCCAAACTGATCATCCCTTAAGTAATCATTTGTCTTACTCTCTATCTTTTGTTGATGATCCTGAGAATAACTTTAGCTGCGTGGGGTATCAAACTTATTGTTCTGTAATCCTCACATGATGTAGCCTTTGCCTTTTTTGGAATAGGAACTAACACTGATCTCGCAAAATCTTCCGGCCAGATTCCTTTCTCATAGATATTACGAATCAGTCCATATAGGGCCTTCTTCCCGCATTTTCCTAAACATTTCAACAGTTCTACAGGAATGTTGTCCACCCCCACGGCCTTATTTGCTTTCATCTCCTTTAATGCTCTTTCTATTTCATCGTCGAGTATGCCTGGACCTAAGCTATCTTCTTCTACGTCATGTTCCTTTTCTGTCTAACCTTGTCGGGTTAAGTTCTTTACCATAGAGTGTTTCTATATATTCCTTCCATCTCTCTTGGATTTTTCCTGGTATATGTATAGTAATATATATATATATAAAAAAACCATAAACACAGTAATCAACCTGAAGGTCGGTTTAGTCGGTTATTTATATATATACATAAAATAATTTATCAACTAGAGTCCTTTTCACAGATGATTATGTTTATGGAGTCTGTTCTGAGTTTTTAATTAGTTTTGAAGCTACAAATATAATTGATTGTGGGACATTGTTAGTGTGCAGATTCTTAAATGCCAATTCAGGCTCTGCCGTCACAATATCTTGTTTTCTTCAACGTCTATTTTCTCTTAAACTATCTTGTTATGAAATTTTTGCATTGTAAAGAAAATGCCACTCCTTTCTTGCCTTTTTTATTAATTAAAATTGCCAATTTTTATTAATCATGATATTCCGGCATATCCTGCTTGAAACATCTCTTTTTATCATTTCTTGCCATTCACAGATCTGAATCCTCACTTAGAATTTCCTAGTCTTGTCCTGACTTGCAACACTTCTTGCATTGCATACCTTTAACATTTTTAATCCATGTACCAGGTTTTATTTTTACTTCACATAAATTCTTCTATTTTACTTTCCTAAATTTGTATGCCATCTAACTAATTTCAGTCTGTATTCCCTTTTATTATTCTTGTTGCCTTAGTTACCAGGTTCTCATGACTCCTTTTTTCGTCAATCAGTTTTGTTTCTCTCTCAGTTTACTTGTAATGGGTATTTATTCAAGAATACTGATTCGTAGTATTTATGAGGTAGGAATTTGGCCGAAAGACTGTGAGTGTTAGTTCCTATTCTGAAAAAGGTAAAGGCTACATCAAGTGAGGACTACATAACAATATGTTTGATATGCCACAGAGCTAAAGTTGTTCTCAGGATCATCAACAGAAGGATAGAGAGTAGGGCAAATGATTAATGATGATGAATATTAAAATAGGAGAGGAAAAATAGAGCAGGTAGAACAGTTTACATGTCTCGGAAGTGTTTTGGACCAGCGTGGTCAAAGTATTAGGGATGCAAGGAGAAAAATTGCATTTGGCAAAGAGGCTTTCACAAGGAGGAGGGAGTTGATGACTGGGACATTGAGTAGGGAGGTTAAGAAAAGGCTCATCAAAACTTAGATATGGAGCATAGCTATGTATGGCACAGAAACATAGTCACTGAAGCAGGAGGATAGACGTAGATTGTAGGCTTTTGAAATGTGGGTGTGAAGAAGAATGGAGAAGGTGAAATGTACTGAAAGGAAAACAAATGAGAAAGTGCTAGGTATGGTGGGAAAGGAGAGGGGTTTGTTGAGAGAAATCCTATGGAGTCAGGAAAAATGGATGAAAGGCGTATTGAGTGGCAGTGGGATGTTGAAGACGGTAATATAGGGGAGAATGTTAGGCAAATGACAAAAGGGCAGGAACAGGATAGGGATTTTGGATGGGATGAAGGGAGGAAGGAAGTGCACAGAAACGAGGAGGTTCCTGATATAGATTATGTTGCTCGATTTTCTTTTGTTTGGAGTCCCAAGTTATTTATGTGATAGTTGTGCCCATCCAAAAAAAAAACCTACCTTAACCAGTAGATTACCTAATAATAATAAGCCTGATAATATTCAAGAGTACTAATGAGGTAAACGTGTAATATGTAATTAAAATATAGGTGACATTTTTATAAATCAAACCACTTTACTTTTCCACATAAACTTTTTAATTTTCACGACCCAGGTTTCGTTATAGCATAACATCAAAGTAGTAGTAAAGTGGTTTGATTTATAAAAACGTCAGTATGAAGATTTTCCACCAAGTTACGCCAGAAACTGTTTTATTTAAAATATAGGTATTGATATTATAATTACTATTTTTCTATACATTCAACCCCCTATAGGGAGTTCCCAGGGTGCTTTGTAGTATTTTTTTTATCAATAAATATTACTCTTTGAAGAGCAAAATATGGCGAGAGTTAAAGGGTTAGGTTACATTAATTTTCTAATATAAAGGCGTTTTTACTAATTTACAATCAATTTACAAGCATTCTGAAGTGCATATGTCGGATATAATTACTTTGTGAAGTACCTTTGTAAATTTCCATCCTTCATAATCAATATGTTGCAAACAACCTTTTTAACAGCTTTCATCCTTAGGACCTTTTATTTAAAGAGTCATGGGAAATACTTTTCATGAAAATTGATGAAAATATTTGGAAAAATGTCTATTTACTGAAATGAAGTGCTAGCATTTTTCCTAATCTACAAGCATAGTATTTAATTTCTGTAGGTCCACTAGTTGTGGTCATGACTCACAGTTCTTCATTTAACGCATAAAAAGTTCAATTTAGTTTCCCTTCCTAATTAAATTTAGCACATTATTTAAAATTTTTATTGTCTTATTATTATTATTACTACTATTTTTATTGACATCTTGCTCTATATTGATGTATTAAAAAATACTTTGCCAAAGAATATGGCAAAGAGAATATTGTAAATGTGTAATTTTCATTCTATGCCACTGTTAATTTTGCTCTTCATTAAGTCCTTATGCTTTTACAAGTCAAGAGTCATAATGTGATAATTATTAGAATAGGATAGGATTTGAGATATTAAAAAGAATGGTTTGAGGCATCACTTTGTGGAAGCGATTCATAACGGAAAAAGAAAATACTTAGTTCTTCCACACACATTCAATTACACACGACCTAGGTTTCGACTTCCAAAGTCATCATCAGGTAAAGAAACAGAAGACACACCGCTTTATATCATAAATAACTACTTGACCTCCCTCTGTTCCAAAGCCCCTCTCCTACCCTAAGACCATACCCAACCCCCCTCTCCCCCCCTCAACCACCCTGATGTCATACCCACCGCCCCTTCCCTTTCCTACCTTCTCACACACCAGTTACCCCTCCGACCTTCAATTACACCTCCCCTCTCCTCTCCTCTGAAGCGGTGTCTCCTGTTTCTTTACCTGATGATGACTTTGTAAGTCGAAACCTAGGTCGTGTCTAATAAAATTTGTGTGGAAGAACTAAGTATTTTCTTTGGGATAATATTATGATTATTAGATAGGTCACTGAACATTTTGTACTCCAGCAGATTGATTACTCTGTAAAGAAGTAGAGAGATGAGTACTTTCTCTTTCCAATGAAATTGTCAATATCAGGTTCTGATGCCATCAACTTGGCCTGAAAAGGCTGGTACTAGAATATGCATTTGAAACTTATGGTAATCATTTTTTTAGGATATCTCACTTGCTAGTGAATGGCAAATACTGACATGCTTCTGAACAAACCTAAATTGATAAATATATTCAAGAACTTTGTAGTGCTAAATTACTCTTAAACACCATAAACTCCTCATGGCATCTAGGTAAGGGCGTCTCCACAAATGTTTCCCAGTACCACCTGGTGAATGCAAAGGTGCCATTGAACTAAGCCCAAAATATGCCAAAAAAGTATAATACAATAAGAATAGTAGCAATTATAAAATATTACTACAGTATAGATGTGTTTCCTTTCTTGGAAGAAAGTTAAACATTTCAGTTAGCCATCATAAAATTTGGCTTACTTAGGGACTACAAAGGTCTTAGCTCAGCCCTATGTTTTGGGATGCTTATCACTCGTACGTAGAATGACTATTTTCATTTTAGGAAAACATATCTTTCTTGCTATCAGTTTTCATATAGAATCTACCATTTAGTTTCATTAGATGATACATTGGATCAGTAGGTACCCTTGACCAAATAAAGATTGTTTATTTATAATTCCATATTTTTAAAAATATGAATTTGCCCTACCATATATATAAAAAAAACCATAAACACAGTATTCAACCGGAAGGTCGGTTGGGTAGGCGATGGTAGAGCCTGACGGCGAGTGAAATTCACACATCAGGGTAGGGGGTGCCAGTTCCTTTCCCTGTGCTAGTTATGGTTTCCCAGGAAGATCTGGTACCCAAAAAATCACGTAGCTTGGGTGGAGCTGCAGGTGCCCAGAGTGCCTTGCCCGGGAATCGAACCCGGGACCTTTCCGGTCAGTAGTTAAACGCTCTACCCCCTAGACTACTGCGACCCACTGGTGTACGTATATGGTAAATACATGTATGTAAATATATATAGATACCAAATACATTTCCCTAAATTAGAAAGTAGCAGCTGAGAATGATTGGTATTTGCTATTTATTTTAAATTACATTGAATTTGGTGCTGTGATATTAATCGAAAGAACATGTTTACGTGTATGGCTTCTGCATATCTATCTTTTGCTTAATAGTCATTATTTATGCATCCATCTAAAATTTTCTCATTATAACTGAGGGCATCGAAATCGAAGCTATTGACAATGGACATTCATAATTTCATACAATCCACATGAAGGTGTCCCATTTGATAATTCCACCAGTTCTAAAGTTGCTCGTCTGCTTGTTTATGCAAGCCAACTTTTCGATTTTAGCATTACCTTTGGCGTCTCGTCTACAAACCCGATATCTACTCGAGTTCAGGCCTCTATGTATTTGAATTACATGGCGGCATTCAGGGCGCAATATCCGTACCTCCCTCTTTCGATAGCGGACCGCTAGTGGCTCCTACAGGCGGTCCTCGAAAACATCCATAGGACGTCGAATGAGCTAAGAGGAGTGACGGTTTCCCCAGCGGGGGAGAGTGTGAGAGAGATAGAGATAAAGAGGGGTAGAGAGAGAGAAAGGGGGCGGAGGATAACGACAACGGGGGTGGGGAGGGTCGAGGAGAGGATCTCTCGTGGGAAAACGAAGCTGGATCACCTCCTCGTAACGAAGATTTCGGCGGAGATTGGAACTCTTCCGCGGACCGCAGTTTCCATCGGAGCCAACGCGGAGAGGGACGGTCAGGGAGAAGATTCCGGAGAGATCTGGGAGGAAAGAGTAAGAGGGGTTGTAGAAGTGAACTAGTCGTGTTTTTGAAAGAAGCCGCTATTCCCCCCCCCCCTTCCCCAAACCCCACGCGTGAAAAACCCTCGCGATCCCGCCGGGGCTGAGTGTTTCCCGTCGCCGTCGGTGCGAACCCCTGTGCATTGCCCCGGGGCGAAGGAGATCGAACCCCGTCCTTCGTCGTCGTCATGTGCATTCACCCGCGCCACCGTTGACCGTGGAATGAAATCGTGGTAAGGAGGATGCGGTGGGATCGCCGGCCGCTCGTGAAATTGCTCCGCCTCTCGTGCTCCGACTCGCCGAGCCATCCCGCGCTCTGCGCCCCTGTGGCCGCCGCCGCCACGACTCCCCTGGCGAGACGAGGGAGATCGGGAAGACGCCGCCGCTCCGGTAGCCACCTCCTCCCCGAGCGGATGCTGCGGCTGGGCGCGTGGGCCGGCATGGGGATGGTGCTTCGTTGATGATCTCGCCCACCCCCCGCTGCCCTTCCCCCTCCCCGTCTCGCTCACGTCTCTCTCTACCGTCCGGACCAAACTCTCCCTCCGTACGTCACGTGCCCGGGAGACCCGATCCTGGAAGTACTTTTTTTTTCAATCGCTCATCCAGAAGGCTTACCCATATCGGAGCTTTCGGAAGAAGTCTCTGTGCGATATGTGGCCACAGAAAAAAATACTTCGTCTTACACGGTCATTATTTAGGAGGACTCTCCCCAATGTTGTGGTTGACATCGTCGAGTGATGGATCATCGGAAATATCGATGCTGAGATCCTATTTGCAATGCGTCACTTGCTTTTGGTGAACTCTAGTGCAGTCTAAGAGGTCCTTCCCAGCCATTGGGTTTTCGAATGAATTGAGAACATTTCAGAGCAGAGTGAGTCTTGCTTTTATGACGATGATCATCTATTGAGTCATGGTCTGTGTGCGAGTTCTACAGTGACGCTCGAATCAAACGCACCTCAAGTCTAGAAAATAGTTTATTTCATTACATGTCAAGGAAACTTTTGTGTTGTTCAAGCGTTCTTTTGTTTATTCAGCTAGGTGTTTTCTTTTTCACATCCTACAACTTGCTGCTTGATTTTGGGTTGAACTGAGAACAGTTTAAAACATGTGCATTGCTTATCTTCTGTGAAATACGGCTTGTCAAAACTTTTGGCGCTGCTCGCGCTCAACCAGAAATAAATTTTGCTCTGGATAGTCTGCGTCGCAATTTTTGTATCGCAAAATGTTTACCCTCATGGTGATTGCGCGTTTAGAAGCAGCTGGAAAATGGAAGAAAGTGTCTTCCATGTAGGACACGAACCTTTCGATGCTCTGCCTTTCGCCATTATTTTGCATACAAAAATCAAACCATTTAAAAAATAAATGCCTGTGTATTTTGTTGCATATAAAGCCGTTTGAACGTGATCGAAAGTGATGTGTAAGGGGTCCCTTATCAAAAAAAAGCATCAGTGACCCCGTTGATATCTTTCCGTTTCGAAAAATCCCTTCGACCTGACCCTCCACCCTTCGTCAGCTACCTCTGCCCCCTTTCCTCGTCGCTGGAAAGCCCACGAATCATTCACGGAGCGAGAGCCACGCCTCTTATCCACCCACGCACCCTCCCAACCTTTCTCCCTCGCTCTCCCAGTTACGCTGGAGGGGAAAAAGAAAAGAGTCCGCTTTGATCCGCAATCCGTTGATAAGGGAGAGGGAGTTGCCCCGGATATACGCACAGGCGCGCTCTACCGGTTGGACGGTGGTTGAGGAGACGACTACCCGTCCCGCCGATCCACAACAGTCACCAAGGGAAGGGGGGAGGCAGAAGGAAGGGGTTAGGGGGAGGTGGCCGGGTATACGCGTTAGGGAGGGGAGAGGAGAGGTGGGTGGAACACGAGGGGGAAGTGAGGAAGAGAAGAGGGCATCGAGGCTTGGGGGAAGGGGGTGCGGATCCTTACGCCGATGCATATTCCCAGGCACGTTCCCCTGGGAAGCGTGGGTCGTGGAATTCTCCGAAAGGCCGAGGAGACTGTTGTAGGGAAGGGTTTTGTGCGGGCGGCACCCACGGCGCTGCAGTCGCAGGCTTAGAGAACGCTCGCCGTTTCGGGATTGGCGGGCGAGAGGAAGGTTGGGAAGAGGGAGGAAGGGAAAGGGGTGAAAAAGGAGGGTGAGGAAGTGGGGGTGTGCGGGGAGGAGGAGGGATCTTGACCTTCGCGGGGGGGTTGCGCAGGGGCGGCAGTGCCTTGTCTGAAGTCGGTGGGGGCAGGACACGGTGCGGCCGCAGCTCCTGGGTCACGTAACGTCCGCGCCGGTCCCTGGCCGCGGTCCGAGGGGTGAGGAGTGTCTCCGGAGACACCACAGTTTTGTTTCTTTCTCATCCCTCGGGGCGATTCCGTTTGAGCAGAGGACCTCCGGGACGCGGCCACCATGGCGACCCCACCGGACAGCCCCATCGAGGATGTTATGTTCGAGATCGAGCCCAGCAAGGTCCCCAAGCACCGGCCTGTGGCGCTGGAGGACCTCTGCAGGCAGACCAAGTTCACCCGGCAAGAGATTAGGGTCATGTACAGGGGCTTTAAACAGGTGAGTGGTGTGATAACACATGTGCGCGTCCCCAACATTGGCTCCATCGATTTGACCTGTCACATATTTGGACACGTCCTCAATTGATGGCGAGCATCGGCCAGGACCACCTTGCTAAATTGCCCACGAAGGATGAAGGAAGATGGATATTTGAATCTCTGTACGAAGTATTGAACAAAATATGGCAATCCATAAAAAATGACGCGAGTATAAAAGGTTTTATTCTGCTTATCAAACTCACTTATTACCAGCTAAGAGTCCCCGCTAAGAGTACGCAAGCTATTCGACGAGAATAGGGTTTGGTGTCGTTGACGTGAATTGACATTTGATCTGATTGTGGTACTTTTGGCGCCAAGTTAGTGTTCACGTGCGCTTACAGAGTACTCCACAAGCCACCGCCAGGTCGTGTGGCAGTGGTTTTGGGACACCAGCCATGAAATATCAGGGGAAGTCTGTGAAGGGGAGATATGCTACTACTACCATCTGTTTGTGTTATGGTCGTGAGTTGGGCGAGGGAAAAATCCTTTAATGAACTACTCGTCAGTCTATCTTATTTGAACACTATTATCTGCTCTGCTGATATACTGCGGTGGAGCTTGGGGTCCCAAATAAAACCGCTCTCGTGTTACATTTGTAATAAGCGTAGGCTAGTTTGTAGTCTTCGTGCCTTAAGAGACTTCCATCCGAGAGTTTACAGTCATTGTGTGCTCTTTTGTGGTCTTTCAGGGCAATTTTCTTCGACCAGATTATAATTTCTCTGCATTATTGTGTTCGGTTATTCAACGAGTTTTCGGAGGGGAATAGTAAGTACTCGCTATGTTCAATGTGAGGTGTGACGTAAGATAATAGAATGTTTCCTCATCATCATCGTCGCTATGTGTGTTTCAATTTCACGCGTTTGGATAAATTTGGCTTCTTGAAAGCAGCGCACACACTCGGTGTTCATGTATTTTTTCCGTGTCAGATCTGATGTGATGGTGGTGAACATATTTCACGTTTAATTAAAACTAGCAATTTTCCACAAAAATAAAATTTTATTAATACGATCGGTTTCAATGCAACTACATCATCTTTTGGTGAGACCAGAAGATGATGTAGTTGCATTGAAACCGGTCGTATTAATAAAATTTTATTTTTGTGGAAAATTGCTAATTTTAATTAATCATGTTATACCACCATTTGACGCCTGAAACGTCTCTTTTTATATTTCACGTTGTCCAAAATGCTCATTCGATCGCCGTCGGTTGTAAAAACATATTTATTCAAATTGTAATTCTGCGTATTTCGAAAATTTAAGCTTAATCCTAATTCGGCGAACCACTCGTTTGTGCCCTACAAGTTACTTGGTTGTATTTCATGATCAGTATGCGTTGTTATTTCTCTGTAAATTAAAGATTTGTGTAAAGGTAATCTTACGCTGCCTTCTGTTTGTGAGGTGATGTCATTTATGCATATAATAAGTAAAAGCCGTGTTACGCCTCCTGAGGGAACTCGGGCATTATTGGTGCACAATAGGAGCTCACCTATTCTTATGTTTTCTGCAGTAGGATAAAAAGTGTCTCCAATCATAATGATAGCATTAACTCCACCTACTTGCGGGACATCAGTTTGACATGTAGGACTTAATGAAAGATTTGTTGGGACCAAAGGAAATCGCAGCTACCTGTTTTCTCTCTTTCGTTTTATTTTAAACATCTCAGCGGTATTTCATGTTTTTGAAATTAAAATAACTGCTGAGGAACGTCATAAAATTCCTCAAATGATATTTTATAGGATATTTGCAGGAGAGGTAGGCTAAGTGGCACTGATCAGTGAGTGCTAGGATCACTTTTATACCCTCCATCCCTCCAAACCCTGGGAAACGAGACCTGAAATTAACTTACGAAATAAATATTCAGAGAAGGTTACTACATCGGGGGGAAACTCTTTAGGAACGCTTCCCGGAACCTCCTCCGTTTCGAAAATTTGCTTGTTCAAATACAACACAGTTATTGAGTTTTTCCTTAACACGTTATAATAATTGCGTTCATTTGTGCGTTAAACGTTAACTTGGATTGGTCAGTTCGGCGTAGTAAATGTTTGTAAAAATTCTTTAAACGCTTACTCTTCATACTAAAACTCTTTTACTATGTTATCTAAGTGAAATTTGAGTGATACGACGATTAAAGCTAATAAAAATCTAATAGGGTGAACTTTGTTTCGTTTTTTTTCAATAATTTCTCATGTCAATCCAAAAGCGTACCTTCTCAGTACTTCTGTGTTTATGTATTCATTTTACATTTTGAATTCAATATTCTCTGTGGCATAAACGTTCTCCAGCCTTCACCACGTTATTGTCGTTTATTTGTGGCAACTTCACTGTTTTTAATTTTTGGAAATATGAGTAGAAACATGATGCCTATTTACTGTCACAACTTACTTCCACGAGTTGCTATTTTATACGACCTGCTTTTGATATGAGCACAAACAAATATTGACCTAATATTCATTGATTTTCAAATCTCATGTATAAAAAATCCCTTCATTTACTTCTAATAGCCATTATTTATCTTCACGTAATGCTATTTACCTTACTTTCTCCTTATTTTGTTTATCCCTTTTTGAGTTACCTTGAATGTGTTACCCTTTCTCCTCATTTTTTTTGCCCTGAAGTTAGTGGGGACCAAGAACTGGAACAGTAATGTGAATTGGTTTTCTTATTGGGTTTTCTGGTATGCCTTGAGGTATAATTCTTCCCTTTTTTTTATTCGTATACTTTCCTGTAATAGGAGAACCTTTTTTTAAGCTCAAAATACCTGCTCGCAAATGCTCTACCCCTCTCTCACAATCCAATGAAATTGGTGTAGACTCTCATTGCCCTAATCTTTTCAATGACTCTGGAATGATTAAAGTTTGAGAAGCGAATGATTAGCAACCGTTAGTGGCTTCAAATTACTTATACCTTGGAAGGTTTAACTTTCATTGCAATCAGTAGGCTTGACCCTAATGTTGGGGATACCGTCAATTAACTGTAACCCATTTTCCTAACTAAAATATATTTATCGTGATTACGTAAATTCTGGGTAAATGCACAACAGAATGAACGATATTTCTTACTATGCTCAGAAAGTGTGTGATAGTTTTTATATCTCACTATGATATATCATAAATAATATTTTTCAACTCGGAACCAGCATGTAGATGTCAATGTAAGACAACGTTAATGGATTTTAGATATTCTAATTTTTCAAAGTGCAACTGGTATCACAATATATTTGTATCTGAAAATAATTAGAGGGATCTGGCTGGAATATAATCTTGGCCTTAAAAAGGTTTCGTAATTTCCTCTGGTAACTTTTCTTTGAGAGTAGTTGCTAGTAGTTCATTGCATCGGCTGTTATTCTCTATCACGCTCTATTGAAACCTAATATCTAAAAGATGGGCTGCAGCTATGGAACACCAATTTCTCCCTCACATATGATATTGTATCCTCCAACCAAGTTGTTGGTGTCTCTCTAATCAATGAAAATAATGGGTAGGAGAAAAATCTAACGCTTAACTGCAAATTTGCTCGGGATTAATCTGCTCGCATGAGCAAATTATAATAAAATAAAAATATTTTCGCCATTTATACAAAATTCGTTTCCTGGCTTCGTATTAGCCATAAGAACTTAAACAATTATGACCCATGCGAACAACCGTAGAGCCAACAAAATTAAATTTGTTGGAGTAATTTAATTTCCAAGATACCATGTGATATATAGATAGGTAGATAGGAAAAAAAACATCGATTTTTTAATGTTTAGAGAGATTTTTCAAGATATCTTTGCGAATATCGATAAAATGGTTCAATTGGCGGCCACAGAGCAAAGTTTAAAAAAATACATTTTGCGACTATTTTGGCATGCAGCAATTTTTTTGGGCAAATAGGACTTTTAGGAGAATTTTTCGTGATAACGACAGAAATTTAAGAAATATTTGGAATTTTTGTAACATGCATAACTGTATCCATAGTCATTTTGAAATTAGATGATTTTTTCTTCGGTGCCTATGCCCAAATGAAACAGTACTCTCAGTATTTACGACAATATTCAGGGTCCTACATAAGAAGTCATTTATAAATGTGCATTCGGAAATTGAAAGAAATAATTCATTGGAATGAGGACATATAGTGAGTGAAGAATTCTGGAAAGCTGCTTTGGGGCGTAAACTTATCGATAAACCTGGTGTTTGTGGCCAACGCTAACTGCGGACTCAGGCCAAGCACGGAAGTTTTGGGTTTAAGGCAATTTGAACCCAAAACTCAGCCCCAGCTAGTCTCTCGTCATTCTAGAAGACGTTCAAGGAAAGCTGAATGGCACAGTTGGGCCTCTCACACAGACAGTGAAAGGTAGAATTTCAGCGGTGCTCAGCAAAAATTTTGCTCTCACCCTTGTGTCAGAAGCTATTCAGATGGTGAGCATATTAAGGACTCAGTTATTGGATAGCACTCTTTGAACGAAATGATAACGTTCAAGTATGCGCAGTTTACGACTAAATTTAAGCGATTTCTAAAGCGGTTTATTCTTTGTAAAAGGCCGTGTTTACTGACGACCGAACGAAATTCATGATGGAAAATATCGAGATGCATGTTGTGAACAACTAATATTTCAAAAAATGAATGGCTCTGCCAGTAAAGAGTGACGGGAAGCAAATATAGCTTCTTGGTGAACATGGATAGCTACACGTATTAGTGTGTTTATTTAAACGCTTTATTAACATTATGAATCTTTTCTTTAAGTAAAAATTATCTGTAAAAACATCTTCCACTGTATTCGTCGTTAAACAGTAAATTTTTTGGTAAAAATACTCACTATATTGCAAGGTAAAATTACTAAACTTAAGCTTTTTTAAGGAAATTTTTCAAGATAGTGATCAAGGAAGTGGTGAAGTCTATGTACATTTTTGTGTAACAGAAAAATGATGGAAAACCTTTGAGACTTTAATTGACTTTTTTACAATAATTTTGCAACTTTTTCGAGGCTATTTCTGCGATATTTGAGCTAAAATAGGAGGATTTACAGGCGACTTTGTGTTGAAAATTTTAGGCACCATTTCTGTGCTCTCTAGCTAGGTGCCATCAACCTGCACTGCGACGACAAATAGGGATGCTATGCTTGAATCGCTTCGTAAGCAAATTACATAGGTTGATGGATACATAGAAAGAGGTCTTTATTTCGCCCAAAGAAAGACCTCTTTCTGTCTACCCCTATATACCGACGCATTAGACAGTTTAGCAGTTCCTATGCTAACAAATGAATCTGCCACAGCGACATGGATCACACAATCTGTGTCTATTTGAGGGATTATGGAAATAAATTACATCAACAGGAAGTACAATGTATCTACGATCATCGGTAGAAAAATTCCAAAGTATGCCTTACAAAAATATCATCGGATGTGATTTTGAAGTGATCATTTAGCTCAATATAATGCACGCTGTCAACGAGAACAAAATTGTACTAAATGAATTGTAGTATTACAACTCTAACTTGAAATTTATGTTACTTCTTTTACTATGAATTGTGGGCGGAGCTTTTTTGAGCCGATGTACATCAGTAGCTCCGGGACGTCCATTAAATTGCTGAAAGAGGTCAAACATTTCCCCGAGTTCAATTTGGACACAATATCGTGTGATTTGTCTTGCTATGCCTAAAATCAAGTGAATTGAATTTTATTTTTCAGTTTTATTTATGAATTGCCACAAAAAATACGAGAGTAATATTTAAATATAACGGGCTCTTTTATTTCAAAGCATTACATCGTTTTGAGCGTATTTTCAGAGTATTAATGTGTTACACGTATTCACTTAAACACACCATTATTATTACTGGTGTTCTAATGCTTAACGTAGGGTTTGGATGGACACAGGCTGGACAACGATAATAGTATTTTCCTTTCTTAACAAAACACTACCAACACTCTGCATCCACCTTTCCTGCCTTCTTTGGATTCATGCCAACAATCTCCTCTCATCCCCCCACAATGCCTAGTACGTTCTCGTTTATTTTCTCTTCTGGCCATTTCACCTTTTACATCATTCTCCACACCCACATTCATAAGCATCCAACCTACGCTCATCATCTTGTTCGCTCTACATCTTGTTCCAATGTACGCTCCTCATACAACATCCATGTTTCTGCGCCGTACAAAGCCACGCTCCGCAAGCAAATGTTAACGAGTCTTTTCTTAACATCCTTACTCAGCATTAAGTTCCTCATGAAAATTTCTTTGTCTAACGGAATTATTTTCATGCCGCTGCTACTTTATCATCTTCTCTTACAGGATTTTGAATGTGGATTTGGAGAAGGATGGAAAAGATTTCAGAACAGTATCAAGACGGCTAAACTGCTCCACCCGATCTAGTTGTTGCATCCCTATTTTGGCCTTTAACTGTGCATTTCTTTTCTTCAAATACCTCATAACTTTTGTATACGTTAATCTTCATCTCATACCTACCACACTTATCTAATGTGCTCAGCAATACTTGCAACCTCTTTGCTGACTGACAAACTAAAGCTTGATCACCCGCAAATCCATCTGATTTTATGAATTCATCATCGACTTTTATTCTTATCTCCTCTACAGTTCTTCTCATGCCTCTTTAAACATTTCTTCAGCATATAGTATGCGTTGAAAATCACATGTGATACTGGGCATCCCTGTCTTCTTAAAACTTTCGACTCTCCATCCACCCCTTGCTCCTGAGCAGTACAGGGTACGGTTAGGTCTCCTATTCGTCCAATATAGTCCTATTTTTTCCAATACATTCGTTACTTCTACAAAATTTACTCTATGGAATGCCTTCTCGAAATCCAAAAAACGAATACTTCCTGGTTGTGTTCCATTTTCTTCTCTATTGGTGACCTCATTACTGCAAAGGCATCAAGTGTGCCTCTCCCCTTTCTGAGCTTTAATTGATCATCCCGTAAGTAATCATTTTCCCAGCTCTCCTTCCTTTTATTGATGGTCCCGAGGACCACTTAGACTGCGTGCGAAATCAAACTTATTGTTATTTCATCTTTACACATGGCTTCCTTTTTCCCCTTTTTTTGGTGTAGGAATGGACACTTTTATGTGTAAATTCCCCAGCCAAATTCTTCCTTCATAAATGCTACAAATTAGTTCATGAAAACTTTTCCTCTCAGTTTTCCTGAATCCGTAAGTTGTTCCGATGAAATGTTACTGATCCCCATGGCATTATTTGATTGCAATCCTTTTAATGTCCTTTCTATCCCGCGTCAAACGATCGAGTATGCCAGGACCTAAGCGTCTAAATCTCTTTCTATGTCTAAACGTGTTTGCAAAATATGTCTTTACCACATATATACTTTATCTATCCTTTCCATCTTTCTCTAGTCTTCCTGGTCCAATAATTAATTTTTCTAAGCTATTTTGATACGTAGTATGCGCAGATTTTTTCTTACAACTCCCTGAGAGTGTTTTCATCTTTCCGGTAGTTGCACCGATCCACCCTTCCTTGGTAATCGTTCCGTATCCTTGCGCTGCGTCTTCCAGAATGCTTTTTTCACTCTAGTCTTCGGCTCAGATTATTATTCAGCTCTTTGTAATTTATTGTACCTAATTTTTTACATCCTTTCATTTCTTCTCTCGTTTATCTTCTAAATCATCTTGGCTGTTATCCATATTATCCTTGTCCTCTTCCTATTGACTGTTCCTATGATTTCGTTTGCTACTTTTGATATCCGCTTTGTCATGTTTCCAATGATTATTCTATTGTACCTGTTACCCTGCCCTCACTTATAATTTTCTCTCCTTCCTCCTGGTACTCCTTACTTGTCGTTCTTGCTAATGCCTCTACATTTCATTTTTAATCATCTTCCTTGTTTTATTTTCTTAAATTGATGTTCCTCTTCTTTACTATCTACTGATTTATGACATAAATTCACGGGCAGAAAAGTGTGCAAATTTATCATGCGGCTTCTAAATCTGTACTTAACAATACTATAGTCTAATGGATATCTTTCCTCAGTCATTGTTTTCTATGCCCACGCCTATTGTGTTATTTCAAAAAAGATGTTATTGAGGTGGTTTCCCGTTGCCCGTCTCAATAGTGTTTTTAATGTGACACCATTACTCATCACCCCACTGGGGTGTCAGTCATCTTTGCTGCCCCATTAAGGAACATACCACATGGATTTTATTTTTCGTCAGACTCCCACTCGACCTATTTGGCACGAGTGCTCCTATCAGGAACAATTACCATTGTTTCCGCCAGTACAGCTCTAGGGATTATCAGAATGTGCAAGTCCTCCACCACGTTGAAGTTGTAGTCCTCGGGGAGGAAATAAAAATAAGCCATTATTATTATGTAATTATTTTTGCAGTATTGCATCTTTGTGACGTTATTCTAAGGGAATAAATGTGTTAATAGGGGAGTAATGTGTAAATGTATGTAATTTAAAATAAACCGTTGGTTTCTTATGGATATTCATTTTTAGATTGTGTAGTCAAACATGAACTTGGGTGTATAAAATGGTGGTGGTATACTCAAAAGTGAATGCTTTAATAAAACGTATTGAGCGTCTTTAGACAAGATATCGGTAGGTAATACATAATATTGATTCATTACAATATACAATACAAGCGAGTAGATCAATAAAATATCTCTCTTGATTGGATAGATAGTCTTGAGCTGAAGAATTCAAGGCGGCAGTAAATGCGAGAATCGGAAATTACAAATACTATGCTATATCAGGAATTTCATATTAGAATAGCGTACGTGTGAAGTTGCAATAATAGGAATGAGAATGTTACTATCTTAAATTGAGAATAATCTATTTTAGTACATTTTTGGGCCGTCTTCCCCTAGAGACCCGTGTAAAAGTTTTGTTCTGGCTTTGATTCCTTTGATATGGTCAAATGATGTGACTCTCTTCGTTCCTTAGTCCATTTTTCGTTTGAGGACTGCACTGCGACATTTAATTCTCGATGAGATTGAGACGGCTTGAATTATTTACTCTTATTCATCGAAAACCGTTCCTACTGCTTGACGAGAAACGACTCTCTTCTTAAAATGTATCGTCGTAAAATGTGAATATATCGTTGGCCCGGGTCACAGTCACCCGGGTGAACTTTTAAGAGGCCCGGTGCGTCTAATTTTTATATTCATCGATTTGGAACTCTAGACGGGGGAGAATTGCTCCGGCCGCTAACCGCGACGGCGAGGAAATCAAATGTGTGGTTAAGCATGTGTAGTCTCAAACTCGGCTCACCTAATGAGGGAGAAATACGGGCTACTTCACCTTACATAATTTCTTTGTGACCCTTCCACTTATCTCCTAGCTTACTTTACCCTTTGTCTTGGTGGTACTGAGGTGGTTATTAAATACCAACTCATTTTTTACATTCCGAGGAAAAATAATTGGGTTCCCTATCTTTCATTTATAGAAATTAAATAATTGTATGCCGAAATCTTAAGGGTTCGAAGGAAGGGTAAAGTGTCAATAGTTTCTTTGCAATTATTGTATCGGAGGGAAATGCGAGGATTTGGAGAATATTTGAATAATAGTGGATGTTGCGAATCGCTTTACCAAGGAACTTAGTGGTTCACAAGGATTTACAGAGTTCTGAGTCTCATAGTCCTCTGATTATTTGATCCATTATTCATTGATTGATGCATTATTCGTTAAGTTAAATGCATAAAGTGAGGAATGCATATGAAGATTTTTTGAAATCTTGTCGTAAAATGGAAGATTGTAAAGTTGTTAAATTTTTTGTAATTCGCCAGGATTTTTGGTAGTCCCCGTATTCAATGTGTACACATTTTTAAGGACGGTTATTTATTAGGAACGTATATGTTTAAGGACGTGTAAGCTATTTACCGTCCAACAAGTGGAGGATTGATACGTATTTTTTAAGTAGATCACTAATCTTTTTCATCTATTTTAGATATTTTTCAGAATTCTCATAAGACATTTCCTATTTAAATGATACACCTTGACTGCAAGTGTTTTTATTCGATAGAAACGGAAGCTCCTCTCTTCCCTATATTATCTTAGGCAGGTGGCCCGAATAAGATGCATTTGTGAGATCATTAGTCATCGCTTTAATTACCATTCCATTCCTCTTCGAAAAACTTGAACCTTCAGCGAAGTATGTAAGAAAGGAGGCACGATTGAAGTCGATTAATACCGAATTATTGTGGTTGACATTCACTTCTCAGCATGTCACTTTTATATGCATTGAGTGCAATCGCGCAAAAAGGAAACAGATCAATACCTTCCAATAATACAGTCCCGTTAATGTGTCAAAAGCCAAAGTGACAATTTTGGCTTGTCTGAAAGCATTCTTCAATCGTAGCGGTGTGCATTGGACACATACGTCAATTTCATTACGGCTTTGAGACGGTAAGGCTCTCGTGCTCTCAATGGGTTCAGCCGTCCATGGTGACTTCCTAATGCCGTTCCGGGAGGTTTTCATGCATCACGCCTCCCCCTTCACCCATGGCAACGTGCATGCTCTCCCATTTGGCGCGGTGCCGACTCCCTTTGGCCCAAGAGAAAGGAAGCGGCCCGCCGCCGGGCGTCACATCGTCATCGCCTCCGCGGCGGCGGAAGCGCGGGTCGTGGGACCCCGGCAGAACGGATAAGCTAAGAGCGCCAGGGAGCGAGCGTCCCGCCCCGCCCTTTCCTCCTTTCCCCCACACTCATGTCGCTCCCTCTTATCGAGTGGGTACCATACCGTTTCTCCGCGACAGATTCTAACCCCCAAAGGGCGGGGTGGTGTCTTTTTTTTTAAATTTTGATTGTGCAGGGGAATGCGAGGGAAAACGTGCATATCGCGGAGTCATGTGAGCGGGGAGCGTGTGATTCCGTGTGTCGTGGTGGATGTGGGTCCTTTTGTCGTGCGAAAAGCGCTCGTGGCGTTCCTTTCTTTCCTCATTTAAAAAAAACATACTTTTTTCAGAAATAAAAATCTCGACTCATTCGAGGCTCGACATCAAAAGAAAAATAATTAAGCGAGATGGGAGTGTGTATGTGTGAGCAAGCGAGAGAGAGGGAGAGGGGGATGAATGACTTTAGTGAAAGAAAGGGAAAAAAATGGTCACGTTTTCTTGTTAAAGCAAAAAAAAATAGTCCGACGGGAATTGGTATGGGAATGAAATGGTGCTGAAAGCCGGTAGGCGAAGATAATAGACGTGGTCAAGGGAGGAGGGAGGGGGGTATCAGGAGGTTGTAAGAGTGCGACGAAGAGAAAAAAACTGGGAAAATAAATGGCTCGTGCAATAAAGAGGTTATGTTAAGGTGACCGGAGGATGTAGGTCGTCGTTTTTGAGATGTTTGCTTTCTTTACATCAATTTCACCATTTTTTTATTATTGATAATTTTTAGCTTTGGAGTGATCCTAAAAAACTGGTATAAAACGCCTTTTTCTTACGAGGGTCTCTGGAACCGTGGTTTTCCTGGAATATCTTTCCGGAGAACTTAGGGATCAAACCCTATTCGAAGACTAGGGTCAAGTTCACGCAGGAATTGGGTTTCCGCGAGAGGAGCATGGAGCAAGCACGGTGACCGCGCGAGTTGTTCGTAAGGTGATGGTCGATTATGGGTTTTCATCCGAGTGAAATTAGTACGGTCCTATACATCATAAAATATATTGATCTCTTTCCCTATTTTGTCATTATGTTAATATGAAGTGGGATTTTTCAATTTTTTTCGTAAACGGTTAAAAAGCTTTAAAATCACTGTTCATATTTTCTTTGTCGTTGTAATCTCAGTTTATCTTGGAAATGTATTGATAGGATAATATAGATTAATGTTAGTTGAAGTTCTGAAGTACTCTCTGCAATGTCAAAAATACAATGAGCAGATTATTTAATTCGTACATGGTGGTTTAGTCAATTCATCTATTTGTATAATGTTATGAAATACTTATGCCAAATTTAAATATGCTGTCCACGTAGATTAAGGATTCCACTTGTTCTACTTTCATTCCTCGAATTGTGATACGTACCTCCCTTCTGCTTCTTTCATCCCCACTCAAGGATTTTAGTTTAATTCTTGTTGATTTTTGTATTCTCAAAGTACTCGTTCCATAGCAGTCATTGCTTGCAGGTCCTTTAGTGTTTCTGAAACTACCGAGATGAGAACCGGAGTATGTTAATTTTTTTGCCATTTACCTCTACTCCTTTGATGCGCATTCCTTATGCTTCTTTTATTTCTTCTCCTATGCGTGCGTTGACAGTACTAGAAATAGGTTATATACTTGTTTCATTCATTTGTTTATTTTGGCTAATGCTTTCCTTCTGTTTTGCTTTCGCATGGTTGTTAAATGACTCTTGTTGAGGTGATGGATCTGGTCCATTTCAAGCGCCTCTGATATCTTAAAATGTTTCTCCATTCGACGTTATCGAAGGCCTTCCCCAGGTTCACGAAATCAGCATATAATGGCTTGTTTCTTAATATCATTTTTTCGGCCAATATCCTCAAGCTGAAATTTTGCCTGAATCTGAATTAGTTTACCATTAAAGTTTAGGATTTTCTTCTATCTTTTATTCGACTAATTTTCCGAGTAAGTAATTTTGATGCGTTTCAGGGTTAGTGTTCGCTGTTCTTCGAATTTATTTGTTCTTTGTTTTCTTGGTATCACAATCACCATATTTCTCGATGCCTGCTGATAGTTTTCCACTGTCGTAGCTGTCTTTGATTATTCCAAAGAAGGTATCCTTCGCTTTGACCCCGAGTGCCTTGATTATTTCTCAATTTTTAGTTTTCCTTAGGAGCAGTGAAAAGGTAAATAACACTACATTTAACTTTTACGTCATGGATTAGTGACCGTTGACCTCTATTCTTCTTCATTCAATTGCTGATTCCTTGACCGCCTGATATCTACACTTTCGGGTAACAAATAAACAAAAGTAGCATGGTGGAAACCGCAATGCCAAGATATGGAAAGTTTGCAGAGGATGGGTGATGTGGTGCGCTATACAAGAAGGTTAAAAGACATTCGGGAAGTAAGAATGGAAGATCTGTGTTAATAGTTTGAGAAAAGCCGGGTAAGATATTAGTTGACACAGAAAAGATCCAAGAGAGATGGAAGAAAGATATAGACTGATAAATATAGTGGATGATAAAGAACTTATGCCAACAAGCTTAGGCATAGAAAGAGAATATGACGGAGATGACGATAGCTTAGGTCGAGGCTTACTCGACAATGAGATAGAGAGGGCATTGAGGGAGATAAAATCAAATAAGGCCGTGGGGATGAACAAAATTCCTATGGAACTAATAAAAGGTTTAGGAAAATAAAGGAGGAAGAGTCTTAAAGGACTGATTTGTAGTATCTATGAGGAAGGAATCTGGCCGGAAGACTTTGTGAGATCAGTGTTACTTCCAATTCCGAAAAAGTTAAAGGCTATATCATGTGAGGGCTACATAACAATAATTTTGCTTACCCACGAAGCTAAAGTTGTTCTCAGGATCGTCAACAAAAGGATGGAGAGTAAGGCAAATGATTACTTAGGGGATGATTAGTTTGGGTTTAGGAAGGGGAGAGGTACGCGTGATGCCATTGCAGTAATGAGATCACTAATCAAGAGGAATATAGAATACAATCAGGACGTATTTGCCTGTTTCGTAGATTTTGAAAAAGCGTTAGATAGATTGAACTGGGAAAAACTAATTTGCATATTGCAGAAATTAGGAGTAGATTGCAGCGACAGGAGACTAATCTGCAACCTGTACATGTCTCAGACTGCTCAGGTGTGATTGGGGAACGGAGAGTCCGGATGGGTAGTGTTAGGAAGAGGTGTAAGGCAGGGTGTTCCATTATCACCGGTGCTATTAAACGTATATGTGAAGGATATGATTACAGTGTTATGGGAAGTCGCAAGATTAGAAGGCTAAAGAGGCACTGGAGGTCGGAATGAAATTCGGAGGGGAATTAGTAAAATCAGGTTTGGGATGAAAATCAATATTAATAAGACATAGGTAATGCGATTTTCCAAAAAGAAAAAGGTTAAGCTTAACATTAAAATAGGAGGGCAACAACTGGAGCAGGTGGAAATGTTAACGTATCTCGGAAATATTTGGAACAAAACGGTCAAAGTAGTAGGGACGTAAGGAAAAAAATTGCGCTAGGCAAGAAGGCTTTCACAAGGAGGAGGCAGTTGATGACAGGAGTGTTGAGTAAGGATGTTAAGAAAAAGCTTTTGAAAACTTTGATACAGAGCGTAGTTATGTATGACGCGGAAACATGATCATTGAAGCAGGATGATAGACTTAGATTGGAGGCTTTTGCAATGTGGTTGTGGAGAAGGTGAAATGAATCGAAAGGAAAATAACTGAAGAAATACTAGGTATGGTGAGGAGAGAGGTTTATTGGGAGAAATCCTATGGAGGCAGGAAAAATGGATGAAAGGCGTATTGATCGACAGTGGGATATTGAAGACTGTCTGTCATAGAGGGGAGAATGTTAGGCAAACGAGGAAAGGTCACGAATAGGATAGAGATTTTGGACGGGATAAAGGGAGGAAGGAAGTACACACAGATGAAGAGGGGCTTTTTGTAGAGCAGGATGCTGTGTTTTATTTTGTTAGGAGATATTTATTTGGTAATTGTGTCCATTTAAAACCTACCTCAACCAGCTGATTACCTATAATAAATCTCCACTTTGCCTTATATTTCCTGATATTCAATGATTATTTGCTCCTTTTTCTTGCTTTTATGTTCTTCCGTCGCATCCTTCCTTCCATTATTTTCCTAAGAATTCGTATTAGTCATTCGTAGTTCAACCAATTCATTTTCTTCACTGTATTTCGTACAAATTTCTTTCCCTTCCTTTTTTACTTCCTTTCTTCCTACGCTGGCCGTTCACTAGACTTCAAAGCGTCGTCTTTATAAATATTTTAGATTCACTCGATATGATTTTCCAATTTTCCGTGTTTTTTTACCAAATAAATTACAAAACTCCAATTAATTCGGCATTTTTTCTTAGTTGGTGAATGCTCTTTTTGGGCGCAAAAGCTGGTGCTTCATAATGGATGCCTTTTTAATCATCAATTCCGAGGTGGATGCCAATCGGAACTAAATGTCCGCTGAGCTTTAAAGCCTTCTGAATTTTTAATGACTTCAATTTATCCGAAAGGAGACGGTGAAAGGGGGTCACAGGATTTGTTATTGATATTTATTTTATGGAATTTAAGATCTCTCAAAATAAATATGTTGAAAGTACGTAAGCACTACAAGAGTTATGAAAATCCCATTTAGAAATTTATCTAATTGGTTTGTCTCTTTCTGTTGAGAAACTATTCCATTTCAACAAGAGGATACCTTTTTGATTTTATGATAGAAGGCAAAGAAGCAAGTATAGCTAAAAAGAGGGCCAATGAAAGAGATGCAGAGAAAGATGAGTTGACATTACACCTTGAAAATTTATTATTTTGCCATGCTACTAGAGGAAGTTTTGCTCGGCAGTAGTGGTTAGGACAATCGAATATTGAGTGCTAAACTGATTAATGGATAAAGAAACCATCGCAAAACCAAATTGTGAGATTTTCTCGGGAACCAGTTCATCGTTTCACGGCGTAAATATTCTAAAAAGCTGGTCTCCGTCGTCAGCTATCCCAAAAGTTCCAAAGAATGACTGCGGTGTGGTACAGAGAGAGAGAGGCAATGAAGGGGGGGGGCGTTTAGAATTGGTAGAGAGAAGTATTGTGAGAGTATACAGATAAGTGCGCAAGAAGCAGATGGAGCAAGGGAAAAGTAGCCAAAGAGACAGTGGAGTTTAAGATCAGGGAGTCGCTATTAGAATGTGCGGGCACTCGTTTAAGACCATGAATGGAGTTCAATGCTTTGGGCATTTGCTGTGATATTGCAATATATTTTGTGGAAAATTTGATAAGAAAGAGGTGGATTCTAAGGAAATCGTTCATTAATGATTTATCTTTCTCTAAGAGTTTCTTTTATCTGATGGTATATTTTACATTTTTATTTAATTCGCTTTCATTTGTCGATTTTGATCGATAAAAGTTCATATGGTCATCTTGGATCTTAGGTTTTTAGGTAATCATCGGAGTTTTCTGACTGTGGAGTATTTTCGTTGACTACTGAAGATGCTTGCTGAAGCGCGTGGGGAATGTTGTCAGGAAAAAGGGCCCCCGCATATAAAAACTTCAAGAATTGCCTCAGTTCCGTGATAGCCCGTGACAAATTGAGTCAAATGCCAAACTTATTTTCAAGCGCGAACATATTTACATAGGCATAGGGAAGAACTGTAAAGTTTTGTCAGAGCGAGAAAATTTACCGAAGTTATCTACTGGAGCAATTCAAATTAAATATCTAAATTCAGTGGAACGAATCGAAAAATTAAAATGGGTGTTGAAAATTGTCTGGGTATACAGAAAGTTAGGTGCTCGTAACCAAAAAAACTTTTACCCTCTTTTGGAAGCAAATCATTTATTTGTTTGTTGTATTTTGAACCGCGAAGCCATTGTACGTAAACCGATACTTATTTCTTGAGACGGAGGAGTAAAGTGACCGGAAAAGAGAGATAGGCCAATTTGGAGTACCAAGGGCTTGAGCTTCATAAAAAAAACGATCCTCCTTTAATTGCTCGGGCGTGTTGAAGAGACCCTTAAGACGGAAGCTACTTCACAGCAACGAGAATGGATTTTCTTATCGATCAGTTTCTCTCGGGTGAAAAGATATCGTCTCCAAGATTAAATCTTGTTAATAAAATAAAAGCAGGTTTGAGTTGATTAATTGCGGCGCTTAGGAGAGGATGTGAAGATGAGTATTCTGCGTGGTGACCGACCGACTCAGCGTTTAGCGCGAATGCAAAGACAAGATTTCTTTTTCCTTTATGGATCCATCGACGTTCATCATGTTCGCGACATTATCTCTCCCAGCCAGCTGCTTGAAAAATTTAGACGCATAGCATATTTTATAAAAGTGTTTGCAGCTGGGCTGTTGTAAGTCGACACGGGTAAAAGTGGGTTAAAATTTAATATTGCTCACTGCATTAAGTAAATTCTTAAATCCAGCGTATCACTTATTCCCTATTTTTGAGATCCAAAAAAAGTTTTAAATTATTTAGCAATACGTATAACTACTTGTGTGGAATTTCAAATCAAAAGAACAGTTTACATTTCTCGGAAGTATTCTGGACCAATACGGTCAAAGTGGTAGGGACGTAAGGAGAAGAATTGCGCTAGGCAAGGAGGCTTTCTCAAGGAGGAAGGAGTTGATGACGGGGACGTTGAGTAGGGATGCTAAGACAAGACTCTTAAAAACTCTGATATGGAGCGTAGCTATCTACAGCGCAGAAACGTGGTCGCTGAAACAGGAGGATAGACGTAGATTGGAGGCTTTTGAAATGTGGGTGTGGAGAAGAATGGAGAAGGTGAAATGGACCGAAAGGAAAACAAATGAGGAAGTACTTGGGATGGTGGGTGAGGAGATGGGTTTGTTGGGAGATATCCTATGGAGACAGGAAAAATAGATGAAAGGCGTAATGAGCGGCAGTGGGATGTTGAAGACGGTAATAGAGGGGAGAATGTTAGGCAAACGAGGGAAGGGCGGGAATAGGATAGGGATGTTGAACGGGATAAAGGAAGGAAGGAAGTACACATAGATGAGGAGAGATCTGATGTAGAGTAGGTTGCTGGGTTGTGTTTTGTTTGGAGTCGCAAGATATTCATTTGACAGTTGTGTCCATCCAAAAACCTACCTTAACCGGTAGATTACCTTAATAAAATAAATGACATTTTTGAATGGTAATGCGTCCTCGGACAAAGCATTTAGGAAAAATGAGTCATTGGAAGTGCCCGAATATCAGGAATTTTTAAGAAGCGTTAAAGCTTCTTTACCCGGGCGCAATATTCCACACGGGTCGGCTCCGAGAAAACCAGGCGACAACTCTTTACATTCCGACAAATGTGACTTCGCGTACGGACGACCGCGATATTCCCGTAAGTTGGTGGACTACTTCGATCGTTCGGTCCACCGCATTCTAGCAGAAAATTATGCTAATGTCGTCTCTCATTTGTGGACAGGAGTCTACCTACTTACGGATATGTGTACCAATTGGTGCGAGCTCTAAACATCGTTTGGTGAGATGGTTTCTCTTCGGGTGACCACTTTTACCCTCGGGAAACATATTTCGTCGGAAGGGAAGTGAATTTTTCGTACTTTTTTTCTGTTTTGAGGGGCGTCGCAGGGGTCGGCACGCACATGCCAGCGAGCGTGGTTCTAAGTACCCCTCTTCCACGCCTCTGACTCTTTCCCTGTGCGTGCGTGCTTTTTCCCATCGCCGCCCACTCGTGAGCTCTCATTATGCCACCAACCTTTTCCTCCCTTTCCCTTTTAGCTCAACTCTCTTGCCTTCTGTTAACGATCGGAAGTTTGTTATACACCGAACTCGAGAGTGACCGCCTCCGTTTCTCCTCTGAAATGGCGACTTGCTAGGATACAAAAGCACCACTCCCGTCAAGAGAGGGTGGACTCGAGTGAGGTGAAACTCAAATCTTCCCGAGGGCTATTTGTTTAACTACAGTCATCCCAAATTCATCTCCTTAGTCGGTAAGGGGATGTTATTCCCAGAACCTGGGTACGACGTTCCTCTTCAGGCTAAGAACATGCTGTGTTCATCATGGTGCCGCCCAAGTCATTATAATTCAAATATTCCCAACACATGACTTTGATCTCTAATAATTTTCCTCAGAGTTAATGTAGAGTTTTGCATTATAAGAAGTCAAACTTACAGTAGAATCATATTAGTTTTCCGTATTAATACAAACCGGTCAGGGATTCAGCGCAGCTGTGTCCTTTAGACTGCCCCGCTATGTTTCTGTGTACTGTGTATGCAAACTTGTTACTCATGCCTGTGTGCTGTAACTCCGATTGATATGCCAAAAATTATTCATGATGAAAAGTGCAATAAGCTGCATTATTCTTCCATCTGAGACAACAGAGAAATCTAGAAAGGAGAAATAAATATAATTGAATATTTAAGTGCTTCATTAGTTTGATATTTGTCATTTTGGTTTGATAGAACAGAGTAATAAACATATATTGTAGTATCTTGTCACTGCAATTTACCTTTTTTAATATGAATCGATATGTTGCAGAAGTAATATTGTTCATCAACTTTTGAGCCTTTTATAGATATTCTGGTAAGTTTAATGCATGGTAAGCGCATAGTACATCGTTCGTTCTGCACAGCCTTTAACTAATGTCGTTTTCCTAAAATGACTCCAAATTTTAAGCACTGCATATGTGGTGCACATGATGTATCATAAGTTTTCATATTCAGGAAGTTATGGGTCTCAATACCCTTAACAAAAGTTTCATAGTTTCTGATCCGATTTCGACACTAGGATGCTATAAAAGTACTTTGTTTTTTATTCATTATCCCCTCAGAGTACTGAATCTGATATTTGTTTTTATTGTCTAATATTCTACTTGAGGTGTTATTAATAATTTTGGCGTTGAATTAGCACAATCGTGTGTCTAGTCTCATCAGATTTCATGCTGTTGACTTTCGTCGGGCCATGCCTTCATAAGGGGGCTAATGGAACTTCAATCCACATGGGATTTGGAAACACGACCCCGTAGATCAATTAACATAGACCGCTGGAGCCCGCGTGTGCACCGCGCGGTGTAACACCCAATTACGCCACGTGATCAGTAGGTATTCTCCAGTTGTAAGCCCGGGAGGGTCAAGAGGAAACGGAAGGTGTATAGCTGGTTGCAGCCAACCACGGCGCGGAAATCTCCCACAGAGTCCTCGGTTCACTGTGCTCCATTCGTTTAATTAAATTTCACGCTTCCTCAGCCACTCCCTCACCCTTCCATGCACCGAGAAGTGAGTCAATCCCCTCGCACAAATGGAACAACCACTTTCCCCTACCCAGTCGCTTTTTCACTCCCAAGGTCAGGAACCGAGTCCCGCGCAGCGGCGATTGACTCTTACGGACCCAATTTACCATTCCATGTCTTTTTCTTCATATCTCCATGCCTTCCCGCTCAACGAATCCTGAACCCTTATCTCCCCACTTTCCCTCCCTCTTTCTTTCTCCTACCATCTTACTTCCACGTCCGAGTATGCTTTTCTGCTCCGTCCTCCCTCCCTCTCGATGCCGCGGTGGCCTTCCCACGTCCGTGGGAATTTCCTCCATCCCCAAGGTCCTCGTGCCTTGACGAGCTGTTTACCGCCTCCTGTCTTACAGATGAGACCTTTCTCTCGTTCCCGCATCCTTATCGCGAACCTGACCCCCTGAACCCTCGTCTCCTCTTCCTTTTCCTCCTCCCTCCTTACCTCCCGGGACTCCTCTCCTCCTCTTTGCCCGCTCCTCTCCTTCTCCCTCCTCGTTCCATCCGCTCACACACGCGTACCTAACCTCTCTCTCTCTCTCTCTCTCCCTCGTACTCACTCCCACACTCCATTCCTTCTCGCCCAGTAAAGCCCATTCCCTTTTCATCCACCTTGCCGTCTTTATAAGTTATCGCGTGTCATGGGAGGATGGATGGATTTGAGGCAGTGTAAGAGAGGGGAAAACTTCCCATTGCTCCCGATATCATTTGTCATCTCGCCTAGAGAAAGAAGCCCTCACCCACCTGCCCCCACTCAACTTCCCTCTTGTTCTCCATTCCATCTCCTCCTACCCTCTCTCTCTCTCTGTCCATCTTTCGGCGTTCGCTCGAACCGCATTTCCTTGTTGCTTCTCAACTCCTCTTTCTCTCTTCTCCTATTCCTCTCCCAATAAGCACTTTGTCCAAGTCAACGGGTTTTGTTTCCCAAGCGTCCTCTTTTCCCATTCTTTTTTTTATGGCTCCCTTCATTTTAATAACGTCACTCTCGTCCACTGAGAGAGTCGCAGTTTTGTTTTGAAGTATGGTGGCGTGAGTAATTTAATTCATTGACTTTTTTTGGTGTCCATTCTGACCATTCTCCTTATTCTCCTCTCTCTTCTCTTCCTTTCCCTTTTGCGGGATTTTCCTCCTGGGAGTTGGTGAGCAATCTATCGGTGTTCGTCCCAGGTCCTTTCCTTGAACATTTCGCTTGACTCACATTCCATTTTATACCCTTCATTTGTTATCCTCTCCTCTTCCCGTGAGCGTCTCCATAAAATTATTGATAGTCTTTTTCTGCAACGTTATACTTAACTAGTCTCGTTAAAGAAGTGAATAATTGCTGAAATATGAACATTAATGCTATGGACCAATTAACTAGCTTTGTGAATTTACGATATTGTTAATGAAGATTTTTTATGGGGACAAAATTCTGTTGGAGACTGCAGTCGTCAGCGATATAACGGGTAACGTTTGTTAAGCTTGAAGATCTTGTGCCCAGCATTTCGGATAATCCGGAGCAAACGAACGCTACTATCAAATTATTATTTGTTCTATTTTTGTGTTCCACAAAGATATTACCTAAATTACTTTTCATCGAGCCTAAAATTTTCGTAATATTTATTTAACGGAAGATAATTATCATTCAAGACTTTTGATTTAAGGGCCAATGTCGTAAACTAAAAAACTATGGCTCGTAAAACTAAGCTGAAGAATGCTAAAACAATTGAACTAGGATAAACTTCTTTTAAGTAAATTTATACGAAGATATCTTTCTTTACTAAAAGGTTTTCCACACTTAGCAATAATTAACAGAGGCTAAATAATTAATGTTTTGTAGATGTTTCGAAACAGATAATACTGTTTTGGGGGCATTGCTTTAATTTTCATTGGCGTGGACGGTTCCAGAATTTACAGTTTTTGCGTGGTTTTTATTTTTCATTTATATTTCATAAGATTATAAACTAGAGCGATATATAGTATTAATCAAATTCTCCAATGGGATGTTGTTTTCACTATTTACACCTCTGTTAAAAGAGATTGCCCTTGAGCTGAGAATATTCTGCAATAAACTGAAGGACATACAGTTAGTGTAGTAAATGATTATTTAAATTAATATTATTAGCAAGAAAACAACGAAAGTAAAATTCAGTGTTAGGAAATGCTATGACCAAAATGTATTTGGAATTAAAACTGCAGTTTTTCCAATTTCAGTGGAAGCTTATAGGCATTTTATTCGCTAAAAAAATTGTAAACCTCTTTGTGTCCTTCCCAGTAGCAAGATGTCATATTTTTTCAAGTAACTCTTCACGTCTTTCGCCGCTTGATTTTTAACGTGATCAAGCACTCTTCCTTGTAGCTATTGGGAGCTCCCGAAAGAAAAGGACTGCTAGACAGATCTCTACGAAGTGAAGTGATTATTTCTTCGATGGGCCTCAGCCTAGCTACGTAAGCATCTTTTATTGCTGTCGAAAATTATCGATTGCCTGACATCACTTATCATTAATTTCAAAATGTACGTAATACTTCCATTTTAAGTGAAATTAAAGTTCAGGACTGTATTGCAACAAAATCATTAAATTTTAACACTGATAAATATACTTCCTTGATGTGTTCGATTAATTTTTTGAAAGACTAATTAACTTTATAGCGGCAAATATTAAGTCATACTCAAACAAGTCGTGCTAATACATATTGTTTCAAATGCATGTTTTTATATAGAATTATATCCAGTCTTTTTCTTAAAGAGATTTTTTGTAGTCATCATCACCCATTTCTTCATTTTTCAAAGTGATTTTTCGTAATTATTTTGCCTCTACTTCCGTGGTTACTCAACCGGCAAACTGCTGGAAGGTTACTAAGTTTCCCTGTCGGCACCTGCCACACATTAAAAATTGTATATTATACAGGAGAGATAATTCAATCCATAGATGTGGAGTTTCATTACTTCAGACCTTCATTTTTTCCCATTTATATTTAATTTCTGGGAAATATCGAAGCTTTGGTTTGTTAATGTGCTCAGAGACATGGCAAGATACGAGATGCTCGAATGTAGATGCTGCGATTCCTCAAGTGAGTTTTATTTTGATTATGTCAACTCGTTCTTTTACATACGCTAGATATTATTTTGAATTAAGCTTGCAGCTTTCCGCATGATTGTCCGACCAACTAATGAAATCCTTCCCAGGTTGAGTTGACAGATGTGTTGAGGCTGACAAAAACGGGAGGAAGGAGGAGGGAGTACAATTGGAAATATTCTGAATCCCAATAACCTACCGAAGGGCAAAAGAAGTGAAACCATTTGAGAAAAGAATCTCAGAGGAAGGTCAAGGATAAATTAACAGAAGCAAATGATGGCAAACGCCAGGAACACGAGAATATGCGAAAGGCTGAAGGGATTGTCATAGATCAGGATCCCTTGGGCAGCTGGTAGTAACTGCGGGGTTGAATTAATGCGGATTAATTTAAAAGTAAATGAAGGTTATTCTAGGCCTTGTTTATTGTCCTACAGTTTTGGCAGTGAGTCGGGTTTGAATTCGTTTTCCTCTTATTCTTCCTCATATCCTAATCTATTTTCTTACTTTTCTCTGGCAAAGAAGTATATTTTTTCGTTGAAGACATTCTCAGCATGTCGTAGAGCTCGAGATCTTTCATACGAACTTTATGCAAACTTTAGATACAAACTTAATGGTAAACGAAAGGGTCTCAATCCTGAAATTTGCAAAAATAATAGTTATAGATAGATTTTTACAAACTGCGAAATGAAAAATCTCATAGAAAGAAACTTCAAATTGATGTATTGGATAACCGAGTTATGACAAGCATTAAAGTGAGGAAATATGAAGCCATGGAGAGATTGCACGATTGGAGAACTGAGGGAAGAGCTGTGTGAAGCCGATTCTAGGATTGATAACGATTGATATTGATGATGACGAATGAAATATTTTTCAGAATAATTCTTAAATAATAATTTTGAATTAATAAATAAAGTGTTCTGGCTCATTATGTCATTTAAAATGTTATGATACTTGCACGAAGCAAAAATTAGCGATGGATGCGAATTGACTTGATGTATGCATCAAGTAACAGATATTTTCTAATGAACGCATGAATCGATCTATCAATGTGTGTGTTCTACTTTGTTATTTTAATTTGTTATATTCTCTTTTCCAAATTGCACTTCCACATAAACAATTTAGGCAAGCAGGAGCTGTACTACATAGTTGTTCACTGAGGTTTCATGGGATCTGATTGTCAAATAAGTGAAAATAAACGGGTATTTTTTTAATTATTGTAACGTGCATATTAACTAAAAATAGTGAATGTCATTCAGTGCTGCAGTTCTTCTCTGAATGAAAACGTTTAGGCTTGCTCCGCTAATAATATTGCATAAGTCTCTACCACTGCTTCTTAATGTCTTTCATAATACACAATGCTACAATAATGTCTTAATGCATTCCTTTAGCTAGTGGGTTTGATAGCAAAACGTGGATGATTATCTCGTCATTTCAATGAGAAATGTCTTCTTTAAAAATGTTTCCAAATCAATAGAGTTTTATAATTCCTCAATTGGACATTTAGATTTTAAAAACAAATAATAGTTGAAACAGGATTAAAAAAGGTTTTGGAATTGTTCATTAAGTAAACTCGGTAGCAAACATCACAGCCGCTACTCGTTGTACAGCTTAAGAGACAGAGATATTCATCAATTACCTTTTATGGTGCACTTCGTCACCCGTCAACAGCACACGGCCATTTCAGGACGGCTTACAAATGAGAAGAGTGCAGTGCTTGAAACTTGATCTCTATTTTCCCCGGTGGATTATGAAGAGACTTAGGGGAAAGGTGACGGGAAAGATATTAGTCAGTTGTCGGACTCAGTTCACCTAATAATTTGGCAGCGGCGCGTATTGCTTTACAGATTAAGAAAGCGTTAAAATTGTCCCGTCTGCTCTCTCATGATGACCTAACAAGAAATCGCGCCGCCAGAGAACTCGGACTAAATCCAGCCCATGTGACGTCGGCTGCTAATGACTTCAGGAGTGGAAGCATGGAGGAGAAGGATGGGGGAGGGGTTGTAGGAGAACGAAACCGTGAAGGAGCGAGAGAGAAAGAGGGCAGAGAGGGAAATAGTAGGGGTGGTGGTAGCGAGCGTTCGTGTGCGTGTCTAAATCTTGGCACGTGCTACCGTGGGGCGTAGGGCCGAATTAATTTGTCTTTATCATACATTATAAATGGAATGGGTTTTGGTGCGTTCAGTCGAATAGATTCGGAGGACCCCTTCACGCTCAACTGCTGCCGCCGTCGAGATTCCGTGTCTCTCGAGAGAGTTTAGCGGGTCTGCGTCTTTCGCGCGCCTTCCCATGGCGTCTGGGATTGCGAACTGATGCTGCCGTCACTCGCTAAGTTTCACCTCCTCACTTCTGAGTGAGCAGAGTTGCTATTCAAATGAAAGAGGTGAAATTCCGATTCAAAAGGCTGAAATTGTTATTTTGCCTTGGATGCAACTCAAGTGGCTTTGAAATTAACAGAATTTATACCTCAAGAAATAAATGGGAAGGATGTGTATTGTATTCAGACAGTAAAATATTTCCTAAGAGCGTCGTTCATTGAGGATATATAGTATAATAGCTACTGGCATTAAGCGGAGTTGGCAGTTTGATCTCGTGATTGTCAGTGACTTTTACTGGGGACTGATTGAACTTATGAATTTACGAAGTGTTTAATGGGAATTGAAAATTCTAATTTAGTGACTTTAAATTCAGCATATATAGATATGTTTATTTGTCTTTTACAAACAGCGTTTATAAACAATAAACTTGCGTTAACTAGACTTCCTTAAATATTTTAATTTATATTTGATTAAAATATTTTAAATATGCTAGGAGTAAAGGTTTGAATATAAAAAGGTTCTTCAATTATTTCCCGTTTCACTGCCGTGGATTAGTATTTAACTAATGAAAATAGTGTTTACAATTGTTCTTTCGGGAAAGCATTGAAGACATACTATTTGAAATACATAGAATGTAATTTTCATCTATTTCATTCTTCATGCAGAGAATCTACTCGGAAAGTGTTGTGGAAATTATGTTATACTGTATCCCATGATTTAATGCCCCTACAAGTGCATTAAATCTACTTGTATATGTGGTATGCCCTCTGTGGTCTCTGTGGCCATGATCGTGGGTATCGGAGTGTTTGGGGAAGGGTATGCTTAGTGTGTTAATAGCTTAGTAAAACTGTAGGTACTATCTTAAGACTATTTATCGTGACTCATTATCATAATCCCAATATAATCGTTGGAAATGCGACTGCTCATTACCACTATATGTGATATAAAGCCTGGAAGTAGGCCACGGAGCTTTTATGGGACTTTTTAGTAAACATTTTAATGTACCAATCTTAGAAGTACTTGAAACGAAGAATAATTCCAGAATGATGTGTTCTGGAATGACAAAAAAATATGTACATATCCGCATCGAATACGTTTTTCAAGCACTAACATTTACAGATTGGGAGAGCGTTCTTAACAAGTACAAACTATTTGTATGGCTCTTTCTAGGTCAGGGGTAGAGGCATACAAATGGCGTTTTTTGTCAAGTACGTAAGATTGGAAAGGCATTTTCTTAATTACGCACAGAGCAGAATGCAACGTTTCAAAAAATCAATAGACCATCTTTCCTTCTCTGCAGGGAAAATATTCATATTTTCCAGCCAGAAATTTTCTCCCTCGCATGGAGCTGACTACAAGAGAAACTAGTTTCCTACGCCCCTGACGCCTTTTCGAAAAAACACTCGAAGTCGTGAAAGTTTAGCCCATTGTTTCGCAAAATGGAAGAATGCGGAGAGAAAAGAAACGGGATTGTGTTTTTCATAAAAAAAATGAAATCATTTCTAACTCGGCTCGAGAACTCATTCCCGCGAGTCGCCCTCACCTTGCCATTCATTCATGACTCCAGCCCCCTTTCGTTTATAAAAGCGTACGATCGACTGAAAACAAACATTTCGTCTCTCAACATCGCCAACGCTGCGTCGGACGAAATAGGTGAAAATTAATACCATCATCCTTTTTCCCTTCCGTAAGGAAGAAAATTTTATATGGGGCGGATAAAAGGAGACCTGACGTAGGACCGTGGAAGGAAATGGAAGGAAGCAAGGAGTGGAAGAGGGAGAGGAGAATAGGGATTCGGAAGAATGCGTGGAATAGAAATGGAACGGGTAAGATATAGGCGAGGGGAAACTGTCAGGGGCGAAGATTTTCCGAACCTGTGTGGGTTTCGATATCCGTTCAGAGTTGCGCGGGAGAGAGTAAGAGGAGGTAGGGGAACGAGGAAAAATGAGAAAGGTGTGTGGATGGCCGGGGTGGACAGGCCAAAGGCCGAGATTGGAGGCGGGGCAAAGTGGTGGTTAATAGGAGTGCATTGGCGTGTCGGGATTCCGCAAGGTGGCGGAGGGAGGGCGAGGTCAAAGCGTCTCGAGGGAAGCGGGAGCAGCGGTTTGGGGCGGGGTAATTCTTTTGGAATGTGCATGGAAAGGACGTGACGTGTGAGCCTAAGGCACAGTCGCGACGGGGAAATGGTATGGATGTGTGCTTGGGAATAGGAAATCGAAGGAAAGAGAGGCCCAGTGTTAAGGGAGTGGAAGGTATACTTTCTGCAAACGATAATGACATGTGCGGCATCTAGCGGGACATAAACGAGATGCCATCTCCATGGGGACAATTTGAACGAAGATACGTCCTAGGGGGGATTTAAGTCGATTCTATGTGCCTCATAGCTTAATGAAGAGACATTATCGGTGGAGAGCACGCGTGATATCACGTCGTCTTCTTGTGCAAGTTGAATAGCTACTGAAGTGAACTCATTAGCCATTACTTACTTTGGTATCATATTTAATAGATAATTTGAACATTAGATTTGAAATAACCTTTTGTGCATTTTCCAATTTTCCTGTAGAATTTTCCAAATTGAGTGCGCTTTATTTGAATCCGCAGTCCAGACGGTAATTGATGAGTTTTAAAAAATGCTAACCTAAGAATAAAATGTGCCAGGACAGTCAACTTCAATCTTAGCTCAACCTTGATGCCAGATAAAGTAGAATGGCACAGAGGGAACTTGTTTTAAGTAACAAATTCATAATTTACAGTGCATTGAAACGATGCAAATATTTGCTCAATTCGCAAATCTCAAAATCTTCATTTTCTTAATTGTTTTCAAATATAAGAAAAGTTAGTGTCTCCGTATGCCCAAACGATTTCGTCCATGGGAATGGGATTGTATTTTGCTATCACTCGTCACCTTCATGACGAGCTTCTTCATCGTAAGCTCCTTTCTTTTTTTAAATGAAAATTAGGATTATCCGAAGGAGTTAAATGTAAGCGTAAACCCGAAATTAGGTGTAACTCTACACTTCGAAAAGTAACAATTACGAGTATAATGTAGAGAGATATGAAAAATGGAATTTGAAAGATTGATGAAAAAAGAAAATAATAAGGAATAAATCCATTAGAACGAAACAATCCTCATAAAATTTGAGACATTTTGAAGGCCAAATTGATTCTACAGTGAACATCATAATTAAAGTATCTTACAAACCGGGTTCAGCAGTAGTATTTTTAGTAAAAAAGAGGGTAACCATG
The DNA here is from genome assembly GCA_037158775.1 of Hetaerina titia. NCBI lineage: Eukaryota > Metazoa > Arthropoda > Insecta > Odonata > Calopterygidae > Hetaerina > Hetaerina titia. The sequence goes on along the minus strand of CM073772.1, from coordinate 61,664,864 downwards.
TTTAATACTCCATTAAAATAAAGAAACCTTGAATGTAATTGAGTTATGGAAAGGTCTTAATGTTGCATTTTTTTGCTGGTGAGTGCTGCCAAATAACTATAGTTGGTAATGTTATTATCGGCAGGTAAAGGCCAATTGCTTATCTTAGTTAATGTCTGCCATCGGTAAAAGTAGGCTGCAATTTTAGTAATAATAAGGTTATATAAATACAATGCCACAGTTAAAAGGCGTAAATATCATTCTTCTTGACCGGGATTAGGATTATTTTCTCGGTCAAGGCGACTGATTTTCACACTTTGATTTTATGGCGTTGTAATGCGCATTAGCGGCTAACTGCGTTAAAAGTTGATGCCATGGCATCTCCCGCAGTTTCTTTGAATTTGCTATAGAAATAGTAAAATGAATGCTAAATGAGCACGATATTATATTAATTATGAAGCACGGTCATTTTTGGTGTATTTTTCATCGATACAGTTTATGCACATGACTCATTAATAATAGTCTTGTTCTTTTCCACTTCATAGAACTCCATTTCGTAATTTATGTTTCTACTTACTCAATCATTATCTCGCATAAAACTCTTACTTCTGTTCAGCATGTCTGATAATGACTCAATAAGTTTAACTATTGAGTATGTCTTTAATAAGCTCGACGGACTTTAATAAGCTCGTATGTCGTGAGATTAAATACTAAAATTTTAAATAGAATTGGGAAAATAGTATTAAGAAATTGCAGGGGATTATTCCTTGAAAATAGTCTTATAATCTTAGTAAGCAAATGGAATTTTTGGAGGGACTTTATAGGGAAAATTGGAATTAAAGAAAAAAAGGAGGTGAACAGAATGACCTAGGAACGGAGAGAAAAATCGGTAGGATGTAGTTTGGATGGAAGTGTAAAAGTAAAGTTCATTTTGGTGGAAACGTTTCTGGGGCATATAAGTGGTCATTTATTCCAGACAGAGTTCGTGACCCTAGTGCAATTCGACTTTCAATTACTTCGAGGAAAGAATATCTTGATTTGTCTCTCCATATCCTCCATGTTAGTTCCACTATATATTTTGAGCTTGACTAACGTTCCTTTTCATAGGAACCTGGGAAGTCGAGTAAAATAAACTCATTTGCCTGTAAAGGAAGTGGTCAACTTCTGGTAAAGGAAATTTTCTGCTAGCCAAGCTAAGTGGATTTTCACTGTATATACTTGCTGATGCTGGAATAGATAACTCGACGGGCAATTTTTTCTGTAAACGTAAGTTATATCGCAGAGGAGTGGAAACTGCTGAAATCATCGTGACTAATTTCTTAAAAGTTGATTCGTAACTGTTTCGTTTTTTATCATATAATTAGTGAATTCAGCTGATGTTGACTCAAACTGCAATTGTGTATTATCCATGAGAAATTTATTTCATTTAGCTGTAGTAAACAAGGATTTTTTCCGGGAAATTCTGGCTAAAGATTCTTTGGAACTTGGCTGCAAAGACATTTTTGTTGAATACGTTTCAACATTTAATTAGTCTTTCCTTGCTGTATTATATAGACGCTGAGAAACTAATTAATATAGAATTCGTTTTTTGATTTATTGATGTTGTTTGGGATCGTTTGTAATATATATTTATTACCAAAAAGGATCATGAATTGAAGTTACTTCACTGTACTCGAGATTAAAAACTTTCATCGAAAAGATGTGGCTGATTATACAGCGATATGGGTGCATATAAGACATTCATAATGTAAACCACTTCTTCGCGACAGTAAAATTACTCCAGTGTCTTGAAAATGGATACATTTGCATTTATATGAGGTACGCGGTTAGTAGTTATAGCGACATTTTTCACCTTTTTTTCTGACCTTTCCTTTAAAAACTATACGAACGACCACATTGCCTAAAATTATTTTTATGTAATAACTATTTTTACTTATAAAAAGATCAGAAAATAGCACAAAGTCCTTAAAATATTCTATAATTAGCTAATCAAATGGAATGGCATAATGCGAATGGAAAAAGGATATTTTCGGTATAATCGATAGCAACTAGGCGTATATTCAATTTATTTAACCTGATTCGGCAAAAGAAATTATAAAAAAAAGTTGTAGTTATCAGAAATATTGGTTCATATTAATTGTTTCTTCTCTTTCGCTATCCGGCGTGGAGTTTAGAAATTACCCACAGGTTAAGAAACTCCTCCGGACTAATTCTGCTTCTGCTACATAGTGATTGCAGGGATATTGACTGTACCGCACAAGTTTTTCATTTGTTCCGATTTTCCGTAATTATTTGAGTTTCACTTGAAAATAATACTCTGAGAACCATGCATAAAAAATTGAATACGCAGAAATGACAGATAAACAAAGTTGTTTGAACACATCCATTTTTGAACTCTACCACTCCTTTTATAATATATGAACCATAAACACAGTAATCAACCCGAAGGTCGGTTTAATAGGTGATGGTAGAGTTCACCCATTACTAAGCCCGACGAGGTGTGAAATCCACAAGTCAGGGTAGGGGAGGCAGTTCCTTTCCCTGTGTCGGTTATGGTTTCCTAGGAAGATCTGGTACCCGAAAAATCACATAGCTTGGATGGAGCTGCAGGTGCCCAGAGTGAGTTGCCCGGGAACCGAACCCGGGCCCTCCGGCCAGTGGTCCAACCCTCTACCCCTGGACGACCCCGCCTACCGCGACCGACATGTATACATATTTTATATTCCTCTGATGAAAACCGACGCTAGGCCTTTGACTTTTCCTGCTCTTTGTCATCCGCCGTTGTTTTATTCCTGACGATGGAAATTACCGATTATATGCTCTAACGTGTCCAAATATTTTAATTGCGGTATTGCAACTGCCGTTTCATTCGTTCAGCCAGCCACTAACATTCAGAGGTTGCCTACGGTAGGCTTTCAACGGTGTGTGAAATTGATTACAAATATTCATCGTCTTCGAAAGCATGAACCCCGCGTTCGTTTCACATACCCTTCGTTTTTTTATATTATTTCTTTTTTCAGGTCTTTTTACTTTCCCTTCGCCTTGATGTCGTTCAAAACGCTTATTTTTTCCCTCCTGACTCCACACTTGCGTAATATTCTTACATATATCATTGCCTTTATTATCTGTTAATTTATGCAAAAACGTAAAAAGTTTTATTTTGAGACACGTTACATTTGTTTCTGCATCACAAATAATTGCATGGAGGTTTCTTGCCATTAGGATTCAAAATGTATTGGTTGTAATTGAATTCCAAATATTATTCATTTTATTATTATTAAATGGCTTTAAAAAGTAAGCTATTTTTGTAAGATGAAACATTGTTTGATTCTGCAGGTAGCGAAGAACTCATGACCATAAACGTGCTCTTTACTAGTCCAGCCCCGCTGCTTCCTTGGAATAATTTGGTGGATTTGGAGGGTTGGGAGAGGAGAAGACGCTACACATGCAGGGAATAACCGCTATAAATTCTTGTCGATAATTTCCCAAGTTGAACAGTTTGGGGTAGCAGATGGCTTGAATAATTTCCTCGAGGAGGCAATAGGAGGAGAATTTCCGAAGGTTGGGCATTTTGGTGCTGAGCAACAAACTTCCTGCCTCTCGCTACCACTTAATATGCACCCACATGCATTTACGCTGTATGGTATGATTAGGGGAGCGAGGGAGAAAGAGGGTGTGGGAGGAAGATAATGGCTGGAGAGGAGGCATCAGAGCACTGGGGGATGGATAGGGAGTGGGAAGGAATGGGTAGTGATTGGATTGGCGGAAGTGTAATGTCCGAAAGGGCGGACAACGTTCGTTCGGTTTTGAAGCAAGAGGGATGATAAGGGACAGGCTAAGCAGGGGGTGGCGGGGATGTTGAGCAGGTGTGGAATTGACCGCCTGCGGGTAGCTGGTGGGGTGGCGGTAGTTCGGGCGGTTCTTCCTAGAACTCGCAGAGGTAATCTGACACTCCATCCATCTCGGCCTGGGACATTTAATCCGAGTTTGCAACAGTAGAAGCTGAGTCATACTTGCTGATGCGGGTCTCAAGTCTTTACAACTCAGTCCCTCCGCCACTAGAACACTGTAGTCCCTTGTTATTTGCACTTGCGAACTCAGGGAATTTTAAATAAACATACATGATTTGAATTTTTACTATATCAGTCAATTGTTTAACGAAAAAAAATGTAATGCGGATGGTCACTTTTGCAAATCCATAATTTGTAATATAAATTTATAATTAATGTAATAATAATTGTAATAAATAATTTGTTCTGGGAATCATCTTTAAGTGGTAGATTGTTTGTTCAGAATGGTCCCTAAATTGCAACTTAAGGATTAAGGGGTTGCTTTCGGTGCCCACCCGGTGATAGCATTCATTTTACTGAATATGCTGGAAAATTTTAGAAATAATGGATCGGTTGTTAACAAAAAATTGCGTAAAATAATGACAGTAGTTCATGATTGGAGTGGTTTTCAGTGGTGCACTTAATTCGTTTCATCAAACTTAAAGTTACAGCTGGTCACCATGACTTACTGTGCTCGGAATCTGGGCTAATGACATTTTAACCTAACTAATCTAAGTATTAATCAGGAAACTTAAAAGTATAATAAAATAATTAGAAAATTAATTGATTGATGCGAATTAAATTAATTTTGGTTCGCTCTTTGTGAATATTCTTCAAATTGTTACGGAATATGAAAATAGTTAGTATGGTGAATTGGTAAATATCGGAAAAGAGTAAATTAGTGATCGAATTGGTCTAAAACCTTGGCTAAAATGCTTGATATCCGCTTTAAATCGTCATTGTTGGTGAGAAATACAAATACAGTTTTGGAAAACAATGTAAAAATTCTGCTTACATGATATCATAAAATTCATTCTAGCAAATAAAAAAATTGAGAAAAAATACGATGAAAGTAAAAAAAATATGTACGTTTTCATCTTTATGTGCGTAAAAAGAGAGCGAGAGAGACCTCAGGGTCATCCGGCGTCAGACGACGTTCGGTGGCAGCAAAGACCGTGTGCAAAAATGGGAAGAAAGCAGTGGGTGGAAATGTGAAAGTGGGGGAGGAGGAGAAAAGTAAAGGGGACGAGGGGCCCATTTCGTCTGCCAAAGAATTCGTGTATCGATTCAAAAGGAGGGAGGCCTCAGCGTGTCTCATAAGGAAACTGATAAAAATAAGAATGATAAAGAGAAATAGAACTCAGAGTAAAAAATGGATATGATAGGGAATTAGGAATAAAAGAAAGGGTGGTGGAATGAGAAGGGTAATGGAGATGGTGGACGGCGAAAGAGAAGGGCGAGACGAAGGATGAGGATGGAGAGGGATTCAGAAGTGAGGCAAACCAAAAAAAAAGCGGAGGGCGACCGTTAAAGAAAAAAGGAAAAAAACGGTGGAGGGTGGGTTTAAGGGAGGGAGTGGGAGACGTCGAAGGATGGAACGGTCCGTTTGCTCGGCGTCATTCGTTTTTTCTTTGTTTTTACGCTTTTTATTTTCCTTTATTCAAACTGGGGGTGGTGTACCACACGATCGGTACGAAATGAATGGCCGAGGAAAAATGTAATGAACGAGATATATAAATGTGTTATTTTAGTAGATACATGCATATTTATTTTTTCCTCGTTCGCCATGGATCCTCGGTTTCGTCCTTTTTCCTCTTCTCTTCCACTCCTTGGCCTCATTTCTCTCCCCTCTTTCCCATCCAAGAGTTCCCCTCACGCCGCATTCCCCGCTCCTACCACCCCGTTCCCGTTTCCGACCGAATACCGTGTACGTGCATGCGATGGCGATTACGTCGCGTGCGGTTGAAGGGGTGGGAAGTTGGATGGGGCGGAAGGGAGATTTGTTTATCATACTGAAAAGCCATCCGATCCGATTTGGCTCAGAGGAAGGAACATTTCGCGGCAGTTATGATGGCGTTGCTCATTCATGTGTCGCTTTAAAATGAACCACGGATGCTGCTGGACTAATACTGCCCGTGAAAATGCGCTTTCTCGACAAAATTAGAATTAGGTTTCTAATGCCCAGGTCGGGAGTAAATGGAATGGACATGTGGAGTAAATCATTTATACGAGATAAACAAGCAATCTATGTCTTGATTCCTTCTAAAATAATTGCCAATGTAGACTCGTTAAATTATTACTTGATTAAGAGGCTTTTGAGATTGATTGATTGAGAGAGTTATGTCTTTATAATGTCTTTTATCGTTTCAACTATGCGTATCACACTTGCTTCTTCTCCAAAAGAAAATTTATTTGACGCATTTGCATTTATTTGCTGTAATGATATGCAATGTGTAAGCCCTTTATACATTTCTGAAATCAATTGATCCATGTTTTGATTCATTCCGATTTCACATTACATGTGCGCTTCGGTTTTTTTGCAATTGGCAGTAATTAATCGTTTCAATCCACTTAAGATGGCTGTAAAAAACTTGGACCCGTTTTTTAATTTTTAGTATTTCAATTTTCTGCACGAGAAAATTTATTTGGTTAACGCTGGAAAGTTTTTCGACTTCGTGCATACAATGCCATGAAGGTATTCATGATAAACTTTGGGCGTAGCATGATACGGGATAAGATATTAGACTAAAGCATGCATGTCCATGGTTAAAATCTAACCAAATCGTATGGTTGGAAAATACAAAGAAACTCAACTCAAAGATTCAAGCAATCGTGACAGGTGGGCTTTGTCCTTCTCAGAACATCAGGATATGCCCGTGCAGGAGTAAGTCGGGCGTGGCCGTCGCATATCTCGTCCGCCTCCGAATCCTCCGCCCATACCGGATCTGCTCCCCCGTCCGAACCCCTTAAATCACTCCCTGGGATGCTATGCTGCCCTTTTAACCGTATAGACACTTCCATTAAAAATAAAGGACGAGTTTCATCCTTTATTCCCTTCAAAAAATCTCATTTCCGAATTCATTTCGTGAAATAAATTTTTGGCGACATGAAGGAATAACACCATGTGAAGCCACCATAACGAAATAAATTTAACCTTCGAGTAACGGACGCGAGTCCCTGACAATTTATCACCCGAAAAACCAACCAGAAATTCGAGCATGTGTGTGTGTACTCGTGTGTGGACGAAACCTCTCTTGGGATAGAGAGGGATGGATAGAGATGGGATGAAAAGGAGGAGGGATTTGAGACATGTTTGAAGGAGGGAGAAAGTGAAGAGGCCGGGGAGGAGGACAGGTGACCGGGGGATGTCGGAATGAATGGGCCCCGGAGGTAGAGAAAGGAAGACCGAGGGCTAACTGAGAGAAGAGGCAGAGTGAGAGGAAGTGTTGGTGGTGGTTATGGATGGGGATGGGGTTAGGGGTTGAGGCGGACGGCCTCTAGGTTTTGGCAGGTAGAAAGGATTGAAGTGAGGGGTTTGTGAATGGAAGACGGGTAAGGAGTGGGATTTCTATCTTTAAAAGTAATTTCAAGTACGATATCACTCCAATCATGGCTATATTTCACAACATTTAATGACGAACTAAGTAAAAGATAGTTATAAAATTGTAAATTTTTATGATAAATTACGTACTCAATATTTGATACTACGATGGGACACTTATTCTATGAAACAATAAAAATTAATTCACTCAGGTGTACAATTTAAAAATTAAACGAGGGAAAACTACTAATTCTCTTCCACTACATGATTTAATGTGTCGTAGGAAGTTCTGTTTCGATAAAATGTTAATATTTTTGTATTTTTGCCTGGAAATTTCTTAATATGGTTTTTAAACCATTCTATAAAAGTCGTGAGATCTAATTTAGAGGTCACTGACTTAAACGTGTATTCAGTAACTCTCTCTCTCCCTCATCAAGTCGAATTTGTTTCTACGAGGTATTTTCATTAAACAGTGATCATATATTTTCATTTGCGTAATTTACTGTGCAAAAATAAAAAAAAAATATTCATGCTAATTTAAAGGGCAATTAATATCTTATTATATTGCGGGTCGCGGTGGTCTAGCGGGTAGGTCCCGGGTTCGATTCCCGGGCAAGGCACTTTGGGCACCTGCAGCTCCACCCAAGCTAGTTGATTTTTCGGGTACCAGATCTTTCTGGGAAACCATAACCGGCACAGGGGAAGGAACTGACCCCCCTATCCTGATGTGTGAATATTCACACGCCGTCGGGATTGGTACATGGGTGAGCTCTACCATCACCTACTAAACCGACCTTCGGGTTAATTACTGTGTTTATGGTTTTATGGTTTAATATCTTATTGGATATAACAGTAGGCTTAGGGAGAGCCTGTTCATTCCTAAGGCAGAGATAGAATATTTTAGGAGGTCCTATCAATGTGGCCATTTTATTTAGCCATTTAATTATTCTAAACCATTTATTTATTGTAGAACAAATGACTTGTGTGCAATCCAATGCAGAAGAAGGAAAAATTAATAGATGTAAGTGAAAAGGTAATAATAGAATTTTACTGCAGGTATTTAAAGAAAGAGGTGTTATGGGGTATGGAGATGGCTGTAATTCATTATATACGCTTTGAATCAGGCGAGCGAGGTAAGAAATTTAGTATTTGCAGATAAGGGAGGAAGATAATTAGTGGATAGCAAAAAATCAGGCTGGGATTAGGACGAGTACGTTGAAACGGATTTGGTCAATCTACAATCTTGTATAGTACATCTTGTAACATCTCTATCCCCACAGCACCCTAATGGTCGCATGGCACGGGGAAATTCGTAGAAAAGTGGTAGAACTAGGGTGAGGTAGCGCTTCGAGTTATAATCCTTGCCATGGGTATTTTGCAATTTTCTTGCTGATCGTCTTATACCATATTGTGATAAAACAAAAATAATGAATCCAATTAAAATTAAGAATGGCAGGTGCATGTCAAGATTGAAAGTAAAGACCTTGTTTTTCCAAAATAATATCGTACTTGTTTTAAGACTGATGGAATGCAATTTTGATAGATTCGCGTGTCGATAAAGAAAAACCACGGAGAAAATAAAGGTCATTCAGCAAATACGGAGAAATGATTGCAACATACTAGGTTTACTTCCTATCGGCATCATCAATCTGCTTTTCCCATCTGAATAAAGTCACCCTCATTACTACTTAGCAAATTATCAGTATTGTTTTCTGTCTAATGTATGCATTACTTCAGTAAGTTCATTTATCCTAAGCCAGTTGAAACTTTCTTTTTTATGTCACTTTTTTCCGAAAATTAGCAGTGCTATTCACATCCCTTTTTGGTATTACTTCCTGTATTTCCTTCTCGTTCTTGTCTTTGGTATTTACTCGGAAAGAAGGGGAACCTCAAATTGATGGTTTAAGATGTGAATTGACAGAGTTGGAGAAAATGAGATGGACGGAGATGGGGATAAACGAAGAATTATTGGTCATATTTCGGAAGAAAGGTCGAAGTTGACTAATGCAGGAGAACGGATGTAAAAGATTGAGGTGTGCAATAGCATGTTGAATTTCACATCCCGTGGTATTAGGTAGAATGTAAGTAAATGAAAGTACATTGAGAAAAAAAGTTAATGTTTTATTTGAACTCCATGGATGCAAGTAGATATGTTTAGCTAAGCCAAAAAGGCATTTATTTGCATTTCTTCAGCAATCCATAGTTCTTCATATGTGTACGATGTTGTATGAAAGTTTGAGTTCATTCAACTCATACATAGACTATTGATGTTAAATAGCATGAGAGATTACTCTCTTAAGAAATGTTATCAAAATATATTTTAATGCTCACTCTCAGTTTATCATTAATTATTATCAGGTTTGATTTATTTCAATTAATTTTTAATAGTTTAAATATTGATGAGATTCTTTTCTTTTCCCTCGTATTAACTTACCTTTTCTAAGTTTTATTAGATGATTTCATACAATGCTATTTCAATATGACACTACCAGGACGTCAGGTCTTCGGTTTTGTCCTTTGTCATTTCCCTGAACCCTATTTGGAGCATCAACCTTAGTCTCATTTAGTTATCCTTTGTATTCACATAATACTTCTGTCATTTATTATTGTTTATCATATTATTAAACCTGATTTATTGTGTTTTCTTTTCATCCATTGGCATTTTTTGTCAGATTGTGTATAATGGTTTTTAAGTTTTTTCTCAAAAAATCAGGAATAAAGATTTGCACCTTTAACTCTTCAGCTTTTGGGACTACGTGACCAATATTCGCCTTTTTCATGAATAATGCTTTGTATTACTCTTAGACGATCATATAGATTTAGTTCGGAACCAGGGCTTAAACCATTAGGCTTAACTTCATCGTTAGGTGGCTAAATGTATCAAGGGACTGAGTTTGTAAAGATGGTGGTCTCTCTCTACATTAGATGTCCCCTTCACTTTTATTTTGAGTTATGATTGTTTTTCTCCCGATTCATCAGAATTCGGTGACCAGTGGTATTTATGACGATGATGTAGCACAGAGCACTATGGGACACATTTTCTGCTCTCAAAATTATGTTTAATTACATTTATAGGTGTGTAATACTTAATTATTACATGACAGTAATGAAATTGTGACAAAAGAAAAACGGCGTTGCAAGTTTTTTACAAATTTTTCATATCTGAAATTTGGTATCATGCTTCCCATTGTAACCACTCGATAAAGTTCGATATCTACAGGTAGCCAGAATCGACATTCCATCTAAGATAATAACAGTGCGTCATTTAAATACTCTAGGAACTAATAAAACGGTTGTTTTACATGTTATTTGGCATTTTAACCATATCATCATCTTAATAGTTTCTTTCAACGGGTTAAATTTGATAAAACTATAATAATATGAAATTGATTAGAAATGAAAAGCGCTTTTAACAAGAAGATCTAAGGTAAAAATAATACCGCAGGAAGATATACGTATATACATGGTTTGTATAAAAATGAAAGGGAAAAGTTTCGGAAAAAGACGCCTGTATTTTGGATATTGCTACAATAAAGAGGCAATATTAATGAGGCAAAGGCAATTCGAAGAAATGCAAGTAAAAAACAAAATCGCAAAACATCCGAGCCACTAATGGAGAAATACTAAAAGATGATGACGACTTTGGGAATAGGCGGAAGGAATGCATTGAAATACTCTATCAAGCTCCCAAACCACCAGAAGATGGCTTAATTAAAGATGAAAGCATGATAGGTAAAGATGAATGGGGCCCGTAGATACTGAGAAATGAATTCGGCCGAGCCGTGAAAGACCTGAAGAACAACAAGGCACCGGGAGTTGATAAAATAAACGTAGAAATTATCAAAGCACTCGATGCCAATGTAAAGGATACCCTATTTGAAATAATGAAAGATATCTACGACAGTGGAAGACTACCTGAGGACTTAGAGAAAAGTGTAATGATTGCAATACCGAGGAAGCCTAGAACGGGTAAATGCGAAGAATACAGCACATTGAGCCTGACTTCTCACACATCGAAAATACTTACTCGGATAATCAGCCGACGACTAGAAGGAAAGGTAGAAAAAAGCCTCTCGGAAAACCGATTCGGATTCAGCAAAAACCGAGAATAAAGAGAGACAATACTCAGCTTGAGAGTTCTGGCCGACAAAATGAGACACGTAAATAAGCCATTATACGTGACATTCGTGGACTTGGAGAAGGCCTTCGACAACGTCGAATGGAACAAGATGTTCAAGATACTAGAAACGCTTGGATGGGACTACAACGACAGAAGAATTATCCATAAACTCACCAAGAATTAGGTTGCAACAATGAAAACGGAAAATCGAAGATAAGCACAAGACAAAATAAACAAAGGAGTAAGACAATGATGCAACCTCTCGCCAGCAATATTCAACGTATTCCTGGAAGAGGCAATAAAAGAAACACAAGAATTGGGTATCGAAGGAGTCGATGTAAATGGCGAAGAATTCAACATGCCACGGTTCGCAGATGACATCGCAGTAGTGGCGGAAACGCGAGAGGATCTGCAAGCAACTCTAAGTGCTATGGATCAAGTGCTGGGGGAATATAATATGAATATCAACAAGAAGAAAACTAAAATCCTTCTGATTGTAAGAGAGAGGCTGAATGAAGATATCACAATTCGAGAGGTGAAACTAGGGCAAGTGGAATCCTTCATCTATCTGGGCAGCAGTATAACGTGGGATGGAAGAAGTTCGAGCAAATTCAAGCGAAGAATAACCCAAGCTAAGATCGCATTCATGAAGAAGAGGCAATTAATATGTTCTAAGAACATAAGGCTGCAAAAAAGTAAGCAATTCGTCAAGACTTTCGTGTGGAGCATGGCGCTCAATGATTCCGAGGCTTGGAACATGGGAAAAGTGGACCAGCGAAGAATAGAAACCTTTGAAACATGGTGCTGGAGGAGAACGCTGAAGATTAAATGTACAGACAAAGTGAGGAACATGGAAGTATACAGAAGAGCAGAAGAGGATCGGACCATATGGAGAACTCTACGACAAAGAAGAAATAGAGGGATTGGACACACATTGAGGCACAATGGATTAAATAGGAATATAATAGAAGGGAAGATTCCACGAGGAAGACCAAGAGGCATGTACACGAACAAATTAAGGACGAAGGAGAAAGAAGGTATCAGAAATTGAGGGAATTGACTTTGAATATAGTAGAATGGGGAGCTGAAGTAAACCAATACTAGGAATGAAATAGTGATGACGATGATACTAAACTTCAATACATGTTTCTGATGACATAACTGAAATGCAAATTCACAACTTAAATCCACATTGATGATGGCATCATAATTCATGTCTGATACATCTAGAAGCACCGGTGGATGTTGGTCGCTCATCCCCAATAGACAAAGAATCCAAATTAAAATGTTATAATCCTAACATTTGAAAATTATGTGTGAAGGAACTTTTATTTTCGTAAGACCAAATCGCCACCATTGCCACCGTATCATATAAACTTCCCCTTCCGGATAGCTTCTTTTCTCTTCATTGCTTCCAGCTGCTACCTTTAGTATCAATGGCCAACATCAAAGCCTATAAGTAAAAATGGTAAACGACCAAGAACCAGTAATTATATAGAAGGTTACTTTTGTAAGTTCAGTGAAATATCTCGCCTGAAACGTGTATTTATTTTTCAATTGAAATTTTTCTCGAGTTAATTTGAATTGAATCGTGAAGCACGATTGATTGCGCGTAACAAGGATTAGAATTTTGGATATAATAACTTTATTCTAACTAGAACAGGATCTTTGTTCCCTTAAAATGTAGTGTGTATAAATTAATATTACAAAATGTTGAAATTAATAATGGCAGGTTTTTAAGTCAATGTTTTTTCCAATGTTACACCAAATTGAACAATATTGGAACGCTATGCCCTCTTAATTTCCAATGGAGTAAGGTATCAGATTTATGCAGTATCTGTCGCATCATAAACTTGCCTCGCCGAGGGTGCGGACTGAGATACCGATATGGAGCTCTATCCTTACTTATCCCTAGGAGCCATATGGGAAACATCTATCTGAAGAACCGTACTCCGTCCGTCGAGGGAGGGATCTTTGATGCTTTAAGTTAGGAGTAGGCTGTTGAAGTTGCTTCTCTCCTCCCTTTCTTCACTCTCTATAACCTCGTCTATCCGTAATTATTCGCCTAACCATAATGGCACTCTAGAATTTCGAAGTTTGCTGCCTAAATATTATTGACTGTTATTTTTGATACGTGAAATTGGAGATATCTTAAATTACAAGACGTGAAAGAAACCCCTATGTCCAAATTGGCTAGTGTCTTTAGAAAGTAGACGAAAAAGTCTAATTCTGACTTTCTTAGGAATCCGTCCCGGAGTCATTATAAACTGCTATTTCGAAAATGTGCAAGTTTATTGCTAAATGCTTGAATTGTGTTAATATGGTGGGTCTTGTCTACAATGAGAAGTATTTATATTTCCGTGAAATAATGTTATGTCCTAGTTATAATTTTTGTATTCAAACTTACTTAACTTAGATTGTTGTTTCCGCCACCATAACTAAGGCTAATGAATGACATGAAAGTATTAGACTGGCCCTTATTGATTTTAATTGGAACAGAGAATTTTAATCACATCAATTAATTTTCATTAATATATATTGATGAAGAAGTCTAGGGTCAATAAAAGTGTGTAGCAACTATTTTAATGCAAAACTTTGACCACAAAACTCGAAGAAAAATATTCGACGCGTCTGCAGTTCTTTCTAAATGGCCTTAAGAATGAAATTTATAAAATTGACAATTAGCTCTACAATATTCAAGTATTTGAATATTACATACAAGTTATCTCTCGAAAATCCTTATGTTTTTACTGAGTTCAAAATGACATTCGAGGTGGCTGTTCGAATTCCCTCGGGAGTGCTCGCTGCTCGGTATGCTCCTTAAGAAGGGGTGGGGCGAGTGTTTTCCTGGTATACTTCATAGTTGGCGTTGCCAATTGTTCTTATGTTTGCGTTCTTGCTCTCTCTCTCGTGGTATTAATGGACTGGAAAGAGAAAGTTACCCTAGGGCACACGTGTCGAAGGGTTATAGGAATTCGCTTAAGGGGTACGGGTCGTTCGCCGGCGCAAAATAGTAGAAATATACATGTGAAGAAATATTACTCCATTCATATTTATTCTCGCGTCTTTGCATTTAGGTTAAGTCAGCTAGTTGAGTAGCTGTTTCTTCTTCTTAGCTGTTTTCCTTTCACTTAAATGTATTACTTCAAGATGAATGATAATTCAGTTTGGTTGTGCAGTGCGGAGTACTGCCTCATCCTCTCCATGATTCATCACATTATCACGCTCACTTAACTAGTAATTAACTAGGTCTGCCTCTGAAAACATCTCCACAAAAGTTCACGAAAGAAGTGAATTCGCACGCAGAGAAAAACACGTATTTGAAATAATATAATATGTTCAAGAGCGCACGAAACCAACAGCATGAGTAGTTCACGTAAAGAGAACTCCAAACCCTAAGAAACACTCGGCAACACTGCACTTGAGTGGAAGATGTGAATATAACGCAGATCAGAGTGTGGATGAGCTCCCGAAAGTCAAACCCTACTCCAGTACAACTCTATTAGTTCTCTCTGAATCACGCGGATGGAAGCTCTCTACTTCACTCTCTCTCGAAAACCGAATGTCATGTTGGAGGAAATATAGTCGCGTAGATAGCCCATACTCATGAATCGTATTGGTTACATTGCATCACACGTTTCGTTTGAGTAAATAACTTTAAACCCTGCTCAGTCTAGAGTAGTACAAATCATTCAAATGGTTGATACGCTCTTTAATGAAGTCGATCTTTATTGAAAGTTTCAAGTGAAATTCATGAAAAAGTTTGGATCTATATGCAGAATGGCATGATAGTTTCCAAATATGCATGTGACATTATGTCCAAAGCAATGCCAACTGAGACACACAGCGATTAAGTTTCATCTTCATAAAACATCCTCAAATCATTTACAACGTTGTTTTTCCTATTAGTTCAATGAAATAAGGAAATGAAGAAGTTTCGGAGTATTTTTATGCTGATTTTTTCATCCCAATAGCAATTTTTGAATAAAATTTGTTGTTATTATTACTGAGTCGATGAATTTCTTTGCCTCTCTGACCAAACGATCTGACATTACAGTAAACTCTTCTTCAATTCCACATGAAACTTCCTTCCTCCATTTCGTCCAAATTTCTTCCCTTTTCCTACCACCACTCTTTCGTAACGTTCTCCCTTTCTCTCAGTCTTCAGCATTTTATCGCCATTCAAAATGCTCGGAATCCACCTTTCCCGCCTCATTTGAATTTCTCCCAACAATTCCCCTCTCTCTTTCCCTAGATGCATAGTAACTCTTTGTTTGTTTTCCGCCATTTTGCCTCTTCCATCCTTTTATACACCCAAATGTAAAAAAGGCTCTGAACTTCGCCTATCATCTTGATTAAATGACTGATGAATGAATTTCCTCGCCGTACCAAACCACGCTCTTGATAAAGGGTATCTCTATTCTTTTCTTAAAAACCCTTAATTAGTGTTTTGTGTTATCGATTCTCTCCTTGCGGAATATTCGTTTCCCAACGCTAGCCTTCTTCTGATGTCCCTCCTTTGACTATTTGGGTCCAAAAACTTCTAAGATATGCAGACTGCCCCATATGAGCTAGTTTATGAATTACTATCTTAATGTTTTTTAAATATTTTATTTTTAATCATAGTATTGCATGAACGTGTTTTAATACATATGTCTCAAAGACAAGAAAATGATGTCCCCTCGGTTCGGTTGTCTAATGACCGCTTTAATCTAACCCTCGGTATCCCGAAATGGCATGGTCACAAAAGTATTCTAAAGTCCCTTTATGTTATTATTTTCTTCATGAAATCTACGAGACTTTTATCGTGTAGCGAAATCTTAATAATATCAAAGTTTTGCGCGTGTTTTTAAAATTCGTCTCGAGTTTCTACATTCCTGATTCTTTTCTCTCTTCGAGTACACCCAGGGTAAATAAATCCTTATCCTTCAATAGTCTTTCAGCCAAGTATCATGTGGTTAGTAGTGATACACGTACGTTTCACAGTATAAAAGCTAGTCTGCATGTTCTCTCAGCGGAAGTATCTTTGCATTACGGAGCATGTGGCCTCAGTTGTTCTAAAATACAAAGCCGTTGGTTGCAGCGCCGTTGCCGATGGAAGTACGTGGTTGCCATGGAGATGGGTTGTTAGCTCTGCTCGTGAGAGTTGTCCCGCTTCCCTTCTCGTGTCGAAGAGTTTTGAAATCGAAGCTACGATTACCTGAGTGACTGATTGTATTAGCGATATTTTTAAACTATTAATTCGGTAGAGCTTGAAATAATGTTTGTGCGATTAATGCAATGATGACTAGGTTGCAGAAAGATCGGATGTATTTGTTTCTTGGAGATCAGACGAATCGGTTACAGAGTGAGAGGATGTGTCAGAAGCATTGCACTCAGATAGGATGACATGATTTGGCATGGAAATCGGTTATGGTGGATGAATTCGAATCCATTCGAGGTCCTTTGAAAATAACCAAAGTGAAATGCTCATTCGATTCCATCTCGCCGGGCACTGGCCGCGTCGCCATCTTGGTTATTTTAAGGTGAGTTGAAGCATAATTACTTGCCCCTGGTGCTGGATTTGTTAGTCACAGTCATAGTACGGGAATCATCGAGTGGTAAAAGTTGTGTACCTACTATTAATTAATACGAATATTTTCCTTCGCGGTTATATAGTATTATTTTCTGCCGAATTGAATTTAGTGGTACAGCTTCTTTTGTTAGACATTTGAAGTGTTACTAGTTGAAAGTTAATCGTTTTATATAGCTTTGGAAAATAACCTTACTTTTCGATGTCTGTCAAACCTTGAAACTTCATTACTTACGCAAAACAATAATTTAAATGATCATATTTGTCACAAATTAGCCTATCTTTATTATATTGGGAAGTAGTTAAAATATATAAATACAATTCGAAGATTAAAAATAATAAATTATTTCTGTGAACTATTTCCTAGTTCTGTTAGCATTTGAAAACAATTTGAACGAATGTGGAGCATTTCAAAATGATTTTTCATAACCGTATACATTTTCAAGGGTGTTTAAAAGACTTTGATATAGGTAGCCATATTTCACTTGCACTCATTCCTTTCTGTTCGGTTATTTCATGCCCATCTATATTTCGCGGCGAGAACAACTTCAAAAAACGCCAAACATCACTTTTATTAGGTTTTTTTACTGTTTACTTACCCGACACAGAAACTCGTAACGACTGATTAATGCTGCTGGTGAGAAATAAGCCAGAAATCATGAAGATGGTGTGCGTAAGATACGGAGTTCACTCGACTTCGTTCAATTTTGTTTCTCCGAACCTTGATTATTTACTACTGAGTAACCCTATACGTGCTCCATGAGTTGGAACAAAAAACGATACTTCGGTTTCCATTTTCAAGGCGTTGCGCAAATTTCTTTTTTGTAAAGCGCATGTTTCAAATAAATATCTGCATTCATAAGCAGTGTGTCAGAAGAGATAAGAGCGACAGAGAGGGTATAGGAAGGTGGGGAAGAATGTAGGCCTCCCAGCGGGTCAATTTTTGTAACCTCTTTCATATATGGGCCCTCGTACGAGGCTAGCCTCTCACTCAAGTAGAGCCCCTCCTGCTTGTCAGGGGCTTTTTTCGTTGCCTTCATCCGTCTGCTCAATGTCTCAGTACTTCACCATGTTCCTAGTAGTAGTACATTTAAGGAAGGCGACCGACAGACGAGGTCATTTGTACCATTAGGGATGGATGGGAAAGGAGGAAGGCTGGACATAATCCCGGTGTCGGTAATTCTTACCCGCGCCTTCTGGGTGGGAAGCCAGTACGCTAGCCACCTTGCCAACCCAACCCCCCTCCCCCGTTTTTTACTTTAGGAGATAAACAAGAGAAAATGAGTGGCATTTTTTAAATATTAGTGAAAGTATTATAGTAGTTAGTGTAATGGTAGTTTTAAATAACTACTCCTTTGAACTTTAATCAAATAAAAAAATACTGTAAGCTCAAAAAATTCCAAGCATAACAAATTGGTTTTAATTTATAACTTTGGAAATTCAATAACGGTTTTTGTCGGATATAATGTGTAAGGAGCCGCTCAAGTTTAGTGGGTAGAGCGCTTGGCTAGTGGCTTTGATTTTGGGTGATGTCTCTGGGCACCCTCAGCTTCACCGAAGTTCTGTGATTTTTCGGGTACCAGAATTTCCTGGGATATCACAGGCAGCATAGGGGAAGGAATTGGTCCACCTACCCTATTTTAATTTCACACACCATTGGGATTAGTACAAGGTGAACTCCGACCTCACCTATCAAACCAACCTTCGAGTTAATTTGTGTTTTTTTTTATAACCTAGAAATGGGTATTTTCATGATGGGATATGTATTTAGGACGAAGCACAAAAATGAAATGAGCCGCGTAATGTAAAAGCGTAAGGGCCATATTTTATACTAAACATATTTGTTTTATTATTATAGTGATAAACTCAATAAAAATGTCCTAAATGGAAGGTTGCTGGAGCTATTGTGCTTAGTACGAGTTGGGGTATATATTTTCACCTATAAAAAAGTTTATGCGCAAAAGTTTTAAGCTATAAATCTTACAATGAAAAGTTGGTTGCCCTGAATATATTTTAAATATGGAATCAATATTGCAAATAAATGTATTCAAAGAAAATTTAAAATATGTAGATATTTAATTTTAACAATCGATTCACAAATTATTATCTTAGTCATTTTTTGTATTCGTTGCGCTATTAAACGAACTGCTCCAACTTTTCGACGTAATGCATTTCGCGAAAATTTTCAAAAATCACCCTTCACTATAGAAATTGGCAGTTGTAACTCCGATAACATGTCGACATTTCTTCCGATTTGAATTTTAGCTGGTCTTTTCCTGGCATATGATATCGCGGTGATGTTCAGCCTCAAACATAAAGGAGAGAGAAATTGACTCCCTTCCTACTTCGAGGCCAACTGAATGTGCCTAATGGTTCTCATATTTTCCCGAAGATGGTGATCTCGCTCATATCTTAGCTAGTACATATTTTTGATATTTCATTGATCACTTTTTTGGTACTGATTTATTTGTATGGTATTGTTGCAGTAGCAAATTTTTTATTTTAAAATTTTCGCACCACGGAGGTTCATAAATTGAATATCTCTGTTGGACCACTTCAATTTTTGGGTAATTATGCCCTAAACGGACTGTATGGCGTTTCTCCATTGATATTTATCAGTTACAGGGGTACAGATGTGTCGATCAGTATTTGCGTATTTGTTTGGAAAATTGTCTTAAATTCTCATCCATTGTCAGCCTCAACAGCCTTATGTATTTTTGTTACACATTGGCATTATAAAAAAGTTCAGAAAATCATATGGTTAGTTATATTACAGGGTTTGGTCTGTTGAAATACCAAACATCGATTGTTTTATGTTTGCATGTTCACTGCAGTTCTCTTAGTAAATGCATTTCTCAGTGTATTTAAACATCATTTTAAACATCTGCCTTGCTTTCCCTATGTTTTTTACAGCCCATATATATTTAATATTACTAGTGTACCAAACTAAGTTGGAATTTTTATAAGTAGTTTTCCTCAATTCATCCAAATGCATTAATTATTTTGAAACGAGATTTAATTTTTAAATACAGTTCACAAAACGTATACAAACATTCGTTGTTACCTTGATAAAAATATCAATGAATTCAAGGCCCTTCTGATTTAGTGACGTATAGTAATTACAGATCAAAATGTAAACAAGGCATGAATGAATGCACTATAAATGACGCATGATGCAAATAAAAGTGATTCCTGTATTAGACATGCCTAGTATAGCAGTTCTTTAGCATTCGCTCCCATTGCATTCTGTGTTTGAATCATGCGTTTCTGATCTGTTTTTCGAGTTTGTGAGACGAAATGTAATGATATTTCTCGATTTTGATCATAATTCTGTATGTAAGTCTCATACATTTCAACTTATTGCATAAATAAAGATGATAGTATTACAGGGACGAAAAACTCCGCAAAATATTTTCAAATTTTTCATGGACGAAGTCAGGAAGACTGCTGTTAAGAAAGTAGGTGGCAAGTACGATATAAAGGAGGAAGTACATGGGTACCTATATAGCAGGAGAGGAAGAAAGAGTTTGGCGAGAAGAAAGGAATTGCCGTGAGACGAGTTTTGAAAGTTACGGGAACGATTTCAGTTTGGGATGCCTTGGATTGAGGAATGGTGTGGGTGACAGAAATGGTTTGAGGGATTGCTTTGAGGAGAATCAGGATGGACTGGGAGGGGGGGGGGGCGTTGAGTAGAACTGGAGGTTTGGGATGACTCAGTAGAACCTTGGGGGAGTGGGAATGGGATTAGGTGGCAGGCTTACGGGAGAGGAGTCGGAGTGCTAGATTAAGGAATTTCGCGGAAACTATTCTTTATAACTCCTCAAGAAGTCTCTCAGCCTTTATTCTATCAAGAAGGACATACATATCTAGCAATGCAATTAGCCACCAACCAAAGGGACGCTAAGAGTTTTATTGGAAGTTTTTCGTAGTTGACTAATTTGATGCATGCTTAATGCAATTTTAATGTTATAGATTATGAAAAAATATTGTAGTTCTTTCACATTCTGATTTGTGGGGAAAACCTTATATTTCTCAAACCATTGAATTTTGCTTGGTGAAAATGTGCCCAATTTTTGCAGAATATAATAAATAAGCTAGTATTAATGACATTCCAAAATATTATTTTAAACGGGTTTACGTTTATTTTTTTCCCCGAAAAATTTTTAAACATCCCTAGCGTTTATTTCCCAAGTTCATGTTGTGATTGGAATTTATGGCTCTCTTAAGTTATTCATGTGTAGCAAGCAACTGTTGTGTCTAGTTGATGATGATATGATGATGAAATTTCTACTTGTCAGAACGACGTTTTATCCATGTACTGGAAAGGAAACTGTTTGGTTGAGCCCATAATGAAATAAAATATTCCTTCATTGGTAAACTTAAATCCCAGAGTTGGTTTATTCATAATTTTTCTAAGTACATTCGCCAATCCCTATATTCCCCGTAAGCATGCTTTTTCTTAAATTCGTGTTAATATTTACCCATTTCATGTGTTTTATTTTCACACTTGCAATGGAGTACATTTTGATTTTGTTATTCCTTCTTCGAATGGATTTCACTAGTTTCTGTGTTAAAAAAATGCCTACTCGTTATTTATATTCCAAAACTGTTGAGTGTCCAAATTAAAGTAAATGGAATCAAGCGACCTTGTGCATGGAATCCGGTAATAAAGCTAACTTCGTAGGAATACACGCCTATTGAGATTGACTGACTGCAGGAGAGGAATTAATGAAAAAAATTGGAAGGGACAAAAGAAGGGATGAGAGAGAGAGAGCGAATGAGAGAAAAGTGGAGATGATATAGCAAGGAGAGAAAGGAAGAGAGGAACTGACGACGAGTGAGAGCGTTCAGATAACTGTAGAAGAAAGGGAAGGAGACGTCTGGAAGAAGTGATATTGACATTAGTCGGGTGTGTGGCGTGGGAAGAATTGGGGAGACGATAAAAGAGTGAATTGGAAGAGTCGAGTGTGTAGCTATAATGAATGAAGAAAATTCCTTGGGAAGATAAACGTAAAAGTAATGTGCCGAAAGAGATATAGTTAGATGGCATATTTGGAGTCTGGAAGATAGTTTCGGTAGAAAAGAGGAACTGTGTGTGAGAGTCGTTCGCCGTCGAGTGTGTATGTGTGTGAGAACATCGATGGGATAGGCTGAAATATATGAAGCGTAATGTGAAGGATATTGAGGGAGGAATCAACTGGACGAGAAGACAATAACATTAGATAATAAATGATGTAGAGTGGCTGAAAAAATGGAGATAAAGGCAGCTAATGACGATGATGTCGAAAAATAAGAAAGAAATTGTTATTGATATTAACGGAAAGCATGACTAAGGAGAATATACGAATGGCGGTAGGCGCTTTACACCGTTGTTTGTGAAAATACCCTTTTCCAATATTTTCCCTACCAGAGCAGATTTATTTATAAAAACGATAAAGTGTAAAGCTGTGTCAGACACACCAACCGTATTCGTAATTGATCTAATGCATATACGAGTATTTTGCGTCAACCGTGACTCATGTTCACGTTCTTGTGGTTGAAATTTATATCATCATCTCTTCTATTATTTTTTTGCAAAATTATAGAGAATACATGTTACTTTTTGTTGCATTTCTTTTAAAATTATATTGCTGAGGTTAATTGCATTTCAGGGTCTCTGTTTATTAGAGACTTTTTTTCACGAACAAAAATGATTATCGATTACTGTAAATACAATATTCTCTATTTAAAGCACAAACACGTTGGATTTTTACGATTTCAACGCACAATATTACGCAGAATGGTCGATTACTTAAATGAGATTATTAAAATTCGTCCTAGTGGGTCCAGAATTCCAAAATCATGGTATAGGAACCAGTCCCTCTACATATACCGCCTGCGTTTTACCATGTAGATCACATAGCTAAGGATTCATCTCGATATGAAGCCGGAAATCTCCCACGAGTAGTTGATTGTTCTATTCACTGGGATTTTACTCTCCATGTATGACTACAAATTGAAAAATATCTGTTGAAACTACTCATAAATATAACTTTAGTAAGGAGAGGATAGCAATATGTAACAGGTGAAAATGGTAGTTGAGAAGTTAAGAAAATTATTTTGTTATTTTCTATCTCTGGGAGTGAAATGAATAGGATATGAGAAGAGAGACGAGGGACGTTGACCAAATAGTGATAGGAAGTAATTGATCGAGTTTTACGCGGAGGAAAGATTTTGTTTGGAGGGAAACCGAGAGTTGGGGGAGGCAGAGGGGGGGAGAGGAAGGCGTTGAGGGGACGAGGAATGATAGAGGTGGGAATGGCATCCTTTGGCTGAAATACGGTGGCTTTTTGAGAAGAGGAGTTGTGATTGCTCGAAAGGACAAGAATTCTCTCCTTTTACTCGAAGGGAAAAAGGAAGAAGCTGGTTCAAAGGAGGGAGAGAGAGATAAATGTATGGAAACGGCCCGGTAGAATGCCGAACCTGCCATAGCTTAAGGCTCAAAATGTAATCGAGGGTGGCGGGAAAGAGAGAAGAATTGGAAGCTCATGGGACTTGAGAAACTTTTTCTGAATGGAAAGCCAAGGGGAAGGGATTTCTGCAATCCTCACGACCTCTTTTTCATTTCACAAACTGGTGACTTGTTTGTGTTCTTTTTATATAGCTGCCCACGTTTCCTGGACCAATGTCAGGACGATTTTTGTGATAATGAGAATCGTCAATGAACAGCAAGAGTCAGTTGGACTTCGCATCACTTCTGTTTCGCGTATCAGCCCCTCTCCGTCAATTGGGAGCACTTTAACAAGTCAAACTTGTTTAGGATTATGGGTTAAGTTTTTTTCAAAAGCATTGAGTTGGGTAACACACACGAAGAAAATATACGAGGTGTGTTCAGAAAATTACGAGAGTTTTTAAATTTCTCGGGCTTGGAGAGTCCGATTGTCAAACTTTTTTTTATTATGTTGGTATACATGCCCCTAAAGTATGATAAAATATTCAGCTGTATTCATTATTTACTTTGTGGTAGCCGCTAAGGTTAGACGTGTTTGTATTAGCTCGGCGATTTTTGTTTGTTAAATAATGGACCAAAGAATTTGTATCAAGTCTTAGTTTCGACGTCATATCCGTAAAAGCATTATTTTCACCGGTTACATCACGTTTCAGAGTGGTTCTGCATCGTCATTGACTTCATTTAGTGACTCCTGAGCAACTTCCATTCGCCGCTGTTTTTGTTCAAAATTCAACAATTTTGGAACAAATTTTGCTGTCACGCGTTTCATACCCAAAACATTCAAAAGAATTTTATAGCATGAGCCAATCGACATGCCAACTTCATCAACGACTTCTCTGATTGTGATTCGGCGATCGTTCATAACCATTTATTTCACTTTTGCCACGTTTTCATCGGTTGTTGATGTGCTGAGGCGTCCGGGGCGATCGCCATCTTCAACGTCTTCATGGCCATGATGGAAACACATATACCACTGGTAAACTCTTGTTTTACTCATAGCGGACCCACCATAGGCCTTTGTTAACATTTCACACACTTTATTTAATTTTTTACTCAAAATTTGATACAAATTCTTTGATCCATTTCTTTTAACAAACGAAAATCGTTGAGCTCATAAAAGCACGTCTAACCTTAGCGGTTGCCACGGACAAAGTAAACAATGAATACATCTGGAAATTTTACCTTATATTTGGGGCATATGTACTAACTTAATAAAAAATTGACAATCGAAGTCTTCGAATACGCGAAATTTTAAAATTCCCATTATTTTCTGAACATACCTCATACATATTTTTATTTCGCCATAATAATGCAAAATTTAATAAAATTTTTCTATTCTCGTCATCAGTACAGTTAAAGGTTTCAAACAGGATAATTTCCTTTCATGTGTACAATTTTTATTTCTGCTGATTTGAAATTCTTCCTCCTTACTTTTGTTTCTATCCTGTTTTGAATTTTTTATCAATTTTACGAATTGGGTATTTGAAAGAACTAGCCACGCGAAAATATGATAGGAGCTGCAGCAGGGTTATTTATATTAAGTGTGGGTTTTATCAGACGCTAGACTCATTTTTCAACACTCATGAACTCTCTCTTATAACTAAACTTTGGAATTTTGGGCGCAATTTCGAGGCTTGTATGGAAGTGGCTTTTCACGGCAAGAGAAAGTGGGAGCAGGGCAAAATCGAACTGGAGTGACACAAGCAATCAAGTTGTGATGTTTACGAGACTCGTAAGAGACTGTGTGCTTGGGTTAAGAAACTTATATTTTTCAGTTTGACGCTTCGATCTCCTACTATCTCCCACAAGGAATTTCACTATGTAGAATGGAAATCTACACATACCATCACGCTTTTCTCTTTAAAGGTTAGGCAAAGTAAAAGGAAGCCTGAGGTGAAGTACTTTCAGAAAAATTACTGCCAGGTTCTTGTTTCCTACTAGTATATTCTTGCACACTTCTTTTGGTTTGCCACATTCATTATTCATTTCATTCACTCTTTTCTCATCATGAGTTTCATTTTTATTTGTTTGTTTGGTGATTCAATTCTCATCCCTTCTCTCTCTACGAGCAAACTAGATGACCACACTTTTTTCATTCACCGGAGCATCTGATTACGTTCTTTCATGACACACTCATTCTTAGCAACTATCATCCATTGACTTTTTTGTCATCTATTTTATTTATTGCAGCTTACAATATATATTTACAAGTTATCGTCCACTTTTCTCAAAGTCTAAGAATTGTGGGTATGCAGAGCAATATTTAAGCTACAAAAAAAAAACGATATCTACTGAAGAATAATTTTTGGAAAGCTAGGAAGTTGGTAGATAAATCAATAAGGGGTCTAATCAATAAAAAATATTAGAAATGCGCAGATGACTTGTATATTTCAACTTAGTTTGAACCAAATATCTAAAATAAATCTATCTATTGCAGTCCACATACTCCGCCATCACTCCGTCTTATGACAACCCAATAAATACAATGTTATAAATACTTATTTCCCTGCAATCATTTTGAATTTTAGGATAACGTCAACAATTATGAAATGATAACTAGAAAATTAAGAATGAACTAGTATTAACACGCCGACTGAAATTATGGGCAGCCTCCACTGTCTGTCTCTGTCAAGTTACTCAGTCAAATAAACTGCTATTTTTGATTAAAAATGTTAGCTATTGGTAACTAATTATAAAAATTAACCATACCTAATGAAAATCCGTTACCAAAAGGACTGTGCTCCTTCTTCTTTTCTGAACTTCTTGACAATAGATCAGCGTTTTCTGGAAAGGTAGCGAGCAATAATGTTTTAATGGGTTTCATAACGTTTGCTATTTGTGAAATGATCTATTAATTTGCAGTTTAATTTTTTTCTATTGAACTACTGATATTTCTTCTTAATAATTAGTTATTTCTTAAAAACTTTTAAAATTCTTCCTGGTCAATGAGTTGCAATAAACCGTAGTGTTTTAGTCGATAAAAAAGTGTTCAGTAAATATTTATCTTGATAAATAGTTAGTAAGGTTTTGATTTCACCTTTGCCCATCATTAAGACATCATATTCTCTCTAAGTTTATGTCTTTGGGTCTGAGTGCCTGAATATATTTGTAAAACATATTGATATATGAAGTATTTTCCTTCTTAACTTAAATTATTTAATTCAAATATTAGTCAAGTGTTTAATACAGAAATATAAATGTTTTTTTTCAATTGGTTAATCATCTTTAAAAATTACTATTGTCAAGAAGATTTCTTTCGCATTCATGACATCACTTTTTTCAACCCAAGTAGATAGTCAAATTATTTCGGAGTCATTTCTTGCTAAATTTTAAACTGTTGTTCTAGTGACTGCGTTTACCAAAAATTTATCTAAAAGCATATTAATTTATGAAAAGTATACATAGATATTTTTATAGTATGTACAATTATTTTTTAGAGTGAGTGAAACTGTCTTTGCTAGTTACGTAGGGAATTCTTATTGTATTTTGATCAACGATACCTGATACTTGATCACATTGATTGGAAGCAATTGGAAGTTAGACGTAAGTTACGAAATTTGAACAATGAGCAGGAAAATGATCACTCTTTTCTGAGTTATGATGGGTCCTATTATTTTTTAATTAAAAAAGTTAACGAGTCAATTCTTCTCATCCAAGCACTACTAGAAAGTATGGCTTCGCGGACATTGAAAAACTTCGCAGAGCAGATGAATCAAGACACTCTTAATTATCTCTTTAGTAAAGTGCGAGCGATAAAACTTGATCAAAAGTATCTTGGTTTCACCTATAATCAATAATTTGGACAAAGTTAATTGCAAATAGCGGCGGGTGCCTTTAGTTTAGAAAAAAATACAAAAAAAATTAAAGAAAAATGGAATAACTCGTTACGATATCTGAAATCGTAATTAACTTTGATTATAAGGCAACACAGGGAGACCTTGGAAAATAGTTGGCTATTTTTTTAAAAGTGATTGATCGTTGACAATGAAGAAGTTCTACTCTCATAGTTCGGCATTTTAGTTTACTATGACTTCGAATTTCTTTGGATGAATTCATCGCTATTTTGCTCAATTTATGGTGAACCCCTAATGGTGCTCCACGTTTTGTTGCACCTAATAGTGTATCAGATTAATTGTTGATAATGAACTACAACTTCCACTAAGGTGTTGGATTCCATTGGCGAAGTTAAGGAGATCTGCCTTTTAAAAATGAATTATGTTTTTGTACATCATATTGACAAAACATGTCTATTATCCAGAAATAATTTCAGAAGAGAGAAGAAGCGTTATGGTATATATTTTACAATAAATGGACCTCGAAATTTTATAATCTGTAAGCATTAGATGATTCATCCTCATTTAGCGGTGGAGTAAAAGATGAGATTTCCCAAGTTACCGTGGAAACCCCTTCGGTTGGAAAATTTACCCGTCTTTTGCTACCTAAAGCAATTTTAGGGATTTATCACATCTAAACACATTCTCACTTTGTATTTATTTGTATTGCTTCTATTGGATATATTAGGTCAGTTGTAATTTTGATGCGATTCCCAACGATTAGCGTGAGTTGTATTTCCCTGCGCCACATGTGTCCCATCATTATTATTTGTAATGCTATGTATGTTTGTCTTAGGAGTCTGAATGTAAATATCAGAGGTTTAAGAATAGAGTCAGAGGAATAAGAAGCTAATGTAGCAACATCAGAAATAGACTAGCGGGTAAAAAAAGAGAGGTCAGGTAAACTGTGATGTGGAAAGAGAGAACAGGATAACAAAGATAATAAAATCGATGCATGAGGGTAAAATGAGATAAATACGAGATGAGGCGGTAGAGGCTCGAGAGGGTTTAAAGAATGGCGAGTAAAAAGGAGGAAGGAGGATAAGGGTGAGGGGTCTCTTGAGAGAGAATTTCGAAAGAAGAGTGAGAGATGATTAAAAATAGAATACAATAGATTATTGGGTAGATAAAAGGCTAGAACCGTCCGATACTCACTCAAGTCCCGCACGTCTGCGACTTATATATTGGTAATTTGTTGTCACGAAACACAGATTAAGCATTGAGAAAAGGTTTTTCTAAAATATACGTATTTATAAAAAAGATAATGATCCAAAGAAAATGGCATGGATAATTATTTGGCGGTAACTTTACTCGTGATTTTAATTGACAGTACTTAGAACATTGATAGCAGCGTAATGATAGTTACATTTTGGTACTACTATAGAGAAAAGTATGAAACCTAGACTACTTAACTGAATTCCATAAATTACTACCAGGATGCGGTGATAAGGGCTTCTAAGTTTTGAAGGCAGAAATCGATTATTGGCGTGGGCAGTAATGATTATCCCTGTTGGGGTCACCCAAGTGAGATAGATCGGAGAAAAATAGGCAGAAAATGTCGACGTAGTGTCTATTTGTGAGTCGGCTGACGCCTGTGGGAGTTCTATTAAAGTGATAGTGAAAAACGTCATTGGAGTCGTGGCTATTATTGAACGGTTTCTCCTGTAAAATTCCGTTGTTTGCTATCCGCGATCATTACAGTGGTTCCCTGGGCCTAACATCGATTTTCCAGAGTGTTTTCTCCAAGAAGGATTTGCAATTAGTTCCTGTAGGGAAATCGAGCACTTTTAGGTGTGTACATTTAGACAACGTTTATATTTTGCTAATCTATTTCTATATCTGCCCGCAATATTCTATGATTTACCCACTGTACATTGACTACCCACAGTGAGTTTGAGGTAGTTATGTTAGGCCACTACGCTTAGATGAAGTCAATGGGATTGAATGAGCGTGATTACAGGCTGGTTGGCGAAATAAAAAAACTGCGTATACCAAAGTGAACAAGATATTTGGATTCCATAATACCTTGTATTATTAATAAAGTAATGAGCGGGAATGGAAGGAAGACTTTTTTCTGGCTATGCATTGGCATTTTGTGGGAAGGAATTTGATCATATCCTTTGTTTGGTCAATACTCTAATTATGGGGTGCCTTTTGAATCATATTTTTAATAGCTCAGACGGCAATATTAGTGCTGCGAATTAGCAACTAAAGGTTGAATAGTCAGGAAAAAACTGCCTAAATGAATTTAATTTTGGGTGGAGGAAGGAGAGAAAAGTGCGAAACATCATAATAGTAATGAAGAAACATAATGATATCATCAGAGAGCGTAGTGAAGAAATGTAACCTGCTTTGGCGATGTTTGGGATGAAACTGCTAAAGAGCTATTGGCATTTGAGGAATATTTGCGCTAGTAAAGGTAGCAATAGCAAAGAGGGCTGAGAAAAGTTTGATGTATAGTAAGTGTGTTGTATTGTATAGTAATGTGATTTTCATTTAGAGAGGGAGATCATAGGCCAAGGAGCTATGAGTTATTTTGAAAAGGATGGAGTAAATAAGCTGGACCGAGAAGATATAGAATGAAATGTTAGATCTACTTGCGAAAGAGAGTGATTGAGAGAAAAATAGCGGCAGACAAAGTGAGCGGATGAAATACTCAGAGGTTTTGGTAAATTGAATACCATGATTGAATAAGTAATATTAGGCAGGTGGTGAAGAGGCTATAGAGAAATTTTGTATTGCATTGGTAAGAATAAGAAGTTCGAGTAGCTGAAGAAGGAAATGGCACAGGGAAAAAATATACTGACGAGGGATGTATTATATTACTATTATTTCTCTCCTATGTTGTAAGGGAATGCATTAGAATATCACGTCGTAGTATACAAGTTTGGAGGGACACTCAAATTCAAATTTTAATCGATGGATTATCTGCTGGGATTGAATTCACTTCTTAGATGAAAATTTGTTATTGTTAGCTATTTTATACATTTGGAGGCGATTAACTTTCGTTATATGCCCGAAAACTTCACTGTCAATAACTGATAAAACAAAATATACTTTTCAAAGGGAAATAAAAAGAGATATTTTGAAAACTGAAATCAATACAGTTTTTGGGAGGGCGTAATTATCGAATCAGTAAATCGGTTACGTAATACTACGGAAGCAATCGAGCGGAAACAAATAATTTGGATGAAATCTAATAAAATGATTGTATCTGTTAGGGTGTGAGAGAGGAATGGAACAAAAGGCGTGAATATCAGACAAAGTTATTGTCAGTTGAACTTGAAAATGAAGCGTAAGCGCGAAGGGAAATAGTGGAAACAAGGACATGGGGGCTAAGAAATTGGATCAAGCCGATGGAAAATTCCAAATTGCAAGAGGAGGAAATTGTATAGGAAGAACAGAGATGAAAGGAAACGCCCAGGGTATAAGCAGCGGACTATATCACAAGGAATACGCCGGGACCAAGGTGCGATGCGGGAGGTGTGGCTAAGAGGAGCGATAAAGAGAATACCGAAGGAAGATAAGCCTGCATGCGATCAGCAAAGGGATTTACAATGCTTTCAAACGAAATATGATGTTTAATGGCATACCAGAGTGGAGATTATTTAAATGAAGGGATTTTACGAGGATTTTTATAGTGGGTTGAATAAAATGGCCTGGTGCAGGGAGTGGGGATGGGAGGATAGAATTTTTGAGCAAAGGAACAAAGGGTGGGCTGTTATTTACAATACGGATTTGGTAATTGATTGAACATGGTTTTAATAGGATTACACCAAAAGCTGGCTTCGACTTCACGTTGATAGCGACGTTCAGGAAAGCGGGACTTGAGTTTGGATATTGCAGAGGGGGGATCAAAATTAGGGGCAGACGATTGGTGGTAAAAGGGGAAATGAGGAGGTGGAGCGATTGGAGGAAAGAGGTGGGGGAAAGCTCATTGGGATAATGCTCGCATATGCGCTGCGGTCGTGATTAACACTCGAGTAATATCCAAGCCCACCGTCTCTGCGGGGAGTGGTGGACCTGTGCCATATCGCGAGATTATCAGAGGTGGGAAAGTGGAGTTAGGCGAGAAAGGAGGGCGAGAACCATCCTGAAATGGGAGTTACATGCGCTGAGATAAGGGAGGGTGGAGAGTGTGAACCAAAGATGGCTTACAAGACGGGATTTACTGTGGCCAATTCTTCGTAGCTACTCCCGCCCCTCTTGAGTTAATGCCCAAAACAAACGGTTCCACAATGATTTTTCATGGATTCTCTCCCAGCCCAAGCCAGCAAAAATCCCCTTACCAGTTCATGCAAATCTTCAGAATCTTCAAATCCCAGAGAAGACGGTTTTAGTGCAAGCTCAAATCGTGTGATACAGCGACGTCGCATGACAACAAGATCTGAATCAACTCCAGACGTTATTAGCTAATTACGTACTATTGTCAAGGTTAATGTAAAACATGTCGTATTTAACGCACCGTCGAATATATCTTAGGAGTTGTGCTGAACTTAAATTATCGTTGGAAACTATTATTTTTAATGGTATTCACATGTCACCACAAGGCCCTAGTCAGCCGTAAATTTAATTTTGATAGGGGAGAGCAGAGCTCAGACCGAACTGAACATTAAGGGCCGTGAAGCCATGCAATCTGGGAAGAAGAACCAGTTCCTCTTTTTGTGTTACTAGTTGTTGTTGTTGTTTCTGGCTAAGTTCTGGTAACTACTAAATCACAAATTGGATTCCAACTCTCTACCCCGTAGGGTACTTCGCTGGTGTTCAGAAGTACGTGTACTGCAATGTGTCAATCCCTAACACTTTGTTGTTATGATTACGCATCAATTCTTGCCCGTTAATAATTTCTAATCCAACTATTCCATCATCGGATACAAAAGACCACTAGCTTAGCGAGGTAATTTTTCTTTGTGTATCGGTTTATACACACTCAAAGCCTGGTATGATTATCATGAATTATCCATGTGAGAATTGATTTTAGCATCACTTCAAGATATCATATTAAATTTCGTATCTTATAGTTCCTTGTGCTGACCTTTTCCATTTCCTGCTTTCCTTAATCCAACCTAGTCCTTTCTCTATAATTCTTTCCTTACATTGTTACCTCAGTTACACTATATTAACCTTCATAAGAATGCTTTCAATTAGACTCCTTATTCTTCTTCTGTCTCTCTGAGGATTCTCTCTAATCACCCGCTCTGAGGTGGAATTTTTCATATTCTTTTAATCAGTGTACATTTTGTTTTCATCGTTTATCTTTAATGTTGTATTTCTGTCGTTTCCAATCTTTGTCCTCTCATGATGCTCTCACGCATATCTCGTATCTGTAGGAAATTTGACTCAATATATTATTAAATGAACTTCTTAATTTTACTCATTGGGACGTCTCTGCATATAAGATGCAAGCATCACCATTCAAACTTCTCAAAAGCCCTCTGTTTCCCTTTCCTCAATCATTAGAAGCAGTCCCTAGAAGTTCACTAATATCTGCTATTTCAAGAGTTAAGGATGAAATCGGTCGCGTGTTAAATCAAATGCATACTGTGGAGTAGGAAGTTTACTTATGAGACGATTATATTGGGCCAATTACAAGTCTGGTAACGGTAATTTTATATTCGGTTCTTATCTAACATCCCTTTCCTTATGCAGTTACTCATCTCACCCGAACGAAGATAATGACTAAGGAGAAGGTGAAGAAAGAGTGTGCCATCTTGTTTGTTTCACCTCCACTTCATCCCTTGGTCATTATTTTTTATATTGATTCTGCAAAAATTATTTAAATCCATTAGAAAATGGTCTTCCTTGAAGATGTGACTGTCGAAACTGAAGGCCTCTGTATATTTTATACATTTTCTCTATTCTCCATTGGATCCTGTTTTCCTTGAGAGGAACTATTTGGTATTCCAATTGACGTCTCGCGTTTCGCCATTGTCACACAGCCCGAAACCTTCCTTCGACTCGGAATGGCCTCATCACTCACAGAGACACGGGCGCCCAACAAATTTATTCCGTTTCGGACGTCACGAAACGCTTCACCTCCCACGACATCTCCTCCACCCTCACACACACATCACTGGCTCGCCCAGGATCTGGCAAGCGTAGGGAGGTTCGAATTACTTCGCCTCCGTGACTAGAGTTTGCCTAATTTCCCGGAGAGGACTCGTGGGAACTGGGTGGGGTTCGATTTGGAGCTCTCGACGCCGCTGACAAGGGATGCACGGTAAGGGAGGGGATGCGGTCGTTCGGGGCTCAAATCTGCCATGGGAGTGCGCGACGACGATGACAGGGAATCGATTTCCCAATGGAATGCCGTCACAGGGAAATCGATATTTTTTTTATATCCCAGCGCGCGCGACATCCATCGTTACTCTGTTTTCTGATTCCTCTCGCCATTTACCCAGGAAAATCGTTCATTTTTATCGCCCTTCCGAAACGCATGCCTACCCTCTCGGCTATTATATGAACTTTTAGCACATAATAATCGGATCTCTTGCAACCGTGTGCAAAAAATTAGGTATGCATTAGAGAACTGAAAGAATGATCTAAAAATGATGTCTCAAGAAGGGATTACGTATTTCATTAATTTTGATGGTGTAGAGGGTAGATCTTTAGGCTACGGACGGGAGAGTTCCAAGTTCAATTTCCGGGCGATATCTTTGGGATAAACGTTCATAGATCCTAATAGCTGGATACCTATGTGGAACCGTAGGTGTCGCTGGGAATGAACTCCCTTTCGTTTCTCCCTAATCTGTGTGTGTGAATTTCATCCGCCAAAAAATATTAGTTCCTGATGAGTTTCACCCTCAATTAAATCAAAGATTTATCAGTTTAGATTGTATAAAAAATGAAAACTAGAACTAAAAATCATCAATGGTGTATGTGTTTCACCTCTACTTCAATCCACTATTTTTATTGATGGAATCGACATTTTATAGAATAGGAAAGCGATAGGAATTGACCTTTTATTATGGAATTCTCACTGAATCTTGGAATATATAGTATAGCGGCAGTAACTTGAATGGTATTCCAGTAATTTGTGAGCTGCTTGCATATGAAATCAAAAATAATTTTTGATTATGTAAAATATTTCTTGTTGCCTATAGATTTTAATTTATTTATATTGTTTATATTATAGTCAGTTTCGAAAATATTTTTCTCGTAGTTGATGTGACAATGTGCAGTCATTATTTTCAAAGATATTCTATGTCAGCTTAGAATTTATGAAATTTTCCGAATATGCAATGCAATGAATGTATTGTGTGTGAAAAAATTGGAGAACCGTGAATCAAGGAAGACTATTATTATTCTATAGTGCTGTAAAGTTATTTTGAAGATATAAAAGAAAAAATAAGATTAATCCATGGAAACGAAACGGTTGTATACGTTAGGAATCCCTAGCCCCCGAGTAATAGCTAATCAGGTGAAAGAAGGTTGTAATAATAATATAAGAATCAGTGTCTATCATTATTTCAGGAATGATAGATTGCCATTTTTAATCCATACTTGTTTGCGCGGATGCAAAAATAAATGGCTTGTCGTGTAAAGCAAATGTCTTGTTCAAACAAATTTAAAACATTATATTTCGTTAGATATCTCATAAAGGCCAAAGTTTCAATTTTCATGATGTATAAAATCATTTAGATAACCTACCTATGTTTTTTTTTGTTTGCCACCGTTTTGATGAATCAATTTCCGCGTATGCAATACAATTATGTAAATAACAGGCAATCGAAGCGCTCATTTGTACCTAAATCCCTTTGACGATAGTTTTCTGGAGATAATTTTCCAAAGAGGTATCTTAATTTTTCCTGCATTTTTTTCATTTGTTGGTATTACGCTTAAAGTTCATTTTAAATAAATGTACTATTTGTGAAAGCAGTGGAATATTTGTTTATCGTTTAAACTCGATCATCCATCACACGATAATAAAACTGTTCAAGATCAGCAAAAGAGTGAGCAATTGTTTACATTACGCTCCAAGTGAAAAAGATTCTGCTCTAAGCATTCACACGTTCTGAAAAACAGTGCTGGGAACACGAAAGCAAGGTTATCATATTGCCTCTACTAGAACGAGGGAGAAGGAAACGGATTAGAGGTGTTGAAAATGGATGCTGAAACACGGATAAGGATGGGTATTGGAAGATACGAATATGTGCCGGAATTTGTGGAAGAGTGTGAATGTAGTTGGGCAGTAGGATTCGTCGAATTTTTCGAAAGGGAAATATAGATTCTGGGTAATGGGGCACTAGGTTTGTGGACTCAGTGTTTGCTTGTGTGTTTGTGCGCGCGAACGTTGGTCAGACGTCCACCCTCGGCTCAATCTAATGCACAATCAATGCAGTAGACGCTTGATGACTGACTGAGTATTTGGGTCAGAAAATAAACTGCCGAACCGAGAGAAGCGTGATTGGCGAGAGTTCTCAGTTACATCGTCCTGTAGACGATGAGGGAGCGAAAGAGCTGAGAGAGCGGGAAGCCGAGAACCGGGGATTGTGACGGGGAAGGACAATTGCGGTATCGATCACACTACGCTCTCTCAAATACTTTCCATCCTCGACGTGGGATTTCTCTTTTTATTTTCATGTGAGTGATGAGGTTCTTCAAGTCACATGCCATTTCATTTCAACGCGTCGTGCGATGCATTTTGGACCTCTAGGTTTAATGCGGATTTGAAAAATGCTTTCCATTAAAAATCTCGAGCTCTTTATAATGGATTCTCCTTGGGATTTATGTCTTTGTTGAACTCTGGCTCTAAAAGAGCGAAATGCGTTTAAAAAAAGAAAAATAAGTTATAAATGACAAATAAGATAAGAATAAAATAAGATATTGGAATGCTGAAAATAAGGGAAATTTTTTCATAAAAAATTTTTAAAACTATTCCAATTTAGATTGAAATAATTCGTAATGCACAATGTTCTCCTTGTTATGTGACTGAAAGTACCATTTTCTATATCATATCCAATGAAAAAAAATGTCACGCCATGGACGGCATTACGTAACCATTCAGCGTACAATGCAGGAAATTATATCATCAATGGGCTAACATTAAAATATTTACAAAATTACCCAGGTGAAAAATTGATTATTTATATAAAATTATAGTAAATGTACATTATGCAAATAAATGGATGTAGTTTCCTACAGGTTAGTGGCGTCTTAGTTCTCGATATCGTACTATATCTAACGTATATGCATCAGAGAAAGCCGAGTGTTTTTTAACAGAGATTCAATCTCATTTATTAATTCTCAATATTCTCCGAGGTATAGATTAAAAACCTTGATTGATTTTACGACCATTAGTGTTCAACTGTTGTGTGTATTGACATTACGAAAGATGATTAATTTCAAATGAAGTTATTGCATTAATGTTTTGAAATCACACAGTTACTATTTTATATACACCAGCTCACATCGCATATCGGAAAACAGGCTCAAGTTAGAAAAGTCATGCCTGGAAAATAACTTGACCAGATTCTCCATTAGATATATACACCATCTAGACTGTGTAATTAATGTTATTATAACTAGGTGATTATGAGAAAATGACAGGGACTAAATAAAGCTAAAAGACCAAATGAATATTCAAGGGTTAGGTAAGCTGTGTGGGATTTATTAACGGATTATTCTTTTGCATGTAAGATTACACTTGGAACCACCTGCCAAAAACTCACATTCATATTGCTTCTTTATATATAGTGTATTATAAAACATGGAAACATCAGGCAGCTTCTTCTTTAATCAACTTTTGGGGGCTACATCATGGGATATTTTGGTATGCAAATGAGGTCTGAAGCTGATTTACTTTATTCCGCCCTCGGGTAGAGTTATATCGAAAGCTGAGTGTGAGGGTAGGTAATCGTTCCAAGGTTAGGGAGGAGAGTTGAGTGGTGGAAAAGATGGTGATCGCTGTGTCATTCAAGATGTTTAATCATTGCAAAACGTTTGCTCTTTGATTAAAAGCCTATCACTGGTATTAAAAGTCAGGTGTGTTTGAAACATAATGAAAATATTATTCGTCAACGGTAAATTATGCACTCGAGTGGATATGCACACGTACACACTCGTACACCCTGAATAGAAGGTAATCTGTACTGCATGGTTATAGGTTTCAATACAGCGTATTAATAATAGCTCGGTTAGATATAAACTTATACTTAAAATAGACTTATATTTAAAAATCAAATGGTAAACGTCATGGTTATTATAACGAGAGGTGAATCTGAGAATAAAAGCACGACGTTAATATATCATTCGTCGAAGTGTCTCAGGAGGAGGGTATTTCAGTGGGAACTCTTTCTTTCTTTCGGATGTATACATTGTGTTCTTAATAAAATAAATATTGTCTTTTTTTTTGGTCTGCTTATGCATGCTTTTATTCTAAAACGCAAAGTCTCTACTTATAACGGTTGGTACTATTATTTATTCTGGAATAAGTGTATGCGCGCGTATCAGAGTGCTGCCCTTAAACGTGGAGGCTCCATCGCTTGGAGCACCGTGGGACGATTAAAATTTAACGATCGCATCATTCCGCAATTTATCTCTCCTTGCACTGCATTGAGCTTCTGGGACCATGAGTAATGTGAATTTTCATTTTTTTTGTGCATTATTCCCTTCGTAGATGTGACATTCAATAAAACTCGCGGGTTTTTACCCCCTTGAAACTCGAGTGCTGTGTCCGCTACCTCCCCAACGGATGTATTCCTCTGCGGCCCCTAGGATTGCGTGAACTGACGATGTGGGAGGAATGGAGACAATTGGTTATTCAAGGACGAGTTAATTGGCTATTAGACTGTGTGCCGTGGTGGGATATAGCCACGTTTTGTGCCCCTGCAACCGCCCATCCATTTTTACTTCCCAATGGAACGTTGAGGAAGCCCACAGGAGTAGTTGAGGTTAAACCAAATTACAAAAATATAATGGAGACCCGCAAGAAAGTGCGTTATGGCCAACGGGGTTTTTTTTTAACTCTAAGCGATACTTCATGGCGTCGGTTTTAATTTTATCACAAACCTTCCTGCTGGTTCTTATCACAATTCATGAGGATTAAGAAATCATAACTTGCGCGACACCAGCTAGCTTAACACCTTGTGATTTTAAAGGTTAATGTTCCATGATGAGGTTTTGCTCGTACTTCGGGATGAGAAATAGATTCACTCGGAGAGCATCGTTAAACTTTAGTGAGAACCGTTCTCCCACGCTGGAAGAAAGATATAAATATCAAGAGCCGAAACGTCTAATGTCCATTCTAGATGAAGCACAGGCATTTATATTTCTCTTCAAGAAGGAACCATTGCTAACCAACTTGAAAATAATAATTCTACCCAAAAACATGACTATGGGACCTTATTATGCATCTTGAATCACACACTTGCATCTAAATTAGCTGTGAGTATGCCAATAGATATATATTAAACATAATGAAGTCCCATATGATGCAGAGAGGTAATATGAAGTGCGGAATAATTATAATCACATTTATACATATGTGAAGAAGGTGCGAAAAGGGCAAGAAGAAGGTGTAAAAAACTGCAAGTACTATACCTCTTTTAGCATCATCTACAGTATCTTCTGACAAACGGAAGGTACATTTGGTTATACTTGAGGAAAAACATATCTTTTGTATTCTTCTCAGTAAGCAAAACACCAAAAAGAATATTTGCGAATGATCCAAAAAATATACCTGTAGCGCATACTTGTTTTTATAAGAGATTCAAATTAAGAGAGGGGTGGTCCAGTGTCTATAGCGTTTAACCATTGTTTTTTGTCTATTGCCAACCATTGTTTATTGCTAACTATTGTCTATTACCAACCATTGGCGTAAATTTTACATATCATAAGGACCTACACAAAACAAAGGCTATGAGGTTTTGCGTTACTGCGTTAGGCAAAGAGGCTTTCATAATGAGGGAACTGATGATAGGAACATTGACTATGGTGGTAAGAAAAGACTAGTCAAATTTTGGTATGAACTGTGGTCTTTTATGGATCGAAAAGATTAGTTGTTGAAGCAATATTATAGGGTTAGAGTTGAGACTTATGAGATCTGGGTTTGGAGAAGGATGGAAATAATGAAATGGTCAGAAATGAAAACAAACAAAGACGTAATAGGTTTAGTTGGTTTAGTAGAGAGGCTAGTTGGGAGACATACACAAGAAGGCAGAAAATATGGATACGGAATATTTAGATTGGTGATGGAATGCTGGAGACTGTGGGGAAAACGTTAGGAAAGCATTGTAGCCGTAGAAAAATGAAAGGGACATGAGACGAAATGAAGGGAGACAGCACGTATACGGAATTGAAGAACAGATTATTTAAGCATGGGGTGTCAGATTTTGTCTCATTAGTCGAGGCTAAGAAATGTAGCGGCGATTAGTCTGTGTTTTCATATAAAACCTATCTTAAACGGTAGACTTTTTTAATAATAATAAGGGCGTGCTAGTGTGTTATAACTGTCATTTTTTTTACTGTACCATGGTGATGATTCGCCGGAAGCATACCATAAATCCACCCCTGGCATCAAAACTAGTACATCTCATATAAAAATAGATCAGAAAACATTAAGTTTTTATGATAAATATGACATTTTAAGCTTTAAAAGGTTATTAATTATTAGAGTTCATCCTCAACTACGTATTTGCCCCAACACAAAAGAGTAGGGACGACAGCATTCTCCACAGCACACCAATGTGCCAGAGGAAAGCAAAAAGTTGCATTGAGAAAACGAAGCTAGTGAAAGTAAGAAGTTTCACGGAGTAGAATAGAGCGTGACGTATTCAAG
Source organism: Hetaerina titia (assembly GCA_037158775.1). Taxonomy (NCBI): domain Eukaryota; kingdom Metazoa; phylum Arthropoda; class Insecta; order Odonata; family Calopterygidae; genus Hetaerina; species Hetaerina titia. The sequence goes on along the minus strand of CM073772.1, from coordinate 61,624,721 downwards.
AGGGTCGGTGGTGTGTTTCTTACTCTCAAAATCATGGGAAAGAGCAGACTGGGCGTACAAGTGGCCGAATCTTCAGCACTAGGCAAGGGATCTAAGTTATCCTCTTTAGCTTTTCCCCATTGAATGCCAGCGTATAAAATTTTCAGTGGAAATTTCATTCAGTGAAAAATGTACTTCAGTACATTACAGCGTACTTATAATTGAAGATTATTCACAAAGGCATTGCATAATTAGATGATAAAATGGAAGTTAATTGATTAATATCATGGTGCCATGCTAAATGTACAAGTATAGAGTAATTAGTGCGGGCTGCATGTTGCCTAGTTGATACGCGTTCGGCTGGTGACCGAAGGATCCCAGTTCCTGGTTGAAGGAATTAAATGTTTTGAGATAAGATAATCTACAACGTATACCATTTTCTAGGCTCCAAAACCTCTTGGGAAGAAAAAAAGCTATAAAGGGCGGACTTAATTACGTCTTAAGGATGGAAAAGACTTACTCTGACCGTTTATCTAACAAATCAACCTTCGGGCTGATCACCGCACATTTTAATAAAACTATGAAGAGACACACACACATTGGAAATAAAACAACGAATTGACCCAAACATTGTCGAATTGATTATATTTGAGGATGGTTATTGCCACTTGTGACCTGCGCTGATTCAGACACTGCTAATAGTACGTTTTCTGTTTTAGTGAAATAATAAAGGTGATAGAAAATAGAATTTCTCTTTCACGGATCTATATGACGGAGGAGAGGGTAATACACCCGCATTTTGTTTTCTTTTATAGAATTTTTATTTTTGTCGTTCCTCCACAGTTTGTAGAATGTGGAACAGGTATTTGGAAACATGTAATTAATTTATTAACCTTTTGTAATGCGCGCACAAGAATAGGAATAAATTTAAAAAAATATGCGTTTTTATATTTACAACGTGTCTGTTACTTTTATGTGCCAATAATTTTTTTCGAAGTCAATATAATATTTTGATGGCACTGATAGTAATATTAAAATGGTATATTATCGAACGTGTGAAAGTGATTTGAATGTTCAAAACGGTGATTTATTTTGAACCAAGTAAATGGTTAACCACCGCAAAAATAATAATTTTTAAAATTAAAATATATTTGCTTTTAGTTATTCAATATCAGTTAGGATTGGAGAATGAGGAAGAACGCTCTTGGTAGATAAGAAAGAGGTGAAAATTGATTTATTCTGAAATAGCCGCCCGAAAATTGTTCCACCATTTCAAGCGAAATCCTTCCTTACGCTTCCCTGCCTACTTCAAGAGAAAGAGGTGAGGTCCAGGGGCGATTCTTGACGTATCACGTTCCTGTATAGAGAATCCTCCGCTTTTACTGCCAGAAACCGAATCACGCCCGTAGGAAAAGGGTAGCCGTGGAAAGACGGTTGGGTTTTATACTGTTTACGCATAAGCGCTCGAACACCTTTACGGCCTCACGGGTTGGCTAAGCAGACGACGATTTTCAGGCAGTAATAAAGCCGCTCGAGTTATGGGGATCTGGTATTAGAGTAGGAATTCTCTGTCAGCAGGCTCACCGGCGTAATTTTGCTGTAGGCACGTGATTGAAGACTCTCATTTGACCAATAAAGAAGAGAAAAAGGTAGGGAAAGGGTTTATTGAAGACGATTCCATGTTGTGGTGGGCACTGTAGGGATTGCGGGTAGAAGGGGTGAATTTGTATGGGGAGCAAGAGAGGTTAAATGAGTAAGGTCAGAAGGTTGAATGTGCTGAAGAGAGGGCATGGGCGGAAGAGTTGGATGCAATGTAGCGAGAGGGAGTTTTGTTGTGGATGGAGGTGCGTGGAAGTAGCTGTGTTTTACGATGAGTGTTTAAAGTGAGTGTAGGTGGAAAAGAATGAGAGAAAGTTTGATGGCGAGAGTGGGTGAGGTGGGAGTGGACTAAAGTGAGGTGAGGAAGTTATGGTGCGTCGTGTCCGAATGGTGTACGAATTTGGGCAACTCCCTTCTCTGATTTTTCCTGACATTATATTATTTGACAGAATTTTAAGCTTCCTCATTAATTTATATTTAGAGCGATGTAACCTTTTTGTGTATATTCGTAAAAAAAATATGGAGTTCTATTATAGTTTTCATTCATAGTATACATGCGTGGGCACTGAAATGCACATTTCTAGGAATTGTGGAAGTCAGTCGTTAAATTTTAACTTATTTTCTCCAAAAAATCAAGCATATTACAATAATATGAGCCAAGTCTATGTGGTACAAAACTTAAAAAATAAATTATGAAGTGAAATATATATGATTTATTTATCTTTTTGTCTTCAGACTTTATTGTTCAGGTTTGTTTAAGCGAAATCATTACATTTAACTTTACAATAAGGCATCCACTTCATTAACTGCATAAATTGAACAATTTAGGTGCAATATTTCTTTGATTTTATAGAATTGAAATGCCATAATAAACTTTTATTCACGGTTTTATCTAAGAGCCTAAGCCTGGTATAATATATTGCGTGAATGCTGAGTATACTTTGTTCTCTACAGCTATGAGGTTTCCTCTCTCTTCTACTTCATTTTAATATGGCAGAGTATACTCTACCCGTTGGACTACCTCTGCCAGTTTACCACTTGTTAAAAATTATTAATCGGTTTGATAATCGTTTTGTAGTACTATTTAATATTTCAGGAGTATTTCAGTTAGGTTTTCATTGCATCAAACAGTTTTTTTTGGCAACATTGAAACATTTGAGTTAAAAGAACTGCTTGTTCGGGATCAAATGTGAATTTTCCCTTGCCCATTAGGTAAAGTTCGACAAAAACAGCTGTCTTTATTATTTTGATTTAGAATGTGTTCAATTATGATATGAGATCATATACATTCGTTTAATCCGAGTGAACTTTGTAGTTAACCATTGATGAAAATGAAAATCTGTCGATTTAGTGTCAAAATTTCCCCTTTTTTTGAGATTTTCTGCTGAAGAATGTACACTCAGGAAATATGAAACTTTAGAGCTGTATGATTAGACTAGTATTGTGCATTGGAGAGTTTGTGAGAGGCACAAAATGACCTAAGCAGTCGGCGCACCCTAATAAATCTATCACTACTATGGAAAGGGTATTGTAGCTACTCTTTCGACAACCCATAGTATTTCCTCGTTTTATTAAGTTTTATTTTCCTAATATATTAAGTTTTTGATCTGATTAATGGCCTCATATTAATTTGCGCTGTCGCTGCAAAGTAAATATAACTTAAATTGTGGGGAAATTGAAAGAATAAAAAAATGTAAAATGCTTTTACTTAATAATTCAATTTCTTCAAACAGCCATTCCTCAGCAATGTAATTAGCCTTGGATTCACTAGCCAGATCATGGAAAGGGCCAAAACATCTCATTCATAATTCGGCATGGTTCGCTACCCCGAAGTGGATCGCTCAAGCGTCTCGTTAACGAGAAAAAGAGAACCAAACGATAGGACGCGATCGGAAATGACTTGGATAATAGTCTTCCGGGGAGGATGGGGAAACGGATAGGAGGTATGCGCATGGGAAGAGGAGGAGGTGGCGACTTAAGATCAAGAAATCAGGGACGGAATTGGAGAGGAGGGAGGATGTGAAAGGGTCCGCCGGATATAAATGGAACGTGTGATTGGAGAGTTGAGACAGCTTCTGCGGGGAAAGGAAAAGCCGAGGGGAGGCGAGAAAGGTTTCCTTAGCCTCCCTACTAAATGATTCAGGCGAAACGGTGAACGGATTGGACATGGCCCTAGCACTCTTCCGACGGCAATGGAGGTAGAGCCGGAAGACATGGGGATGTTGGAGCCTAGATGAAGGGAGCCGTGGCCGTTCGTTTGAGTTTCCCGGGGATGGTGAACGTCGGATTGCTATAAGTGAGATAAGCGACTGCGGCTCGAGAGGAATGGAGAATGGGTCAGAGAGTTGCGGCAAGTGACTCGAGAGCTGGAGGTTTAGGGGTGAGATGGCCTGTAGTGGTATGGGGGAACAATTTATTGGGCAATACGACTCGGAATGCCTCGGATTCGTTCTTATACGCTAGCGGGATAATTATCATCTCGTGCTGTCCTGGGAATTCATGTGTAATTTGTGTAGATGAGTCCTTGCCCAGCCGGAAACATTAATCTTCGTAAAATATTTCGCTTCGTGAGATCCATCATAACGTGCTCATGACTACCGAAGTGTGCAGGCGGTATAAAAGGAATCCCTCCCGGGAATGAAGAATTTATGGTGGCGGAATTCCCATAGGTTGAGTACAAGAGATACAAATAAAATAATTCTCTTTCTCAAGATTTTCCTCGAGAAGTATATACTTTGAAAAAATATCTTTTCTGGGGATGTTTCTTTAAAGTATTCGTAAATGTTAATAAGCGATTATTAATAGGTACGATTGGCAAGGTATCGCTCATTAGATTAAGACCGGAATGTCGAGGCTTACCGGGGTGTTGTGCTGTTGCAAAATTTATTTTCTCAAGAAGGAAGGGAAAAAAAATTCTTTAGGGAGGAAAATACTGTACACTTCATCATCATTAGTTGCTCTAAATATTTGTGACTGAAGTCTCCTTTCTACACTGCTCAATCCTAATTTCCTTATACATTAGCCACATCCTTCTTTATTTGTCCATGATGTTTTATATTCTTAATTTTTTTATTTTCGTCAATATTTTCTTCCAGTACTTTTCAAGAAATTAGTGTGCCTCATGGATTTTTAACCTACCTGTTCAATCTTAGTAATAGTTGTTTTTAGTAAATGCCAATGAAAGCAAAGGGCATTTTTTTCGCTAGAGATTGTGGATGTGTAGTTGGGCGGAGGAAGTGTGGAGAGAAATAAGACCTGGGCATTAACCAGGTAGTCATGGCGAAAGGCTTCAAAGTGGCAATTCATATTCCTCATCCAAAGGAGCCCTGTATAACTGTGCACTTTGCACGGCCCTCCTTTAGTAAGATCTGAAAATCAATGAAAAGTCCGCCGTCGCGTCACCCCTCAGCATAGGAAACTAGTACACTCACCATCTCTCTTCGCCAGTCCCATGCTGTTTTATTACGATTTCCCGAAAATATATATCTTCCCCTACCCTTCTGTAGAGTTCCTAATTTTTCACCCTATCTCTATTGAATTTCCAACAATCATAGCATGAATCATATTTCGAAAACTTCAAGATATAGTGATGCTTGGGATGATAAAAAATATTTCTACCTACCATTTACTGCATTTAATGGTAAATTTTTCTTCTCCTCGTAATGCACTTAATGATTACAAAATACCGATAGTGATTTTGTGTGCACAGAACAAGGTTTTAAAACGTATTTCATCGTTGAACAGCCCTCTGCTTGCAGCCACAGCTTGTTCTATACAAGAAGTTAGAATAAGTGAATGTGAGTATCCTTAACATCGCGGATAGCGTTTGATTTTATACTGATGAAATATCTTGTTCCTAAGGCTTAATTATCGTACCACTAAACTAAAGGTAAACGTTGTGGACCAGTTTATTAATTAGGTAATTACGAGGAGCAAATAGTATGTGACTTGAAATTTTGAGTGGAAGCTACAGAGAACTTAAAGTCTTAAAGTACAACTGTTTTTTCTTGTTTGTGGTCAAATGTGCTGCATTTTCTTTTTCAGCTTGAATGTTCTTTATGTTTTGAACTCGAGTATTTTTTGGCCAAGTTAAACATTAAAATTCATTACAATGGCATTATTTAGCTCGCCCATTTGCAGCATTATAATATATTATGTGTAAACTGTAAAGGCTATCACCACTAACGTGAGCGTTATGGTGAGCGGCCCCAATGCGCCAAGATGTGGCTCCGGTTGAGTTACTGTCTCGTTTCTATTCAAGATATACAAATTTTTCTTATTAGGTAATCTACCGGTTAAGGTAGGTTTTTGGATGGACACAACTATCAAATAAATATTTTGTAACTCCAAACAAAACCCAATCCAGCAACCTCATCTACATCAGATCCCTCTTCATCTCTGTGTACTTCTTTCCTCCCTTCATACCATCCAACATCCCTATCCTGTTCCTACCCTTTCCTCGCTTGCCCAACATTCTCCCCTCTATTACCTTCTTCAACATTCCACTACCGCTCAAAACGCCTTTCATCCATTTTTCCTGCCTCCATAGGATTTCTCTCAACAAACCCCTCTCCTCCCCTACCATTTCTAGTACTTCCTCATTCGTTTTCCTTTCGGTCCATTTCACCTTCTCCATTCTTCTCCACACCCACATTTCAACCCCCTCCAATCTACGTCTATCCTCCTGCTTCAGTGACCACGTTTCCGCACCATACTGCTACGCTCCATATCAGAGTTTTTACGAGTCTTGTCTTAACATCTCTACTCAACGTCCCCGTCATCAACTCCCTCCTCCTTGAGAGAGCCTCCTATTTTTCTTCCCAGCCTATTTTAATATTTAGCTTAGCCTTTTTCTTTCTGGAAAATCGCATAACCTTTGTTTTATTAATATTGATTCTCATCCCATACTATATAGTATTTATCGCACTGAACCTCCAATTCACTCAGCAATGCTTGCAACCCCTTGGCTGACTGAGCAACTAATGCTTGGTCATCAGCAAACCTAACCGATTTTACGAATTCCCCTCCGACTTTCATTCCTACCTCCAGTTCTTCCCATGCCTCTTTAATCATTTCCCCTACATATACGTTGAACAGTACCGGTGACAATGGGCAACCCTGCCTTACACCTCTTCCTAACACTGCCCATCCGGACTCTCCGTTCCCCACTCGCACCTGAGCAGTCTGAGACATGTACAGGTTGCGGATCAGTCTCCTGTCCCTCCAATCCATTCCTATTTTCTGCAATACACGCATTAATTTTTCCCATTTCACTCTATCAAACGCTTTTTCGAAATCTACAAAACGGGCAAAAACGTCCTGATTGTATTCTATATTCCTCTCGACTAGTGATCTCATTACTGCAATGGCATCACGCGTACCTCTTCCTTTCCTAAACCCAAACTGATCATTCCCTAAGTAATCATTTACCTTACTCTCTATCCTTTTGTTGATGATCCTCAGAATAACTTTAACAGCGTGGGATATCAAACTTATAGTCCTGTAATCCTCACAAGACGTAGCCTTTGCCTTTTTTGGAATAGTAACTAACACCGATCTCACAAAATCTTCCGGCCAGATTCCTTCCTCATAGATACTACGAATCAGTCCATATATAGTATGGCCTTCTTCCCACCTTTTCCTAACCATTTCAACATTTCTACAGGAATGTTGTCCACCCCCACAGCCTTATTTGCTTTCATCTCCTTTAATGCCTTTTCTATTTCATCGTCGAGTATGCCTGGACCTAATCTATCTTCTTCTACTTGATGTTCCTTTTCTATGTCTAACCTTGTCGGCCTAAGTTCTTTACCACACTGTATTTCTATATATTCCTTCCATCTCTCTTGGATTTTTCCTGGTTCAACTATTATCTTACCCCACTTATCTTTCACTGTTAGCACAGATCTTGCCTTCTTACTTCCCGATAATAACTTAACCTTGCTGTATAGAGCACCAATTTCACCCTTCTTCTGTAAACGTTCCATATCCTCTCATTGCGTTTTCCACCATTCTTCTGTTGCTTTATTTGTGGCCCTTCTCAATTTATTGTTTAACTCTTTGTACTTCATTTTGCCTAACTCTGTGTTTACATTTTTCCATCTTCTTCTCTCATCCATCTTGCAATCATCTCATCCGTTACCCATGGTTTCCTTATCCTTTTCCCGTTAACGGTTCCTATAGTGTCTTTAGCGGCTTCCAATATCCCTTTCTTGATACATTCCCATTTTTCTTCGATAGTACTCAGTTCTTTACCGTCATCCATTATTTTCTCTACAGCCTGCTGAAACCCCCTTCATCGTTAATCCATTTAATTCTTCTAAATTTGTGGTTCTAAATTCCATTTCATAACCCGCCGCCCTTGCCTTATCTTCTTGAAACGAACGTTACATTTCATAACAACTAAATTGTGGTCAGAGTCCGCATCCGCTCCTGGGAAACTGTGCGAATTTATCACACTGTTCCTAAACCTCTGCCTAACCATAATATAATCTAACTGATACCTTTCTGAGTCACCTGGCATTTTCCATGTATACCTACGCCTTTTGTGGTGTCTAAACCATGTGTTAGTGATGACTAACCCCTGTCTCCTGCAGAATTCAATTGCTTTCTCCCCGCGTTCATTCCTCGTGCCTAACCCATAATCCCCCACCTCACCCCCATCTCTTCCTTCGCCTACCGTCGCATTCCAATCCCCCATCACTATGAAATGTTTCCCTGCAGGAACACTCGCGATGATATCCTCTAACTCATCGTACATCCTATCGACTTCTTCCTCCTTGTGGTTGCTCGGTGGCATGTGTACCTGAACAATGATCAAGTTCGTCGGCTCTGCTTTAATCTCTACGACTAGAATTCTATCAGTTGCTTGCTCTATCTTGACTACGCTTCTTCCTACCCCTTTATTTAAAATTACGGCAACCCCTCGTTGGCTCTCGTCCCCGCCTCTGTATATTACTCTATAATTGTCACTCCACTAATCCCCGCTATCCTTCCATCTCACCTCGCAGAGACCTAAAACATCTATATTATCTCTTTCCATCTCTCGCTTAATATTTTCTAATTTGCCTCTCCTCAACATTGTCCTGACGTTCCAGGTTCCTATTCTAACTACTTTTGCCTTCTTCTGAGTCTTCTGTCCTGCTGCAGTTATTTCTTCCCTGCAAGGGTTTCGTGGGATGACGACCGCGGAAGCCTTGCCTCTCCCGCTGCCGGGCACGACACACGGCCTCTTGGGCCGAGTCCCGTAGTTGCCAGGACTCATATTATCTATAGTGCCCATCATTACATTCTTGGGAATCATAATTGAGGTGGTTTCCCGTTGCCTTCCTCAATAGTGTTTTTAACGTGACACCATCACTTAATGGCCGCCCCATTGGGGTCAGACGCCATTGCAGCCGCCCCCCTGAGGAACAGACGCTGCGTGGACTACCTTTCGTCTGGCTCCTAACCTTCGACCTATCTGGCATGGGTGACCCTTCCAGGAGTAATTATTATTACTCCCGCCAGCACAGCTCTAGGGGTCATCGGAACACACAAGCCCTTCCACCACGATAAGGTTGTAGTCCATGGGAGGGGATATAGAAATATATATGTAAATATGATATGGTAAATGAAAATGAGCGCCATGAATTGAATGGAACTACAATTTATAACAAAAAGTCTCAACCAAACCGAAAAATGTCGTAGAAACTACTATGGAACTCGAATTATGTTGGTAGCTGGGGCAGTCGGAAGACTGCTGACATAATTTCCATAAATCACCCTGGAAAATTTCATAATTCACCGTGGTCTCTGAAAATAGCGGTAATCTTCGTTAATGTTCTTAACAAGTCAGTGAAATATTGTAAAAGCTCTTATTCTGACGGCTTTCCACATAGATTTTATAATGATTTCAAAATGATAACAGTTATACGTGTGGTGGAAACCTCCTTATGCCACAATATTCTTTCTCCTAAAGAATTTCCAAGATTTAAGAACAGCTCGAACCAGATGAGAACGTGGTTTAGAGTGAAAGTCTTTATTTCATTGTGATGTATTGTATAAATATTTGATGATACTAAGCTTTCATAATGTATCAATTTTTGTAGATACGGACCAAACTCCTTTCCACGAATAATTGAATTACAATTTGGTCCACTATTTTTCTTAACAAAAGTAAAAACTATATAGCAGTCCACTTCGTTCTTTGCAGGATTTTATAATTTTTGATAGAAAATTGCGTAACTTGTAGAAGGTTTAATATCTTTTCTCTTGTCTTTTGACTTCCTAATTTAAGATATCTATGTTTAGCAATTAGAATTACTGGTGCACTTAAGCATTACTCGAAAATGTATGTTTTTTTTATCCCGATGAGTAACCCTAAGTGTAAACGTAGCTGTAATGTCTAATAATCTCTGGAGAATATTGACCCCATTATAACATGAATATGCATTCAAACATTAAAATAGGAGGGAAAAAACTAGAGCAGGTAAAACAGTTTACGTATCTCGGATGTGTTTTGGACCAGCACGGTCAAAGTAGAAGGGACGTAAGGAGAAGAATTACGCTAGGCAAAGAGATTTTCACAAGGAGGAGGGAGTTGATGACAGGGATGTTGAGTAAGGATGTTAAGAGAAGACTCGTTAAAACTTTAATATGGAGCATAGTTATGTTCAGTGTGGAAACGTGGTCATTGAAGTAGGCGTAGACTGGAGGCTTTTGAAATATGGGTGTCGATAGGAATGGAGAAGGTGAAATGGACCGAAAGGAAAACAAATGAGGAAGTGGTAGATATGGTGGTGGAAGAGAGGGGATTGTTGAGATAAATCATAAGGAGACGGAAAAAATGGACGAAAAACATATTGAGTGGCAATTGGATATTGAAGACTGTAATATAGGGAAGATTGTTATGCAAACGAGGAAGGGGCATGAATAGAATGGGGATTTTGAACGGAATGTAGGGAGGAAGGAAGTAAATGGATATGAAGAGGAATTTGTTGTAGAGTAAGATGTTGGGATGTGATTTGTTAGGAGAGACAAGATTTTTATTTTGTAGTTGAAATTCTCCATCCAAAACATACCTTAACTGGTAATTTAACTATAAAAAATGTTGATATTCTCCTCGTTTACACCACCATTCCAAAGAGAGCACAAAGCTAACTTAAGCCACTCAGAGATTTTTAGCGTCAAACTAGTAGTTATTGCCCTGATAAAATACTAGCTAGAATATTCCCTAGACTATCCTTTGACAACTTTTATTCGCCTATGCCGCATAAATGTGACGACTATGGTTGCCCAGTAGCTAGTTTCCTTATTTTGACCGAGGTTTTCCTCTGATCTGATACTGTTCACACTCGGCCAAAATCCTCAGTAGGTAGCAAGTTCAAGTACTTCATTGTTTAAGTTAACAGACAAAAAATGTTTAGGTGTTGTTTTTCTCAAAAGTAACAAGCTATAATGCTAAGTAAGAACTTGAAGGAATAATGCAACCGATGTAAAACATATAATGAATTCCAATCTAAAGAAGAAGTACATGATATAATTTATTCGTGAACTTAGAAATTGTGTTCCCCAGTATGATTATGTTTTAAGCCGTTCACAATTCTTCAGGAGCAAATGCTGAGTTGCAATCCTACTCGTTGCTACAAATTCCTTTACTGAGAGAGTTGAAACCCTGGATTGTTCTCATAGGAGCCATAAAAGAAAGCTTCTAACCAGTTTGAGTCAAGCCAATGGCCAATGTCTGTGAGTTGAATTCCCAAAAGTGTAATTTCTCGTAGCGAGCAAGTTGAGGTTTTCCGTAAGTGTGTTTCGTTGTACGTGTCATCAAAGGAAAAGTATTTTTATCTAGCTATTCATGTGGAAAAATTTCAAATCATTATCGACTTTCCCTTTGCATGGTTAATAAAATGCGGTGGAATATAGAATTTTTAAGGTATAACTTTGCAAATATCAGGGATTTGTTTTGTTACTCTTTGCATCATTGCATGAGTGATTACTGTGCTAATCGTAACTATTGTAAATAATATATATTATAGTATAGGGTATAATCTTTTTGTATAAAGCATCAACAATTGCGTAATTAGGAATTCCATTTGTCTAACCTTAATATGAATCAGCAATATGAAGTATGCACAATCTAAAAACTCCAATGCTTCTCTTTGATGCAATTTTGCTCTATTATTACAACTGGCAGTAGATTCAGCTTTGTCGGAACGAAGTGTGCCTTATTATTATTAAGTAAAATTGAGAAAGTAAATAGTTGTGCGTAATACTCTCTCTACACAAATATCATGGAGTCTTGTACAACAAGTAAAATTATTTGAAATATTCTATATGGACAGCTTTTCTGGAATCAGAATGTAATAAAAAAAGCCACAACTTTTGAAGGCGAATAAAAATTGTTTTATCTACAAAAAAATCCAATTGTACACATATATCTATGTATATTATTTGTCTACGTATAATGCTCAACATGAAAAAGCAGTCACGATGCGTTCTATTTGTATTATATATATTTTTAAAAAATTGAAAGTTCTTTATTTCGGTGAAGCCTTCCATTTTTCATCCATACATACCTGTACTGCACTCTTCCAGGGTAATTTCGTGTATTAGGTTCCTTTTCTCTGACTATTTTTCAATAGTTTTCCTCAATGGAGTTCTTATCTCGGAGGATTACTTATTATATTTAATTTTCCTTTCTACTTTTCCCATTACTTCAAATAATTTAATAATGTAATATTTCAAAGGACTCTTTTATTTATTTCGTCCCTGGTGGGTACATCTCCACCATTATGAACTCTGAGAGCTAAAATGCAATAAAATCTTTACAACCTAAACTTTGTTTCGCAGGTAGAAGCCCTTAAAACTCTTTTAAGCCTTCTTTTGAGCATTGTCCACCCTTTTGCATGTAGGTTTGCTGTTAAGGTGCATCTCCAAAACTCACTGCTGACATCTCGCATTGAGTTAATGTACATGATGAGGGTTTTCCTTTTATTTCATGGTTTTGCATAAATTTTCAATGACATATCGTGTTCCCTACAAATTATAAACCTATAATTTGGTATTCACATTTCATGGCACGCCAATAATTGTAAAAGCTTCTTCCAAGAAGTTTGAAATGAATGTGTGGGACAGGAATATTTCGTTTTACGCACTCTAATGAGACAGTAGTTAGTCACCACTATTGTTTATGCTATTAATTAATCATTTAAAAAAGGTCACATTACGAATAACTAAGAATTTTTATCACATAAATATACACTTGTTTATTGACCATATCCCTGTATTCATGATCTGGTTTTCTAAATGTGTCTACTTAGAAATTAGAATTGATTTTTGATGCCTCTTGTGCAGGTATTCACCTCGTACAAACTAATGCGTGATTAGTTCGTTTATATTAATCGAAATTTATAGCGCTCACTAATTTAACGTATTATTTGCTTAAATGAAGAAATGGAAGGGTATCTGCTAAGCACATTTCTATTCTGGCATGTGATACGATGTAGTGCGTTCGCCTTTGCATGTGTTTATTAACATTTTGAGTTAGAGGTAACTCGTCAGTGATAACCTTACTGATTCTACTTTATATTTAATTTAGTTCGGATTTGCAATTTGTATTATTCAAATTGCGATATATACTTCTGTTTATTTGAATTGGTGAAAGGGAATATCTCAATTAGCAGACAATTAACAGGCAGGCAAAAGAGTAGCCGCCAGGTGGTTGTGATGGGCGTCTTGCGTGACCGAAACCGGAGCCAAGTGATCGCGTGTTCGATTATTGTTCGTGAGCCTTATCAAAGCAATCCCCGCCAATTGATTTACTACCACTTTCATGGGTAGAAAATATCCTGAAAAATTGCGCCGATATTGCGAAAAATTGCAAAGCGTAAGCGTAGGATGTCATCCTGTCGTAAAATAACGGAAACAGGAGTTGAAATCGCTAGTTGTTTTTTGAATTGTGTGTATCTTTTACTCGACAACAGGTTTGATTTGATTATAAACACGATACGAATTTTGCGAAGGCGACACTTCAAGATAATCTATCTTTTCCTTTTTATACACTGGTTTTAAATTTACGTTTCGTTGGTTAATCCTGGAACTGCTGCAGTTCCTGATATGTTCCAAGTTGTGAACATTACAATTTAAAGCGTTTTACAGCGACATTGATAGGAAATTTGTCATAATTTTATAGATTCAATAGATGTTTATCTTATTCCAAACATTATTTTTCTTATTCTACTTGCTCTCAAATTTCGTCCTTGTGGATGCAAAATGGCACAATATTCAGGAAAATAAGTTTCTGATACCAGAATATGCTTAATACTTGTTTGGAGCTACTATTAGGGAATTATTAAATATTTTTGAAGAATGCATATACCGTTATTTCTACAGAAACCTCCATGTTTTAATTATCACTTAGAAAGATATCAAATTTATGCATAGGATTTCAAACTTAGATTTGATGCCTTTTAAAAACAAGTCCACACGTGTGTTTCCTAATTAGCGTGTAAAATTAATTTATTTTTTCCCTCTTTCATGTGTTTTGTGTTTAAATTTACAGCTATTCGAAGTTATATGGTAAAGTATGTAATTATGCATGGGATTAAAAAAGAATTGAATCCGAAAGGAAAATTTACTTCTGGGATCGGCATTCAATGGCCAATGATTGTAAAATGGGGAGTGACGACGAGTGGGATGAGAAAAGGGTGAGCATTTAGTACAAAATGATGATCACGGGCCTCGATCACTCAGTGGAGAATCTTTCGATGATTCGCCCTTGTATGATGTGTTGTATACCGCTTTCATTGTACCCTAGCCGCACGAGATAAATGGTGGTCACTGGGGCTGGGATGTGTTGTCATGGAAGGAGGTAAGGGTAGGTGGTGAGAGAAAATAGGTTTTTAAGGAAATATCAATGGTAATTAGAAAGGAGAGAGGAAAAAGGGGGGTACAACACCGCTTCAATGGAAATGTTACCTTCAAAGGGCAAAGAATGATTGAACGGAAGGAAGTTCGTTAATTTCAGCAGGAATGTGAGTAATTTCTCACCGAATTTATGAAAATTTACGGAATAATATTTCCAGATAAGGCAGTGCTTTCAGTTCAATCTCACTGAAGCAAAAACAAATGTCTAAACTCGGAAATTCCTTTGTCAAAATTTCTCTGAGCCCAGGGATCAAGGGATTATTAGTGATTAACGTAGTCGTTAGAGGGGATATTTCTTTTTTTTTATCTCTCCTGGTGACAAACTCGCCGACTTCGACATCAGTAAAAATAAAACTGCATCGTCATTATTAAAAAAAATTATTCTTCCGTTCTATACATTGATTATCGGTGAAGCGAAGAGATCTGCCGACAGCCTAAGGGAAAAATGTCGCACTCAAGTGCCAACCGTTGTTTTGAGGTCCCCACTTGTTCGTTAGCAAAGCTCACCGTCTGAGCGAAGTCTCTGGGTGAGAGTAAGCGAGAAAAGAGACTTTTGAAGGAAGCACATAGAATACAGACCGCTGACGTCAATTCCGGACCTCTCCCGTTCTCTTGAACTCATGGACTCCGGTTCCACTCTTTCCCCTCATTTCGCCGACTTGCCCCTTCTGAGTATCCGTCTTAGGACCATCTCCCACACTCTTATCCTTCCCTCTACGGAAGCATGGGGAGAAGTGAACATCTCTCTCGGTTCCTGACAAGGCGAAAAAGACAAGAAGTAGTGGGACGGACGGAGTGGGTCGCGTTGCATCATTGCTCTGCTGCAGGATGCACACTCGTTCCCAGCAGAGCTCTTTCGGTCGTCAGACTAGCCCCGCATCCTACATCCGACAGAGCAGCTCCATATCCTACCCTTTTCCCCGGCTCCTACTCTTTCGACAGGCACTTATTTTCTTACTCCTCTCCCCATCTTCATTCCACTTTTTCCTCGACGTGCTCACTTCCACTTTATTGTCCGCGAACTTTGCTCCAGCGTGGATTTCCCTTTAATGGAAATGGGATTCATATGATATTTTTGAGGGCTGCTGTCATATGGTTTCAATACTTCAAATTACGGATGTACTCGATGAATATGTGTAACGGGAAACAACGAATTCATTCATGATGGGCTCTTGGTAGTGATATTCGATTTGTGTGTTTTTGGAAACCAATTTTGGATGGTGGAAATATTATTTGGTGATTCTGTCTTTCTCATAATCTACAATATAGTTTAATCTCGTTTTGAGCTTAGAAAATTGTTTGTAAGAGGAGGAACTAGAAAAAATTAATAAAAAAACGTTATTTCAACTGGGTAATGTTATGCTAGTAAGAACATTGCATTTTTATCAAAAGCTCCTGTGAACTCTCTGGAGTTAATATCGGTTCTAGTCAAGTCTTTAGAGGAGATGATAATGTCAATACGGAATTATTTGTTCTTTTTTTACTTGTTCTTGAATCTAGTATTAACAGTTCTGAGCTAAATATATATAATTAATTGTTAATTTTTCTTTCTGCGCATGAAAAAATATTTCCAATACCATTTATAGGCGAGAAGTGAAGAATCAGGCGTGATATTGTGGAATCGAGACATAATGAAAACTTCGTTGCAATTTTCCACAGTTAAAACTTTATTGCCGACCATGGTTTCGATACACTGTATCATCTTCAGACCTGAAGATGATACAGTGTATCGAAACCATGGTCGGCAATAAAGTTTTAACTGTGGAAAATTGCAACGAAGTTTTCATTACCATTTATAGGGAAATATTTTCACTGGCTAATCATAAAGTTTAAAAATATAAACATAAAGGTTTCGTGTAGCGTCGGTTGCTTGTTTCAGGATTTTTCAACGGCGTAGGGAATTATCATGGCTACTGTAATAAAACATACCATGGTTTTTCTGCATAATAAATATCAAAAGCAGCAGCAAATAATTGTGCAATAAATGAATAAATTCTTGAAAACCGTAACCCTAATGATGGAAAAGTCACGGAGGATTAAACATCAGCCATTTATCTTGATAATTGTTTCTTGATAATCTTGTTTCTTGAATCATTAACTGGAATTATTGATTCGTTGTAAATAGGTACAGATGGAGTGATTTTTCCCATACTTAAAGTAGAAATATAGGTAACGTGGAAAAATCACTGGAAAGGAGGCACTTTTTAGATCACTGGTTACGGATTCTACGTTGCTGTTCGCTAGAAATGAGTTCGAGAGCATACTGGACTCTCCTTGTTTGAGTAAAATTTATTTTTCAATGATCGTTCAAAATACGGCATGATTTATAAAATTCTTACGGCCAAATGTGTTTGGGAAATCGGGTATCATGTTAGTCCTTCGTAGTCCTTTATTAACTTTCTCTTCGTCATTTCAATAGTGCACTTAACAGCCAAGATCTATTAAAATATTTCCTTTGGATTTTTAATGACGCATATTCTCTTTTATTTTCTCTAATCAACAAGAAGTCCTTCTCTCATCTATTTTTGAAACGTCATTTGCCTTTTTCTCTCTCTTATACATTCAGCTTCGTTGAATCTCAATGCAGATTTGATAAGACCAACGATAGAGTTATACCCAGTTGTTATTTGAGGGATTTTTTTCTGTTTTAACCCCCAGATGGTTGTTTTTGAACGATTTTGAAGTTCCTTAAAAGTTGTGAGTGCTGAATATAATTATTCCAGATTGTATCCTAGTGAGTTAAGATGAAGTCCCTATAATTTTTTTTAAAGCTTAGTCGCATGTACATTCTTTTAGATATCATTTATGCATTTCGTTTTATCGAGAACATTCAGGTTGAATTTCCACGATGATATGATTTTTCGATATTCTCGAAATTATGCTTCAGCAAATTTAACTGTAAATTAAGCACAACATAGGGACCATTTGCTGAAAATTTTCCGAGACCATATGAATTGCAAGACTACGTTTCAAAGTAACGGGCTGCATATTGTATCATGATATTGCACGAAGGCAACTCGTAAATGTTTTTACCGAGTAAATTAATCTGAAGCTGGTTACTCATTCTACCTATAGTTCAAACTACTACCATGCGTCATTTTGTGTCCTTCGATTGGAGGAGAGAGAGAATTGGTGAATAAAATCAAGAAAGAGAAGATGAATTGGTTAGGGCATTGTATGAGGAATGAGTGCTTCTGGAAGACTTATGTTAGAATGGAATGATAGAAGGGAAGAGAGGACGAGGGAGAAAGAGATATATGATGTTGGACATGGTTGAAGTTGGGTGAAAATGCAAAGAAATTAAGAGAATGAATCAGGACAGGAACACATGGATTAACCGTGAGAGAACCTGCCACTCAGCAGAACAATCCAAGGTGATGATGATGAATGTAAAGAAACGCCTTCATGAAAAGCGTTTTTCTGCACTAAAAGGAGGCACAGGTGAAATGTAAGTGCTTCAACTTGCAAGAAATACTAAAGTGAAATCAATCAAACTTGACCCACATATACTATGCACATCAAGCTAATGATACAATATTCAATTAAATGTTAGTAAAGTAAGTCATGCGAATAAAATCTATTATCATTCATTTTTGAGCAGCCCACGTATTTTTTCATCTCAGTCAGTACGTTGAGAAACTTCGATTTCCTGAGAAAATTAAGAAATTTCGTGAGAAAAAGAACTTCCGTCAGTAACATTTACCACCGTAGTTGTCACTTGGCGTAAAAACATGTAAAAACGCTTCATTAATCAGCAGGATGATGAATTTTGGAGAAATTAATAAAGGAAAAATATTTTTAGGGGTGACAAAAGCTTTTTACTGGAGTGCGGGAGTAATATAATAGCGTACAGGACCAATAAATCACACTTTTTGGTCATCTACGTAGTTATTTACTGTGTGTGCAACAATGGCTTTCTATGCGACAATCAGACATTTGCGAACCCAATATAGCATTGTGTACGTGGTACCTCTGACCGGTTAATAAACCACTCTCGCACCTCTCGACAACCAAAAAGAGAAGAACTTCATTCATTTTATTGCCCAAAAATCCAATTTTATTTTGTTTATGTACACATATTTTTGGCTTTTGTACCTGTCGTTGATAATATTCTACGAAAAAGAACTGGGAACTGAACTTTGGCTAATCAGTACTCTTCATAAATTGTAACATTTGATGATAATATCCTACTCTTATTTGTGTGTGCAGGGTTCGCTTTTAATAAATAAATACATAAATATTTTAAACAGATAACATTAAAAATGATAAAAAGGCCACGAATAAAGTTGCCTCATTAGGCCAGTTTTGCTTGAAAGTAATAAAACTCTATTTAATGAGTTGGGGTCGTCCCCTAAAATATTAGCTAAATCACCCCTTATTTGAAACTTTTCACTGGCCCTATGATATTTATGAAAGTAAATTGCATCGATAATAACTATGTATTTTAATAATAAAAAGAGACGTTTCACGCGTGATATGGTGAAATATCATGATAAATTAAAATTGGCAATTTTAATTAAATATGTATTTTAATTTCACTGAAGAAGTCTGGAAGGAGGAAATACCGGTGATGAGAAATGATAAGCAATGCCAATATTGATTCTGAAGTAAAGAAACCAAGTCATAATAAGGCACCTGAGATCGATAAATTTGCTTGAACAAAAATACAGAAAATCAGAACTAAGTGGAATTTTTCAAGAATGTGATTTTCGCCACATATAAAAAAATCAAAGGCGGAGCAGATGTCAATATGAATTTTTGCGAGAGTCTTAACTCTTCAAGTTGCCAATGGCCAAGTTTTCTAACAAAGATAATATTAGCTGGTGGTATTTTTCACAGAAGTTACTGTGTAGTACTCGTTTAAATGGCCGTGAATTAGCTAAAGTAACAATATACACTTTTCTTCATGCAATTTCGTTTGAATATAGCGAATATAAACTGGGGGTTGGGGAGATTATGATTGGGTGATTTTGGGAAGGGGATTTTGAAAGGTAGGAGGGAAGGAGAGGAACAATGGGAGTTTTGATTGCCCTTCTAAAAATGGCCAGCATTATTTATTTATTTATGTAAAAAAGTAGCCAAAAACGGCACAAAGGCTTTTAAATTGGCTGAAATATAGTATAACATGTACTAAGAAAAAGAACGAGTAACACCAATAAACAATAATGAAAAGTTAACAAATAATGTCAAGAACAGATATAAGAAGGTAGGAGAGCACATATGCAACCAGAAAGAGCTAAGTTACTATCTGGCATTTAAGGAAAGAGGTGCAAGTGTAGATGGAGGAAGAGAGGTCCAGGGAAGGATACTGAATGCTTAGGGAATTAAATATAAATAAATAAGTTCTGTGGAATATTACAACCAACTTTTTTTTATCACTATGGCAAATTCCCACTAACTAGAGTTGGTCTCAGTTTCTTATTTTCCAAGTAAGCCATACATTCGTACGTTTTCAGTAAATATTAAAATGATCGAATGATTATCATTTAAGCAATTCAATTTATTTTTAAGTTCTCCGATTTTATTCATTCCCGCAGTCCATTGCGGGAAAATGTATCATCTCTCAATACTAACCCCTAATGACAACAGAAACATATGTACATCTGTGTACTTTCTTTTGCCTTCGAATCATTATTTCCTCTTTCGTTGCGGTTGTTTTTCTTTAACATGCTACCAAAAACGTAACCGATCGTATTATCAAAACCGGAAGGCCAATCACTTCCTGTTTAAAGGTTTGCGTAAATCTTAAAGTAAGCATCTCCTTTGATCGTACACATTTCTCATTTCTGTCCATCGTCCCGTTTTTCTACCAGTGTCAGGTCACGCAATTGGAAACTCCGTTGAAAAAGAAACCCGCTCTGCGAGCACTCTTTCCTCCTCCATAGTCCTGTGAAACCTGGCCATTGCATTAATATTCAATTGCCTGTCTGACAAGCGTGCACTCTCATGCTGGATGCCGAAAGACATGAATTATCCATCAAATAGTGAAAGAATGTGATGCATTTTCCACTCTTAATGCCTAATCGGTGGCATCCGAAAGTGCTTACAATGTTTTACAAACTTATCACTTCTCTGAAATTTTTAAGAATGTTGATTTTAATGTTATTTCTTGACTTCAGTTATACACTAAAGAAAATTATATTTTACAAGCCTTTAGTTATAAATTGGAATTAAATTGAGTTATTTTCATGGTATTTGACTTAGAAGTTACCCTGTTAATATATTATTTATTAGTTTATATTTATCTATAACTGACGTATGGCGGATTATTTGGCGGATTTTTCGGCTTTTATTTCTTTTAGGCACGGTTTTTTTTGGAAAGAAATTTCCACAGTATCAGTAAATGAAAACTACCCAGCGTATGTAGGTCATGAATACTTCTATCCGTATTAATGATAGATGCCAGATTTAATAAATTTGTAGACACGAGTCTATAGGTGACCATAGATATGTTTGAAGGTCCGAGTTTATGCTTAAAGCTAGGAAGCATCATGATTTATTAAAACTGTCTGCCACCTTATGTGAATTACATTTAAAAATACAAATAAGTATGATGTGCATTTATGTAAGAAATACTCATATATGTTATATAAATACACACACACACACACACACACACACACACACACACACACACACACACACACACACACACACACACATATATATATATATATATATATATATATATATATATATATATATACTATGTATACTTTTCTCAACTTGTTATTTTAAATCAATGAACCGCGAGAAAACTTGCATTCAGTGGAATACAATGAATACCATGCTCGTCTGAATCCTTTGGTTTCGTAAAGATTGCTCAAGTTTGGTAACTAATGACGTACCTCAAGCACAGTTTTCGCAAAAAGTATAGGCTTTAGTCATTCTGTGATTTTCGTTGGCAAAACTTTCCTTTCTTTTTCCAGTTTCAACCCTCGCCATGCTTTCGTCTACGCAGCATGACTTCATTCCCTTTGTTTTTATTTGCGTTCCATGTTCACCTCATATTCACTTCATATAATTCACACAAGCGATGTATTATGCGATGCCCCGCTTCTGCGTTAGGAGTTGGAGATACACTTGGCCTACTTGCCGTGAGTTAACTTTCATGGTTCCATTTTTTTATGCTCGTATTAAGATGGTGTGTGTCGGAATTTCCATACACCTGAGACTTAGGGAGTCTCATCACCTTAATGAACCCTTCTCTTTCCGCTTCTCTCCGACGACGACGTAGCCCGCGGCACAAACTTGCTCTCAGAGTGTGTGTACTCGTAAGCGAGCGCTCGGAGATTCCCTCGCACAGCGAGACAGAAGCTTCAAGCCACTTAATGCGACGATCTTCCATTTCAATTTTTCCTTCTTATTTTACAGCTGTCGTTGTTGAGAGTAGAGGTTGAATGGGAATGTACACGAGCGGTCGACGTGAGCCGGGTTGCTGTAAGTATTTTCACTAGCGTCCCAGAAGAGATGAACAATGTACCATTTCGTCCCTGGAACGTTAGGCAGTCACTTCTGGTGCACTTTTTTAAGTGGTCTGGTTTTGGGATTCCTCCATAAGCAAACAGGTGACGAAGGAGGATGTGCGGGATGAAAAGCTATTTTAGGAATTCAAAAAATGGAAACCGAGATCAGGTTACTCGCACTTTTATGTGGAGGTATTTTTGAAAACAAAGGGATTAATATGATGCATGGTGTCCAAGAGTGTTGCACGTAAAAAAAAAAGTTGAACGTGATAGTATGAAAGTAAACTACTTCAACGAGTTTGGCCAAGAAAGAATTTGAATTAGCGTTCCACGTGAGACATCGCGGAAGAGGCTTTTCACTAATGGAAAACAATAAGACTGATTTTCATTCGGGAGCAAAGATTTAAAAAAACTTGGTTTTTACGGTTTTCGGATTTACCCAGATAAAAACATAAAATTAAATTATGTGCTGTAGATATTTTTTCAATTATTATTAAAAAACAAGACTCATTTCGTTTCTTATTTAAATAAAAATTGGTAACAATCTTTTATTCAATTTACCATAAATAGGTAAAATTAAATGAATCCGACGTAACTTTATTACTGATTACTGTGGGATCGTATGTCAGAATAAGTCAGCTCTTAGGAACTATACGGTTATATTAAAATTGAAATAATTAATGTTTGGTTTTGAAGGCCATAATCGACTATTTCTCTTAAATTGGACCATGGAAAACTCTGAATGAAAAATAATAGCAAAAAAACCTGATAAATGATGCGTTATCATAGAGGAAATAGGAGAGTGATGACACAATCATGTATAAAATATAAAAAAATACTGCTTTTTTTATCTTTCGTGAATTTTTCATAGATTATTAATTTCGGAAGGAGTTACTTAATGTGATTCAATATCCACTTCTCTCCATTGAATTTTTTTTTTAAAGCGTTCACATATTTTCCCGAGACCACACATAAACTCTCATCGATCCAGTTCTAGTTCAATGGGCACGTATTCTGTCGACAACGGGCCGTGATGGAGTCCGAAGCCACATTAACGGAACTTCGTCACCCGCGTCGACTGCGCCGCAACCGATCCAATACGTTTGTACAATGACAAGCTAAATTGTGCGGTTTTAGCAACTTGATTTTAAACTAAATTTGCGGTCTAATGGACTGCTCGCTTAAAAAAACAACTGAGTGAAAATTGTATCAGAACATATCCAGTCATTGTTTTTGTTTTTTTTTTGGGACAAAATTTTCCTTTCTCCTGAAGCTTACAGGCTACCGTCCACGCGCTTCACTCTCGTCCCGCATCTGTCGGTTACGCCACGCCCTCGACCGTCAACCCATTTGGCTCCTTTTCTGAGGAGTACCTCTCTCTCCCCCTCATCCTCTTCTGCTGATCTCGAGGTGCAGGGCTTTTTTTCTCATCTCTCTCTCTTTCTGTAGTTAGGTACCACTCTGCCCACTTCTCTGTCGCCCTCGTCCTCCTCACTTCGCCTCTCTCATCGTAATAGACCCGGCGTCTTCACCGCCCTCTCCCATTACGGCGTCCAATTTCCTACCTCTTCATTCTCCAAAATTAATGTTTTCCTCAAAGAGCACCCATAGCACCGCGCCTGCTTCTGGCGGCCGCACCTTCGAACTAATCGCCATCAGCATTAAAAGTTTGTCGAGGGTTTCGTATTTTTGCGCTCTGCCTTGAATTGCCATTCTCTCGTAATCTCCTCACTCCATCCTTCCCCCCCTCTGCTCTATAGCATTTCGTAATTTTACAAAAATATACGGACAAAAGTTTCGTGTAATTTTTTGCAGTAAGTTACTTTAACAACATCTCAGGTGTGCTAGAGTCTTTTGATAGGGAATACATTGCTAGATTTTAAAGAAAAAACGATGCAAATACACGAGTACGTCGAAGTTAGCTGGTGTTTGTTTTGGCCTTATTGCCACTAATCTCCATATTCTCAACATTATGTTATTTTTAATCTTTCTTCTACAATGCTCATCATTTCTCCGTCGAGTTTTTCTTTCGCAATGGCTCAAAATACTTTAGACAATCACTAATTATCAGTTTTTTTATTTATTTACTTCTAAAATTGTAGTGAAAGCATTTTCTCTCCTTTGCATTTTTCATCGTTTGAATTACAGGGTAGAGAACAAAGCGTTTTCTCTTAAATATAGTAGAAAAATTTAGTTTAGCAAAAGAAATTTTTATTTTGGAATTACCAGGCCAGTAGTATCGTGTGTAGAAGACTTTGAAGTTGAGTATTTCTGAGAGTCAAGGTGAAAGCTAGGTTTGGAGAGAGAGGCCTGGGAAAGGACGCCATCTCCTGCTGCCACCATTTTTGGACGCCCATGAATAAATGATATGATGCCAGCGGTTCTTTGTGGAAAACTCTCCGTCAGGAGCTCACGGGGATAGCAGATTTGACTGCGACAGGCACGCCTTGCCAGTGGAAATCCTATTTTTCGCTGGCCTTTCTGTACACTTGGAGATTTGAAAGTCTTCCTATGATAGTAAGGATTGCACGTGTACAAAGATTGCAAGAGGTGTCGTTGGTTTATATCTTCTACATTTGCCCCTTGTGAATCAGTAGGACAGTTCCTAAAAATATAGCATAGCGGGGAAATAGTGTTAAACAGCGAAGCCAAAGAATCGATTTTCCTTATGCTCGGCTACCATAGAAAAAATAATCTTTTAGTTTTATATTTAGTTCATTAAACGGCGAGAAAAAACTTGAATGAAGAAGATCGATTTTCTTTAAAAACCACGAACTTTGTTAGTTAAGAGTAATCGGCGAATCTTAAATTTCAAGGAAACACTGTTATTTGTTAAATTGGAGGTCATCATCAAACACTAAAGGTGGTGCCTTGTCGCAATAGCCACGCTTCTCTATTCACTACTGCTTCCTTTAGGCTAGCATATGATTTGAACTCCATCTCATGTACCATGTTCTTGAAGAAAGTAGCTCTGGGACGTCCTCTTGGTCTCTTCCCTACAACTTTACCTTCAAGTATGTTCTTAAGCAATTGGTTATGCCTTGATAAGTGTCAGATTAATTTTACTCTTCTTTGCCCTATTCCTTAAGGGCGATCTCTTTTCTTTCACTTCTGCTAACAATTTTTCATTACGTTTTTCTGCCCAGTTTGTGTTTGTTAGTTTCCTCCAAATCCACGATTCCATTGCCTCAAGTTTTTTTCTTTCCACTTTCCTGATTATCCATGTCTCACATTCATTTAACATTACCCTACAAACATATGTTTTGATTAACTGTTTCCTAGTTTATATGTTTATATGGTCATTGACAAGTGAATTATTCTTGTTCTGAAACGCTTGTTTTGCCAAGACTATTCTTCTCTCAATCTCAGTCTTGCATGTATTTTTTTATTAACAATATTCCCAAGGTAGCAAAAATTTTCTACCTGATCCAAGGCAGTGTCGTCTATTTTTATGTCAGTTTTGACAATATCTTTTCTCTTTTCTATTGTTATTATCTTGGTCTTCATCTTGTTTATTATTAATTTTAAATCTTCTAGATCTCCGGATAGTATTTTCAGCATCTTATTAATGTCCTTTTCAGATTCTGCAATTTTTGCTATATCATTAACAAAGCGGATACCCTGAATTCTTATTCCTTGCACTTTAATGCCTTAAGTCCTTTATTTCATTTTTGTGATTGCTTCCTCAATGAATAAATTAAATAGGTTAAATAAAGTAGAGATATGAAGAGATATTTCATCTTAAGAAGTATAATTTGATTTTTTGAGTGATTTACTTAGCACAAATTGAACAAACGTGCATCATTATTTGTCAAAATATAAATTCATCGGTGGCATAACTGTTTTTCTTTCTTTTGAATAAAGCCACATTTTCTAGGCCCCCTCAGTCATCTCCCGTGATATAAATGAGGTATTGAGGTAGCATTAATGTAACAAGGAGAACAGAGCTACGACAAACAGACGAGAGAAACGTTATAACCCAAAAACGTTACAAGACTAAGTCATCCTAAAATTGTAGGTAGGTGAGTTTTGAAGTGGGCGCTTGAGAAGGGAAATGAATATGAAATGTCTTCTTAACTCTATGAATCTATCTCAAATTGAGTAGTTTCAGGCGTGATGTGATGGAAGTCGGACATGTGATGCATATTCCGGAAAAGTGCTACGATCAGTTATTCTATGAATCTCTTTTTATAATTATCCTAAATATACATGCAGACTTATCTTTAGAAATACATGGTATATGACATTAATCTTGTTGGACAAAGTAGTTGAGTAGATGTCCCAGAGGGAGATATGTCGAGTTAAAATTTGATGGATCTGTAATTAATTTTAAGTTTAATTATTTTACAAGCGCTTGCAAATGGATAGCTGTGAGAGACATGAACAATTCGACTAAAATGTAATTAATCCCAGATAACACAGGATAAATAAACTTAAAAGAGTTCTTCGGATATATTGATTTATGTTCTGCCACTGGGCCAAAACAATTGTAACAGTGAATGCTTAAATTTATCTGAGTAATGTAACATATTCTAGCTGACCATAACGACTGTGATAATTATCCAAAGCGAGAATTTGACTGCTCCATAAAATACGACTTGTTTTGATGTCATAAAAAATTTTCATACCTTCTTATTCACGGACTCTTAATGAAAACATCAAAAGTTGACCATCTAGATCATTCCTTCTGATTAAACCGGAAAATATGAAACACTTCTTTGATGAAGCAATATGACTATCGTATTTCACGTCTGACAAGTTGCTGTCACCCATTCATTCACACCTTTAGGCCTAAGCGTGAAAACTGGAGGGAGGAACGAGAAAGATAAAGGATGCAAAAATATATTTATGTACTCATGCAGAGAAATCAGTCCATGAAAAAAGAAAGAGTGTCTAGGGACGAACAATTAACTATGGTTGAAGAGAGGGTGAGTTATTTAGAAATATAATTTATGGAAATGAATAATGTTCCTCTAGTGTGTCAAATAACAACCTTTATTTTGTGAAAACATCTTTCTTAAATATTTTTCTAATTTGTACTATGTTGTTTAATTCTGAAAGCTATTCATTTGTAATGAAGCAGCCATTCAGGCGTATTCCCCTTGATGCTTCTGCTATTGCCATGAAATTTTGTACACCTGAACCAAAGTTAATTTTAAAACATACTTGATATGTGGCACCAATTGTCGAGGACATTTTATAGATGGCTGAACAAGTTTCGCAACTGATTCGCTATAACGCACCGAAAATAGCATATGAAACACTATTTGAAACAGTTGATTCGTGTCAGAAGTGAGAGTATATAAACTTTCATTTATGTATATGATATTTTTTAAATTAACAAATATTGACTCACGAAAAAGAACGAATTTATTTTTGCGAATGATAAAATAAAATGAAAACCCAATAATTAGGAATAGTGAAGATGGTATTATGATAAACAAGCGGTCATCGGTCTTCCATTGGTTTGGGTAGGTAGTTGGTAGGCATTGGTTTAGGTTTTGAATTGCCTCTGGACATTATTGAACATACCTGTAGTCAAGGAATTTCTTTGCTCTGCATTATTTCCGTCTTCACGCTATTCGAAATGCCCTTTCTTTGTTCCCCTCTCTTCTTAGCCTGCTCAATATTCTCCTTCTATCACAACCGTCAACATCCCTCTCCATATCTTCTTCGTTTCCTTTCACCGTTTTTTCCACACACTCCACATTTCTCTACTCCATTCCATTTTTTTCTTATTCCACATTTCCTACGATATGTAATCGCCCCTTTTCTTTCTAATGTAACAATTTCAAAGTGTATAAATCATTCATTTTGACCGGGAATGATTTTTACACTTTGATTTTTTTGCATTTTAATGTTCGTTTGCGGATAACTCCGTTAAAAGTTATTGTTGTGGTATTTCCCGCAGTTTCTTTGAATTACTGTTCATATTAATCCGTATGATTTTTTTCATTGTACTCATTCCTACTTGATGCAAGTTTCTAATCCATGCTACTTCTTCTTAAAGGACTCGGTATACCTTTTATGTTTAAAACTAATTTATAATATTTATAATTTATTATAAATATTATATATTATTATATTATATATAATATATACTAATTTATAATACCTATAATTAAGTGCTAATGGAGAATGATCGCTAAAAATAGGTACATTACTGTCTAATTTTTTCAGTCAATGTGCTTTCACAGAATTTCTAATTAATACTTCTTGTATACTTCCTCTATGGGCTGCTGCATTGCTTCAAAAGGTTTCAACACTATAAATACTAACTTAAGCAATCTATGATATATAAGTATTATGTGTTTCTCATTTCATTTTTCCATCATTTTTGCAAAGTACTAGTGATCAGCTGAAAATTATCGATTTTGTAGCTGTTCGGGAGTTTTGTATATTTATTAACTCTACCATATTCATTGAAATGATGTTAACTTTAGAGTAGATCTAGGTTTTAGATCATCCATTCAGAATCAGATGATCCGATGGAATCCAAATGTTTGCCAAAATAATTCTATCTGGAAAAGACGTTTTACAGTAATTCTGGCCTTTATTGCATTTCAATGATTACGTGTGCTTAGCTTTAAAAATTAATAATTGAAATAATGCAGCCTTCGTGTAAAAAAAGGGGAGGTATTTATGTAATATCGTTTGAGGGACCATAACTAAACTGAAAAAGGATTTATTAGTTGCTTTGATTTACTATAGATGATTATTGCGCATGCGGAAAACTTGAAAAAAGTGTTGATGTAACAGTACGGTAATTCCAAGATACTGTGAGAAACGTCGCGACTGTAACTTTTAACAGAGTTATTCGCTAAACGTGCATTACAATGAATCCCGGTCAAGGTGAATGATTTTTACACTCTGAAATTGTTGCGTTGCAGTATGGTAATGTTCGATTGGCTGTGGCTCAACCCCTCTAAATATCGATCTCGGGCTAGCAGTTAGCTCGATGGAGCATTAACGAATCAATGACGCGTGAACAAAGTTTTAGAATCGGCTTCTGGCTGGTTCGCACTCCACCAAAATCGCTGTAGATGCATTCTTATTTAGGTTATGAAACCGCAAATATTAAACAAATCAAAAGCCGAAAATTTTGTTTTATGGAATGAATTGATCCCTGGAATGGCTAAATATTACTCATACGTAATATACTTAACACTGTTTAAATGAACCCACGGTGAAAGGAGTTCTAATGCAACATGTTCATTAATGGGTCAGTTCCCGAGAGATTTACAACAAAATGGACATAATCGACTATCACCGCAAGCCAAAACTAACAATTATCAAAATAGGTGATCGCATTGCCTGGTATTTGCTGATTGAAGCCCCTAGTAAAAGTATAAACCCATAACGTTTGTAATTAAAAGTATAAATAGTGCTTCGGCTACACTATCTGAGTATTATCATCGTGGTAACAAAGCAACTTCTGAGGTCGAGATAAAATTTATTGAATCTAATCTAAGCAAGATAATATGAATGCAATTTATATTTAAAGTTGTATTAATTTTTTCAAACGGTAGGACAGGCGTGAGAAAAAATCGAGTGGAGAAAAATTCTCATGTATTAGTGATGTTTTAGTAGTACGTGTTTCCAGCCATTTTCGTGAATTTCAATGAGCAAAAGAAACGGCCCGAATTGGTATTTTCTTGCTTTTGAGTAGAAACTTGTATAAATGTTTGGTGTAATGCTTAAGTTTATAACTGTATTACTTTAAGGGTCTCACTACCTCAAGTAGCCATAAGGCGCTGAGATGAATTTAACGGAATATTGCCGAAAGTCCCCGTTTCACTCGGAGGAATTTTGTCGCTTGAGTTGTGCAATTTAAGTTGGTGGCAATAGGAAAATTATAAGAGTCCAAGTGTGACCTAATCTATCGTATAAACTAAAATATTTCACCTGTCTTAAAATTGAAAAAAAAACCTCGGTGCTAACAAAATTTAAATGTATTTGTAAATAGTGATACGGATGCCGTCCAATGTTACTGCTAAAAAATTGTACATCCGCAACAAGTTTTTCAATTCTACATTATAAAATCTAATCCTGTAAAATATTTTTCGTCAAAATCAATATAGGAGGATGTTGTGCCACTCCTCAGATTTTAAATCACTGTTTTAGAATTTCATTATTTTGGAAATTCTGAATTTGATATCGATTTACTTTTGTGTAATAAACCAACGGTTTTCCAACCTGTTGTATTATACCCAAGGCCTTCATTTTCTTGAAAATATGCCCAATTAGTAATTGAATTTTCATATTTCAACCGCATTGAAGAGTAATAGATATCATTACAAACTTTTAAGTTTAGGTGTCCATGTAAATAACTCGAATGTTGAATAAATATGTGTTTAAACTCACGCATATTAAGCCGAAATTTCGCACAGATAGTTTGAAGCTGGAGATTTCCAGAAGAGTCGCTCAAATTAAATGGTCATCCGAAAATTCGCCCAATTGGCCCGCTCCGCTAGGTTACTACACCTCTCAAAGACGTGCAATTCATAAATAGACTTTTTACGCCACCGCAACGATTAGTTTCATTAGCACGTTTGACAGCGGAGTTCATTTCGCGACATAAGTGTATATGAATTGTATTAGACACTTAAAGAGTTAAACATTTTATTTGATTGACGAGTATACAGGTATACTGCATCGAGTATACTTTACAGTACTATTGTGTCAAAGTATGTGTGTATCCATCTTATGCGTGCAAACGTTATTCAATGGCAATTACATTCGGCCACTTTGACCTTAGAGGGTCAACGATCAAAATTAAGGATGATGTGGCGAAGAGGATTAAGACAGATGAGAGAGGGGCGTGAAGTGTCTTGGGAAGGAATGAGGAAGACGATAGGAAGAGAGGGGTTAGCAAGAAGTGGAGAGCGAGGGAGGAGGGAATAAGATGATGACTTAGAGGCTGGAGCATGAGGAACTGATGTTTCCTTAAATTAAAGTTGGTCTTCGGGATAGGAATTGCGTCCGCTATCCCACCATTCCTTTCCGTCTGCCGTCCTCTCACCTTGTCTTTCATTATTTCTTCGTCTTTCTTTACATCGCCTGTCTCCATTTCTACCCACTCGGCCGTAAAGTCTCACTTTTCACTTTAATCCCGTTCTTCCTCATGCTCTTCACCTCCCCTATTCCAAACCGTTTTATTCTTTTTTTTCCTCGCCGAACCCAGATTCCCCTTCTATTTTTCCCCCAATTATACGTGGAAACTCTCCCTGTTTTATTTAATTTTATTTTGAAGGAACCCTTTTGCTAAATAAATCTTAATTCTCTTGAACTAATCCCTCGTACTAAATCTTGTTGCCCTTACAACGCCATTTTGAACCTTTATTTTCGTTGCGCTTTGCTTCGCTTTCGCCATTTGGGGTCTAATTCGCCACCTCCTTCCATCAGCTTCTCCGTTCTCGTTATCGCTGTATACCCTTACTTCACGTTCCATTAACCCATCCCTACCAGCTCCATCTCAGAATTTCTACGGTCGCCTGAAATGTCATACTCCATTCGTTATACAGTGCAAAGAATCTTCATTCCTGGGTTTTAATTGAATAGGAATATTTCTCCCCGTACACTCTAATGATGTCGTTGGTAGTAACCGTCTGCAAATCCAAGGGCACATTTAAGCCCGAATATTTTCCATAGTTGAAATTCTATCCGGGCATAACGTTTTTCTTTACCACATCATTTGGCCGTCCTCGTCTGATAAGATTCGAGTTCCCTGAATAAGTATGAATCGTTACTTTCTCCTGTTTTTACGTTGGAATTAAATGAAGTTTGAGAAAGGATTCTGTTAAAAAATATGTTATACCACTAGAAGAAGTTGGGACTATATTTGTATCGTATTGTTTGGGATTTGTTACCCATATAAAAACGTATACCTAGCAGTATCTACATACGATACATCCATTATGAAAGTGATGAGCATGATTTTATTATGACGCGACTATCCTTGGCAGCGCGGTAAAATTGGTCGGGAGGTCTACCCTTCCAACGCAGCCGGTCGCCAGTTTGCTCTGAGCAGTTTGAGCGATGCCTCGGTGTGAAGTGTATTTTTCGACTTTGTAACACGACGCGATGGAGCGTTTGCTTGAACAGCGTTACGCCATCAACTTTTGCGTGCGTGCAGGTTGGAAAGAGTGCAAACGGAACATTCCAGATGCTTCAAGAGGCCTTCAAGGACGGCTGTATTTCAAGGTCACAGTCCGGGAGGTGGCCCAAGGCGTTCAAGGAAGGCCGGGAAGAGATCGCCGACGAACCCCGTTCTGGATGCCTAACAACAGTCAGAACCGACGAAAATGTGAATCGTGTGCGCGAAGTTTTGCATTCAGACTGTCGATTGAATTTCCAGAAAATTGCTGACCCCCTGCACATATCCACATTTGCGCGGGCGTGAGGGCTGACATCAAAGAAACGGTAAAGCTCCACCATGAGAGTCCTTCATCGTTATCAACTTTCTGTTTCGTAGCATTCCAGGTAGTCCTCCAGCCCCATTACAATCACGAATTGGCTCCGTGCGACTTTTTTTTGTTTCCCCGACTAAAGAGAGAACTGAAATGAAAGCATTGGGAGACCGTGGAAAACATAAAATAATTCAACAAATTCAGGCGAGATGTAGTGGCAGTTCGTCATTATGAGAAAAACAAAATTTGCACTTTTCCTCTTGCATTTTCCAGACAACTCTTCCCTGATAATGTCCTACTTAGAATCACTTATGCCTCATCCCTTAGCCTACCTCTATTCCTTCAATGTCTCCTTCCCGTTGAACCCTTCTTTATTCTTCCCTCCTTCCCACCGCCAGGACACCAATCACCTGCCACCGTCCTCTCAAATAATGACCACAATAAAATGATTTGAGGCATCGTTTTGTGGAAGCGATTCATATCGAAAAGAGGATGTTTTGTTCTTCCACACATAATTTGTTATTCGCGACCTAGGGTTTCGGCTTGTAAAGATGATGAATTTCTAAGTCGAGGCCTGGGTCATGAGTGTTGGAGTGTATGTGGAGGAAAAAAGTGTTTTCTATTCCGAAATGACCCTCTTTGTCCCCACCTACCGTACTCCTCACTCTTTTCTCCTCCCCCCCTTCCTCAAACAGGTATTAATATGATGTATCAAATGTTGAATCTTGTCTTGTACCTGAAGATGGTTCGATGGACTGAAACGCGTTGTACGTTACAAATAAATCTTTGGAAACGTGCAAATTTTGTTTTTCTCATAATCCAAAAGGATGTTACCACAACGACCCTGTGAGACATTCCCGTTGAAGAGTTTCAGGGTTCCTTCTAGGCATGGCAAACACGTCTCTACAACTGTATTGAAGAAGGGGGAGTGTATTTTGAAGGATTTGAAGCATTTGTACAAGTACGATCGATAAATCTATTTTTCCCAGAGAAATGTATAAAATCATGTACATTAGTTTCATAATGGAACCTGTGTACACATCTTCAATTGTTTATTATTTAAATTTAATTCTTTTTATTGAGCAGGGAAATTTACGAGAAACTGCGTTCAATCAGGACATCTAGGCAGTCAACACTTTTTTTTCGAGTCTAGATTTTTCCTTGAAAGATACTTGGCCGGATATTTTGTCTTGACATTTTCATTTTAATGCAATTGTTGCAAGATTTTTCTGGATAAAAAATGTATGCCGTTTTACTTATTTGTAAATCATAGATAGGAGCTAATATCTTACCATTTTAAATGAATTTGATAAATGCGGGTTTTGTTGTGTTCGTAAATGCTCTCGCCATGGGGACAAGGGACGACGACAATCACGTGGCATTCCATGGTACTGCCGGAAAGAATATTTTTTGCTTTTTTTCGAACGAATGAAGGAAACGCTGTTTTTGATGGTGATGAAGACAGATTGTGCGAGCGACCTGTTCACTTCGCTGATGCCTTGGTTTCGTACCCGAGTGGCCCCACGCTGGCCGAATTAAAACAAAAGAGAGTGCAGCTGCGGGGATTTGCGAGAGGGTCATCATTTCGGAGTTAACCTTCCTCTCGCCTAGGTCGACCCCCCCGAATTTTTCTACAACACCAACAAAAGGACGGGGGAGGGGAGGCATGGGGTGAAGGAGCCCCGGCCAAGAGGAGGAGGGCAATGCCGGAGAATCCGTGCGCGCACATTTATTTATGTAGGTCACCCTCGAGAAAACCGTGTTTTGCGACTCGGGAGATATCAAACAAACGCGATGGATGTCTCGAGGCATGTCTCTGTGAAGAAGCCCGTTTGCATTTATAAATCGTGGTATCTCGTCCCTCCACTAAATACCGACTGCGATGCGATGACGTAAGAGGGGAAGGTGGTGTACGAACAAACGTGGTGTACGTCAAATCGGGCGCTGTGGTATGGTTGTTGGGGGAATGGGGAGAAGAGAGTCTTTATGAACGTGCGAGATAGGCCGAGGGTGGAGCAAACCTCCATGGGGATTGATGCCAGGGATAATAGAAACCGTTTTCGGCGAGAGGGGAAGGGAAAATGAAGCCGTGCAATTAAGAGAGTGCGGGGGATTTGAGGGGTGACACCGACGCGGCCATATTGAGTCGGGTAGATGAAATCGGAGCGACAAACGAGAGAAACAAATGGACCCAGCGAAGGATAGTGGAATGGTGTATTAAGAGAGGGAGAAAGACGGACAGGGAAAGGTTTTTAGGGGATTCGATATAAATGCTTTAAGCAGTCTTCCTTTATTTTATTGGGGTGCAATACTGAGATAAGAATGGTTAGGGTAGATAGAGAAAACTATGGAGTGCAATGCGTAGCCGCAAGCTGTTTATGATCGGTTTGGTAGACGTTGTAATTTGCTGTGAATACTTATCTGCATTAACTAAATTAAAATATCTTCTGTTCTCCTAACATCATCCGGCTACCATTACCAATTTAGATTGTGTTAAGGTAGATATTATTGTAGTGCAACAATTATGGGAAACGTGGAAAAACA
Source organism: Hetaerina titia (assembly GCA_037158775.1). Taxonomy (NCBI): domain Eukaryota; kingdom Metazoa; phylum Arthropoda; class Insecta; order Odonata; family Calopterygidae; genus Hetaerina; species Hetaerina titia. The sequence continues at coordinate 61,589,815 of CM073772.1, read as the reverse complement.
GATATATTTTGTCATAAAGATGAAGATGTAATCATTGGATGAATTATAAGTATGCATTAGAAACCATGACATCGGTGGCTAATTACTTAAAGATGCCAGGTGCCACAATTTCGTCACTTTTACTTCAAACACTGCTTGCAGCGTGTTGAGTTTCCTGTTTTATTGACACCCACATTCCCAATGAATTTTCCAATTTCTAACTCTGAGGTTTTTGAATGATAATCCCGGTCCCTAAACACAGTAAAAAATTATACTCCACCATATTCCGATTTTTCCTGAGAACACAAAGTAACCGTGGTTTCACTTTCTTTCTTAACCCTTTCATGATATGCGATATTTGGATGATCACTTGAATTTAACTTTAAGTTACAGTTTGGGTTGTGAAAAACATAAATATACATACATTACATAAATAATTTAGTGTCTCTAAACTGCATTCCAAAACATGACAACGACAAAAATCAAACAAATATCAATTATTTGATTTTTTCACTTCCTATTCAAAATGCTAGCCTTACTGTTAAAAATAAATTTTCCCATATTTTGCTGCTATAGATTTGGAAGTTTATCAAAATCAGAGAGACTCTCTGTTAATTTACTGTTATATAAATCTGTCTAAATGACTCAGAAGAGCCCATGGCCGCCGAGTTAATACACTCGATATGCTATGCTTTATGGAGAGTTTTTAGTTTGATTATGTGACCGTAGAACTGTGAAAAACGCAAGACATTGTTAGCAAATGCTATTTTAAATATATAAGGAACGTAGCTACTGTCGTGAATCAATGTAAACAAAAAATGCAGGGACCGTAAACTTGATTGGCACTAAGTGATAAGAAAGAAAAGGAAAAAACACACAAATTGCCAAAAGAAATAATATAAATAATAATACAAACTTACAACCACTCGATCACTAGGGTGTGTTACGAAATAACTTTCACTTTCGTGAATCACATTCACACACACACACTCAGGGTTTGCAAGGATCCCTCCTATGTCAGTGACCCGTCAATCACACAAATAAATAAAAAAATATAAAGGATGTAATGAAACAGAAACAACTTACGTGAATAAACAGTCACTCAATAACTCAGGTATGCTCGAAAACAAGGACCTTTGTGATTCACAAATACTCACTTACTTTACATACACAAATACACAATTACTCACGTTTCTTCTCTGAAGAGGCCTGCTTAGCAGGCGAAACACCTGGTGTCAGGTTTTCTTACTTACACTTACCTACCCGCAATTTAAGTTCTTTAATTTTGTTTGTGTGATTGACGGGTCCCTGACATAGGAGGAATCCTTGTAAGCCCTGAATGAGTGAGTGCGTCCGTTTCCCGGTATTTTTTTGTTTACGTTATTTTATATTTTAGACGTTCAATTGGTGCCTATGATATCTAAGAGAGCCCACTGTTTCACGCATTTATGATTTGCCAAACAGCTAATTAGGGTTGAGAAATCCATTATTGATCTGACCACAATTTCATATAATAAGTCCAATGATCTAAGGTCGCAAGATAAATATACGAGTGGACTGTGGTTAATTCCAAAGTAGCATTATATCGCACTCTCTAATGCCTGCGGTGTAAATTAGCGTGCAAACAGCAGTTCAATAGCAGTGGGAATATAATTCTGAGAGCCTTTTTTGAATCTTTTGAATCTCATTTTTGAGAGTTAATGAACTGAATTATTTTGGGAAAGCGATGTGTGGCGGTATTAAATTTGATGCTGCGATGCCTTATTAATCTACTCTGGATGCCACGAGGAAAAAAGCCTATAACAAAGCCATGAATTCTGTTTGATTCATTTATTCTACTGTAGTTGCAGCTCTATCGATCGTGTGGCAATAGGTGAACTTTAACCTTCACCCTGCTCGGTGGGGAAAGCAACAAAATGTCCCACAGGAAGGAAGGTTGGTGAATACACCTCAATTTCGTCTCAGCTGCTAGAAATTATTTCTTCTTGTTTGGAGTTTTGATCCTTATCTAAACCAGCGAAGAACATTTGTTTCATACCCAGCCATTAAATGTGCATCCAATCCACCTTTCAGGAATTACTCCTCCCTCACGCTGTCTTTCCTATTTAACTACTAACTACTTGATTGCCGCCTATATACGGCATTTAGCAACAAGGTGTGGTATTTCACTGGCTAACCTTAACTTTTAATTGTAGACAACTCCACATAAAATATTTCGAACAACCATTCTGATGGCATTCGCATAAGCTTTAATCTCTTCATTTATGCTCCCTTCTTTTGAAAGTGTTCGGCCAGGACATAAAAGGTAATCCGCTTCTTTAATTATTTCTCTGTTTGGATTCACGGTGGAAACTTTTTCCGTTCTCACAAAACATGACTGCTTTAATTTTTGACAAATTTTCCCTCGGTATAATTCTCTTTGCTACCTCAATGAAATACTGTTTGGACCCCCCTTGATCTTGAGGGCTCTCTGCCAGCAATGCTTACTATAGTGCATCGTCAGCGCACAGCATAGGCTCATTTAATTATCCAAACATTGCACATACCTTAACCATGCATACATCTCTCATGCATTTTACTTTAAACTCATTGAACTATTGAACTTTCCGTGCCGTTTTCATTCGTCGGTGTTATACTATTCATTTTCCGCTCATTTATTCCATATAAATTTAATGCCATTGTTAACATTGCTCGAACTTTTTCTATTGATTTTAATAACCTTATCTTATACATTATTCAATTCAACCAACCGAAAATTTTAAAATTCCCACGAAATCAATGTATGGTTTTCATTCCAAATTATCATCAACACGCTCATTAGTAAGGAAATACCTAAGTAAATTACGCATCTCTCTGGTGTTTTTACTGTCACAGCTACTCCAAGAAAATGGCTAAATATAATCTTTATGTGACTAAAAGTCCAATTTGCGTCCCTTCAAAAAGATTACTGCACAACGTAACGTGGAGTTATCAATTGTTATGAGTGTAATTTGTAGATTAGAATATACAGATGAACTGATTCTTGTAATTTATTCGAGGCCATAAAAGGCTTCTTTGCATTCCACCATAAAAACAGGAGATTAGAACGAGCACAGCTAATGTCTTGGTGATGAAAATGTGCGTAATGAAAACGCAAAAAAATCCACTTTCTCATACGGACAAGAGCAAGTTTTTAGCGTGCACATGAAGGCTGCGTCGTAAACATAAAAGCTACGTGGCAATGATGCTTAATCCATTTATACTCCGAGGTCAACCCAAATCGGGATAAAAAGGTCGCAAATTTTTTGAGCCAGTACAAAGTACAAAACTCTAAGCACTTTTGGAACTTTATCGCAAAAAAATTATGAATTATTTGTAACTCAATTTCCGAACAAGATTTGCTTTTTTTTTAGCCGCCCGAAATGTCGAGAGGGCTTAATGGTTTCGAAATTCTGGGCTGGATTTCTTTTTTTATGCAATTTAGCCGCTTGAACTCATTAGCAGCACTTTTCCCGCGTGACTGCGTTTCCCTTCCCGTTTTCACCCCATACCGCGGACCCTCTCTCGCCATCCCTCATTACCCCTCGCGGCCTCCCTCACGTTCCCCTTCTTTCTCCCACGCTTCCCCCTTCCTCTCATTCTTCGTCATTACATTCACAGCTACTGGTGCCTTCCCATCAGCCGTCAAGTGATTTTTCTCCTATGACCCCTCTTCTCCTCATTCTCCACAGCGAGCTAACTCTTTCACATTCTACCTCCTTTACCCTTTGCTCATTTCCCCCGGAAGATGATATCCTAATTCTATCCCCGATATACTCGTATACACACACACTCACACCCAGGGAGATATCACCCCTTGATCCATATTCATTCCCATTTTTGTTAAATTATATTTCAGCTAATATTAATTCGCTGAAATGTTTTTCATTTTAACTGCATTATTAATGTTGACTTGAGGCGATACGCTAATAAACAAAAATCAGAATTATATATGTTCAGCAGAACCTGCCATATGCGATTCCCTGGTGGTATCATGGCGAACTTATTTAAAATTATGCTCGACGGAAAACCTTGCATTTATTAAGAACTAAATGTACACATAAATGTAATTTCCTGTTGGTTTTTGTTTGCTAAAAATGAAAGAGGAAAACATCGGAATGAATTTTTTGCGTTTTAACTCTTAGACTTTCTTGCCCTTTTGGACACTCTTTCTCCAAGGCTAGCCAATCGAATCTCAAAATGCAGTAAAATTATAACTGCAATCGTGTAGCAGAGGTGTGAACCTAGATAATGTGTGAGGAAGACATGACAGCAAAAGGAGTGGATCGTAAGATTTCGAAGCGATTTTTAAATTGGGTTGATAAATCTGAGATTGGCAGCCAGAGGTGTGACTATTTTTTTTACTTTACGTTTCTGTCGCACTTGAGCGGGTGAAATTGAAAAAAAAACTGTTTCTGACATCCATTAGGCCAAAAAGTGTTATTCACGCAGAAAACCTTCAAAATAACCTCACCAAGTGAATACGGGTTCAAAAAACTCGGCGAAAAATTATTTTTTCTGGCAATGAAGATATTTAATAAATTAAATATCTTTATTGCCAGAAAATACAATTCCTCCAAACCTTGAGAGTAGCTTCTCAAGAGTTGAACGTAACTATGTTGTCTTTTAAACTAAGGGTAGAAAGTAAATAGGCAGAAAAAAGTGAGTCAGTTTTAACTCTAGCCAAAAAGCGAATGATTTTCTTTGGATAAAGTGTTTCCTATAATCGTCAAGTGCAATAGTTAATTATGAATTTATCCTTTTTTATCAGTTTTTCATTTAGGATATAATTAATTTAATTTCCAAATTCAACTACTTACTATTGCCTATAATGTGTCAGATGAAAGAGGGAAGAGACTAAATAGCTGTTGTAATACTTCTCTATATCTTGCTGTGAAACGAGAATTTGAAATATTCTGCCCGAGAAAGATAAGAGTATCCAAATTCAAAATGTAAATTAGAAAATCCAAAATCAAATTTATGAAAATGAGAGCAATAAATATGCATAGAGTCATGAATTTTGCATTTTGCCTCTTGTTAAAATGAAGAAAGAGTTTTCATTTTTATCTGTTTTCATTTCTTTTTACTAATTAATCTATCTATTCCGACCCTACGTTATCGAGTATATTCCTGAATGCAACGCTCTGTAAATTCTGTGCAATTTAATTTTTTTCTCATTCCTCTATCATATTTCACCGTGTTATTCCGCACCAATTCGTTTCCATATTCATACTTAGTAACGCTTCATCTCGTCGTGAAAGTTTGATCGTACTTTAAGTAGGTAAATATAATTTAGGAAGGAACGTCAGACAATTCTTAAGCAACGTTTGAGTATATGAAATGCTGATAAAATGCCAATTAAATATTTATCAGTGATTTTTCCTCATACTGAAAAATTTGTACGAATAGTCATTAAAAATTACCTTCTTGTACAATGTTAATTTTTTCCCAAAAATCGAGCAAAATATTGGATAAATTCCAATTTAAAAGATATTAAAAGAGTAATAGCAATGGTATCATAATAATTAGAATACAAAGGATTAGTTTTATTCTGCGCTTATTTTTATTCTTGAGAATATAAAGCAAATTAAACGTTTAAATTATAAATTATTTTTAAGTCAAGTATTCCTATTTTAACATAATAGCTTTTGCGATGGAAGATCAATCTTCTCAATCAATCTTCAATCTTTGTCTGAGCGGATTGCTGTAAATCGGTGGTTCTTGCTCTTCCATGTGGTTTTCTGCATTATTTTTGCTTTAATAGCCCTTTTTCTATTACCATAAGTTCCTTTACCCCTTGGAATTTAATTAAATCATCTTTATACTTTTGTGATCTTTCTTAACATTACAATATCATAGGAAATTTAGATTAAATTCTTCTTTCGTAGTAATATGATTATGACTTCTTCTGACTTTCCACGAGCTTACTTCTTCCTTTTCTTCTGTAAGTTTAGAGAGGTACTATAGACTCTCCCAACTGTTCTTGTCTGTGGGCTCTCTTTCTAGCTTGATCACCATTTTCCCTTGGTGGAATAGCTATCATAATTATGGTAGCCGCAGTCATATTTCGTTGGGGCTACAGTTGAGAAAATGAGTTCATGAAATTTCAACCCACCGTGCCAAATGAATCTCTAAAGTATAATTTCATTCTTTCGCTGTGGCTTACTCTTCTTCTTATTGTCCTACACCTATTAAGCCACACTCTTTCGTCTACGTAACCTTCTCTTGTTAAAGAACTCTCCCTTCCTTATTTTTTCCTTTTCTGCCGTTCTGGCTATTTTATAACCTTGATTAATTTGTAGATTCAACATTGATACGAGGAATTATTTGGTGCATCTAAGAAATGTATTTATGCTTAAAGATAGTATCGAAGCATCATTCTTTCTCTTTGATGTTTTTATTGATAAGATAGGGACACTTTATTATCGGTTACATTTCTCAAAAAGTAAAACTGCATTTGTGAAAGTTTTACGTGAGAGAAGAAGTGGCTTTTATAAAACCTGTGTTAGGACATCAACGTTAGCTGGGAGAATTATTTTTGCGAGTTTTGCACAACTCCATTTCCCTTGAATCCAGAAATGTAATTTTATGCTTAATACCCTTTTTAAAAGAGTGAATACATAGCACCTTTTATTCTTCAGTCGCTAAATTTCACAATTAAATGTATGTTCGATAATAACCACAATCAGTTAAATTGGTGACGAAAATATGCCATTTCTAAGCTTATTAAACGTAATTGTGTCTATTTCCGCAGAATATGCGTTTGAAATTGTAATGATGAAATATGGTTTAAGAGTCAGAATTCATAATGTGCCTTCTTAATGTTCGGTGAATTATTTGCTCTAGGTGAATAGCACGCAAACGTAGATCGCGTCAAAATATAAATAGGAAGCATCGTTTATTTACATGCACGTGACATTCATTTCCCGTGTGCATAGCATGCTAGATGAGGCAAATGCACCTAGGAAAACAATCGATAAGATGTGAACAGTTGCCTATCACTCATTAAATAGCCTCACTGGGCCATTTCTCTGACCCAACTGCAACTAAGCCATGCTTTTTTACTTTTTCCCTGCTCTTTCATTTGTTTTCCACACTATTCAATTAGTGCAATTTATCCTTCTCGCATCACTTTGATTATTCTCGCGCGAGAAATGACGCAGCGTTTGAATATAACGAGGCGTCCGTTTCGCCGTAATGAGAGCTTATTCCCATTCGTTCCACTCCGTAGCTGTCCACCACCCCCACCGGCACCTCACCTACGCGCCTCCCAGCTATTTCGCGAAAACTCTTCGTGCTGCCCCTATAATCGAGGAGGACTCGGTTTTGTCTCCGCCTCAAACATCCGCCCCTTTCTATCCCAAACCTTTTTCCTCTCCCCTCCTCCCTTATCTCCCTCCACTCGCCCCTTCTTCCCGCACTCGCCCGGGGGTGTGACAGGGCTCGCAATGCTCTCGCTGCTGCCACCGCTTGCCTGGGGTCGACATCCGGATGTTTCCCCCTCGCACCCATTCCGCCGATGCCCGGGGTCCACGTGTGCAGCGACCGCCGCTCCTGCTCACCCCAGCGGCGGCGGGCCGTCCCTCGGTCGGGCAGAGCGACGGAACCCGGAAAAAGAGCTGAACTATTTTCTTTCTTCGAGAGCGCATTGACGGTTGATGTTTTGAAAACCGTTTCAGAGCACAAAGCGCGATTGCTACTGCGGATGCTATCTACCGAATTTAACTGTTTTCCACCGCGGATCTGAACGCTATGGTGCGCTAGTGACGGTCTCTCTCGCCAGGATGTTTACGTTGCCATTCTAAGGTCTCCTTTAATTGATAAAATAAGTGCTGGTTGATTGAAGTATTGATGAGGATTCACTTAGAAATACTCTCTTCAATGATCTCCTGATATGATGCTTTGTGAACGGATAATGAAGCAAAATTATTTTTTTGAGAATCATAATTTGAATGCATCGATATTTTAGTCCGAAAGAGATTCTGCCAAGTTAACATATATCGGGCGATGGGAAAGAAAATATGGTCATTTTTGAATATTCTACACATGACAACATGTATTTCCGTATGCAAACATATCCCTAGTGTTCTAATGTGGATGAAGGGTACCTAAAAGTCATCGGTAAAAACATACAACGATTTAAAAGGCCTTCGGCCGGTCGTTTACAATGATATGTTTGGGCTCTCGAGGTAATTTTGATACATTCGTTTAAATCTACATTGAATCTTGATTACGGAGGAGACTAAGCAAGAGTTGATAGGATGAGACTTGGTGAGAACTTTATTCATGACCATTTTTTTGTAGTTTGAATCATATGAAAAATCTGTGAAAGAAAAGGCAAAATACTTTTTTATACACGAACTATAGCAGTCAATGATTGATAAACCCCAAAGGTTAGTGGTCACCTAAGTTTATTGATAAAAACCATTAATTATTATATCAGAACTAACATCATATCTTTTATCTGACTCCTACGAGTTATTCATTGGACTCGCAAATCAGCTTTCTTCATTCTTCCTCGTAAGACGTCTTTGAAGCCTTGTTATTTTTAAACTGTTATGCTTCTGCTAATTGATAGTGGCACATGATACCCCATAGTATGAATATAATGGCGGAAAACTTATGCTTGTGATGTAAGCAGGCGAGAATACCCGATAATCCCTAAGTTCCTCATCATACTCTTGGAGAAGAGATAGGGTGAATATAATAAAGTTAGATCTCAACGTTTGTACCATGGTTAAGGCTGATATTGTGATTGATGCCGTCTCGTGGTCATGAGACTTTAATCAGTTAAGCTAGCTACTTATTTCAAAGCTAGGTTTTGTGGCGTTCATAACATCTATTTATAGTATTTACAATTAAAAGGCCCACGGATATTTTTGCTCTTCCCCACTTACCCAACGTTTTCCCTTCTATCTCAGCCTTTACATATCATTATTTTCAATATTTCCTCCATCCATTTTTTCTGCCTTTTCCGGATTTTTCACTGTAATATTCTCTCTTCGCCCACCCTTTTTTAAACCTAAGCGTTTGTCTTCCTCTCTGTCAACCCTATTTCCTTCTTTCTCCGCCACATTCATGTCTCAAAAGCCTCCAATCTAAGGTCATTCGCTTGCCTCAAAGACCAATTTTCACTTCCATAAAGTACTATGCTTCATATTAAAGTCTTAACTTATCATTTTTTCGCATCTTTCAGCACACGCATCGTAAATTCTCTTCTACTTGCAAATTGATCTTTTGCTGACACGTTTCTTCTATTCTTCTTCTAATTTATCCATTAAGATATCCTTTATTCTCTAAAATACTGCTCATGAACTCCGCCACCTGCTTTAGTTTACCCCTTCTCACTTTAATATTTAACTTAGCTTTCCTACTTCTCAACAATCTCATAATTTATGTTTTATTTTGGAAAATCCAAAGGTTAGGTGGACGACGGGACTTTTTAGTATCAATATCACCCCAATAAATACATTTTTTATTTTTATCTTCATCTCATATCTCTAGTATTTTTCCTTTGAAGAATTCACCAATAATTGCAATCCTTTTGTTTCCTCACTCATTATTACTTGATCATCTACACTCCTGAATGGCTTAATCATTTCGCCAACTACTTTAATTCCCAGCTCTAGCTCTTTCTATGCTACTTTTATCATTTCCTCAGTATGCATGTAAAAATAAGGGACCTCTCGTAAAGCGAAATGTGTATATCAATACACCACTTAATGGATAGGTCTGTCAAACAGACGATAGTACACGTAAGTAATATTAAAAATTGAACAAGTTTGTTAATATTGGTGAATTTCGTTTCATGATCAAAATTTGGCGTAACTTTATATTTTACAATAGCTTCTGTGTACTGAATTGAAAAATGTTATTGTTATAAAGTTTTCACGAGAACGCCATTCTGCTGGATTCGTTGTGTTATGTATGATTATATAAGATACGTATATAACGCACTGTACTCGAAGTTGAATTTGATTTAATCCCATTTCGTGATGAGTATTCAAATATCATTAATTCGATGATGAGGATTCGGAAGCAGGAACTAAGGAGAAAATATCTACAGTAAGTGTACCTATTGATTAACATTGCTTTGATACTGAAAAATAGTTAACGTAGTTATTGCGACTAGCCCATTAACATTACCAACATAATGAATTTGTTGAAAGTCTTGATGTGGGACGAAAGCTATTATTAAATGCCCTGGCACTGCCGTTATCACCTGCGTCTCACTAGTTAATAAGTAATCGTACATAGATCATAATTTGCTGAGAATTCTGAGGTCAAGTATAATAATTAAGACGTTGGAATTAAGTGCCATCATTTTTAGTGCTATTGTGGGAAATAAAATGCTTTGAAATGTCGCATGTAAATATGATATTTAGACTTCACTGATTGTGCTCCAGGAAATCACCCAATCTTACTTATATTTACACTTAAGGATTGTCAGTTACACAAAATTATACTTACATTTTGACAATACACCGAATATTATTTTATGTGATCACCTTGATGATACGTATTATATCAGTATTACATAAAGTTTAAGAAAAATGGCAATTTCTGCAATCTCTGACGAATCCTTAAGCCGAGTATTAAGCGTGCTGGAATGAGTACGGGGGGGGGGGGAGCAACAACTAGTCTCTTGGACATGGGAAGTTTTTCCGTGTGAAGAGTTTCGTTTTGATCGGTGGCAAGGCTTACACATGGGTCCCTGAAATAGGTGGGTGCAATGGAACACTCACTCATTTGAGTAGTTATTGAAGTACCGCTGGACGAAAATGGACATCGGGGGCAATAGAAAAGAAATTAGTAGATGAAGGCTTCAAATTAGGAAAACCCTACGTTAAAGTTATTTTTTTTACAAAATTTTCATAGTACCAGTCAATGGTAAAAGACGATAAAAGTTAATTTAATCTGCCTATTTCGGCGCAAATTACATCCACAGTGACCGATATTCAATATTCTTAATTTCGAAATAGTAAAGGAAGTTTTGTGTGTTCAAATATCAGTTCCAATCATTTGTTAATGAAAAATGGCAAAAAATCGATATGTCAGGTTTGTACTCTAGGTATTAGGAATTTTACTGAAACGAGCTCTTATTGTACTGTATTTATTTCAACCCTCTAATGCCCTTGTGTATGCCCCTGGAGTTCGTTGTCGGCACTCATAGATGGATAATGTTGCCATTCTATGTAACTCTGGAATTAACTTTATTATAGATTTGCCCTGAGAACCTGCATTTGATGTTTTTAATAAAACTTTTATGAAGTATTTTCACTTTAATATGCTAATTGATATTATCGACTATTTTCGTACCAGTTTATCATAAAATTATTTTGACCTTTTCACGTTTCTGACATTAATTCGGTTTTTTCTATTTTGTAGGTACGGTGACTTCTTGTGATCTCTACGTAAATTTGAATCAATGGATCTGTATTATGTGTGAGTACACATTTGAATTTCACTTACATCATTACTTTTATTTGCCAATTTTTGGAACGCGAGTAGGAATTTAACAAGTAACTATTTCAGTCAACAAAGAGTCTTCTGACTTGTCGGAATATCTCACTGAAAATGGTTGACCTTATTTGGGTTGAAATATTTCGATACATGCTTCTGAAAAATCAAAAAATCGAAAGTTTTTCGCACATAAATTACAAGAATTCCTATCCGCTGCAGCATGTTCTGCGATGGCTGCTTTGTCTGCTGCTATACTGGCGTGTTATCTTATCTGGATTCTTATTTGGCGAGCTTCCGTCTTTCTTGAGTTATGGCAAGGGTACCATGAAACTCACGAAAAACTTATACTTCCTTTGCCTATTGAATTCCTGTTGGACTAATTCGGGAGACATATTTTTGCTCGAATTTCGTACACATTGAGTCCAAGGGGACTCGGTGTATGAAGGCAAGGAAGCGAATGTTCAACCTCAGTATTGAAAGTCCGTTCTATGAATAGACACGTAGATAAAGGGGGTTCGAGGTGATTTACTTTTTTCAACGAAAGACAAGAACATCATTTCATCATGCGGATCTCTTTCCTCCGGCCTGTATTTTTTGAGAAGATTCCGCATGTATGGATATTGTATTCGTGTTCAAACTAATTGATAACTATACGATTCATGGCCGAATGAGTTATGCAAACAAACCTTGTCGTGTCTGCGCCAGAGGTGGTGACGATGGAAATCACTCATTACATCGTGTTATTTCCACTTCATCACACGCATTCATAGCATTCTTTCGTGGCAGTCTGCGGAAATAGTTTGCTTGCGTGTCAGTAATTCTCTTTCCTGCGACTGCTATGCATAATGTATTATTTTTTAAGAATTCTATTCCATTAGACTCTTCATGAAGGTACGCTAAGTTGTAAATTAGTTAGGACTAGACATTGGGTACATTAGGTTTATTTATTATTATATTGAAAATATTTTTCATCTAAGTGTATTAGAATGCTATTTACAGTGGAAAAATGTAGCCTTTTAGAAGAATATTCGAATCTGTTTGAGCGTTTTTGATTGTAAAGGAGAAAAAAATTGTTCTTTTTCAAATAGCGCCTCAGAACAGCAAAGTACTTGCAGAAATATTTAGTTTTGTTATATATTTTTGTCTCCCCATCGAAATCATCAATAAATCCTCAATTGTATATTTATATATAAAAAATATTTCTCAGAAGCCTTAACACCGCATAAATAAGAATAAATTTATAAAAAATGCCAACTTGTAGTTTGCATCTATTCAGACGGGAAGGTTATTGCTAAAATTCAATGGAAGACAAATGGTATCCATGGCTGAAACCATAAATATTTACAATCTAAGATATATGTCAATATATTTTTCAATCTGCTTGGAGGGACACTTTTGTCGTGCTTTTTCGTATCTTTCTACGCTCACATTTTATAGACTTGTATCATTATTATTTTCAAAGCTCCTATTAGGCATGTATTCTCTCAGTTTGATCCTTTCCCCTATGTTACTCACGTATTCCTCATATTAGGTATGCTAAGATATGTCTCACTGCTTGGAATGTTCTTCTTTGTATTAGTAATTTCTTCACGCTAAGTAATTCAAAAGTAAATATTATTTTAGTAGAAAATCCTGATTATTGAAGAATTCAATGGGAAATAATGTGCGAAAAACGTGAATTTGCTGTATATTTTTATAAAAATGATGTGATATAAGATTGTGGTGGTCATAATCGTGGTGAAGCCATTGCGGAATTTCCAGTTGATACCAGGTAATCATTTTTGTCGTCCTTTTATCAGACAAAACAATTTTTTAGAGTCTGTTTTCTGTAAATCTCCATCATCGTGAGCAAACTCTCGAGAATATCTAGAAAACACAAAATAAACTCGGTCGACATGCCACTGAAGAAACTAAGAAGCCATCTAGTTCGGGTGAAAGATCATCTGGGACTCAAGGCTCCGGGAATTTACCACATCCCATGTGAGTGCGGAGAAGCTAACGTCGGAGAGACGGGGAATCACGGTGGAAATCCGAATTAAGGAACACAGGAGAGGTATTAGACTGAACTACAGGTATACCAAGAAATCAGCCATTTCCGAGCACAAACCCACATAGGACAATCGAATTCTCTTCGACGGCGCTAAACTAATTAGCAGAGCAAACGGCTACTGGGACCGTCAGACAATTGGATGCCATAGAAATCCATCTTGAAGGGAAAAACTTCAACCGAGATGAAAGATACGCCCTTAGTAAATCGTGGAACACCGTGGTACTGCAAATAAAGGCAGGAAAGAGAAGCAGGAAGAACCTGAATAACAGCCAATCAGAAGTAATCTAATCCCATGCGGATGATATATAAAGACGGCAAAAATGATGACCCAGTAAAATGGCGGAGATGTTGCGGGTTTTACTCCGCTCGTGGTCGAATGTCGGGCCAATGGGGCAAAATATCCCGACAAAAATATAATAAGGTTTTCCACCATTCTCGAATAACCTCTTGCTTTTCCCATCGACATCAAAGAGAGCTTGCCCTAAAACAAGGACTCAGGATAGTTGTTGTTGTTATATAGTTTATACGGTTGCTACAATAGTTCTTTCGTAATGTTTTATGGTCACGGATTGAAAACCTTTTTACTTGAACTTGATGGCCCGGTTCTGTGAACGTTCTGTGAACGATGACGGAATTAACCATCAAAAATTCGTCAGCTGAAACCTTACCCAGTGGAAAACCCGCAAAGAGTTCTAAAGAAAATGAGTTAATTTGCGAAAAATGAAGTAATTTAATTAGTTTGAAGAATAAATATACTCATTTTTAATGTTTAAATATATTTATTACGAGTAAAAATCCAGTTTGTTGATTTTAAGATAAATAAGGAATACATAGAAATTTACCAGAGAATAGAGGTTTTGCTATTTTGGCAATAGAATGGATTGCAGATACATACGGATTACTGTTTTACCGTAAGGCTTCATAATATGTATTGTTTATCTTCAGGAAATAGTGATTTTGAAAGAGTGATTACATTACTGGTATGAGTTCTATTCATGTTGGAGCAGGGGAGAGGATTATTGGGAGAAATCTGAAGGAGGCAGGAAGACTTGATGCAGAGCACTTGATTGACGATAGGCTTTTGGAAACTGCGAATTAGGGAAGAATGGGCAAGCGAGGTAGGGAATATGCATATAGGTAAGAATATACATATTGGTAGGAATTAAGGATAGCAGAATGTAGAAGATGTATAAATGAAGAAAATCTTATTATAATGTGGCTTGGTTTCGAGGTTATATTATGTTACGGTAGCGGTATTCATTCTTTGCCCATCCAAAACCTTCCTTAAACGTCTGACTGACAATAATAATGATGTAAGCACTTAAATATTCAGTAGCTTTAGAAATTCCTCAGATTTTTCTTCAATAAGAAAGTAATTATATTCATGTGCCTTAAAAATATGATACTTTTTGGGACTGTTTCTCCTTGGTCCATTACGTGACCGCGGCCTTTTGTCTTCCAGCCGCCAAGGCTACTAAGGCGAGGAATATTCTTTTGCGTTGTCGAGACGATCTAATTCCTCCCCGCTCATAGCAGCCTTGGCCGTATCTTCGCTGTTAGGGCTTCTTCTGTGTCCAAGCTGGCGCTTATGACGGGTCCACGGGCACACTTGTACAAGCAAACGACGTAAACAAATGCAAAACCTCTCGTTTTAGTCGCTAGATGTGTTGATGTGTCTAGTTTTGATCCGTTGAACGGTTTGCCCAGAATAAAATAAGTCCGGTCTTTTTTTGATCACACTTTGTATGTCGGCAATCTTTTGTGTGAGGAGCACCTCCGATTTGGCCGCTTTGTAGGAGAGTTTACTCTAGATCTTCGGCAGAAGGATGTCCTGGGGTTCCAGCTTCCTTTATTAGTGCATTTCGGAGACGCGGTCGTAACAACCTCGTCCCAAGACACCTCGCACGGTGAAAGTCCCGTCCTGTGAGTAGGAGAGGACCAGATTGGTTACCCAACTCAGGAAATGGAGTCATCTCATCTTTAACAGAAGTACCAGGTGCCAGACGCGATCGAACGCCTTGCTGACATTGAAAAATGCTCCGGCAACCGCCATCTTCCAGTTGAAGACACCCGGGATGTAGTCTGCTTTTCTCATTAGTTGATGGACCGTGGAATGCTGCTCATGGTAGCCAAACCGTTCCTCCGGGGGAATGTCAGTCTTTCGGACGAAACCAGCTATCGGCTACTGTTAGCAGTCACTCGAATATCTTACCGAATTCGTCGATAAGGAAATTGGGTGGAAATCTCCGGGACCCATGACCGATCTCTCCGTCTTCGCCAGACATACGACTCTCGCTCTCTTCCCAGTGTTTGGGAAGTAGGATGTTCTGACGCAGGCGTTTACGAAGCTAGTCCAATACCCCACCGCCGCCTTATTTGGGAATAAGTTATTGTGATTCTTTTTCAAAAGCATTATAATACCAATTACCACCCATATTTAAACTTCTCGGAGACTACTCGCATTTCATTTTTATAGTGCTATACTTTTATGATTTTATAGTTTATAAGATAATTTATAGCCTTTCTAAATATATGGTAATATTAAAATACACTAAAGTTATCCTTTACCATATTGTGACATTCAAAAATTAAGGACAAAGGTCCTTAAATAGGACAGCACCACCCTCTACTATGTGTTTAGGATTTACTGAAGTTCTGTAGAAGGTACGAAGGAAGGAAGTGTCACCTGTAGAAGTGACATATATCCAATGTTTGCAACATCTCATCTGGTAACGATGGATTGTATGTTCAATAATGGCCCGTTTGACCTCATAGCGGTTTTATCTGACCACATGTAGATGAAAGTGCGCATACACATTGTGTGTATAAAAAGTATCGGAAAAAAATATTTATTTCAGACATTGCTATAGTGCCTCAAAATTCTTCAAAGTATTTGAGCGTCGACACACGTTTGCTAGTGGCTTTTCCGCGACTAGAAGGCTGCCTGGTTGGCGGATACCGGAAGGCCCTTAAGGGTACGCGTGCAAACTTCTTTGACGGCATTTAGGGTCTCATGGTGGTGTCCTTTGAGGGAGGATTTCACTTTTGGGAAAATGAAATAGTCTGCTGGTGCCAAGTCGGGAGTGTAAGGGGGTTGGAAATCATCGCAATGACGTTGCAGGTCTTCGTAAGCAGAAACTGGACTCTACTCTTGGTCATCCGTCAAGACCTTCCGGACGAGTTTAACGCATTTCTTTCGCATTGCCAAATTTTTAGTTATAATGGTGTGAAATGTCATCTTATCAATGCTAATACGATCTACGCACACTTCATCGAAGGTCTGAATTCAGCCCTTCATGCACACTTCAAGAAAAAATTATTACCTACATGTATATGAATTGTATACTTTTTATGCAAACCTTGTACAGATACCCGACAACCTTGAATCATTTTGGCTTTTAAAGGGGACGTTTTGAGAACACAAATTCTCTTACTCTATGATAAGTGGGTTGTAGCTGTTTGGTAGAAGGTGCCAGGCTTCCGAGTTCAATCGCGCTTTTATACAGTGTGTGCAATTGTGGGAGGATAGAATTTTTGGGTTTTTTAAGGAAGATAATTGGATACCCAATATCAATGCCGTCAGGGAAAACACAGTTTTAGATCCCTTTCTGCGACGTGGGTGCTGCAGTTGAAGTGCTTTCCACGCTGACCTAACTAGGGTATAGGATACCAGAAGCATTACTTAAGCTGTGATATAACAGTCGTTAATATTGGAAGCCCTATACATTTATTTTTGCAACGGAAAATGCATTCGGTGAAAACATCTATCGCAGCATTATAAAAGGGATATAATGAGATAGTCCCTGTATCTGACGGGACATGAATAACCTGGTCCACAAATTGAGTTAGAATGGATTCATTATGTTTATGAATCACTCGAACGAGCTGTATATTCTTTCCAAATGAAACACCTGTTTGGCACCCTGCCTTATGTCTAACTGTATTAGCTTGAATTTTATCCATTATAGAAAGACATCAGATATTTATATACTAGACCCAAAAACCATTCTTTCTACTTCCGCGAGCGTCACATCATTTCAGGGTTAAGCATGGCATTTTGGTCCATTTAATTGTGCAGTATCTTCGGTTGATAAAGTGCTAATGTATGTATAACTTATGTGTTACCCTAAAGTAAGTCATGCTACTAATTCAGGTTTTTGGGCAGGTGCATTTGGTTTTAAATTTGTCTCCAAATTCTGCGTGATAGCATTAAAAGTCTGCAGTTGTTCCGAATATTTTCATTCTCAGGTAACCAAATTCCAGCATTATTTACTTATTTATATAATCGCCGCCGCCAAAGACGGCACAAAGGCTTTTAAATTGGCTGAAATATAACATACACTAAGAAAAAGAACGAGTAAAAGCAACAAACTACAATGAAAAGTTAACAAATAATATCAAGAACAGCTATAAGATGGCAGGAGAGCACATATGCAACCAGAGAGAGCTAAGTTACTATCTGGCGTTTAAGGAAGGAGGTGTAAACGTTGAGGGAGGAAGAGAGGTAAAGGATACTGGATGCTTAGGGAATTAAATGTACCGAGAAGTCGATGGAATAGGGAACGTTGAGAGACGGAAATTTGGAATCTGCATCAGACTCAACTTACGTGTTGGCCGAGGGGGAACACGAATTGAGAATAGAGGAAGAAGGTCGTTGGTACGGAGAGTTCGGTTAAAGATGCTATGTAAGAATTTCATTTCACATAGCAATCGACGGCGGTGGAGAGGGGAAATACCAAGGGATGAAAGAGTAAAGTCCCGCGTTGTATTTTTTAGGGAAGGGATGCGATAATGGGAAGTAGCAATAAAGAAATTAAGAGGTCTGTTGAGTAACTCTAAAGTAGTTAGGGAGGCGGTCGACCAGATTGGTGAACAGTATTCTAAAATTGGGAGGACAAAAAAAAATGTGGAACGCTTCACGATTTTGCGTGTCATTATCTCCTTCTAAAAGCTTTGACGGAAAACTAATTTGGTTTAAACATGTATTCCAACTATATTTTGTTACAAAAATTATGATGAAATTTTAAACCGAAGCAAAAACTATTTTAAAGTAAAAATTAATCAATATTGAAAAACTCAAAAAAATAAAAATTTTCTTTAGTTATGGTATCTGGAGGTAGCTTTATTTATTTAATATGTTGGTGGTCTGAATAGCTTCTGACTTCAGAAAATTTCAGAAAAAATGTCTTGTATCTTTGTTAGGTCGGAAACTTTTCAGATCACCCTTGTATACCGAGTAAATCAAGCTCATGCTGGCCAATTTCATGTCTTGATTGTGAACTTTTATGATGCAGTACAAAAGAATGACTTTAATCATTAATTGACCCATTTAATTTATACAAATGTTAACACATATTAATACTCATTTCGGCCATTCAGTTTCTCGGAAATATCGCATCCAGTTAGCAAATAGTCGTACTCGTTTTCCATCGTCAAAAAATTTGCCGCGTCGCGACTCACCTAAGTATTTAGCCAAAGGCGTGCTTCTCGGTCATTCACCACACCGTTTCCTTCCTTTGCGTGATTTCCCCGGACGTAGGGGACCATATCGGCCTCAGGTCTGTTTCGACGACGAGAACACGAAAGGGGGTGGCGAAGAAAGCATTCTCGCCGCCACGTCGTGACTATTTCAAATTGTTGCTTCGTTTTTCGTCTCATTAGTCGATGAGATATTGAAGATGGAATTTGGATAGAGAGGAGAAAAATATGGGTCTCTCGGTTGGTCAGTGGAAGTGGACGTAAAAAAATGCTAAATAAAGACGCTCAGAACGATCAATGGTAGGGGCGGGTCCAAAACTTTCCTTGCCTCTCCAACGTAAAAATAAGCATTGCAACAGGATGGAAGATTAAAATAAATTTTATTGCATGCTTATGAATCATAATACTCATTTAAGTCATTCAGTTTATCGAACATATTGTATCCAATCAGTGAATGTGTACGTATATTTTTTTGGGGTTATTAATCAGTAATACAACGGCTGCATGGATTAAGTTGTATCAATTCGTATTGTTGGTTTTCAAATAAAAGACGTTGATGAAGTGCTTCTCACGCAATAATTACAAAAACATGAAACACATATGCATAGGAATAACTGGGAAAAACTAACTAAAATATCGTTTAGGGAAACACCATTCCATAAAAAAATAGAAATAATCAATAAAGTTAAATTTTAAAAACGGAAACAATCCGCGAAATTATTCTGCATCCTGTAAAACATACCGCGATCTAAATTTTTCTAACTGCTGTTATGATAAATTGTAATAATATTAAGCCATTCATGAAAGATTTATTGAACATCATCGTGGTACCTTATTTAAGCTATTCAATTACGGTGTTAATAAAATCCAAGTTAAGCATAGTCTAATTATAATCTTAATAGAGTTAATACGCAAATATGATAACCTGGGCACAGTTTTAAAAACACACATTTTTCACATCATTAACCATTTGAATCTAGGAGTTTGTGGTTTGGTTAATGAATTTATGAGGAAATGTTTCGTTATCCAATGGAACGTTGACGATACTCATTTTTCATGATTGCTACTAACCATTTAATGAAAAGGACGAAAAAAAATAATATTTTGCGTTACCACAAAATAATTTATAATTTCTAACTTCTTTCAGCACTATGTAGCATCATCATGCCATAAAAACTATTCTATGGTAACGAAAAGACTTATTTGTTTCTTCCTTTTCATTGTAACGGAACTTATCGGAGTATCGGCCTTAACTATTCCTTATACTAAAAATTCACTAAGTAACAGGAATTTGAGTTTTTTTAGAAAGAATTTATTTATTCATCTATATCAGTGTTATTTCTTTCGAAGTTGTCCCCACTAGATATTATACACTTATGCCAGCGCCTTTTTCAATCCTCGGAACACTTCTTCATCTCGATCTTTGGTGCCTATAGCTTTCAGATCTCACGGCGATTCGTTTTTAGTATCATCTATACTTGTAAAACGACGGCCCTTTAAGGGTCTCTTTATTTTTTGGAACATAAAATACACACTCGTATATTTTGAATTATTTTTGGCGTTGTTTAATAAAGTTCCCAATTTCATAGTCAATTGACAACACTTTTACGCAATCCTATTTTAACAGTGTAAAATATAAAAAAATCGAATGTTAATTTATTTTGAGATTGGTAATGTCCTTTTATTTAGGGCGAGATGGGGACATTTTAGTTTTGTTTTCTACCAAAATCCTTGTCTCGGCGAGGAACATCTTACAATAAATTTCAGTTGATGTTTATTAATATAGTGGCTTATGATATTAATCTAAGTGATAGCTTGAGGTTTATTTTCAGTTTGAATCTCTCATTTCTCGATTGGTCAAGATTTATACAATTTTAATTTAAGGAGGGAGCTAGGAAAATTAGAAATATTTAGTGATTTCTCTTATTTAGTAATGAGTAGCTCTTCTTTTGTTGAAAATACAACTTATACCAGCAGTAAATGATAGAGTGTACTAGTCTATTGCATACGTATTTTGTTACGTGAAAACATTTTTGACCCTCAAAACAACAATATTTTCACAGAATATCCAGGAATGAATTCAATCTGAATGCGCGTTTTCTGTTTCACGGGCGCAGGGATTTGGATAATTTATTTTTTCGCAAAAGTTCATTTGTTTTAATTTTCAATCAATAAAAAAGAAGTAGCATTTGAATATTTTCCGATGAAAAACCAAATAGTGGACGAGATTAATTGTTACCCAAAACTAGGTTGTCCAGTGATAATCTAGGCGCTTCCCATTTTTATCAAAGCATGGCTTTTTATTATCCCTGTGCTAAGCCGAATTAACCCCGCGCAGTTTTGATACTGTAATACCTTCGCACTTAAAAAAATGGGATCGGGTATAAATAATAACCAATCACTTTGATCTGCCATTTTTTGGAATTTTAAAGGATTGGAACTCTTGTATCAATTGGGGTATTTTTAATATCGCTGAAATGAAAAATACATTCTCTTGTAATTTAGTTATATGTATTTGATGAAGTTATTTGTATAATAATGATCCAGTTCGATAAAACATTTGATCTACATTCTTGAAAATGCGGTCTTTTACTGTGAGATTTTTAGAATCATTATATGTTATCAATCTGAAGATTGTTTTTAGCAAGTCTCTATACTGTCCTGTTCCGTGGAAATCTTCATTCTTATATCGGCCCTGCCACTGAAATTTTCCATGATCTGCTTCTGATATGTTATTTGAATGTGTCCAATCAATTTCCCTCTCCTTCTTATAAGTGTCCTTAATAGTCTTCTCTTCATCCACTCATCGAAGTTATTCTTCGTTTGTTACTCTGTCCTTCACTTTATTTTAATAATTCTCCAATAGCACCTAATTTCCATCGCCTCCATATTCCTTTCCCTGCTGATCCTTGTCAACGTCTCAGATCCTTGGAAAAGTGAAACCCATGCATAAGTTTTAACAAATCGCTTTATTATTCCTAAACTATTACTATTTGTCATCAGTGGTTACTTCTAATAGAAACCATTAGCTTTTTATTTTATGTTCATCACCTCTCAATATCCTCGTTGCTTCTGCTTCCTGCTTCATAAGTAGTAAAAGGCCTTCCACTTTTTCTCGTGTTAGCTTCCTTATTCTACGGAACAATTTCCTCGGTCAGAATACTGGGCCTACCACTTCGCTCTTCGTCATGGACATTTGTTCGTCCATTTTTAAAATCACAGCACCATTGTCTAACCTTTCCTTCACTCATAACTGTAGGTTTATAAACAAGGCATAATTCCCGATGAATTTCAGCAGCCGACAATCCTTTTGCATACAAGAATCGTATGACAGAACGGACTTCACAGCTGGCGGGATCAACGATTGTCGCGGACATTGTTGTTTGCATGCACGGACAAGCAAACGACTTCTAAAACAAAACAAATGCTTCTATAGCTTCTCAATGAATCATTAGATGGCGCTGCAGGAGCAAAACTGTGCTTATAAATAGAATATAAGAAAATATAAGCAAACGGTACTTACTTTAAGAATACGCCTCGTAACTTGTAGATATTTTTTTCCATTCATACTGCAGACCATTGCTTCATTTTGAATCATGTTTATGTTGAGGTTTTACATTTTATTCTCCTCCATACTGGTTTTATCCTTGAAAGGTATTATTTCTTCCCTGCAAGTCTATAACTGAGGTCCTCAAATTGCAGCATAATTAACCTTTCTCCAAGAATACGCATACGCCGTTTTCCTGTTCATTGTCCCTTAATTGCTTTCTTAATATAGAGATTAAATATTAATGTTCCATACGCTTGCAGTGCAGAGAGCTTTATTTGTAAAACGTTATGGCACAATGGGCCACGTATCTAAATTATTAGAGGAGAGAGGTTGGGAATCACTAACGGAGGGAAGGTTAAATTACAGATTAAATCTCTTTTATTAATTGGAAAGAAAAATGTCTTCAGTACTAATATTGAAAATGTATTTTTAGTCTCTTCGTACTGCGGCAGGAGAGATTATGCCAGTAAAATTCGAGAGGTGACCTGAACCAGAACTGATAGATTTAAGATATTATCTTTCCCACGAACGATAAAGGATCATAATTTACGTTGTCCTACTGCGCTAGGAAGGAAAAGTATTTTGGGTCAAAAGCAGTCTGGTGTGTAATCACCTCCTGTTACACACCCTTTCAGGATACCATGTAAATGAATGATGAACAATCCTACCTTATTTCTTTCTTTACTTTAACTTATTCCCTGCGTTCATCGAATCAGATCACTACCATCTGCTTTCTCTATAGAGTATGTATCTCTCCCCTATCGTTGCAGTCAATTCCAATTTTCATTACGGCACGTAGTATTATATTCCGGTCAATATCGTCACAAGATCTCTCTCTTTTTAAGTATTTCGACTTACGTGTGTTGGTTGATCTTCCAGTATCTTCTTCTGTACGATGAATCTCACAGCAAGAATTGCTTATCTTGTTCCTTTTATTCTTCTTAATCCTAGTCGATCTTCCTCTAAATAATCTTTCTCTTTGTTTCATTCTATGGTATGTTATTTCTGCCAGACTTTTGAATACATGGGTTGTCAAATTGGTTGGGATCAAGTGATCTCAATTTTCTTCCTTATCCTTTTTCGTTTAAGGATGATTAAAGCCTTCCTGAACCCAACGGTCTTTTTCCTATAAATTACATAACACATATTAGGTTGCGTAATTACGTCAGGTGTTTTATTCCTGATTTATAATGAGATCCCAGGGTATTTCTTTGATCCCATTTGTGTACCTTGGCTGAGGATGAGACATTTCGTGTTGTTGAAAGTAAATTACGGAGAATTTGGGAGTACTCTTCAATTTCTCCTAAGCTACTTTTTATGGCTTAATCTAGGTAATTTAGGAAGCATATGCAAACAAACATGTCGTTCATGTTGTTTTCGTTTGGGGTAATCACCATAGAAAATCCTAATTTTTTTTGCAGGGGTTACTTCATAACTTCTTCAGTCATTAATGCATGTATATGTGCATACTTGTTCTACTTCTCACATGATCACATATATTTGCTCTTTATTGTGTTCTTTAACCTTCTATCTTCATGGGAGTTAGGAACTCTACCTTTTCAATCGATCCTCGAGCAATCTTTAGGGAATGCTTCCAAAATCACTGTTATAGTTAGTTACTCAAAGTTAACTGACTACTCAAAGTAGTCAATTATTAGTGGTAGTTTTTTGAGTTAGTACTCGTAGTTAACTGATTACTTCAATCAATAAATAAATGTTTCCAGAAACTTTTTTTAGAAATTTTTCACAGATACTAAGGTAACGACATTAAGTGTTATCTATTTGTCTAAATTATTGTTATATATTTTAAAATATTATTTTATCCTTCTTCTAAATTTATTTTAAAATAATAAGCTCTCGTTGACCATTAGTTAAGCATCGTTAGAAAAAGGTGAAGTTATGAATTAGAAAAAATCGAATGTATCCCCTATTATATTTGGCCATTTTTCGGGTACCAGATCTTACTGGGAAACCATAACCGGCACAGGGGAAGGAACTGGTCCCTCTATCCTGATGTGTGAATTTCACACACCGTCGGGCTTAGTACTGGGTGAATTCTACCATCACCTACCCTACCGACCTTCGGGTTGAAGACTATGTTAATGGTTTTTTTATATTTGGCCTTTATTAGGTTCCTATTGGAGCTATAGAAAGATATATAGTATGTTTTTATATACTAAGAGCAGGAAAAATCTGCACATATTTGGGGACAATCATACTAAATACTTCCGAGTACCAGAGCGGTCTACAATACATTATACTCTCGGCGATTAAAATTAAACTTGTTGATGGGTAAAGCATAAACCTTGTGGAAAAGCTATTGGGTCATAAAGAGTGTCGGCTGTTCACTATCCGTACCTTAGAAATACTGGCCCCGACATCCAGTGCCGTAAACCCGAAATGGCCCTATCTAGATGGAGGCTTTCTCGCGAAAGGATCCCTTGGTACCGATGGATCAAATGCATTTACGATCAAATGCTCCTCTCGCTCTACTTAACCCTTCTGGATTAGCTACTTCTTTTGTGAAAGCACGGTGATTGGAAAGGAATGTGTGGCTTTGTTCAACCCCGTAGCCATCTCTCAAGTTCGATCGAAGGGAAGTAGTGGCCATCAATGGATACCCTCCTACGCCGTAGTGACGTCGGAAAATATCCTAACTTTGGCGAGGAGAATGAGGTTTCCGCGTCGAGGCAATGTAGTGGCACGTCCAGGGGCCCTAGTTGGGAAAGAGCTTCTCGGTTTCCTTCTATTTGCCGACTGAAGAAAACGTTAGGTGTGGTTGAGTGCCAGATTCTTCAGATATGAAATATTCTTATTTGGCGTTAGTTTTGTCGTACTCATGTGGAAACCTTGCGCCCCAATCCATATTATTTTAATTTTCAAATTTTGTGATAAAAATGGTAATTCGAATGCTTTCCCCTTTAGAATTTTTTCCTCATGAAGACAAATGCCCCAAAGCTTCAAAAATGATGTCGTTTTGCAAGGAAATGTGCCCAAAAAATTGAATAATAATCTTTTTGTCGTTAGTTTTTTTTCTTTCATGAGCGTTTTAATTCGCAGCACTCTAATAAATATTTAGCTATTCGTACATATGCCCACGGAGTATTTTCAAAAGCTCGTTTTGAGCGTGGGTATAACCACTTACTAGCATTATTCTATTTGCCTGACGTTGGGTCCAGTTTAATTCGCCCTCTGAAAGTTTCTCCGTTTTTGTGGATATTGACTTGCAATAGTCAATATTTTCCTTGCCCTCGTTCATGCGGAACCCCCAGAATTTCCTTAACCACTAGCATTTCATCTCCGGACACCCAATTTCCAACTTCGTACTTATGATCACTATAGAATTCTTTCTCTGCAATTCTATTTTCCATCATAAAAGTTTACTCCTAGGTTCACGAGCTCCCCATCATTCCTTCAAAACGGAGCGTTATCCTAATTCATCGTATTTTAAAATTTTTAATTAAATATAATTTTTCCCAAGCTGAAAACACGGCCTTCTGCAATAGAGTGGTACATACCTGTATGTTAACCTCTTCATCCACCATGCTTTGCATCTTAGTATCTTTTAAAAACTTTCTAGCTGTATTTAATAGATTCCTCAACTAAAATTTTACTATAGCTGTCCATACTATCACGCCACCAAAATCAAGTGTATCAGGTCGCCGATCCTCGGTAATGGTGGGGTTACGTCCTCGCCAGCCAACCTTAAGGTCGCGAGTTCGATTCCCTGGGTGGTATTTCCTCCACCTAGGGCTTGGGTGTATGTAATTTTAATATTTATATCATTGTTTGAAGTCCGATATTAAGGCCGAAGTGCTGTTTTCGGACTAATGCAACATACATTAAGAAAAAAATTATAGCAACAAATACTCCAGCTACGGAGCCATATTTCTACCTATTCTTTCCTTATATTTATACTGAAACTACAACCACAAGTATTTGGACAATTTACTCTCCATTATACAAGTACGGGTCTCCAAAACAGCCCTCATGCAGAAAGTTCTCCCTCTTTCCACCAAATGCACTTTGAGCTCCAAAAATTCCAAACCTGAAAACCTTAACTTTTGAACTATGAGCTTACCTTGAACACACAAACTTAAACTCTTACTAAAGGCGCCAGCGAACGTTCACGCCTCGTTTGTCGAAACACTCCACGGCGAGGTAGTATTGTGGCACTCTGCTTTCGGATACCGTTACAGTGTATAGCCTGTCGGATGATATCTGGAGTTTTGGAGGAAAAATGAGATGGAATGAAAGGAATGCATTCCTTTTCTGTCAAGAGAAGCTGTCATCGATGTCCGACTAAATTTTTCCAAAGTATTATGAAGGAATAAGTACATACGAGCATGCACGTATGCCCGACTCTAATGCATTATTGTCAGCAAGTAATGGAAAAAGAGATTGAATAAAGACGTCAATTTTAATTTTTACCCCTGTGGTAGACAGAAATATGGGGAATTCCTCTTTTGGTAGATCTTATTTAAATATATTTTGAGTGACTTTTATTGAAAAAAATGATATGTATTCCTTTTGATTAAACCTCACAAGTTAGGCCTCACATCCTGTATTATAGACAATATCCGCGACGTAAAGGCTTGGCGGGAGGCCTGTTTTCCGGGGGAAATAAAAGTGGTCACTTGACTATCCATCCGACACAGACGAATGGCTAGCCAAGCATTGGAATTAATAAGAATATAAAACAATTTTTTAGCTGGTTCTCTAAAGAAAAAACAATTGTTGATGGGATTTAGATGTGCCCTTATTTCTTTAAAAAGTGCCAAACGAATCGTTTATAAATATGCAAGTGATATTTTGGGATTCATTACTTTTATGTTTTGGGAAGTTTTTATTGGAAAATTGGAATGAATTATAGTGCCCATCATAGATTGAAATTTTATAAATTGTAATGAATTACTTTCTGAGCGTTTTATTAACTTTAACGGAGTTGTATTTTAATACTAATATGCATTTCAATATTTTTCAATGTGTAAAAATCATTTTCCGGTTATTAAAAACATCCAGGTCAATGCAAAGGATTTTTACACTTCGGAAATGATGATGAATTGTAATTGGATTAATTGTCTGTGATAATCAGTTATTGAGGATTTGTTTTTGGATATATTCAGATTTTTATTCAAAGTAATATGTATGTACATAATTAACTGTATTCCATTAATAATGAGGTTTGCTTGTTCCAGTGAACCATGAATATCCATAACGGTAGGAATCACTAAATTGATTGACAGGATTTAAAGTTATCTATTTTTAAATAAGCCTCGTATAAAAGGAAACAGGATTTCTAACTATATACATTATCGGCGTGTGATTGAATTCAAAATGTTACGAAACTGCCATTTTATATAACTCATACTATTAATATTTTTTTATGAAATTCAGCATCGAGCTGTCTGTTAGTTTTGATGTTTATATCCGAATCTGATTTTTCATTTCCGTTAATTGAGTCAATATACAGGCCAGTGGTTTCCGCAGTTTGAAGTGCATTAAGAGTTCTTCTATTTTTATTATCTTGGATATGTTCATCCAGGTTGGTGATAGATTGACCTTCATTTTATCCCTTTTATTTTTCTCCGGAAACTTGGAAGAGGCTGATACTAGTGAAACGAGTCTGCTGCGAAATATATTCCTCAGTAGAGGGTAATTCTGGAAATATTCCCACCCCCCTCAAGTCGGTTGGTAGGTTATAAATGGTTTGAGGATAAGAAGTTTATGTCAGAGGTCTTGAGTGACGAGACAGGCGGTGCAGGGTTTTGAGAAAGGCTTCTGATACGAAGTTGAACAGCGTGTACTGGCGGAAGCTAAAAATTTTCCTCTCGTCAATGAAAGTTTGAGCGGACGTCACCTGGGAAGTGATTGGAGCACGTTTGGGTCGATCAATAATGTTCAATTTTTCGTTATATTGGCTGATGTAGTACCTCAGCATACCTCTTGCGTTAGTTTTCATAATATCACTATCCATTAAAGTCAAAGAGGAGAATAGCTCTTCCTGGTGAGGAGTGAACGCTTCGGCTATACCTGTAGTTACGCAACTGTCTAGCCGGAGGTCTTCATGGAACTACTTCGAAAGAGGGATTGATATGACGAAAGATCAATATTGGTAATTATAAAAAAATATCACAATCTTGGGAAAGCCCAACCGTTTAGTTAAACTGAAATTAAAGAATTTTATGAGTTCTGTAGTTTATGATTTCAACTGAAGGACAATATTTTAATTTATCGATATTCCTTAATAGAGCATATTGTGTCAAATGTCATTGAACATCGAAATAACTCCAGTTACACAAAGCTATGAGAAATAATATGACATAATTTACGCAGACTTGTTATTCCAGTTTAAGAAAATATTTAACGAGTTTTATAATCAGTGGAAATCAATATCATTGATATCATGATAAGAAGACGTTTTATGATTACAAATAATTTTATTATACTTATATGCTTATCTAATTTTTGATTTTTTATAATGTTGCTGATAATTAAATCTTTACATATTTAGATGATCATATTACTTAAATATTAATCTAATTCATAAGCCTTGTGTAAATAAATGACTAGGAATAGATTGGAGGGACAGGAGACTGATCCGCAACCTGTACATGTCTCAGACTGCTCAGGTGCGAGTGGGGAACGCAGAGTCCGGATGGGCAGTGTTAGGAAGAGGTGTAAGGCAGGGCTGCCCATTGTCACCGGTGCTGTTCAACGTATATGTGGAGGGAATGATTAAAGAGGCATGGGAAGAACTGGAGGTAGGAATGAAAGTCGGGGGGGAATTCGTAAAATCGGTTAGGTTTGGTGATAACCAAGCATTAGTTGTTCAGTCAGCCAAGGGGTTGCAAGCATCGCTGAGTGAATTGGAGGTTCAGTGCGATAAATATGGGATGAGAATCAATATTAATAAAACAAAGGTTATGCGATTTTCCAGAAAGCGAAATGCTAAGTTAAACGTTAACATAGGAGAATAAAAACTGGAACGGGTGGAACAGTTTACGTATCTCGGAAGTGTCTTGGACCTAAATAGTCAAAGTAGTTGAGACGTAAGGAGAAGAATGGCGCTAGGCAAAGAGGCTTTAACAACGATGAGTGAATTGATGACAGGGATATCAAGATAAAACTCGCCAAATTTTGCTATGGAGCAGTTTTGTACGGCGCGGAAACATGGTCATTGAAGCAGGAAGATAGAAGTAGATTGGAGGCTTTAATCTTTTATATCTTCATTGTTAGGTGAAAATTCTTCTAATCTTTCTTTTAAACTCACTACCTGCATATTTTATTTGCCGTATTCTAGGATTGTATATTATTTCATATTTATATGGATGTTACATCCCTGAAGTCATTGGTCTATTTTCTTCAACGATGTCTACAGTTACTCTGAATTATTTATTTTTAGTACGTTGTGATCTTCGAATCGAATCGCAAGAATTTCTTCCCCGCAAACCTCAATGATTTTGATTGCTGTTATCTTGATTTTTTATTTCCAGGTACGTACTGAACTCTGCTGGTGTGAGATAACAAACTTGTCTTAATCCTTTAGTTACGTTCAAATTTATACTGGCGTATCAATCATTGTCATTGTTTTAGAATCTGCTGGTTTGTAGATAGGGTTGATATACGTGTAGATCAGTAGTTTTAGTCTTGAATGTTCTTGGATCTATTTTGAGCAATTCAAAAAAAAATAATTCCTCAAGAGATTGCATATGGATGGTCTATATTGTAATGTTTCATTGGTGGATAATTATTTGTATTTTGATAGATGGCTGACGTATCGGTGGTTTATTGTCAATTTATGAACATGTTAAATGTCATAACTACTAGATTAAAGAGTGGAAAATTGTAATTACATCGACAATTGCTGTCATTCCTAAATTATGTTAAGGTTATATTTTCAAGTCTCGATTATTTTCCCTTCTTCGGTAGAGCAATACCCGCCGTACTGATTTGGGCTATGTGTACATAGCTTGGTGCTACTTAGCTTAAGGGATCCTGTAGCATTGAGGTTTCGATATCCTTTTCTGATATCCTTTAAGGTCACAGCTAGCGTTCTTTCTTCTTCTTCTCGCCTCCTTATATGTGCGTTCTTCTCTCTTTTTCCATCGCAATTCTATCCACCACTTTGAAACTTCCCCCCGGTTCTTCGCTGGGCTATACTATAGTAGAGGATGAGTCCAAGGATAAATGTCAAGACCAGGCGCTCAGGAAAGTGAAAGACCATCTCGCATGGCTTCCCCTGACGTCCACTAACTCCCTCTTCCTGGACAGTCATTGTTTGAAAAGCGTAAAAAGGCGCCAAAAATCTTTTTGCCCGAAAATATCTTCAGTTCAAGTGGCAGGGGACATTAGAAAGAATGGATAGCATTCCTTGAATTATTGAAATCTGAAAAGAAATCGGAAGTAAAAAAATCTCAAAAATACCCGTGAAAAACCGTGGATCAAGTAGATATAGGTATAACTTAAATTTCTATGGTAAAAATAGCTGAAAATGAACAGATGCTACATGATAGAAACTCCTTAAATGTTGAAACGTCTATAATTAGTTTAAATAGTGAAAGAAAAATTATTGACTTTGTAATTCCACACACCTTATTTAGAACAGACTCAGGTTTCGACTTTGGTCGTCATCATTAGGTGATAATGACGTTCAACGTCAAAACCTGATGATGACCGTCAACGCCGAATCCTTTATGTAGGTATAAGTAGGTTTTCAATACTTTTACGAACCTTGATGCCTTTGGAATCTGTCATCGATTATAACGCTGTGGCATCCTGAATACAGTTCTTAAATCACATTCATCCAAATTGATTAATAAAAAATGTTCTCTTCAATCGCAGTTTTTGCCATTACTTTGCTCCAGAATAACTCCTTTGTCTACTTTTACCCCTGCTTTATTTCCTTTCCTCTAACTGTATTTAGAACGTATTCTCCATGCCCATTTGACTATCCCCTTTTTCTTCTCTTTCCTGTGTCCAAACTGTCAATATTCATTTATAATTTCATGAACGGCATTCATTTTTTAACCGACCAACTCTCCTCTAGGTATTCCAGTCTTTTAAATATTTTTCATACGTCCTTTTTTAGAACGAAGTTTTCAAAACCCTCCCCTTTACGATTTTTTTCTTTTAGTTTGAAAATATTTTTGCTAATGCCCTTACTGGACCTCCATTTTTGCTCGAAATGCTACCCGAGATGTGAATTGCTTCACCTTCTCTAACGTGTACTCTCTTGCCTTGATTCTTTACCTACTTATACGTTCCAACTGAATCTGATTAATTTAATTTAATAGATTTATGTCCATCGTAGCCTGATTGGCCATAAAAATGCACATATAGCGGATTGCTGCGTTAAATTTTACTGTCACGGCATCTCCCGCAACCTTGAGATTTTTCAAAGGTAAAACATCCTATATTTAAAGTTAGCTTTAACCTCGTGGACTGTGGCGTTGCGCGCGCGCACGGCTACGAATGCTTGTGACATCGTATGTACGGCATATCGTCACAACATTTTGTTCCCTAAAAGCTCCCAAAATATCGGAGTGTAACAGGAGGACTTAACAGCTTACCTGGCTAAAGTTCTCGGCTGCACATCGAAGGATTTGGATTCGTATCTCGGTCAAGACGTTTCATTTTTTGTGCTCTGAAATTGTTGTATTGAAATGCGTATTAGCGGATGACTCCGTTAAACGTTACTGTCGTGGCATCTTCAGCACTTTCTTGGGGTCTAAAGATTTCGAATGTTATTAATAAGCTTTTCATTCTTTATCTTTCTATCTTTTTCGTATTCATTGTGTATCTTACCCTCTTCTTGGAGAAGCGGTAAACAAGCTCGGTTGATAATAATCAACTGGTTTGATTCTTAGCCTATTGCTACTCATCCCTGTTTTGGCAGGTACCCATTGACTTAGAAATGATATTTGTATAATTCTTCTTTAAAAATCTTGAAGGGGGATTAAATATACCATGAATACGACTGGCATTCGTTTTGAGCTTTCTTTTTCAGCAAGAGAGCACGGCAAAAACGGTCATTGTATGTTTATTGTTTCTTTTACGGTTTAAAATATCGAAGATTTGAGTTACATAAAGGGAAGGTATAACATAGATGGATGGGTGGAAATCTCAATTTACTAACTTCGCAAAAAGTGTTTGGTGGTTTTATCATAGTTTGGAGAGATGGCCGTGGCCCCCTGTTTTCCCACTTTAATCCCACGTTTTACGATAAGTAATGGAGTAATAGTGCTAGTATGTTGGCAATTGCGAAGTAACTTTAAATTTGCAATTTGAGACCATTTTTCTCACTAGATATAGTTAAAATTGTAACACTATTTTCTGATTTTCGTGGATGATTGCTACTGGAGATTTTATTTTAAACCTCCTACACATTAGCAAAGTACACCGGGAATATTATAACTGATAACATTTTCCTATTTATAAACACTTTCGATTGGGTGCACTGCACTGCATGTAAGGTGGCTGTAATAGCAGATAGAGTACGTAACTAGCATTTAATGTGTGCCTTTCGGGTTACTGTGAAGAAAATTCAAAACTACAGTCGGCATATTGACACGGAACTCTCTGCTTTGGGCGTAGCATTTCAAAGGTGGAAATACGCTGTTTACAGCTGCTAGTGCCGAAATGAAGCTTAGAGCAATGAGGGTCAACGCTGAATGCAGTATTAATTTGTCGCTCTCGGCGACCAGTTTTTTTGAGGAGTTAATGGCATTACGTTTTCCTGGATTCTAGTGCAACCCATTCGGACGAGTGACATTTAGACTGCTGCATCTCCATCCCGTTTTTTCATTATTCAGCGCTAACCCAAACAGCGCGGCGCTTCGCGACTTCGCCGTTCAGATACTCTTATCCCATTTGGTCTCCCGCTTTCCTCGCCTCCTGTTTCTTTTTCACATTCTCTTTACCCTCGATTCGCCACCTTCTTGCTTCATCCAACTCGGTCTGAATTGGATGCGGTCAGCAAGCATGGGGCTTCGTCTCATTCTCTATTTATAAACAAGATCAAAGCGCTAAAGGAAAAGAATCGAGCTTCATGAGGATTTTTCCCACACGTCGCCGGGGAGTGCCCAACTCAAATTCTAACTTATCTACCACTCCTATTATTTTCTACTTTTCTTAATTCCTTGCTTATTGAAAGCATTCAGTTCATACAATGTATCTAACACCTTGTTTTTTTATTGGCCTGGACTTGCCTTTCTTCCATTGTTCTTCATTGTTCATCCCTTCTGAATTTCTAAGGTTTCTCATTTTTTCTTTCAGTAATGTGATGACGAACATTCTAATAGGAAAGTAAGGACTAGGGTATCCGTAGTTGATCTCTCTTCGTCCATGTAATCGGTTCTTCGACATTATCATTTTCATTTTCCTCCAAAGAGATCGTGAATTATTTTCTTTGGTAAATATTTGATATAGTTTTGTTATTTAATTATGATACATAGAGGAGGTAACATTATGTTTTTGGAATAGTCCTACGCATAATAGACTAATCAAGAGCCCGGGAAGGGTTTTACGTCCGTTTGCAAACAGCATGAACACCAACAAAATTTAAAATAATTGAAATAGATACGAGAAGTAAAATTTTGCGTAACTTAGCTTATTTTACGTACGGGTTTTCTAAAAACTAAAACATTATTGTTCATATCCCTATATTTACAGAAACTGCATTTATTATTCCATACAAATTAGTCCGAATTTTGAATTTAGTGTGACTTTGTGATTGTTTCTAGTAATTTATTTTAAATAATTATTTTTTATCAATGTACTTCGATGTTGCTTGAATGTCGAAATCTATTTTGCCAGAGGAAATTCTTGTATTCTGAATAAAGCACTCACATATAACCAGTGGGAATCATTTCCTCACACCTGTAATATTACGCACAACGTTTCTTGTTAAGATATTCTATCATTTTATCGGGTTATAAACTTTATTGCATTCGTATTCCAACAGTTCAATGTAGTTGTATAGATGTTATGTTGATGATTTAAGTATCACGTAGACGTTTTTTACTGATTTGCTTACCTTCTTCTCTAAAATAACGTATTGTGACGTCGCTACTTACTCTTGATTTAATTGTCGAATTTTCTGAGTAAATAAACAAATGGATCATTATATACATATATTTTTTTGAATTAATCTTCTTCTTCGTTATTCATACGGTCATGGTAAATACTTTCCATGTTGACTTAAAGATTAATATTTGATGGATTGAAACTTTTTCTAGGTGTATTTTGAAATTTATTGTATTATTGTATTGAAAGAACTATTGGGGGTCTTTAAAAAAAGTAAACAAGATGATATATCAATTGCAGAAGTAATGGAAAAACATAAAAATATTCCTTCATATCAGTACTATTAAGTACCACGGCCCGGAATGTGCAGATGCCTACTTCGCCGATATTATAAGACGGGTATAATCAGTAGAAATTATTGGGAAAAATTATATTTTGCATAATCTAATGACCTTTCTTATCATTACACAATTAATACAAATGCAACTGAGATAATACCATGGACTGTCATAGCGACGCATTTTAAATCAACCTATGCCATTTTTAATAGCGTAGTCGTACTCTCGTGGCCTGTACAAAACTTAAATGAAGAAAAAATCTCCATGGACCATAATTCACGTTAATGATTCTCTCAGGATTTTTTGTCTCAAGAAAGATACGTTGCTTATATCGGTTCAAGACGTAAGCTGTTTTCTTCCTTCGATTTTGATTCCTCAAATATCACATACAAAAATAGAAGGTTACTACATTAGATTGGATCAGGTTATCAGCTTTATCTTCTAGTACTGAAATCTTGGAAACGGAGGAGCTTTCAGGCGGACTGATAACGCCCAGGTATAAATAAACCTTTACTATCGTGGTGGAAAGGAAATAAAATTCCAGCATTGATCGTGTTTTTAAGGTTTTCGTGACGCATTCGCATTATTTTCATTTTTTTGCAGAAGGTTCACTCGCACGTTACCGCGACGCATGCGAGTGAAAACCCTGGCAACGATTCTTTCTCCTCCCCCATCCGTCGTTCCAGTTCCTCCTCCCACTCTCCCTCACCCTTGGGCGTAAAAATAGGATAAACTTGTTGCTTTGATTGGGGCCGTTCGACTAGCTCCGTTGTTTGACGGGAATCCGGTCGAAGCGTGCCTTTTTTTTTGTTCCTGTTAATGTATCAATTTTTTTGGACACGCAAAAAATGAAAAAGAAACCAGCGTGGGACTCAGTGATGATTTACGCTGAAAACTTTACCGATATTAACTGAATATTGAGCGCAATGTTGACGTGGGAGAAAAATTAATGACCGCATCAGCATGACCGAACTTTTCAAAAACATCATTATTAGCTAGCGTTTCTGGCAAAGTATGTATTCAAAATTTTTTCAGATCTACGATGCAATGAGCATTGTATGTATTGGTATTATATACACGCATATAATATATATATATATATTTCCTTGACGGGTATTTGAACACCGGATCTTTCGACTTCCTTGGCCGATGCACTAACATCTTGAGCTATCGAGGAAACGTAATTTACATTGAGCTCTGCGGGTCTTAATGCAACCAAGTGCCCTAATTCTCTTGACAAGAGATGGCGTCAGGGTCATTCACATGGAAATATATATAAGAAAAAGGGATAGGAACACAAAAAGGACGAACACAGAAGAGGTGGGGAAGGTGGAATCGAGCAGATCACAAGCACAAAAATATTTCCTCAAATGGGACTTGAACATCGGATGTCTCGACTTGCCGATGCTCTAACCAATCGATCCATCGAGGAAACATTATTTACACTGAGATCCTCGGGTCTTTATGTAAGACCCGCAGACTAAGACAAGGCAACTCTACATAGTCACTATCATAAGGAGTACCTTTCTCCCAGAGTTTCTTAACCTTTTGAAGGCCGTCATTGTAGAAGTGAGCATATTAGGTTGAAAACCATTGTTGCACCTCCTGAATGAAGTCATTTGTTTGGTCAGATCTCCGACCCCACAATGGTTTTTTGTTTTGGGAATAAGAAAAAGTTTCTTGGGGAGACATAGAGGGACAAAATTTCCTTTGATCGCCGGTCACGCCGTGTTTGCTTTTGAAAAAGAGTTAGTACTCGTGGAACCAAGCGTGCTGACACTTTTGGCTTGTGCAGTTTTCGTAAGTAAATTTTCTCACACTGCCGTAACTAACATCAGTCTCATCCATTATCATTTGGATAGTGGTTCTTTGTTCTGATTAAGTCCTCCAGTTTCTTCTCTGTTACAGCATCGTTCGGGGGTGATGACCATCTACCTATTGGATCGTCTGTGAGGGACATGAGGCCAGTTAGAAAATTTCTTTTCCAGCTCAAAGCTTTTTTATACGATGAGCTATCATTTTTATAAACGGACATCATTAAATCGTGGATTTTCTGGGCACTGTAACTTTTCAAATGAAGGAATTTAATTACACTACGAG
Source organism: Hetaerina titia (assembly GCA_037158775.1). Classification (NCBI taxonomy): domain Eukaryota; kingdom Metazoa; phylum Arthropoda; class Insecta; order Odonata; family Calopterygidae; genus Hetaerina; species Hetaerina titia. Next base: position 61,552,812 of record CM073772.1, on the reverse strand, counting down.
TGTCTATCTTCTCCATAGCGCGAGTTACTTCAATCGACGGCTTCCTTAAACATTAATTAATCAGCAGTAATGACTGTTATTCATAACAGTATGTACATAAGAATCAGTAAATATGAACAATAAATTTCATCGAGCTATACTGATGTTTCTTGATAGTAATTACTTAAGAACAATTCTCCCTCTTACACACCTCACGTGACATTTTATTGTAACCTTACGTTTATTAGCTTACATGCTGGGATAATCTGAGGTACGGGAAAAGCAATCACTTACTCTAAATCATCAGTTATTAAATGTGCAGTGATTAATATTACAGACTTAGTGCAGAACCTTGCTGATTCTGTGTTGGATGACTAATTTTATAATGTTGTGCTAAGATTTTGGAATCATTCGTCTTATATATAGTTACTACTCTAGGGAAATTATATACCTCTTTTATATTCCATGATTTCTCTTCCGTTTTTGAGCACCGTATTTCTAGATTATTTATGTAACTGTTTTTTTGAGAGTAATGATTGTCTCTGTTTAAAGAAGCAATGAAGAGCTCTGGTCTGTGTTTTTAAGTTTGGGTGAAGATTTTCATCTTAGGAAAATTACCTCTCAGTAAGCAAGTCACTTTTGGATCCTTTAAAACCTGGCTTTTAGTTCCTAATGTTTGTTTGGACGTGTTAGAGGACGAGGTCGTTCCAGCTGAAGATGAAATCCTTACGTAGTGTTAGTACTGTTTATGAGGCGTTTTTAGGATTTATTTGGTCTCTTAATTCTGCAGTTAGAACCGTCAGACAAGATTGCCAGTCACTTGTTCTCTAAAAATCAGAAAGAATTTGAAGATTTTGAATGAGGTGTTCTTGCGGGAAAGTAAATTTCTTCGTGGAATCCATTCTTCAATTCGAGAAGTATTTACTGTCGATTGAAAATTCATTCTCCACATCGCTATCTGTGATTGAAAAGGGTCCATATGCATCATTTATATGGTGCTCGAGTGCTCCTAAAAGGAGGGTTCAGCTGGAGTGTTTTCCTTGAACTGTTTCGACGTCTCGTAGATAGCCTTCCAAGAACATTCGACGTTTGGGGCAACTGGTGGGGACTCGACAGAAGGTCCAATTGATTAGAAAAGACGGGATGGCTGTAGGTGGAATTCTCCTTTACAGTCGTAGACCTTTGGACTTATCTCTTCTTAGCAGTCGTAAGTTTCCGTATCCTATCCCCACTAATATACATCGAGTAGTAGGGGTTCAGCAAGCATGTGGTGTCATAGCTTTTGCGCGTTAATTACCCTTAACGTTTGATATGGATGTACCCCTTGACGTACTTCAACCGAGAAAATATTGCAATGCAGTCAAGAAGAAAAAATGCTCTCTACTACGAAAACGCTCAGAAAATGAGCAGAAACAGGAGAAGACGTTATTCTGAAGTATCCTGACGCCATTTGTTTGACTTGTTTTCATATCTATATCTCTTGGGATAAGAAGAAAGTAAATTAATAAGAATATTAAAAATGATTAGAGCAAGATCTTAGGGGAAGGTGGAAGTCTTTCCATGATACTATATGTTGTTTTCTGACGAGTTTTTTCATAAAAGAGTGAGGAGATAATTTCGCCTTTGGTTTTAGACTCCCAATCGATCATCCAAAAGTCAGAGCTCTCTATTATTGCTTCATCTGAAATGTCATGTAATTTTGAATAGCTATTTATACTTAAGTGTTATCTTTAGATCCATACTTCTATGCCTACTTCGTTTCTTTTCAGATTATAGTGTTTATTATTAGCTTTCATGGTCCGGAGATTCAGATCCGGAAGTATACAAAATGAATCTAGTTGGCGTGAATCTAGTCCAGGCCATGCCCCTTCTAGCCTGATGTTATGAGTGGTTGATCTTAGGGGTAGTAGCATCCCGATCAGCTGATAAAATGGCTGGTTTTCGCAGGGAGGCACGTTTGCTTCGTTTTTTCCTGGGCATTTGAGGCTGGTTTGGACATATTTTTCCCGCCAGTGATTGGTGTAGCGTGTCTAGGATTTGTCACGAGAGGCTTGCACATTCAGGTTGCATCTCACCCCACAAAGAGTGCATCTTCGCCAAGTAATCCATGTGATTACGTATTTCGCAGTTCTCCCGCTCTCTCTTATGGGACGTCAACTCCATGCAAACTCTCGTTCTGGATGGCTTGAGAAATGCCATACCCGTCTCCACTAGACCTCTAACCGAAAAAGTTCGACTCAATTTTTGTTATTTCAGGAACCAAAATAACCTCTGTACCTCGAGCTTAGCGTGAAACACAGACGGTTTTCATTGGCTTGTCTATGTTGTTTTTAGATGCACCACCTAAACACATGCGATTCGTATCACATACTTGTAATATTTCATGCTTGTTTTATTTCCTTTCCTATTGCATTAATTAGTTCAATCATTTTATTTATCATTTGTGATCCACACAGAAGGATTTGTGGTAACTCTCATCCCTGCCTGTCTGTCAAAATAAACCTACTCGTTTCCTCATCTCTGGTGGACCAAACCCTTCTCTTCCCCTTACTCATTCTGTTCCATTACCCCGGAACTCCCACTTCCCCCAAGAATAGAGTAAAAAAGTTCATTAGGATTAAGTTCTTATGTTAAGCCTCCCAATCTATTTGGATTGAAAGGGATTTCGCACCGGTATTAACACGACCATTTAGCTGATTTTGTTCCCACAAAAGTAGGATTATTAGATTGCTTTTAGGCCTAATTTAATGTAATGCCATTCAAAATGAGGTTCTTTATATCCCAATGAAGTTATCCGATTAACTCATAAATGGCATTGTCTATTTAGCTCGTGAGGTTTATTTTTATTTTCTTTTTGTGCCTGTCCAATTCGGATAAAATGGATATTTAAATTCAAAGTCGTAGTTATGTACAACCATTATTCTAGTACTTTATGCAAGCAGAATATTTAAGTGAGTAATGGTAAAGAATGTTCAATTTTTAATGTACATAGGATCTAACATTGGTGCCACGTGTGCTGACGTGTTGATATGATTTGAAATATTTTCCATAATGTGAGAGTGGTGAACGACTTATTTTTCACATTTTTCAATTTTGTTATAGTACTGTTCTAATCCCATTATTTATTTATTATAAAGGGGTAGATATTTCTGACATTCTGTGATTGAATTAAACTACACTCTATACTTATTTTCAAATACAAAGAAAAATTATGAATGGAAAAACTTGTGTTCTGATTTGGGGCAACCATATTTGGGTTAATCTTTGTTTTCTTGAAGTAAATTTTTCACTTGAGTTATGAAGAAATGGTAATAATAAACGATTTAAAGCAATGGAAAGTATTAATTTCAATGGTCGTTATGCTAAGATAATGCTTTATGAGAATAGCCATATGTGGGTTTAGAAAAACGGGCCACGACAAAGAAGCATAGAATAACTGGTGAAATATTAGATATTCTAATATGAATTATTGTTTTTTGCATGACTTTTTATTTAAACAGCATTGTGATTATTAATAATTTTATTCAAATTTTTTATGATAATAAAATTCCACCAATAACATTCTTATAACCAAAGTTTCGTGCTATATTCTATGGATGGTTGTGGCAATATATTATATTCGCAAAACGTGTGATCTGTCGAACTCATTGGAACCTAAAGAAATATTCTAAAATCAAAGGGAAGTTATTATGAGATCATATTTATGTATATGTGTGTTTTTAAGTTGATTATTTAACCTATTATTGGCATATGTAGAATTTTAACCTTTTCGGCTAGAAATGATAGATATTTAGCAGAAAAAACTACATGCTAGTCAATTGTTTGATGACAAAATTTTTAGTTTTAAATAATTTTTTCAAACGCTAGTTGCTAATAGATTACTGAATTTTTATAGTTAAAATTTATGATACTCTTCAGTTTTAGTTCATGAACTTCCAGCATGCATTTAATGCCAGGAAAAGCTTTTTGGAAAGATTGGCCTCTTCTTGAAATGACATCCTTCATGTCTGTCTAATTTAAAAATATCGATTTCGAAAAAAATATATCGGTTTTGAATTTTCCCGTATGACCGGGCTTACAGATGCGATTTAGGACAAAAAACTACACTATTTTACAATTCAAGTAATAAACGAAGTCCCTGATATCTCATATTGGTAACCATCATTTTGTCCTAATAACAATTAGACCGAAGAGAAGAATCCTTTGAAATTGTTATGCATCGCAATTATAATAATTTTTTCTAAGATATATTTTACGTGCATAGGGATAAATTCTTGGATAGTATTTGATATTGAGTAGAAATGTAGTCTAGTAAATATACTACTGTACAGCTACCGACCGGTATGTCAGTAGTCGTACATGGAGTGAATTCCGCGTGCTGCTTCTGGAAATCCAGGTGGAATACAAACTCTGTATTCCTCCATCAGCGTGACGGAAAAGCGACAGTAATCGAAATGGCTCCCCTGATCATGAATGCGTCATGTCGGTTTAGAATCACCAGAAAAACCAACCGGCACATGTCCCCAATCTGAAAGTGGTTTTGGTCGAGAATTCAACCCACCTTCGGATTGTGTAGTTTCTTTTTATTTGAAGTGATAGTAGGATAACCATTTGTATGTGAGAAACACATGGCAAAGGATATTTTCCGTCTCATTTCATGTTTCGGAATTCCAGAGGCTTAACGCTAGCTCACCGTTGTTTGCTCTGCTGTCAGCTCATAAAATAAGGGCACTTCAGCAAAGCATTGAACTGGACACATTTTTCCGCTCTCCTTCACTTTCCCAACCTCCCATACATTTCCGTCACCAGGAGTGAGGTCTGGAGCGATTTGCTACGTCGGTTGCGACATGATACACGCCCGTCGCAAAGCGTGCGTGCCCAGACCAACACGAGGGGCGAAGGGGTTACGGACACGAGACTGTTGGGGGAGGAGAGGGAGTGAGAGTGGAAACGCGGAAGAGGTAGGGAGAGGGAGAGGTAGGAAGGACATAAAACAAAGCCTCCGAGTTACGGACAAAGAAGCGGGAGAAGGGCGCAAGAGGGGAAAGGGTGTAGGGATTTGAGAATGGGTGGAGGAGGTAGCACGTGAGATGTGGGGGAGATGGTGCCATGAGCGATCCGACCACGGAGCCCGGAGACGAACGTATAATGACACGCTCTAATTGGAGTGGAAATAGAGAAAAGTAGAAGGGTGGTTGGAGAGGGATATGTGTACAGGAGGTAGAAATATTGCTCAGACAAATTTTGTTTTTGGTTTCATTTAGAATAATCTATGCCTACGTCTGCCCACATTTTTCACGATCATTAGCAAATCTGTGTTTGTTTAAACTTACGTCTTGCTGCATTTGTTCTACGACAGACAACAACATTCTCTTTCTAGGTGACGATTCTCAAGAAGTTTGTTCCCGTGTCCTATTCCTTCCTCCTTGCGTGTCGTTAAATTTTTCAAGGTTTAAACATTAGAATTTTCACATCATCCGCATTCAATGTGACCTCTAGTTACGCAGTCTATGGTTTGGAAGGTTAGCTGATTTCTGTGATTTGTTGGAAGTCAAAATAGTAGTAAGTTTTAGAAATTCGAATTAGTAATTTCACCTTAATTCCTTCTATTTGACAAAAGGAATTTGCAGAATCTGATATAATGTAACGAGACAATTGCGAGAGTCTTTAATAAGATCCGAATTAACAGTTGCCTCGCTGCTCTTTGGAGTCTCTTAGGAATATGCGATGGCAAATGTAACATCGGGAATTTTTTTCGTAGAAGACTCCATAGGGGTTCCCGCGGTATAGTGTTGCTTATGAATATGGAACTAGGACTGCCTCATATATTATAAAGTTTGTCTCACAAAAGTTTTCAGTCGAAGAAAACCATTTCCCTTAGTGGCATTTTATCTCAGAATTATGCCTGATACTTTGCTACTTAGTAGACGCGTGCATTATAAGACAAGGCTGCTGAATTCTGTTTGGATATGGAATTTCAAAGTTTTGGATTATATATATATATATACGAACATCTAGCATATATACGAACATCTATATACGAACATCGAATATATACGTACATCTGTACGTACATCCAAGACCTTCCTACATAAATTAACCAAGACTTCAGTGCTCTACCGAAATTGTGAAATTCGCCCAATTGAATTATATATGCAGTAAGTAATCCAGGGTCATTGAATCACTGTACCTAGGTCTTCAACCATCCTGAGCGTAGAAAAATCATTATTTAGACACCATTCATGCTCAGGCGGGACTCATAGCCTCGACTTTTCGTTTTTGCGGTTAGCGAGTTTGCCACCTAGGTTCAACAAAATTACGGTAGGTAGCCAATGTCTGCATAGGATAAGTTAGCAATAGAAGGGGAAGAAGGTAATAGAAAGCCTTGACGTAAGCCAATACCTAAAAATACCTATGGTACTTGTATGTTTGCTTCTTGAGTGGAAAAAATTGAAGTGCGTCTCATTTTAAGAAAAAGAATTTTTAATTCTAAATACATAGTGTGATCAGTACGATCAGTATATGAGTGTGATCAAGAGAACGTATATGCTCATTCAAAACTCGTCATGAAGAAATTGAAGTAGGCATCAATCCAGAAGAAATGCGTCGAATATTGATTCACTTGGTTAACGTCTTTGTACCAATGAAGTTACAGAATTAGGGAAATGTTTGGAATAAGCATTAAATGTTTTTGGGGAAAATAAATAGAGTAGGTTCATTCTTACGAATGCTTAAAACAAAGCGTAAATTATAAATTCACTGATAAGTCCGAGGTCACAACTACTCCTTACAAATTTAATTATTTTTACGTTTAATTTTGGACTAAATGCGAGGGCTAAACTTTTTTCTTACCGAGAAGTTATCATATCATTTTATTAAGCGATTCAAAACATTCCGAAATATTCCAGTACTAATCACACAAAATTTGAATGATATCTCTTTGAAATTAAGATCCATTAATGACAAGATCAATATCGCTATATTGTCGCGGCCTTGTTACGTAATAAATTCATTGTGTTCGCTATCAAATTCGAGCCAGGATCGATTTTGTTCATATTATCGTCCCTGAATGGCCATTTAAAGCCTCGAACTTCAGGAGTCAAAATCACCTTGTTGCTTGTGACACGGAAGTAATATACAAAACTGTGACATTTCATTGCAATTAAATGATAAAACATCCATTTCAGACCCTTTGTTTTCAAGAGCGATGATGAAAGGTCCACGAGACAAGCTGTATCATTATTTACCGTTATTCTCTGCTTATTGATATCATGTCGCTGTATATTTATCGCAAAAGGGTATCATAACAAAGATCTATCGATTTATTGTGTTTTTTATTCTTATATATTTCAATTTATTTATTTATTTTTTCTGCTCATTGTAAAGTTATTATTTGTTTGGATTTATTTTATCCCATAGAATTGAGAGCGTATGATCAATTTGCTACAGAAATAGTAATTGGTATTCGTATAAAGTCCATGAACGATCGTACTTGATCTGCATGCTATGATTTATATTTAATAAAATAATTATAAGATTTCCATGGAAAGGAATACCAAGAGTTGTTAAAAAAATACTTTTTGACTTGGTAGTTAATACAGCACTGATTTTTGCGTTAATATCGAAACCAAACAGTTCTTAAACCATATTTTTGTCATTACTCTGTTACTCATGGTAAGAGGGCAATTTTACTTTAGTTAAATAAAACAGTTTCTGGCGTAACTTGGTGGAAAATCTTCATACTGACTTTTAATAATCAAACCACTTTACTTTTCCACATAAACTTTTTAATTTTTACTACCCAGGTTTCGTTATAGCATAACATCATCAGGTGATCACCTGATGATGTTATGCTATAACGAAACCTGGGTAGTAAAAATTAAAAAGTTTATGTGGAAAAGTAAAGTGGTTTGATTATTAAAAGTTACTTTAGTTAATTGAATCATCGTGTTGCACACATTATGCAGTTTAAAGTCAGAAGGAAGTTCTTATACATCACTGTCCTAAGGAAAATTAGGTAATTCATGAACATAATTTTAGTAACCGATTGCTTATTCGCTCGTTGGTCGTACAGGGTTCGTCCGGAAAATAAGTGTACTGAGCTCAGGAAAAAAAATTATTACACTTTTACATATCTTTAGCTAATATTCCTCAAAATAGGACCCTTGTGAGTCGATACACTTGTTCCAGCGGCGTTCCCATTCCTGGAACGCTCCCGCGAAGGCATCATCGGGAACCTCTCGAAGACACGTCGTCACGGCTTCTTTGACGGCGTCCAAAGTCCCGTATCGCGTTCCTTTCAAACTCCTCTTTATCTTCGGGAACAGAAAGAAGTCCGGTGGTGCGAAGTCCGGGCTGTAGGGCGGGTGCGGCAGCGTTGCCACGCCGTGCTTGGCCAAGAAGTCCGACACGACAAGCGCGGTGTGAGACGGCGCATTGCCGTGATGCAGCCGCCAGATGTTTTTGATCGCTGGCCGGACGCGGGCGACTCGTTTTCGAAGCCTGTCGAGCACTTGGACGTAAAATGCAGCATTTACAGTTTGTCGTTCAGGTACAAATTCGTAGTGGACGACTCCCCTTTTGTCAAAAAAACAATGAGCATCATAAACTTATTTTCCGGACGAACTCTGTATTGCCTTTAAGCTAATTGCCGCTCATTCGATACCTTTTACAGGAGTAAAATAAAATGGTTTATACAACAATCAACCAACCATTCGGTTGAACTTTGCAGCACTCAGCTGTGTTTTGTAAACATTTACCTCCACATAGAGTAATATTTTATTCAGTAAAGCTGTCCCAATTTCAATTAGGGAGTAGTTTCATGTAATTTGTCCTTCCCTACGTTTTGACCGTTTACTCTCTCACCCATTTTTTCCGATTTTTGCCAATCCCTAATGCATCCACCTCGTCTTCTTTCCAGCGTTTTCAACTGTTCTTTCAAATATTCCATCAATCATTTTGACTATTGATTTGACCTCCACCATTCTCCTGTGACCAAATATGCTCTAAATTGGATGACAGGATGAATAAAAAAACAGTTAATAATTACAAAAACTACCAGCGGGAAAAAACTTCGAAAGGATCATGCATGGAAAAGTAAACCAATGTTGTGAAAAATCTTGTGGAAGGAAGAAAGGGATTTTGTAATGAATCGTAGAAAGGGGACAGAGTGTATTTGTGGAGTGGGAGGACGAGGGGGAGGGTTCGTACCAGAGTGGAAGGGAAGCAAATAGACAGGGGATGGATGGTTGAGATGCGTGCATTGCAGTAGGAAGGGGGTGGTAGTGAGGAAGTGGCCGACGCTTAGGGAGGAGTTCCCGGCACAGTACATTAATCATCGTGATGGATAGGTGATCCCCAGGATGCGCTGATTCCGGGCCGCGAGGGATGTCGACAGGGCGCCGAGGGACAGAGGTAGGAGTAGTTTGGAGGTTTCAAAGAGGGTCACGCCAAGGGTGCGAGGGGGAAAAAGAGAGAATGCGAACGTATGCCGGAGGTATAAGTATTCATGAGTTGAGTCGCCTCGGAGTGGAATTTCTTTTGTCGAACTTGGTCGCCTTCTAGTAAAATAGAAGACGAAATTACGAGTATGCATCGCAGAATATTTTATCCCTTAGAACTAAGTGCGCTTCTACACGTGATCCGAAGAATATGAATCGCGGAGCAGTAATTCAATGGTTTGAATCCTCGAGGACTTCTGCATGCATTAAAAATTTCTTAATTCCTTTCATACGAAATTAGGTATTTCAAAATTTGGGCTTTGCGGCATGTTACGAGCAAGAAAGTTGCTTGAAAATTTTCCTTCAAAATTTTGTACAATTTTATTTCGTAATGGCCGTAGGAGTGTGGGTTAACCACGGAGGAACGTCGATGGCAATCCATTTTTAGCGTAATAAACTTTAAAACAAATTCTAATAGAGGACCCAAAGAAGTAATTATTAAATTTATAAATTAATAAGATACTTGGATAATAGCAACTGAAACAAATTGGCCAGATTTTCACTCGTATTAATGTTTCATATTTTTTATGCTCAAGGCTATTCTTCTGGGACAGCAGGCATATTTTTATCGGCTTTTGTGTCATTATTTTTATCGTGGCATTCCCAAGGTTCACTCCTACGTAATAATATGGGGAGGAATGAACTTTTATCCACAATCAGTTTTGCCAATACACAAACATTCATTCTTTATATACTCCACATACTGCCGCACCCATATTTTACTATTAATCTCTTCCCCTATCGGGTGTAACGAGCGTCTCCGTCACCTTGTGTCATCCATGAGCATGGATTAGAGTGCTTGCCCACCGTACAAAATGCGTATGTTTACGTGTCATGTGAATAATCGTTGATATGCCTATCTAAAACTTCCCATTTCTCTCAAGTTTATAATGTATTATTTCTTTGGTTCAGATATACATATCACACTTTCCTTTACGATATTTTCCATTCAGTGTCTTTGAAAGATCATATACTATATTGAGTTATTTACTTTTAGCAGCAGCCGTCTTCGCAATTACCTTTTGCTTTGCATTTTCATAATCTTTTACTTTTTCCAACCACCAAGTTTCATCTTTAATATTTACTACCACAGCTTTTCCACATTTCAGCACATTGTAACTTAACCAACCTCCACTCAGACTTCTTTTTCCCGTGCAAATATTAAATTCAGACTCATTCGAGTTCAGCTTAACCCAAGCATGTATTCGTGCTTCAATTATTTCATTTTTAGCTTGCAGATTTTCCACTTTCACTCTCAACTGGTTTTTCCCTCCGATGTTCCTCTCTTTGCAGATCTTCTTTATAAGCTACCAAATAAATTTTCGTTTCACATTGAGGCCCTTTCATTGCGCTCCGTGTCCTTAATTCACGTTCTCAGTCTCTCATCTTTTGCATATTAAACGAAATCAACCATGCTGTGCTAGAACCATATATTTTTCATGCATATAAAATAATAGATGGATGCTTAAAACATGTATTGAAGACAAAAGGTCTTTTTTTAATTCATCACTCAACAAATTCTAACCAGTCGTTATTTCGAGGGTGGTCAAAAGGGTCTAGTACATTTTCAGAAATGCCTTTTCTAAAACCTACGCAACCATTCATTCTCATAATACCACTATTATTTCAAAATGGTTGCAATAATTGGAGACGCTTTCAATTTAAATCTGGTGCATAGTAAATTATATTTATTATTAATCTTCTAATTTTGACTGATATAAACTTGTGAGTTGTGTGGGGTGCAGTTCTATTGCTTAATACCTTCCTAGTTCTCACATTCACACTCAAGCCTATGTCTAGTTTATCGTGTGCACCAACTCTAGTGTGCACCAACTAGAGTTATCTAACCGAATCTAACTCTACACCAACTAATACCCTAGACCACAATTTAAAAAATTCCGGAATCAAAACCCTATTTGTTTACATATTTACAAGATACACTTGTACATTCACCTAGGAATCATTTCGTCTACAATCTCTAGTTCATTTTCTTGCGTACGTCTTACATTCCAAGTGCCAGCATTCCACGACTATTTATCGATTAGCCAATCTTTTAAAGACTGCGCCATCCGTTATGGCTTTAGTGGTCTTAGAGTACTCCTTGGTGATTATTAGTAATGAAAGGTAGTACGCACAATGTACATCAGCCTTTGCAGTATGACCATTTATGAATAAACCTACATTTATGAAAACCTACATGAACCATTTAATTTGAACAATTTATCGGTCCGTTTTTGCTAACTGTTTGCAGTGTTACAAATCTTTAACCCACTATTCAGTGTAAAAACGTCAGACTCACTATTGTTAATTTTAACAAATGAGTCCCATGCATCAGCAATCTATTATTCTTCGGCAGGAGAATATACTTTTTCCACAAACCAAAGAAGGCAGGCGTGGGATTTTATTTTCAACATGCATAGTGAAATAAATTGTTAAATTGCCTGGACTATTTATATTGGTGATAGAGTAATTTCATTTAGAATTTATTTTCATTTCTAACTGACTTATCATCATTTTGATCCATAGGCTTATCAGAATTTATTCAGGAATATTTTGCCTTGTGTAGCCGTTGGATTAAAGTAATGCGCTAAAAAGATTAATTATTTAAACTTGATTGATTGTCACAAATTCATTTGCGGACATTTCAGATAGGGAAACATCACGATGGTAACATGGTGATCTTTCATCCAGCGTCTTAAGAGTTTAACAGGCTAAGTATCTCGTCCCCTCTATGCTCGTCTAACTTCTCTGCCGGTTGAAAATACTTTATACTTCCTCCTCCCCCAGAGTTTCTCGTATATTGTTTTCCTTCTTAATTCACGACCCTTCTCAGGACCTCCCTCTTCTTTCTCAGCCATCTCTTCCTCATCTCGCCCAAGCTGCATTCCTATGTCTTTCTCAATGCAAATATTCCCGACCCTCTTCCTCATTCTCTTCCTTTCTCACCCCGTCTCCCACGGAACCTTTCTCCTCACTTCCCAGCCCCTCCTGCCACCAGTCACCTCGAGCTCTTTCATTACACCCTATCGTCCCATGCTTCCCAGCGCGCTCCCTCGTTCCTTCCTCCCGTTGCGCCCCCAGAAACTTGTGTACACAGACGCGCTTCCTTTTCCCCCAAATTCCACGACACTCCCTTGCCTCGTCTTCTCCGCCCTCTAGTCGTTCACAACCCTTGCTCCGCGTCCCTCGTTCCTCTTACCTCATGCCATCAATGCCACTTGGAAAGTCCTCCAGTGTTTACGGCTCCCGGAGCCGCGAATCTCGCACGGCCTGGCGGGTTTCAAAAAGACGCGGGTGGTGAGAATTACTGGGGAAGGTGGCATACTTGTGTGTGTAATATGGTGTGCAGGGGGAACCGGCTTGGTAGCTGCGATGAGGGATCGTGGGGGGATAGAAGGGACGAGAAAATGGAGAGAAATGAATCCTTCCCTCTTCCTCCTGCATATTGTAGCCTTTCCCTTCTGCTCTTCCCGTCTGCTTCCCCGTCAGGACGAGCAGGCCTCCTTCCCTTTCTCTATTGAGCTTATATTTTCCGCATGCTTCCGACATGCGGGCAGGCGAGGGAATATGATGTTCAACCTTCGAGGTATATTTCATTTGTGGACGTGCCTTAGGAGGCACCTCAACGGTTCTAGTGTTTTTTATCATCAATAATAGCAAACGAAAGCCTGTGACCTCGCGGTGTGAAGTGCAATTTTATTGAGGATATATTTTTTAAAAATCTAAAAATGAAAATATTTTTCGCAAAGATGAGACAATTTAAAGACTTTACTACGCAGCCTATTTAAAGTTATTCGTATTTTATTTTTTAGCGTTAATTCTTGTGAAGTTTGACGAAATAGTGCCTATTGTTGATTTAATCATTAATATATGAAATAAATGTTATGTAATTGGAATATCATAGGTGTTATCAAAAAATGAAGGAGATGGAACATTTCGAAACAGAAATACTGACCTAAATACTGAACACTGTAACTACAACTAGTATCATTATCTTTTAAATGACTAATCCAGATACTTACAAACAGTGTTTCCATAACATCTAGGGGGAAATATAAGTAAATCTGCATACGTATTGAGTGGTGGAAGCCATCCTGAAAAGGGACAATGATGAACTCTGCATTTCATAACGCAAAGTCACAACAATTTTTTTAATCATCAAAAAGTTTATAATACAGTACTTTTTTACTCTGAATAATTCATTTTTGCGCTTTTTCAACAAGCTTTCTTTTTCTTAGACCTCTGTGTGTAGTCTTCCGCCATACTTCTTTAATTTGACGTACTTTGAGCAACAAATATTAGTATTTATCAGCATACCGTTGAATCTAGGTATAAAGTAATTTATTCTGGAACCCTCTTTGAGTTTTGGGTCACTTTTGCACCAGAACTTTGAGCACCCTAAATTGAAAAAGTGTTTATACATAGCCTGAATTTGAAACGAGAAATACATTTTTCTGGAGTTTAACGGAAGGGAGATAATAAAAAAAGAATATTATTTCCAGTGAGCAATTTTCATTCATTTGTTGAAATATGGACATTTTTAAACACAAGCGAGGGTTTTGGACGAAGATTCAACGAATAGATAACATTTTTTTGATTCTCTGAATTATTTTTAGTAGCTATGTGAAAGACAATGCTCCATTCAAAAATGTATTTTTCACGATTTTAATTTGTTTTCTTATGATTCGTGTCTTTTGTTACGCATATTTTTTTCAAACAGTGGACTATCAAGCATTGGTTTGAAACGACGATCTTTGAATACTTTAAAGAAATGACAATTGTAAATGTTCTAATCTGTGAGAGGTTTACGGTCATTTTCCAAGATTAAAACTCACAGATTCATAAATTACGAGGTCAAGGTTATTATTTTGTAAAGAGGTAGAACTGCTAAACACATTTTAGGATTTCATTAGGGTGTTACCCTAGCCGTATTCCCACTCTCATTCGGAATAGTAGCGTATTTTCGGACAGGCGAAGGTGGTAAAGTACGACTAGCATTTTTGGCATTCTACCGTTTAAAACTGTGATAGTGGGAAGAACGCTGGGGAACCGAGGAAGTAGGTGGGGATAGGATAGGCATGTTGGTCGAAATAAAGGGTGGAAGGAATTATGGGGTATTGAAGAAGAGGGGTTACATCCATCCCCTCTCCACCCCACCATACTGACTACTTTCTCGTTTGTTTTCCTTTCTATCCAGTTCACCTTCTCTAACCTTCTCTACACTCACATTTCAAAAGCCTCCAATCTACGCCTATCTTCCTGCTTCAATGACCACCTTTCCGCGCCCTACAAAACTATGCTCCATAACAAAGTTTTGACGAGCCTTATCTTAACATCCTTACTCAACGTTCATTTCATCAATTCTCTCCTTCTTGTTAAAGCCTCTTTGCCTAGTGCGATTCTTTTCCTTATGTCCCTACTACTTTGATCAAAACATTGGGTTCATTTGTACATTTTGGTCCAAGACTGATAAATTCTTCCACCTGTTCTAGTTTGTGAACCCCTATTTTAATTAAATTAACTTTAATCTATTTTCGGAAACCTCGCAACCTTTGCTTTGGTTACAATGATTTTCATGGAATATCCATTTCATTGTCTTTTCAATGCACTCAGCGATGCAACCTGGTTGGCAGACTAAAGTTTCATCATTTGTAAACCTTAATGATTATATGAATTCTCCTTTGACTTCAATTCATATCTTAATTTTTTCTATCCCTCTGTAACCGTTTCCTTTGCACAAGCGTTGAACAGCACGGGTAGTTTTCGTCACCCCTACCTCACACTTACCCTACCTAACTTAGCTTGACCATTTCGACTTTTCATACACTATTCGCATCTGAGCAGTATGATACATGTACAGGTTGCGGATAATTCGCTTCTCCTTCCAATTAACTCCTATTTTCTGCAATATATTGATACTAAACAAATTCACTCTATCAAACGCCTTCTCAAAATCTACTAAATAATAAAATACATCCTTGAATGGATTCAGTCAGTTCTCTATTAGTGTGGTCACTACTGATATGGCATCTCTCATATCTCTCTCTATTCTGAACCCCAACTAGTCATCTCCTAAGAATCATTTGCCCTGCTCTTCATCCTCTCATTAATGATCCCTAGAACCACTTTAGCTGCGTGCGAAATCAAACATTAGTCTATATTCCACTCATTTGGCTGGCTTTCCCTTTATTTGGATGAGAACTAGCACTGATCTTACTAAATCTTTCGGCTGAATTCCTCACATAAAAGCTTCGAATTAACCCATATAAACTTTTCCTCCAATGTGGTTTTAAACCCATAAGTAGTTCCCTGGGAGTGCTATCTACCCCTGCGGCCTTTTTGATTTAAATTCGATTAATAGCATTGCCTATCTCGCCATTAATTAAACCTGGGCTTAGGCTTTACTCATCTACGACATTTTCTATTTCTGTGTTCCTGCCTCACCCTTTCTATTCCTCTTACCTGTCTCGATAACTTTCTCATGTTAGCTTGCTGGCATAATGTCCTTACCATATAGTGCCTCAATATATTCCTTCCATCTTTCATGAATCATTTCTGATCCAATAAATAATTTTCCTCCCGTCTTGAATATTGTTCTAGTATTTTTCCCTTTTACTTCCTGACAGTGTAAAATTCCAACAATCTACGGGAAATGCCGCAGCAGTAACTTGTAACGGGTCATCCGCTAAATGTTCATTAACTCCCATAAGTTCGGAGTGTAAGAGGGTGCCTCGGTAGCTTAATTGGTTAAAGCACTCGGCCGGATATCGATGGATCCGGGTTTGAATCCCGGTCAAGGCGGATGATTTTTACACTCTGAAATTGTTGAATTGTTCCTTACAGTGGTTGCAGTTTTTCTACTCTGCGTCTATTTCCTTTCAAACTTTCCTTATCCTCCATCTGCGTTAATTAAGATACGAATTTCCGTAGAATGGGGTTAGTGGTTAAACGGTAATCGGTAGATAGGTTTAATCGAAAAAACCGTCCAAAGTGACCTGGAATTTTTATATTTACGAGTAGTTCTACAGTTTAAATATTGGCTTGCTATTGGGATAAGCGACATGATGCTGGGTATAATACGTACGTAATAGGTCTGCTAATTGGCAAATAGCACAATATTTGGCCCAATAATAGTATACTATATTGACGTAATAGTATTGACCCTGATTATTGGCAGTAAATTCAAGAGAAAAATTTACCAGATAATGCATCTGTTTTATCCTTAGTGTTAAAGGCTACAAAGTAATCTTCAAATTCTAAGCAGGTTGAGATTAAAGCAGTTTAGGTCGTCCATTATTCAATCTGCGCACCTCTTCAGGCACTCAAGTCTTAGCTTCGCAGTAAACCATATACTATATTTCTCATTTAAACTGATATCCTTTACATTTATATGGTCTGCCCAAAAAATACCCGAACTGGTGCATTCTGGCGACCATTACACGGACTATAGCCCCGCCCACTAGCGGCCATAGTTGCCTGAGACCCATGATCCGTCTGTGGTTGGCGAACCGACGAGCTCTGAGTGTGATGCCAGTTATATTAATTTCTGTTGTCCTTATTTTTACTGTTTGTCGAAAATGGAAATTGACGAAATCACGGAGCAACGAATCAGGATCAATTTTTTTGGTGACTTGCGGTAAAGTTATCAAGATTTACTGAAATGCTGACAGCTGTTTACGGTAACAATGTTCAGAAGAAAACATCCGTTGTCAAGTGGATTAAGCGTTATAAAGATGGCCGACAAGACGCCACGGATGATGCAAGGCCGGGACGACCTTCAACCCTCTGTGCTGACGACAACATTGATCGTGTGCGGTCCCTTGTCCTTACCGATCGTCAGAAAACTCTCCGAATGATAGCTGATGAACTGAATTTATTAAAATCAACAGTGAACACTATTTTAACCGAACATGACGGATGGAACCTTTACCATGACAATGCACCTGCACATTCAACATTTATTGTTCGCCAGTTTCTGGCAAAAAATTCAATCGCCATCATTGATCATCCTCCTTATTCGCCAGATCTCGTCCCTTGCCACTTTTTTCTATTCACAAAATGCAAAAATATGATGAGGGGACATCACTGGGAAATTTCAAGAAACTGCGGGAGATGCCGCAACAGTAACCTTTGACGGAGTCATCCGCTGCATGTAGCATTAAATTGCAACAATTTCAGATCCGGGTTCGAATCCCGGTCAAGGCGAATGATTTTTACACTCTGAAATTGTTGCATTGTATCACTGGGAAGATGTGAACACAATAAAGCAAGAAACGACGAGACAACTAAAAAGCCTAACTGTCGAGGACTCCCAAGGGTGCTTTAAACGGTGGAAAAGAAGATAGAACGAGTGCATAGGGACGAATAGGAGAGTACCTGGAAGGGAACAAAATCGGTGTGGACTAAATTTAGCAAAATAAAGTTTATAATGGCCTCAGGTTGCGTATTTATTGGACGTATTGCGTATCCTGGTATCCAAGAGTTAATTACTCTCAATAGATGACCATAAACTGATGGAATACTCCTTCTGAGAGATATGTAGTACTATATTTTCTTGAGTTTAATCATTCACGTGTGGTAAGATTTATTTTGATAATTTACACGCTTCTCGCCGAAGGAAATTAGTTTCACATGAAAGGCTCAAGGAATTCCTGAAATGGCCGGTGGACCAACACTTTCCGATTAAGAATTGAATACTTTTGTATTTAAATCTTAGCTTCTATTTTCTCTTCTTGCTCGTTAAATACTTAAGCTCTGTATACGGGAGGAAAGTGAGGGTGGTGAGGGTTAGCTTCCTATGTTACGGGTGTTGAGTTATCTTGCCACATTCCTCTGTGAAACTATGCCCCTATCATCAACGCCATTGATTATGAAACTTAGATCTGGAAAGTTTTGCTAAAAGCAGGAGAACTTTTACTACTTGTCTATTTTAGGTTAAGGAATGCTGCCTAGAACTAATTAATTGCCTAACCTTCTTTGTTTTACCAATCTCTTTGTTTTGATAATTGAGTAGAGGTACGTTTGAAAATCATTCCTACTTTCACCAGTGCTTCCTATCAGAGTTAATTGGTCTTTGATTGAGAACATATATCGCCGGTTCTGGAATATCAATATATTAGTCCTGGTCAAATCTACGGCATATTTCAATAATAATATTAGAGAAAACAATGGACGTATATGTTATCTGAAAAGTTTATTCAGCCAATGTTATCACAGAACTTATTTTCAATTAAAAAACGATTCATGAATAAATAGAAGCATGTCATTAGTCTTCATCTTAAACATATCTTAAACATAATCTTAAACATCTTCTTAAACATAATCTTAAACATATGCCCATACATTTTCTTCCACTAAGTTTTCTGGAAAGGACACAAGATTCACATATACGCGAATTATTCGAGAGAAATTGTGCGAAATGACAGCCTGTATTCGGACAAATATTATAGTGATGCGCAAAATCAAGATAGTTTTTATAGTAAAATAGAAATGAAAATCATCCAATAATCGTATCCCAAATCATTTTACGGAAATGAATTTATTTTACGAAAAAACAGGCATTTTTGAAAATCAGGATAAGGCCACTTTTAGCTGTGAAAATTTGTGAGGAAATCGAATTCAAATGATTCACTAAGCTAAGGTGGTAGCTGTGAGATAACAAAGAGGGTAATCGAATTGATTGTTCAGCGATCAACTCTGCGTCTTTATGTCTGGCATAAACATTCAGAATTTCGATTTTAGTGGTCTTTTATTTGCTACCAGACAAGCTATTTTGTAAAGGGATCCAATGAGGTGAGGGAGTAGATAAGGTTTATTTTCCCTGCGCATATATGAATGGGATTTGTATACCACTATGCATGCTCATGCCCTAAAAATGTGTAGAAATTTATGGAAAAAAGTGAATGTTGAAAGTGAAGGGTCGAGAGAAAGGACGGTTCGGCGGACCAGTTGGGCTATAGAGAGGGGAGAAAGGATGGTGCATGGAATGGACTCGCCGGGAAACAAACAAACAGCGGAAGCGTTGAAATTCGCCATGGCACCATGGTTACGGGGCCAAAAGAGAGAAAAAAAGAAAGTATATCGCAGGAAATCTCATTATTATGTTCTTTGAGACCGAGTCCTTTACGTTGGGAAACCATTCTTTGTTGTCGTTTGGAGTTACTTCGCTGGATGTGGAAAACATTCTATCGCAATCGTATCAGTGGGCACGGCGTAGTAGGTATTTATCTTATCTCGAAAGTGCCGAAACTTAAAATCTCCGTACACCGCTGTAACGAAATGCTTTTAAAAAACCGTAATTTAAAAGTCACGCAAACTGGTGCGTAGTGTATTCAAAGCGAGGAAATACGATTTCGTTGATTTCAGCAGCTGTGCTTACTCGGAACATGTTAAGCATCAGAGGCACATATTCATAGCAATAATTTCAACGTACAAGAAATAAATAGAAAATTTAATAACTAATAATAGAATAACTAAATTGCAAAAGAAGGTGGCACTAATTTATGGAAATTCATGCCTATAATAACGTATCCCGTAATATTGATAATTTTAGACATATTTTCTTGTGTGTATTAATGGCATTAATACCTTATAGAAAAACTATTATTAAAACGAAACAAGTAATAACATTTTTATTAATATTTTTTTAGGTTGGTTGAAATCAACATTTCTTTCTTTAATACTGGGAAAGGACTTCTTTTGTTTCAACTTTAAAAAATAATGGTCTGAAAATGGCAAACATTCATAAATTTTTTCAGAAAATTAATGCTTTTTTCGGTGATTGTATGTCTGAATAATAATGTAATAAACATTACATTAAAAAACATAAAAATAGCCTAGTGTGTAAAACGCGTTAGTTTATATCACCATACTGGCATGGATTAAAACTGGAGGACATTAAATGAAAAAATTGAAGTAAATGAATCTATCAAAGAGAAATGTCATTAAGTTCTTAAGTCGATAGCGTTATTAGTAGATAGTAAACCAAGTCGATAGTATTGGGAAGCCATGCCTTCTTCACCGTAGTTTCCTGAGAGTGGAAAATTAAAAACACATCATAATGTTTTCACTAGGCAGATCTGTCTGAAATTTCCAAGACTCGCATAAAATAACTCGTAGCATTTCGGTACGAGTTATTTTAAGGTTTTAATGAAATGTTAGTATGCCGAAATGAACGTAATTTAAGACTTATTCCAGTTTTTTTATTATTTTTTTTAAATTGGGTGATGGGCAATACACGAGAAATGTTTTATTATTTAATTAGTTTAAACAACCGCGTCTTTATTTTTCCAAGACTTTGATCAATTTATTTTATCCACAAATATCACTGTGGCATGATGGTGTGAACAGCTTTCCAGAAATTGGAAATCGAATTATCCTACAGGTAGTATTTCAAACGAAAGATTACGTTTAATGACATTTTCTGAAACAGATTTTCAGAAAGCAAACATTATCCAGTATATTGATAAACTGTTACAAAAAATCAAGGATTTCGTATACGTGCGGATATGGATCATTTGAGTTCAGAGGAAAAAATTGGAGTGACAGGGAAATAACAGGATTACAGTGCCAGGAGATTCATTTCGGGACTTAAATGCCTTCTTCACTTAAATGCATAATTCATGTGGATTCTACGAACATGGAATGGACGTTCTGCTAATTGAATTGGAAGATTAGGTAAGCTGGGTGATTACAAAGGCAGTAACAAGTGATGGACTCCAGAATTCTTGGGGAATCGATTGATATTATGTTGATTAAAATTTCGAGGGAATCTAAATCCATTATGTTCTGCTCGTATGGAGTGTATGGAATACATTACTGAGCCATTCAAAAATAGTTCAGTTCAGAGTTGAGGTACTCTTTTGGATGAAGGGCAAAGGCATTGCTATACAGCAGCACAGAAATACTTTCTCATAAGATGCATGTAAAGGCAGATAATGAAAATTAATGCACCGTACGATCCTTAGATACTTAAAACCTAAACCTGTTATCAGTCATGACTATTATTATCCTCGCCACGAGGTGAACGACTAGCAAATTATGCTTTAAAAATGTCCCCAATTATATTATTAAAAGCGAATTGTGTCATTGTTAGCTAAACAGTTTGCTTCCTAAGTGATATTCAGAGTAGTATAAACTAATTAGCAAAAAATGCGATAATTCTTACGAGAATATACCCTAATGTTTGTCGGAGATATCCGAAACTCGTCATACATTTTGAAGCAACATTGCGTTCGAGCGAGTAACATTTTAATAGCAATTTGTTTTATATGTACATTATTCATTCGCTTAATTTCTCAACAAATCGCTTAATCATTCGCTTGTCAAAACAAAATTGGGGTGACTTCTTCATATGCAAATAAGAATGCCTTGGAATGCTTCCCAAAATTTGTAAGAGAGAGGTGTGGTAATAAATCTAATGCACTTAGCTTAAGGTGTTTTTATGCCCACAAGTATAGGGTTTAAATTACGAGATTAAATATTCGTAGATTAATTTATCGTCAATTAGTGAAATGTACAATTATGTATTCATAAAAAAAGTTGAATTCGACAAATTACTTATTAGACCAGCTAGAATACCAGAATTTGCGCCCCTATTGCTATCGAATGTTTTATTTGGTGCGGCCTTGTACGAGTATATCCTTGTTATAAGAATTTCCTATTTCATCAGCAATGCTGTGATCTCAGAAACTCAATAGCATATTGGAAGAAGCAGTCGATACCTCCGTATTGTAGTATAAATTGAGATTAAATAAAGGTTATGCATGTAACGTTGATGACATTTAAAAAAGCTAAGAAAAGTTTATGTAAATGTCATGCGGGGAGCAATAAGCTCTTAATACAAGGCGAATTTTGATAGCCTTCTGCAGTTTCGAATTTTGACGGTTCGTGAAAACAAAGTTGTATACAAAATATATCAGAAAGCGAGTATTTATTACCGTATCAATTAGTTTAAAAATTAATTAAATCAATCAAATTGATTGACAATATTGAAGGAGCGCACATACTCAGCTAGTTATCACCAATGTTTAAATAGAATTCATCTTGAAAATTCCTGTGACAATTAATCATTAGTACAAACTAATTGCATAATGATTCTCGTATATTGAAAGTCAAAATACCTCAATTCCAAAGATTCTACTTAATCTAACATATTTTCAGTTTATTGAACCAGGTGAAAAATTGTTTCTAAACTGGAATTAAAGACGTATAGACGTATGAGTATCAAATATCCAATTCCGTAATGATTATTACTTTTAAAGTGCTAGAGTATTCATCATATATTCTATTGCATGGAAAATGTACAGGATATCGCGTAAAAGCTCGTTCGTTTCATATATACGTATATGCGAGACGAAATACCAGGTCTTCTTGATAACCTAACGTAATCAAATAAAAATAATCTTTGGTGTGTATCATGGGTAGAAAAGTATCGTGGTAAAAAAATGTGTAATTAAAACTATGCTCTTTGATTCTCATTCCAATTTTCATCTGTCACTTTTTTTCTGCCAGTCCTGGCAAGCGTTGTCAATCTATAATCAGAGAGCTGTAAAATATTCGGTCAGTATGCATTTAATTTATATTTTCTGTTCAAAAAGGTTTTGGTGTAAACTAAAAGGATTCGCGATGTTTTCCAGAGGGAGAGAACGGTTGAATTGTCTGATGGTTGAGATGCGGGAAATGGTGAGCGAAAATGCGATTGCGTGGATTTGTACGTGGGAGAGGGGACGATAGCGTTTGTTCGGTGGTACGGAGTGGTCACGAAGTATGAAGGTGAAGTAGACAAGGGGGCGGGGAGAACCGGGGTATCGAGCGGAGAGGAGTGGAAGTCGATGGCTGTAGGCATTGCGACCGAGGGTATTGCGTGGGATGGGGCGGAAATGAGGTTGGTCTGAATTATAACGACAGGCCCGATCCGGATGATAAAAAAAATGGAGTTTGTGGGTTCGTTGGCTCGGAAAGGGTTCCCGGGGTGGGTGGCGGGTTTCAATGTGGGTATTTTGCCAGCGCAGGTTGGCGTCTGGAGGGCATGAGGGAACGGGCGGCACGGTATGAAAGCGGACACTGGAAGCCCTAGGCACCCGCATTTCCACGTTTTTTAGTTTTACCTCCGCGCCTTTTGTTATCGAATTAATGAACTCCAGTTTTTTTTCCGGTCAGACTTTTTTTCAAAAATGTTTTCGAAAAGTGAAAAGCCTCCGACGCATTTTGCCTCGCCGACCTCCGGCGCATCAAATATTTATGCGTAATCGTTTTTTTTCTACTACCCTTGGCGTTATCCCGTTGCCATTTCTACCTGTAAAATGTTCATTTCTAGGTACGAGGGTCATCCGGAAAGTAGTATCCGTTCGTGAAATAAAAACACAAAAGTAAATATTAACAAACATAAAAAATTTTATTTGAAAGAGGATACTTTAAACTACTTCTCAACATAATCTCCAAGCAAATTAAGGCATTTGTCATAACGTGTGACAAGTTTCTGTATTCCTGCTGCATAGTCCTTCGCCGCCAGCTCATTGAGATACAGGGTCACTCCTTTAAGTTCTTCATCGCTGTCAAATCTTTCAGTGCTGCAGCCATACGCTTGGTTTTGTGCTCATCTGTAAGCATGCGAGGGACCCATCTTGCACAAATTTTTGCATAATGCAGATGGTGTTTAACAATTTCATGAACAATTGTTCGAGAAACATTGGGAAAATGCTCACAGATGTCATCAATTGTGACGCGCCGATCGTTCCTCACGAATTCGTCAACTGAGCTCACCAGTTCGTCTGTAATGACAGACGGTCTCCCCGAACGCTCATCGTCGTGTGTGTTCCCCCTCCCCATGTTGAAGTTGCGACACCACCGCCGAACAGACGACTCGTCCATTACATTGTCTCCATACACCTCCTTTAATTGGCGATGAATATCACATGGGCGAACGTTTCTTGCATTGAGGAATTTAATCACTGCCCTCACTTCACAACTGGCGGCGTTCTCAATTTTTTTAAACATTGTAAACAATCACAGAAACAACACAGGCAATGCTAGCGTCACACAACTTGGCTCAGAGAAGGCAGACAAGCCACTGAAGCTCTCTGACCTCGTCCAGCGGCTACTCGCGTCGTCAGCACTTCATGCGGCACGAACGGGTACTACTTTCCGGATGACCCTCGTAATTGAAAGACCACACTAAAATTTTTCAAGACAAGTGGACGACATTAGTTAGGCAAAACAATTTAATTTTGGTAGTAACATTAACTATTTCTAATTTTGATGGCATTATTATTCAATAATAGTAATTAAATGGATTTCTTACTTTTGAACTCTCTCCTTTTTTTTAAACTGACGTTGGTTTTTAACTCTGGAATACAGTCATTGCTTCAAAACGTAATTTTCCTTCTAATTTTGTTGGCTACTGTATGAATGGAGTCTCAAGTTTTTACGTTTGAATGTTCGAAAATTTCACATTTGTCAACAACATGTGAATAAATTTTTTAAAAATATTTAGCCGAAGTATCTAAAAGAAGCTATTATGAACCGCTGATTTATGCTTAGGAATTCAAATGTACCCTTTGATATGAATCAAGTTCATTTTCGCCCGATCGATATTTCTTACTGTCTCTGTTTTTTTAATAGCTTTCCCGAAAGATAACCTATCTCCTTAATTATGTAGCAATTCAGCGAATTCTTCGTGACTTTTTTGGCAAAATTGATCTCCCGCGTTATCATTGTGCACGGCGATTTCATTAAAACGGTAAAAATCAACGAGGGACTTGTGTCGGAGCTCCGCATTTTGGGAGTCAATGCGGCACAGTAGGGGAGGATGTCAGGGACGGTTTTGCATAATACGCGCCCCGTCAGGACTAGAAGAAGATACATGATACCTCCTTTGTCAGAGTCCCCAGTGATAAAAAGGCTTGCAAAGATTTTTCAGGCGCGTGGAGGAATTTTTCCCCACGAAACTCTGTTGCGTTTAGTTTTAAGATTCAAATCGATCATCTCCTACCCGAAACCCGCATATACCTTCTGCTTCCCTTCTCTTGGCTCCACCTAAGTCTGATTTTGCCTACCTTTCAAGTTTGTCCATTAGTCGCTCCATCTCCCCCGTCTTTACTTTAGCAGACTTTGCAGAAATTGTTTTCAAGTTTATTGTAATCCCCCTTTTTTACTTGTTTTTCGGTATTTGCACAAAATCTCTTTGTAAAACTCAAGCCCTGATTTTAATTAAAGGAAAATATGGTAAACAAATCAATTTTAATTAGATATTCCATAGACCGCTTTAAGGGATTCACATTATGAGCTTAGGAAATGCGATGGTTTCTTGAGTTGGTGCATGGAATAATCTTAAGTTTGATAAAAGGATCTTATCGATATTAAGGGAATGTTTTTTTCTCTTTTTAATCATGTGTAATCCTTTCTCGTTAGATGTGCTAAATACTAGTACCGCAGATGGACTCATTACGCAGTGGCACACTATCCTGCTTATGAACGAGGAGTGCATTATTTTTTCATTTAATTGGGTCATCATCATATGATTATTTAAAATTAGATAATAATACGAGCCATTTTTAAAAATAGTAATCCCATCTAAATTGAATGCTACGTATGTTTATGTATGATGCATTTTCATTGATTGTCCAACAAACGTTATATTATTTTTCCTTTCTTGATTAATCCTTGATCTTGTGCCACAAGTAATTATAGGCATCAGAAAATCATGCCATTTGTTGGGAAAAGGTTGATTGGACTCGGTTGTCCAAGTTGTGATCCAAATGATCCTTGCTTTAAAGGGAGTCGATTTACGTGTCAGTGTAACAAGTGCCGTGCTTTTAATTAGAATGAAAGAACAAAGAATGAATGCGACGATAACCGAACAGTATCTAGGAATTTGTGGAAATAATTGACGAATTTAAATAAATTTGGAAAATATTTAGCATGTGCTGTGCTAAAAAGTATCAGAAAAGATTTGCATTCCTGTGTCACATGTAGTTCTCTTAAATTTAATAATTGCACCATTTCCCGAGTTTGGTGCTCTATCTGTTCTTAATGCGCGAACGTCGCATTCATTTCTTAACCCTAGCTTAATCTCTTTCGCTCCTCTTTACTTTGCATCATCCATCACCACGCGGATGTTTTTTCCCGCCCTTTTTATTTAACCTTTTTTTGTTTGTAGCCTCGTAATCTCCACGTATTTTCTCTCACGCCCAAATTTTTCTTTCAACCTGAACATTTTAATGCAGAAATTTGTTTTCTCTCTGTAACCGCTTTTGAAAAATCCACGTAAAATGTTTTGCGATTTGAGGCTTTACTGACCGGGTTGGTAGGAGCGTTGTTTTAATATTATTTGTTCTTGATTTAATCTTTGTTATTTTTTACCCACTATTTTATCTCGGTGAAGATCGCCATTAACTAGGAGAGGAGCGAACTTTCAGCATGTAGAATTTATAAAAACTCCAATGCTAGTACCATTTCATTTCAATTTTTAGTCGTTAGTTTTGTATAATTCTTCTCATTGATCTTTTATCATTTTTCCGTATGTAAAAAGAACATACACGAACGATTTCCAAATTGGTGAAGATATTTCTTCGATTTTCCTCATTATTTTCTTTATTGATTTGGTTTTTCTCTTTTTATTCAGTAAATTATTTTGGACTTTTTTGGAATAAATGCTTACCTTAATCGTATGATTTACTTCAAACTAAAATAACCATAATTGTAATTAGTAATGCTACCAATAATTTCTATAAAGTATTGCAAGATAAAATAGGACTATAGAAGTAAACGATTTTACTCTCGAGGCTAATTAACTCAGCATGTGAGAAGGATCCCATGGCGTTCAAGTGATAAAATATTCATGCCGTTCGCCGTACACATTTCTTATGTTTTCTTGTCGTGTTATGGAACAGCTTCACTAGCTTTTTTCCACTATAGTTATAAGTTACGGAGGACTACTGCCATTTGGTAAATGTTGTGCTAATATTAACTCTTACATTTCACTTTGCTCTGCTCATGGTATTTTATCAGCAGCATAACAATCTCACGAAATCTTAGACCTATTAAATCACTCACAGTAACTCGTGTCTCCGGGCGGACAGCATGAGCTATTAGATATAATACCATTCGTAATTCGCTTCATAAAGTCATTTCGTCATCCGTTACGTGACCTCACATGGTGCACATTCTCCCCCGTTTCTAAGGATCTCTCCTCTTTCCACCTCTTTACAACATTTATTCCCCAATTTTCTTTTCCTCGCCCAGCACTACTCACACACTGAATTTTCAGTCCCTGGTTTTCTCATCTTTTTTATCGCCGGCGTTTCTTCCTTTGCTGGTGGGAGCGGCTAAGCTCGGAAGTTGGCATGCTGTGATCCACGCTGCCGTAGGGCTCCCCACCGCTCTTCCTCTCCCACAGGCGATTCCCCAGGGGATGGAATTTTCGTCTCGCTCCAGATCCTCATCACAAACTTGTGTGTTAAGGGCGCATGCGCCAGTGCTCGAGGCTCCTCACCGGTGGTTTTCGAGCCTCGTAAGCACTTCTTTACTAGCTGTAAAACAGCCCTCCTTTCCGTCACATCTTATTCCGTGATGAAACAGACGAAAGCGCAGTGATGCGAAGAAGGAAATACGATGATTTGCAGATTTTAAAGTTCTCCACCCAAATAATAGGAGCTCCAACTCTAGGGATGGATATCTGTTTTACCTGATCCAGTGTATTTTACACCTGTGTTTTTTTAATCTATGCAAGTATCTCATTTTATTCGTGAGTTAAAATATCCAATAATACTATTTCATAAAATTTCGTGAATATCCTCTTGTTTTCCTATGATTCAAAGCAGCGCATGTATATCGTTGAAACTTAATCAGATTGCCCTAACTAGATATTTTGATACTTTAAATACAAGTACTTAAGTTTTGATTAAATAATTTGTCTTTATTCAATAATTTCGTAACTATAAGTGGATTTTCATCAGTTATGGTGGAAAATAAATAAAAATATTTTATTTAATGACATCAAAGACAAAGTTGTACCAGCTTTCAAGGGAAGACAAGGATTTGAAAAGGAATTTATTTTGTGGCGCTCATAAGTATCTCTCTGTCCCGGTGAAATTTTTTTTCTTGATGTTTGGGCATCTTTCAATTACATTTGACCACCTTCGCCCCACCGTTTTCCCGCATCCTCATTCATTCTCTAATTTTCCTTTCCATGTCTTCATTTACTCTTTCGATCATCTTTTCGTTGCCCTGCCTCGTCATCACTCATCAACACTTCAATACTCATCGACCGCTCTCATAGTTGCTTCTTTCGTACACACACACATGCTCCTACCCGTTTCCGATTCGTCGCCTGCTGTGTCACCTTCTTACTTTGAAGTATCCGCTTAGATAGCTTCCAAATGGAAAATTTCCCTTCTCATATCACATGTACCCTCTCCAACCCCACTTTTCATATGCTCTCCGACACCACGTTAAATTTTTTTTAATACGTATGCTTCCTCCTTTTTCCAATACTAAAAATAAGTCGCGACCTTTTTCCAATACGAAAAATGAGCCGCGACTGCATAAGTTTGCTATGCCATGTCTTTAGTTTCGGGAATTATAAGTTTGAATATATCTAATTACGTTTTATTTTTTAAATATAAAATATTATCTTTTGTAAAAAAAGTTTTCTTTGCATCCATATAATTTCACTCTCTTTCAAAGATTCTTACAGAAGAACTTATCTCTTATACGGAGAGGCTATTATTATTAATTATGTTCCCTCTCAAATTTTCATTTAGTATTTCGTCGTAACCGTTATTCCAATAATAATGGCTCCTACATGAGTGGCTGCCTGATTCGTTAGCGTTGCTTCTCATGTACATTTCTTGCATTTACGTGTAAATATAATTTTCTTTGGAACTAGCCTTTTCCAGGCATTAAATGGATAACTTATGAAAATAAGACACATTTATAATTATTAATTATTCAATGCATTAAGGGATATTGAAAGACCAGTAACTACATACCTGTTCAAATGGTGAAAATATGATTTTGAATTAGAAGTTGTTTAATTAGATATGAGAGCATGGAAATGGCGGTGTATGATCATTGCCAAACTACACCAATTTAATTTCAATGGAGAATCAAATCGTGGTGCTGGACTTTAACATAGGAGTACTTGCATACTGTGTAAAGTATTTTGGCGGCTAACTCATTTCGTTCAGAACAAAAGTGGCCTTGTAAACTTAGCGAAAGAATTTTCATAACTCTGGAATATTTTATATTCACACGTCCATTATTCTGTTTCCAGATAGATTTCTTTTGCCCACGTCCCCTTAATGCAGATGTTCCTTGTTATCTGGTGCCCACCTCCCGACTCACTGCGGGACGTCTCGCTGTTATTCGCTGTTACTCGGCTTTTCTTATAGAATCACATGTAGACTCCACAAATTCTGAGAATAATACGGGTATCCCGAAAATATATACTATGGGAAGTACATAAAATGTATGTCTTTTTACGACTATATTTATTTCTAATAAGCATTACCCACTTCGTTAGACAATAATCATTGCAATGTTATGAGGTCACACGCCTGACCGCGCAATTTTCTTTGGATTTTGTCATAGAAACATGAATAGTGGTATCACATCTTCAACATACCATCGTGTGTAATTGCATTTACAACGTCTCACCTCAAGCATCAGGAAAATAGATATAAAACATGTTTTACATGAAAAATAAACACTTAGTTCAATCCATTGCGTGCACGGCCAAACAAAAAGGAGTGAAAACATTGTTTTACATGAAGGCCATGTATTTGTAAATATTTTTTAATATAATGTGGTGGGTCCAATGACTAATTCCTTGGTTCAATTTCATTTAGGGAATTGTTGTCCATGAAAGTTCTGATAGGATTATAACCATTATTAAAACACACCCAAGTGACCTCGTGTGTGTTCCAGATTTTCCCTTACTTGATATTTTGTTTTAACTCTTTCCCCCCTTTACAATCCAGTGCCAATTAAGTTAACTTCTTGCCTATTTCGTTTCCCTTCATTCCTTCCCGTTAATTTGTAATTTCTTAATGTGTAAATGCCCAATAAATTAGTCTTCCTGTCACTTTCTTAGCATAGTGCGTATTCTAAAAGGGCGTAGGTTGAGATGATGGGAAGGTGGGCGTCCACCGCGACCCTCTTCTGAGAAAACACTTAGGCCCACATTTCACTGCTCGATTCCTACCATCTTTCACACCTGCCGTCTGTGAACACCCCGAGACTCCTCGCCAATCTGCTTTCTTCTGGCCTTTCGTGGCTCTTTGTGTGCTTATCCGTGCACACGCCCTCTTCAACCCCATCGGGTCTTTTTAGGCTTCCCACGGAGGGATACGCCCACCTGAGGCAAACCGGGGCACCGCCTACTTTATTTCCCTGAACCCATTTCCGAATGAGCGGACATACAGGAAATTTCAAGTGAACTTTTATAACGTATTGAAAATGAACCTGAATATTTGGACAACGTCATCATTGATGATGGAACCTGGGTTTTTTAATACGACTCAGAAACAAAACACCAAAGCCCTGAGTGGCACACCGACCAATCCCCCAAGTCCAAAAATGCAATAATGAGCAAATCAAAAGTGAAAACAATGCTCATTGTCTTTTTTGACATTGAAGGAGTTTGTTCCTCAAGGACAGACAGTTAGCGATACCCACTACGTGGATGTTCTGGGAAGACATCGAAAAAGGGTCATGAGAACGAAAAAGACATCTCAGCTACCTGGCAACTCCATCACAACAACGCGCCTTGCCACAACGATCTACTAGTCCGCGAGTTCCTCCCCAAACACCAGGTGCCGCTATAGTGCTGGCTTCCCCCAGCAGACATAATTTTGTTCCCTCGGATTAAGGCATCCCGGAGAAGGCATCCCTGCTTTTTGTCCATAGAAGGGATCCAATCAGCCGCGACGAAGACCTTGCGAAAGGTCCCCGAAGACACCTTCTAGGGTCCGTACCGTAAGGTTATGCGATTTTCTAGAAAGAAAAGGGCTAAGCTAAACATTAAAATAGGAGGGGAAAAAATAGAACATGTAGAACAGTTTACGTATCTAAGAAGTTTTTTGGACCAACACGGTCCAAATAGTAGGGACGTAAGGAGAAGAATTGCGCTAGGCAAGGAGACTTTCTCGAGGAGGAGGGAGTTGATGATGGGGATGCTGATTAACGATGACAAGAAAAGATTCGTAAAAACTGTGATATTGAGCGTAGCTATGTACGGGGCGGCAACGTGGTCACTGAAACAGGATGATAGACGTAGATTGGAGGCTTTTGAAATGTGGATGTGGAGAAGAATGGAGAAGGTTAAATGTACCGGAAGGAAAACAAATGAAAAAATGCTACGTATGGTGGGCAAGGAGAGCCTGGACAACCTAGCATCCTGGCATCCGATACTACAATTAGCGCAGAGTTTTGGTTTGTTAGCAAGTAATTGCATCTTTCTACCATTTTCCGTGATCTTGATGGCTAAAATACGATTATTATTAATACATATGCACACGTACGTACGAGAAATAAATGGAGAAGTTATGCCGTGGAGTAGCTGTCACGGAACTGTGCCTATGCCAAGGGATTTAATTCACTTATTGTACTCATATGGGACTAATCTGACTCCTTTAGGTGATAATTTATATGAAGCGACACTCTTGATACAACCGATATGACTTTTAATTGAATGATCAATTGTTTCCTACGTGATCGTTGTCCGGGAAAGAGAAAGCCTGTCTTCAGCTTAGGACACTGTTGCTCGTATTTTTAAAAGCTGTATTTTTTTATAGTACAAGTATATAATATCAAAAGTGTCGATTGGTGACTTGCTAATCAGTTTTTCTGATGGAGGTATCATAAGATATTTTTTCGAATGGATGGCAATGGTCTCCACACTGACGGACAAATACATTTGTAATAAGTGAAATGTGTCAATGCAGTATTTGCTAGAGCTTTATTCAGTTTATGTTAGAGTTTATGTTACCCGTTTCGAAATATTTTAGTTGGAAAAAGTATTTTCCAGCGCAGCATTTCTATTATTAAACGCCCCTAGTAAGCATATAGTAGTTTCATTTGCCTGAAGCAATCCACATCATCCTCACTTTTCGCGTAAAAATCTGTCGCTTGAGGCAAAGTCAATATGATTACCTACCATATAAATAAAAAATACACTTGAGACAATTGAAAGTTGTAAAGAAACTGTCTAAAATGTTTGTCATTTGCAAAAAGTACGGGCTTACGTTCGCTGAATATTTTCCTATTATATGCAATTCAACGGAGTTAACTAACTTCATGCCGAAGTAAATGGAATGATGTACTGCAATATTTATTAAGTTTATGACCTGTAAGGAACATTATAACTTTGGTTATCATTATCAAAAACCTTAGACGCTAAATGCTATTATTAAAATTGATAAATATTGAAGAAGAGTTCAAATAAGGCAATGTTTTCACGTGTAATCATGGATAATTAATTCGGCAAAATTGCCTAGCCGGTTTATTTGTGGATTTTTTTTGTTATATGTATTTCTATATATATTATAGTTATATATGTGTATCAACTTTTGTTTCTCGACTCTAATGGTTCGAATTTTACGGTATAATTTGTTTTATTCGTCAGTTCGTTATGAGGATAATGGCTAAGAACAGCCTAGAATGCAGATAAGTTTTCCCTAACCCTGAAGCTGGTGGCTTCCACAGAAACTCAATTATTTATACATATATCTATATTTCATTTCTCTGACGTATCCCGGCTTCTTGCCCTCCGTAAAAATTTTTGGCATTAACACTTTGTCTAAATTGAAAACTTCTAGTCTTGAAAGCAGTATTTAACAGCTCTCATCTTAAGAGATAAAGCAGTGGGATATCCTTGATGATGTTAAACTTCCGTCGTTGGGTTGTACATCTTTCATTTAAAATTCCATTCCACTCACGTTTAAGTGCATTTTAGGTACTAAAACGCGCAGGACTCTAAAAGTACTGTGCGGAGTTTAGAAAGTTCAATTTGAGCTTGTCGGAAGAAGTAAATAAAATGGGCAGAGGCATTGATGCTTTTGTAGTTGAGGTGGTTGAAATTGAGGTGGAGTTCTGGTTCCTAAACTTAAGGGTAGTCTTGGGAGTCACTTGGTGAATATATTTGATTTCTATTATTTTACAAGGGTAACACAAATTAATTTTGACACCTCAGTTATTACGTACACCGACCATGTTCTGAACACAGACCTACCTTCGTAATAACACAGTGTGTGTAAGTGTAGAGCTTTACTTTGTTATCCTGTTAATATAATGGAAATCGTTAACTACAGTCAATTTAAGTTTACAATACACTTCTTTCACGAATATCATTTTGTTTAGCGAGCATCATAATTTTAATGAACCTCAAGTAGATTTTTACTTTAACCAATAATTATGGATTACTTCCACTCTATTGATGTTCTTCTATGGTCAAGTAGTATAGACTACTAATTGTTTGTCTATCAAAATCTTTACGGCTTAATTGTTCATTAGTTTCCCAGGAACTATCTTCCAATGTTCAAATAATCTGTAGTTGGTGCTTTCCTGCCAACAAGAAATCATAGGAAAAGCTCCTTATATATTTTTAAAACAACCCGGTATCTTCGGCTTTTAGATAATCAAAGACCTAAATTTATCTGTAATCATGGTACATACTCATAAGTGAATAAGGACGGCCAAACGCTCGTATTTACTGTTTCCCTTCATTTCAATTTTCAGTCATGAGAAGCAAAATTTTTCTCTGCTCGAGTCTAATGGTATTAAAGATGTTATAAATCTTTTATACTCGTTTCAGCTTAGACTGGGTAATGAAATTTCAGCGTTTAGTGTCTAAATGCTTAATTGATTGGGATGGATTCGTATACATCCAACAGTCCCCCTGTCAAATTTTCTCCCGATCTCCCGATCCCTAACGTAATGACGATTTCTGATGTATTTCCGCTAAATTTGGCACCTAATGAATAATATTATAAGTAAATATTCCTTGATGGGGTCATTTGGCATGTATTAGTTTTACAAATTTTCTCTTTGAATATTAGCAGATCAAGATAGAATTTACATAATTACCTTTCCGATTCCTAACTTAAATTATGGTGTGAAAGGTGGAACATTTGGGAAGTGCTAGTGAATAAAATTGTCAACATTTCTAGTGATATTATCGAAGAACGGGAAGCTAACTGGGTAGAGAAATTGTTTCTTTGTAATAGAATGGAGAACAGTACCGCGAAACAATGCCTATCAGATAAAAATGAATGGTAAAACTAATAACGAAACTCTACTGTATTAGATATGTGACTTAGAAGAGAGAGAAAAAGGACGGGGTTGTGTAATCTGCAAGCCATTTTTGTTTTTTAATCCACCATCTGCAAACTGAGTAGAGCGCAAGGTTGACTAAAATGGATTTGTCGATCTACCATAGACAGAAAAGATGATTGTCATACTTGGTAGAACTTTTACCGTTTGAAATGTTACCGCCTTTCTCGAGAAATGTTGATGTAAGAATCTGTGCAATTGCTAAAATAAAAATTGTTATGAAACTCTTGCGTATTCTGGTGAATTTATATTGTCAAGAAAGGAAAACAAATGAGGAAGTACTAGGTATGTTAGATGAGGAGAGGGGTTTGTTGGGAGAAATCCTATGGAGGCTGGAAAAATGGATGAAGGGCGTATTGAGCGGCAGTCGGATGTTGAAGACTGTAATAGAGAAAAGGGCAGGAACTGAAGAGAGATGTTGGACAAGATGAAGAGAAAGGAAGTACACAGGGACCTGATGTAGAGTAGGTAGCTGTGTTGTGTCTTGTTAGGAGTCACATAATATTTATTTGGTAGTTGTGTCCATCGAAAAACCTACCTCAACAGGTAGATTACCTTATAATAATATATTGTCATAAATATAATGTTGCCATATATATAGTGTCATAAATACTACTTGAACGTGGATTTCACGCATAAGGAGGTAATGTTGTTTACGAAAGTGATAGATTCACATAATTTAATTTATGGAAGACTTAAATTAAAATTTAGTAAAGTTTAAGGCTTAAAATAATGCTGGAACACAGTCATATCTTACCTGTGGCACAGGAATCCACGTGGATCCCAATTTTTATTTCTGCTCACGAAGGAAAAGTAGTCAGTGAAGTGGTAGCGTGCCCGCGTGACTCAGTCCACACTTTGAAATTAATGGGTGTTTTTTCACGATTCTTGGCATGAGAATCCGCTATCTCGGACGACCGTAAGGCCTCGATTTTGGACTCCCGCCAAAGAAAGAAGTCAACCTCATTCGCGGGTGAATCCATAAAGTAACTAACGAAGGAACGCCTCTCAACAAGTACTCCTCTTTTGATTGATTTGGCAATAATAAACTAGAATTTGAGAGGCTTTTTGACGAAAATTATTATGAATTAAATGCAAATCGGTAAAATTATTTATTATAGTTCTTTTCATGCTCTATTCCATTCCTCTCTCAATAGGCTAAATGATTCGATGCATTATCGAGAAAAACTACACCTCAACATGCACTCATGACGCTGGGACTATCCACGGTGTCTTCCCGATTTGGATAGTCACATTATTCCCTCTTTATAAATTTTTCCAAGATTAGATTATTTACACATATCTAAGCGTATCAATTGAGCTTAAGCTTTTAACCGTCTGAAAAATTATTATAAGCAGTCCCAATACTTTTTTATTTCTCCCACATTCTTTAGTTCAAATGTTAATTTGAATTAAGTAATGTGAGATAGTTATCTTTCACCAATTATTTTAATGTTTTTACAGCCATTTGAGTATAAAACAGGATGCAAATTGATAACTGAAAATATTTATCAATATAATACTCGGAAGTTGCGGATTTAGTGATGTCGTCGCCTTAGCGAAGACAAGGTAAAAGCAATGTAACGTCGCGTGCAGAGGGAAATTATCCCTGTATCTCCCTTCGTTTAACAACCCGCTTACATCAATGGCATTTTTTAAAT
Organism: Hetaerina titia; assembly: GCA_037158775.1. Classification (NCBI taxonomy): domain Eukaryota; kingdom Metazoa; phylum Arthropoda; class Insecta; order Odonata; family Calopterygidae; genus Hetaerina; species Hetaerina titia. The sequence goes on along the minus strand of CM073772.1, from coordinate 61,516,340 downwards.
TTGAAAGGAATTGGTTTCTGATGGTTTCCAAAGAATTGTACAAAGTGAAGTACCGTTTTAAAGGAAATGCAATAAAAAGTTATCAAGTTTGTTCAAAGTTATTTCGAAACCTAGGACTTTCCACTGGAATGTAGTTTTATTTTTGTAGCTAAGTTAACATTTGTAATTAACTAATGTGAAATTAATATGTAATGTACATGATGGAACGATTTAGGTTAACTTTAAGATTTAACAACTTTGAGAATGGGGAAAAAATCATTGCTTCATATAAAAAGTACGTACCTACTTCAGGATTGCATAACTATCGTGAATCCATACTGTGGAATTATAAATATTTTGGGCACATCAAACTTAAGCATGAATTAAAGTTTGTCTGCTTTTTATCTAGATTTTAAAGCCATTAGCGTTGCGTACTCGTGTAGTCGATTGCATTTTTAGGCTAAATTTACCACCTTTCTTGAAAATGTATGTATTACCTTTTTACATGTGAGGTTAATACACTGACTGCACTTGTACGATGAAAACTTGTATAAGTATCCTCTGCTAATACTTCTTCTGATGAGCACGTAAGGACTTAATGTGAGATCTTTGCTAAACGGTAACCGGCTGGTCAGCAGTAATCAGAGGAGTGATTTGGCATGGTGAGAAATGATATAGGCCCTTATTTGAAAAAATCAAGGCATATTTGAACCTACAAGTACTGTTCCAAAAGCAGTAGGACTGGGTCGATTAAAAAAATATTATTGCCAGAATTGATGCTTTCACTCAAAAGTTATCGAAGTAGCACCCTTGTGCGTCTGAACATCGTTACCAGCGGGTTTTCCAGGCTTCGTACGCCATCTGGAAGGCGGCGCCCGGAATGCTTCTAAACTCCCTCGTCAGGGCCTGTTGTAACGCTTCCACCGAGCCTTGGTGACGTCCTTACGGCACGGATTTGAGCCGGGGGAAGAGGAAAAAGTCTTGCGACGTAATTTTAAAAAATTGTATCCTCATTCGCATGACCGAGAAGCTCTTGGAAGATCCGCGTGCGAGTTTCCTTTTGTTCGTCCCAGAGCGCTCGCGGCACTAACTTCGCACACACCTTTCTCACGCCCATATTTTTAGTCACAAGTGGATGCACATCACTTTTATGGATGATCAATTCATCGGAAACATGCGAACACTTCATCTGCGATCCCTGTCCAGCAAAACCTTCGCTCTTGCAAGGTTTTTCATTACTTTTTGAGTTTGAAGGGCGTTCTGAACGTTCGACGTCTTCAATATCTTCTCTACCCTCCTGAAACAACTTGTGTCACTCAAAAACACCCGATCTACCCATGGTGTTATATACTATAAGCTGTTTTGAGCATTTCATGAATCTCTTAGCCGGTTTTGCCCAGTTTCTCGCAAAATTTGGTAGCGTAGCGCTGTTCCGGTAACCTGTTCATGATGGAGCCTCGAGGCCTCGCTATAGAGGTTGGACAAAAACACGATATAGCACCATCCTCCAGTCTTTCCCTAGCCTCCCCTCTTTCGAACCCAGCCAGAGAAACCGCCGCTCGTCCGTTCACCTACCCGGGAAAAAATAAGCCGTACTACTTTTGGGACAGAACTTGTACGTTGTACATTCTGCATGGTTCCTATAGTAAGTGAAAGGTTTTCAACAGCGTCCCAAACTTTTTTTCTTGTAAAGTTTCAAGCTGCCTTATGGTTAAGGCTAAATTTATGCTTATTATGTGGATACACTGGGTCTCTTTTTATCTTTCAATAAGCCGGAATTACAAAATCGTGACCACCTAAATATAACTTCGCCTTCACGTCAAAGTATAGTGGTGATATTTCGGGATAATATGTGTAGGAGAGTCATGGACATTTTTCTTATCAATAAATCGAGTGAATACTTCGAAACGAATAGCATGTATTTCGTAACATTACTTATTTGATGAAATCATTAGATTCCGATTATATCCGAATATATGTGGCGTTAGATCGTAAAGTAAAATCTATTTTCATAATTCATATTCTTTTAATAATCTGTGTGTTTAGGAAGATACACGTAGACATTGAATGATCTTTTGTCACATTGGTATTTTTCAGGAATATTTTAACCAATGGAAGAGATACGTTTCAAACATATATTTCCTTGGAAGAGTGAGAGTCATGTCAGGTTAACGGATGGTATAAGAAAAAATAATCAAACGGAAAATTATGAGTAGTACAACAAAAATCTTTGCATCTTTACTAGAAATGTATGTATTTTAGATCCAAAATATGCTGAAGCTCATAATAAAATCCATAGCAATGTCGTATTTTAATAACACAGTTTATACTTTCCTTAAAATGGAGTTTGAAAATTTACATAGAGAATTCTAGTCAGCAAGACATTCAAACACTTATTCTTAGTAGAGTATTTGGACTAGAGTGGAAATGGAAACATTCTTTCGGGTGCTGCTGGTGGCTTGTGTGCTCAGTATTTACTTTTGTAAATAGTAAATGACTATCGAAAAGTTTATGGATGAATTTTGTAATAAATTGTTGTTTCTATAATTGCCATTGCTTTAGCTGCTACGTATTTCACTTGTAATTTAGACGGCGAGGAGATCTGATTATAATTCACAATATTTGAAAATATTTCATTGTCATCCATTGCGTACGTAATGAGTAACGTGTATGAAAAGCAATAAGTTCATTGTGATAGAGGCTAGTATTTAATATAAAGATATTAGATTGAGGGACATCATTGCCCGAAGTGTGATATTCCTTAACAATTCGAATAAAATTCCCTCCTGATTACAGATTGCCAAACCTCTTCGCACCCCTTTTCGGCTGTAATTTTTTTTCCGTAGTCTCCGTCCGTAAATGAATTTGTCGCTCGATAGATTTTGGATTGGATGGATATCGAATCGTTTCATTGTTCGTGACTTGCACTAAACCAAGGGCGCATTCTAACGCAAAGCTCCCGAACTCGCGATCATCCCGCATTTCGACGGAAGCGCTCATCTTTCGATCGATTTGGTCGTCGTGACCGGAAATGTGGGGCGCGCATTTAGAAATAATGGGATAATGTCCGTAAAAAAAACCCTATCCTCTCACATTATTTCCTTTATCAACTAAGTGGAGCGGTTCTTCCGGCAGATGTTTCAACTTGTCACTCGTACTGTTACTATATTTGTTTTTAATTTGCAATGGTTCATACTGGTTGAAACTTGCTGATTCAAGGACTGCATGATTCGAGGACTGATGAGAAAACATAATCCATTTAAAACCTAATTCGTACAGAATAATAATTCTGAAAGGTTAAGAGAATTCCTGAAAACAATTGATAGTTTTGTTAATGGAAAACGTTCTTGTTAATGGCTGCTTCTTAATTTTCCCCCCCGGTTTTTTCATTACACTTTCCAGTTAAGGAAAATGGTTCAGTGAATTAAGCTGTGACTTGAAATTTAGGTGTATAGTATATATATATATATATATATATATATATATATATATATACACAAACACTAACACAAAAAACACTACACACATAGAAACATAAAAGAAGGACACTTACATTGGATATTTACGTTTCGACGGCACGGCCGTCGTCATCAGATATATATATATATATATATCTGATGTATATATATATATATATCATATATACATCATATATATATATATATATATATATATATATGATGTATATATGATATATATATATATATATCTGATGTATATATATATATATCATATATACATCATATATATATATATATATATATATATATATATATATATATATATATATATATATAAATTCACTGATAGTCATAACAAACACAGAAACCAAAACACAAAAGAGGAAAAACTCACTGGTTCTCGAATTTTCGGTGGTCCAACCACCTTTCTCAAGAGGAATTAGGAACAGAACTTCCTCTTTTGTGTTTTGGTTTCTGTGTTTATTATGACTATCAGTGAATTTACATTACACGTTTGTGGGTTTTCCAAAAAAGTGTATATATATATACATATATTGCAGAAAATAGGAATGGATTGGAGGGACAGGAGACTGATCCGCAACCTGTACATGTCTCAGACTGCTCAGGTGCGAGTGGGGAACGGAGAGTCCGGATGGGCATTGTTAGGAAGAGGTGTAAGGCAGGGTTGCCCATTGTCACCGTTGCTGTTCAACGTATATGCGGAGGAAATGATTACAGAGGCATAGGAAGGACTGGAGGTAGGAATGAAAGTCGGAGGGGGAATTCGTAAAATCGGTAAGGTTTGCTGATGACCAAGCATTAGTTGGTCAGTCAGGCAATGGGTTGCAAGCATTGCTGAGTGAATTGGAGGTTCAGTGCGATAGATATGGGATGAGAATCAATTTTAATAAAACAAAGGTTATGCGATTTTCCAGAAAGAAAAGGGCTAAGCTAAACATTAAAATAGGAGAGGAAAAAATAGAGCTGGTAGAACAGTTTACATATCTCGGAAGTGTTTTGGACCAATACGGTCAAAGTGGTAAGGACGTAAGGAGAAGAATTACGCTAAGCAAGGAGGCTTTCTCAAGGAGGAGGGAGTTGATGACGGGGACGTTGAGTAGGGAGGTTAAGAAAAGACTCGTAAAAACTCTGATATGGAGCGTAGCTATGTACGGCGTGGAAACGTGGTCGCTGAAGCAGGAGGATAGACGTAGATTGGAGGCTTTTGAAATGTGGGTGTGGAGAAGAGTGGAGAAGAGAGAGGCTAAAACTTAAAATATCTGCAATGTCCTTTCACGTTATATATATATATATATATATATATATATATATATATATATATATATATATATATATATATATATATATATATATATTCCCGGGTTCGATTCCCGGGCAAGGCACTTTGGGCACCTGCAGCTCCACCCAAGCTAGTTGATTTTTCGGGTACCAGATCTTCCTGGGAAACCATAACCGGGACAGGGAAAGGAACTGGCCCCCCTACCCTGATGTGTGAATATTCACACGCCGTCGGGCTTGGTACATGGGTGAGCTCTACCATCACCTACTAAACCGACCTTCGGGTTGATTACTGTGTTTATGGTTTTATATATATATATATATATGAAACAGACGACACAACAGGGGACAATATAAATATATATATATATATATATATATATATATATATATATATATATTTATATTGTCCCCTGTTGTGTCGTCTGTTTCATATTGCTCTCGTGAGTGCTTTTACCTTTTTGTAATTATGTTTTGTAGAAAAGCAAAAAAATCTGGGACGTCAAGGGTAATAAAGGGATTTATTATCTCTTCTAATATTTCTTTCATAAAATGATGTGTCACGGAAGATTTTCTTTTGGTTTATTGGTACTTAAATGTGTATTTAATTACGTAAATGACATTTTTTGTCGAAAGAATATAGCTTATTTTTTATTTCTTTTATTTATAAGGCACATACATACCTAGGTGAGTTTGAAATCAATTCATCCAAACTTTTGTCATAAACTGGCTCTATTTACAATAGAAAGTGTGATACACTTACGTTGTACCTAAGCCTTGTACTTCTTTCATCTATAGTTTGATTTTTACCTTTATATATATATATATATATATATATATATATATATTGGGCATTGTACTACACTCTCCTTAGTCTTAAATGAAAAATCTATGTTTTATGATGAAATTCTCATTTATTACTCCTTTAGTTGGACCTTAATGAATGATCATTTCTCTCCCTATCATTTTGTATAATTACCTACTCCAAATATATTTTTGCTCTTTAAACCACTCGCAAACTCTTTCTTTCCCTGTAGTTTGCCCATGCATATTTTCTTTCCATATTCCAATAAGACTATAAACACTTTCTTCAGGATTTCTATTTCCTCCGCATGCAAAACGTCTCCCCTTGCCATGAGGTACGGATTCTCGCGTCGTCGGAATTTCCGGGCCAAAAGGGTGGCTCGAAAGACATACACTGAGCATGGGGTGGGGGCGGCGTTGGGTTGGCAGCCCTTGTATCGACCCGCTTTGAGCGATGAAGATGGATGTGTCGTCGCTCGGGCTGGCCAACTCACCCGCTTCTCGCGATCCCGTCACATCCGCACCCCACTCCCCTTTCCAAAAACATCCCCTCTCTTCCCCCTCACCCCTTCGGTAGCATTTCCCCCAAGTTCCCTCCAACCCCTTTGCTCACTCCTCCATCGCCGTTCTCTCACGCTCCCACGCGGACTCAACAGTCGCACACAAACAAACACGCAATCATGCACTTGCTCTCCTCTGAAATTCCCAGTCTTCCCCTCCATCTTCCTCCTTCACTGCTCCATAAAAATACCCCTTTTCCGACGCCACATCCCACGGAACGGCTGTCTCTTCCTAAACCACCACTCATCCTCTCGTTCGAATTCTGTGTTTGTGGTATGTCTATCGGATGGAACCTTCTTCAATGCAAATGTATGAACAGTTGATGCCGTCCGTTTTGAACTCCTAGTTCTAAAATTTGATTCTATACCACAAGGGACAAGAAAAAATGGCAAGTTTGAATTAGCGTGCCAAAAATATTAATAGTGATTCTAAAAAAAAAGATTTTTTCAACCACTCTGTATGCTATAATACATTCTTCAAATTTTGGCATTTCTCCTCTTTTCGGTTTATAAATTTGGTAGTCTGTTTTAATATAGTTTATCTTTCTCATATTGTGTTCGACGTATTTAAAAAGAGATGTAATTATTTCAGAATTTTGAATAAATATGCTTAATGGGCGTTACCCAACCGGCCCCAGTGGCGGCGAGGTAACGTCCTCGTCTGCCAATCCAAGGGTGGCGGGTTCGATTCCCCCCTGGGTGGGTTTTCCTCTACCTAGGACTTGGGTGTTTGTAATCGTCTACGTTGTTTTCACTGTTAATACTTGTAGTCCGATGTTAAGGCCAAAAAGTGCTGCTTTCCGACGCAGGCTATAAATAAATAAATATTTATTTTCATCACTGACACAGTATTGAATTGATGTTCTCTGCAAGTTCGACTGAAACTGTGATGTCCTCCTTATAAGCATTAGAACGAGAAAGTGAGCAAACCTCAGTAATAATTGGTGTTAATGGCAGATAATTTGTCTATACCTCAGGATTTAAAAAAAACATCACATTACAATGTGGGTGGGTCCTGGCCAAAACATTTTCCTTTAGTGGATTTGTTAATACTTTTGGGGTGTAATAAGTAACAATTATGTGTGGAATTAAATACAAACATTTCTATTCAAAATAAGTAATTAGCACTTAGTTTAGTTCAACCTTTTAACCATTCTACGCGACCATCGGAATTCCAAGTTTCTGGAATCATTCGATGCCGTTAATAAAATTTCTGTGGGGTAATTCAGCAGCATGTTCCTTTTTACTTGTTTGTATTTTCAGTTTTAGTTATTGTAATTTATATTCATCGATTTATATTTTTGTGGAAAGTAGCATGAAATATCGAAGGCTTATTTCGTTAAGCAGAAATAACGTGTTAAACTTTCAAATTTGCTTATGGAGTAGTTCCATCGTTCAGTTTGCCATTAGTTACGATTAATGGAAGTGAATTATTGGCACTTCCAGTAAGGTACTAGTATTGATCCTGCGTAACTAATTGCCATCAACGTAGAAAGTAAGTTCCCTATGAATTAAATGATATTATTTTTGGGCTGGGATATTTTATATTCACGTTCAAATGATAGTGACTAAAGGGAGCCTACCGATTATTTGTAGGCTTTGGGCAGTCTCTGTATAATAACGTTAAACATTGGATGTGCAAAGAACATCTGCACAGATAGTACATTAACCCTAAAAATTCATGCTTCTTGACCGACCGATTTTGATCTTTTTAATACTACCTAAAATATTTTCCCCTCCCTCTGTGCTTCTTTTCTAACACCACTCAGTATTTCCCTGTTACAAAGACTTTAGCCAATGGCCTTCTGGACAAATATTCGCTCTCCCTTACACTATCTCTACGCATATCTGGGAAATATATATTTCCTTAGTAAGCTTATTGACTCACACCAATATTGTCGTGGAATGTGTGGTCACATATTTCTTGAAGAAATGAAAATGGTTAAATGGGGCAAATATTCTTCGAAGACGGTGGAGTTCATATTTGGATATAAATTACTAATAAAAACATAAATTTAAAAATTATGTTTTTCAAGGAACAATTTTCTGGAAAAATAATTTTGGCATCTTTGATTTGGTTGATAATATAAATTGTTGTTCAAAAATTTTTCACAAGGAAAGCCTTACTTCTCGACATGCTCAAGAATTTACTGGGTCAAAACGGAATACTACAACGAGTTTATTTTATCAAATGATCTTTTATGGCTCCGCTAAATGCGTATTTTCCTCGGGAGAAATGATAGTATAAAAATTAATACATTTTGAATTTTACTAAGAAAATTTTGTTGTTTTATTTTCCTTTGCCACCTCAAGGGAAGAGAAAGTTACGGATCTCTTGACCTTGCGGAGAGTTTTTTCCTTCTTTTCGTGTTCGTCCACCCCGATTACGAGAAATGATATGGTTTGCGATACTGACAGAGTGTGCGACACAAAAGGTACTTTTTCTAATATCCTCATCGGGGTGAGTGTACGTTAGTTCTCGCGTTAGACACGGAGATATATTAATCCATGATTTTAATTTTTTGTCAATTCAAAACTACGAATTCCCGATTGAAAATTATATTTACCAATCGAACATGAATAACTGAAGTCTTTTGCGGAAAACTGAACCGTCCTTGATCAAAGAAGACTATGTGAAACTTCCTTGAGAGCATATAATTTAATAGTTGTTCGATATTTCCTTCTTTAATGTTTGCATATGTCTCCGATTGAGGGTTCTTCATTACAACTTATTCCAATCCTTCTTTGGTTTAATTGATTGCTGAAAACGCATAATATCGGACGTTGGGAAACTGCACACCGCAATACTATATTTCTTGCTGTACGTGCTTCACTTTTAGTTATTATCTTTTGTTCAAATATATGTGGAAATCATCTGGCGATCAATATTATTTAGTCTTATTATTTATCAAGGAAATCTTTGGACTCGGTCACATCTTGGTTTTGGTCCAAGCGTTTCGTCTCCTCTACTTAGGATCTCATCAGGATGAATGCCTCATTAAGAATTTCACGTTTCATTCATTCTGATGAGTTCTTCAATCTCCGATAGTTGCCGTGGACTAAAGCTCTGTTTAGAAACCTATATTCTTTATTTATAACTATTATTTCATTTTATCGTATCGTTCATGAAAAATGAATTTAGCGACATGGTGTAAACATTTTAATGAAATCTATTAACTTATTTTTACATTAGATTTCATTCAATTTTTGCCACATTTCTTTTTTTTTAAATGCATTGCTAGATTTCTGTAAGACATTGTGCTTTTACGACGCTATAGAATTCTTGTGGACAATGCAGATTACATACTTTGATCTATTTTATTTTATTTTTCTCCTTAAAATTTATCTTGCAGATTCTATGAGTCCATGCGAATAGTGGCAAGATACACACATATACAAACATCTTCGATGAACGTATCACATGATTTTTTCTATTGATAAGTTTTACAACTTCATTTTTGCAATGCATACAATATTTTAATAATCCTAATTATTTTATTATGAATCCAATGGATTTCTGCGGGTGTCACTTAACTTAGTATACGAGAGGTGAACGGTGTGCTCAGGAATTTTCTACTTTCCAGTAACGTTGAAAATCTTGCTCAATCATTGAAAAGGCCTCTTCTGGCTTGGAACTTGAAAGAACGATTGAAATAATGAATGATTTACTACAATGACTATTTCTTTTTTCTGACAGTGCAGCACGGACAATCACCAAAGTTTTAATATTTGTCATATTCATGGACGTTCCCTCGGAAAAATCAGTTTTCAATTTTTATGTATCTTAACTTTTTTGGCGGTATTATTCGATTCTTTTCGTATTTATGTCACAAGGAAAACCGATTCCTACCACGATTTAAATGTTGGTGAAAGGTTTACAGATGCTAAGTTACTGATGCGAAAGTATTGGTCGAAATAATTGTGATCATCAAATATGATTTACATTTGAATGTTATTTAATAAGAAAAATGTATGAAATGATATAATACAATGTAAATACTGGATAATTATTAATCGTAAAAACTCCAATAATAATGTAAACATTCCATAGCTAACGAAAATTGTTAATATTTTTCGCTGTTTAATGTTGTTTTTGTTGGTTGCGCTCCATTCTTGATTATCTAATTAAATGCAGAAAATAAATGCTGACTATATCGTTGCACCATAATCCTGACCTCCTGTAATAGTTTACATGAATGTCAATCTAGGTTGCTTCGTGGTCCTTGTGCTGACTTTCCAATACATTATGCGATAATTCCCTTATCGTAGCAGATATAAAAATCCCTAAAAAGTTATCTTTTAACACGTTTATCTAACGCTCTGTGTTTGCGTCTCCAGATATCCCCTTCCAGATTTTGTGGTGATCATGTGACGGTTCTACGTATTCCATTATCATAATTTTGACGAACATGGCGGGTTTTCTTTGTATTTTATTCTAATCTCATAAATGTTTAGAATGCTTCAAATTCTTGACACAATGATATTTAAAATATGTTTAACAGTGCCCTTCCCATTTTCATCACTCTAGTTCACATCTGTTACGTTTTGACAAATCCTTCTTCGCTGAGCGCTGCTCGTATTGGTTATTTGTTATAGCATAGTGATAATCAATACATATTTGAAAAATTCAAATATTTACGAATATACTCGTATCCATTCGTCCTTCATTTTTTTAAAGAATTATATAGAGTACCTTTGTAGAATTTTTTCTGGACTCCAGTGAATGCATTTCGGTGACGTCTGAAGGCATTCTACCAAATCTATGACTTTTTTTATGACTTGGAATTTTCGTTTTAATTGAGCCATTGAGAGTACTAAAAGAAAACATGCGTAGAGGACAAGAGCGTGAGCGGTTTGGAAGAGTGAGATGAGTTTCCGGAAAGGAAATAGAAAGGAACAGGCAGGGGATAGCGTATAAGAATGGAAATGTTGGCATTCCAGGAAAAAATTGGAGGGCAAATGTCAAGTAAGACGGAACGTGACGTGGCAAATGGCACGCTTGTTTTATTAGTTAAGCGGGAGAAGAGTCCTTGTAAAGGGAGGTTGAAAAAAAGGAAAGAAGAGAGCAGAGATGACTAGAGGAGATGGGTTTCATGAAGAAGAAGGAGTTAAGAAGGTGGGAGGGATGTGGGTGTATTTTCGGAAGGTAGGGAAGGAGGGAACGAGGTAAGGAGAGCTCAGAAGTGGAAGAGAGGAGTGGGCCGATGGGAGGCATCCGTAAAAAACCGATCGGGAAAGAGGAAGTGCGTGAGAGTTAAAAGAGCAGGAAATAGAAGGGGAGTGTATTTTTGTTGTGTATGGTCTTGGTGAAATTGAATATATTCTTGTTACGGTGACGTAATCATTATGGTAAGTGATTAAATCTGTCAGATAGAGGTATTTAATTGTGTTTAGTTTAGTTAGCTGTAGAAAAATTGCAGTTCTTAGAAAGTTGTTAGGTAATCTACAGGTTAAAGTAGGTTATTGGATGGACACAACTATCAAGTAAATATTTTATAACTCCAAATAAAACCCAATCCAGCAACCTACTCTACATCATGACCCTCTTCATTTCTCTCTCTCTCTCTCTCTCTCTCTCTCTCTCTCTCTATATATATATATATATATACATATATATATACATACATACATATATATATATATACATATATATATACATACATATATATATATATATATATATATATATATATGTTATGAAATGTAATGTTATGAAATGTAATGTTCGTTTCAAGAAGATAAGGCAAGGGCGGCGGGCTAAAAAATGGAATTTAGAAGCAGTAAAAGAATTAACGAGGAAGGAGTATCAGGAGGCTGTAGAGAAAATGATGGATGACGGTAAAGAACTGAGTACTATCGAAGAAAAATGGGAATGTATCAAGAAAGGGATATTGGAAGCCGCTAAAGACACTATAGGAACCGTTAACGGGAAAAGGATAAGGAAACCATGGGTAACGGATGAGATGATTGCAAAGATGGATGAGAGAAGAAGATGGAAAAATGTAAACACAGAGTTAGGCAAAATGAAGTACAAAGAGTTAAACAATAAATTGAGAAGGGCCACAAATAAAGCAAAAGAAGAATGGTGGAAAACGCAATGCGAGGATATGGAAAGTTTACAGAAGAAGGGTGAAATTGGTGCTCTATACAGCAAGGTTAAGTTATTATCGGGAAGTAAGAAGGCAAGATCTGTGCTAACAGTTAAAGATAAATGGGGTAAGATAATAGTTGAACCAGGAAAAATCCAAGAGAGATGGAAGGAATATATAGAAACACTGAATGGTAAAGCACTTAGGCCGACAAGGTTAGACATAGAAAAGGAACATGGCGTAGAAGAAGATAGCTTAGGTCCAGGCATACTCGACGATGAAATAGAAAGGGCATTAAAAGAGATGAAAGCAAATAAGGCTGTGGGGGTGGACAATATTCCTGTAGAAATGTTGAAATGGTTAGGAAAAGGTGGGAAGAAGGCCATATATGGACTGATTCGTAGTATCTATGAGGAAGGAATCTGGCCGGAAGATTTTGTGAGATCGGTGTTAGTTCCTATTCCAAAAAAGGCAAAGGCTTCGTCATGTGAGGATTACAGAACAATAAGTTTGATATCCCACGCAGCTAAAGTTATTCTCAGGATCATCAACAAAAGGATAGAGAGTAAGGCAAATGATTACTTAGGGGATGATCAGTTTGGGTTCAGGAAAGGAAGAGATACGCGTGATGCCATTGCAGTAATGAGATCACTAGTCGAGAGGAATATAGAATACAATCAGGACGTTTTTGCCTGTTTTGTAGATTTCGAAAAAGCGTTTGATAGAGTGAATTGGGAAAAATTAATGCGTGTATTGCAGAAAATAGGAATGGATTGGAGGGACAGGAGACTGATCCGCAACCTGTACATGTCTCAGACTGCTCAGGTGCGAGTGGGGAACGGAGAGTCCGGATGGGCAGTGTTAGGAAGAGGTGTAAGGCAGGGTTGCCCATTGTCACCGGTACTGTTCAACGTATATGTAGAGGAAATGATTAAAGAGGCATGGGAAGAACTGGAGGTAGGAATGAAAGTCGGAGGGGAATTCGTAAAATCGGTTAGGTTTGCTGATGACCAAGCATTAGTTGCTCAGTCAGCCAAGGGGTTGCAAGCATTGTTGAGTGAATTGGAGGTTCAGTGCGATAAATATGGGATGAGAATAAATATTAATAAAACAAAGGTTATGCGATTTTCCAGAAAGAAAAAGGCTAAGCTAATATAGTATTTTAAAATAGGCGGGGAAAAAATAGAGCAGGTAGAACAGTTTACATATCTCGGAAGTGTTTTGGAACAACACGGTCAAAGTGGTAGGGACGTAAGGAGAAGAATTGCGCTAGGCAAGGAGGCTTTCTCAAGGAGGAGGGAGTTGATGACGGGGACGTTGAGTAGGGATGTTAAGACAAGACTCGTAAAAACTCTGATATGGAGCGTAGCTATGTACGGCGCGGAAACGTGGTCGCTGAAGCAGGAGGATAGACGTAGATTGGAGGCTTTTGAAATGTGGGTGTGGAGAAGAATGGAAAAGGTGAAATGGACCGAAAGGAAAACAAATGAGGAAGTACTAGAAATGGTGGGGGAGGAGAGGGGTTTGTTGAGAGAAATCCTATGGAGGCAGGAAAAATGGATGAAGGGCGTATTGAGCGGTAGTGGAATGTTGAAGAGGGTAATAGAGGGAAGAATGTTGGGCAAGCGAGGTAAGGGTAGGAACAGGATAGGGATGTTGGACGAGATGAAGGGAGGAAAGAAGTACACCGAGATGAAGGGAGGAAAGAAGTACACCGAGATGAAGAGGAACCTGATATAGATTAGTTTGCTAGGTGGGGAGTCACAAAATGTTTGTTTGATAGTTGGGTCCATCCAAAAACCTACCTTAACCGGTAGATTACCTAAAATATATATATATATATATATATATATATATATATATATATATATATATATATATATATATATCTTTTGGAGGGCGAAAGAAAGAAGAAGAGACTGAAGAAAGCCTCGGAGTCTGACCTGAAGAAGGCCTCGGAGTAGGCCGAAAGCTCAAATAATCTACAATTTGAGTGTTCTCTTACGTGTTATCTGTTTTATTCTGTGTTCTATTGTGCTGTCCAAAAGTTATATTGCTCTCGTGAGTAGTTCCGCATCATCGATATATATATATATATATATATATATATATACATATATATGTATATATATATATACATATATATTATTAAGTAATCTACCGGTTAAGGTTGGACAGACCTATCAAATAACATTTTGTAACTCGAAATAAAACCCAATCCAGCAACCTAATCTACATCAAGTCCTCTCTTAGAAAGTATTGGGTTCATTTCTTTTGCTCTTTTACCTTATCTCTTAAATATTTCATAATTCAGTTGAAGTGTTGTGCAATGAACAAAATATTTATAGCCGCTACCATGTCAGCTATTTATCAAAGAAATGTCGCTAGTTCTTCATTGGTTAATAATTTAATCTATATTTACTGTTAATTTTATTTTGCAATTCTATTTTATTTCGCAAAATATTTAATGATAGGATGTAAATGGCTTGAGATGGGCTTTCAGTCTCTCAAAAATTTGCTATCGCTGAAATTGTCAAACGACAAATATTTTTTCGATCAGTAAGGTGAAATTAGAATTTCAACAAATTGTATTAAATTTTATTCTAAAAAGTCTTGAAATAATAATTTAGTTTCACTAGAATAATATCACCCCAGAATGTGTATGGGTGAAAATGTTCCATATAATTTTGTTCCGCAATAGGAAGCTAATGCAAGAGTAGGGACTGTTTCTCAGCTTCTTTCTATTGATTTATTTTTCTCAAACATATCGTGTTCCACGGCGCGAATAATGGAAAACAAACGAAGTTATAGGCATTCCAGTCGAAAGGAGAAGGTTGTTTGGAGACATTATAAGAAGGTAGGTAAAGTTGATGTTGGAGATTCCGAGAGGGAATAGGATACTGAAAATCGTGGTAAATGGGAGACTGCTGGGAAAGTGAGGTTGAGGCAAGATAAAAATGGCATTTGAGATGAGATTCAGTAAAATAGAAAGTTTTGAGAGCCAAAAAAAGAGTTATTTTTAAATATATTTCCTGGTTTAAAGCTATTTTGTGTCATGTAATTTGAAGCTTACGAGTTCAGTAGTGTATAGTTTTAGGGGAAATCAAAATCTTACCATAAGCTGGTAATAAAAAACCGTAAGCTGGTAACAAAAATCATATGTTGTTGGACACATCATCAAGAAGATGGTTTCAGATGATGCCAATATCAAAAGACGAGAACAAAATAACTGCAATCAACAGAGAGACTCCTCAATCCGTAATTCTCAAGACGGATATTATGATAGCTGTGACAAGTTCCTACCCCTAATGGTCGATGACCGGTGTATGATGTACAGGCAGAACTAACGAATAGCAGATTTATTTAGTTTGCCCTGAAAAATATCCAGCTATAAATTAGAGTAGACAGTATGTCTTTTTTATTATCAAACCAAATTAAATGTATTAATAGAATTTCAATTTATCGAATCATTGTTCCCAATTTAAGTTTTGGAAACTACCAATTTGAAGATGGAAAAGATACTACGAGTCTTAATTTATACTTAAAGAAAACAGTTATCTTATATATGGTCCGCGCACTCAAGTTAAGTTTCCAGAAAGGATTTTAGACCACAAAATGTGATTTTATCCTCATCATTGATGCTCTTCCATTGAATACTGATGGTTTAACTCATCTCAACGGAAAACAACAGGGGGACTGGTTCGATAGGTCTGTGAGTGAGAACGGAAGAGCAGTCGAAGTATTTTCGAGCAACGTAGAACTCTTTCGCGGGATTAAGAGTCTCAATTGGGGAAGAAAAATTCCAAACTATTTCAGGGGTACGACAATTGAATGCATGGCAAAGGATATGAGATATTTCTATGTTGAAAGTGCGGTTAATGTTTCACATGGCACATTTATTTGCTTTTAAAAGAGTGGTATTGTGCTTTTCTTGCGGTAGTATTGACGCTCTATTAATTTCGTTTTATCTTCTCTCATGTATTCTTTGGTAATTTTATTTGCTTTTTTATCAAATTATGATTTTATTGAGCCTTGTATTGGGAAAGAAAATTTGAATTGATTCGGTCGTGTTACCTCTGCTATTTATCGTATGAATTCATAGTAATGAGTGGACTGATGATTTGCATTGATGCTTGACGATTTTATTGCAGAATGCCTTTTAAGCAAATAATAACGAACGCCATGCCTTTTTTATGTGTAAAAATTCTTTAAAGATCTAAGTAAAAAGTGTGGCTTTATATCAAAAGGACTACATTGCAGTCTCCCCAGGAGACCTGCTGTTTTTAGAAATTTTCAAATTGTTAGGCCTCCAGGGTTTGAAAAATTAAAAAAATGGAATGTTTCAAATATTGGCATATTATTTCAGAGACATATTACAAATATTAATCTATTAACTTAATTACAGTTTCTGCGTTGAAGGCTTGTCAGATATTTGTCATGAGAATACCATTATATAATATTAAATGCTATTTCTTAGAATCGCATTCAATTCACTCTGTTATTTCCTTATATTCTCTTTAACTGAGTTTGGAAGTAAGCTTAGTGACACACGATTGTAAGTGTATACATGCAAGAGTACGATTTTAAGTTTCAAAAAAGATATACGTGAAAGTGTGGGGTTGGAACGTATTCATTAATTTTTTACAACTCGCCAACCTCATTGTTAAAAATAATGAAGGGGTACAGGAGTGAAGTTTTGGAGAGAAAAAGGAGTTACTTTCAAATATAGTTAGGGGTTTACAAGTAAAGTACCGTATAGTTTCAAGGTCAGTTGAAACTTGCCCTAACCTGGTCATAAAAATCGTGTATTTTTGGACACATCATGAGAAAGATAGTATCGGCTGGTGTGCGCGGGAAAGGATGAGAAAAAATAAATGCAAATAACACATACTCCAAAAAAACACCATGAAACAAAATATGTGGAAATCTAAAAAAATAGGTTACTAATCATGATTTTTGGTAACTGTTGAACGAATGAAATATAAAATATTATAATTCGTAATCATAAAACCGGATCCTATCAAACACAATTGAATGTGAATAAGGGTTTTGAGCGTGTACGAGGACATTAACTTTATGCAGCTATTCAACCTTAATGTTCAAAATAATGAAATTTAAGGGGAAAATGTAAATGGGAATATAAGTGAAAGTATACCCAATTATGAATCTCTACAGTATGATATTTTTCCAACAATTTTTAAAGATACTATATCAGAGAGGGCCAGGGACTAGGAGTAAGAATATGATTGACTCATCGCGACGATACAAAAGTGGGATCAGGGTTTGTGGGCGAAACTTGTTGATAGTGGAGGAGGACCCACTGCATTGAGAGGGAAGAAGTAGTGAATTGAAATTACAAGAGAGTTCAAAGGGGACATTGCGGAAAATAAAACGGATACGCAAGCGGAATGGAAAGGAGACGATATATGATGAAGGTGAACGACCTTATGGTAACCAAGGCAGGCGACCCCATAAGCACGATTCCCTACGATTGGATTGGGAGGAACGAAAGTGACTACGCGATGTGTGACTCAAGTAAGAGCAGAAGAGAAAGGGACAAGGACGAAGTGGAAAGATATAAGAATGTCTCATGGTGACCGTGGAGAAGAGAGCTTAAATATGGTACCTCACCAGTTATGTGACCTAGAACGAACTCTCCCGTAGTGGAATTACTTCGTATGAATACCATTCTGGTCCCTGTAGATACTATCCAATTGCTTCTATCTTTTGGCCGCAGATGAAACATTCCACTGTTCACGGTAATAAAGATGGGGAGCGTTGAAATGCCGCTAGAGAAAAAAATGTCACACTTCAAACTTTCAGAGGAAATACCGTACCTCGGGTCAAAATTTTCCTGCTGCAGGTTTTCACGTTTTCATATTTCGGTGCAGATAAAGTGAAACATTTAATCAGACAAGCCTTGGGACAGCGCCATATATATTCTCACCGTAGTACGCAGCAGAAAACCTTGCGAAAAAATTGAAATCAGATATTATGTTGATCTATGATTTTAAAGTGCACTTAATAGCAACTTTATATTCTTAATTGGTAAATTTAAGCGACTGCTTGTTGATTGTTTATTAGATGTTCAATTAAGAAAGTTAAAAAGCATAATAATTTTGAAATTTCTAATTAAATTTATTGTTTCAAATCCTTTTAGATTCCACAATGAAATCATGATCTCTCTTTCTTTCCTACAGGTAAGAAGTCCTTTTCCAAGGTTTTGGATTCGTGAGAAACTCAGTGATAAAAAATGTAAGTTCTTTTATTTCTTTCAAAAGGTATATTTTTAAACTAATCCTAATGGGGCAATTAAGACATTTAATTTGCCAGTTGCCATCGTGAATCCTAATGAAGAATTATGATATTCGCTCTGCTAAAACCCATTGTACACTAGTTCGAGTCCAGTAGATAATATTAAAAGGAGCCATATCCTATTTCATTGTCGCTATGCAGGTGTATGTTAGTCATCACTTGGAAAAGATTCAGTATGGAATATAGTTTAAGTATTACAATGCAACAATCATTCACACCGGGATTCGAAACCGTACCGGATCCCTCGATCTCCGGCCGAGTGTTTTAGCCAATTAAGCTTTCGAGGTGTCCTCTAACACTTCGAAACTTTTTGGGCTTTGGGTAACACATTCAACTCTTTTCAACTTTTGATCTGCCGTTAGCATCTTGGGCATGATTTTTGCATACATTTTACACACACGATCAATGTTGTCGTCAGCAAAGGTGGTTGAACGTCGTCCTGGCCTTGCATCATCCGTCGCGTCTTCTCAGCCATCTTTAAAACGCTTAATCTACTTGTAAATCGACGTTTTCTTCAGAATATTATTACCGTAAACAGCTGTCAACATTTCAGTAATGTCTTGATAACTTTTACCGCACTTCGCAAAAACACTTGATGCTGTCAATTTCCATTTTCGATAAACGGTAAAAACAAGGACATCAGAAACTAGCATTTCTGGCACCATACGCAGAGCTCGACGGTCCGCCAAGCACAGATGGCTCATTGGGTCTCAGGCAACTAGCGCCTCCTAGTGGGCGAGGCCATATTCCACGTCATGGCCGCTAGATTGGACCAAATCGCGTATTTATTGGATGGACTTTATATACAGGGAATATGTGTGAAAACTAACAAAAAGTTAGGATTTATTACAGTGGTAGTGGGGAAATGTAATGAAAAAGTTAAATAGAATGTTATCTTGAGCTTGTTAGGTCTCATAATGCTGCAAGTATATGGGATCCTCACGAAGTTGGATTGATTACCGAATCAGATCGCTGCAAGGTAGAGGAGATAGATTTTTAGGATATTACAATAACCAACTAAGCAGCGTATCAAAATTATTAGAGGAGCTAGGCTGGGAATCACTCACGAAGCGAATCCAAAATTACTGATTAAATCTCTTACATTAAGGAAGGATGTATCCTTTGCGATGTTGAAAATTAAGTATCAGTCCGATTGTACTATTGTAGGTGAGGTCAAGTAATTAATTTAGGTAGATCAGGTATAGAATATATATGTTTAAGATGTTACTATTCCCAAAAATGACATGGAATACAAATAAAGTTGTCTAACTAAGATAGGGATGAAAAGTATTTTGCGTCAAAAGTAGTCTAAAGTCTAACCCCACCCTGCCATACACTTTAGCGGTTGCTTTGAGGGTACCTTGCATGCATGTAGGTAAGGACTTCCGCTATATCTATTTGGCCAAACGAGGGCAGATGGGTCTATATGCACTCAAATATTAACTCTTTATCTGGTAGTGGATTTAAATGGCTGCTTTTTCATGGTTCGAACTTGCTCCAAAACTTACTGTTGGAGTTCTATGTAGCGTAAAATTACTATAAATTTTAAAATAGGTGAAGAATTTTTCCTCTCGGGAAATATTTATCCATTATTACAATAACTATAAATGAAACAAACTAAATTCAATAAGGTAGTTTACATTTTGTTGAACAAATTTTGCTTTCGTTGTACCATTCAAACATTAGATAAAGCATAAATTTGATTTGGTTAATAATATTACTGTGACTAAAATTATAATATTATAATTCAGTATGATTAAGAAATCATACCTTCGTTTTGCTATGTGAAGGGAATATCAAGTTTTAAACTGATGGAACCAGCTATATGAGAATAAAGTGCAAAGATTTCATTTTGTATTTGTACGAAATATGAAAATACCTTGGGTATGTGAAATATATTGATATTAGGATAAATTAGTTCAACAAAACAAAGTACTGACTCGGAACCCAAGCGGAAATTATAGAAATGGTGATTGAAAAGTAATGCAAGTGGTGTGGTTGGGATAATAAATTTATAGCAAGTATTTTTATAAGGTAAAAATACTTAAAAAATCTTTCTGTCCAAATACCAGATGAACCATTTCACCTCAATCTATGTACAGCGGATGTCTAATTTCAAATATAAGTTAATTAATTAGTATGATATCAATAGATCATCATAATAAAATGGATTGTAATAAGAATTATGAAACCCATGATTTCCCACCTCGATTATTCTGTCTAAGGAGGGTTATGATCCCTATTTCCCAATGTACTCGGGGAAATATCAAGTCACATAATGGCAGTTTTATTAATCCAGGAATACAATACCGGTAGCTTGATGTCCTTCCTAATATCCTTGTATACACAATTGAACCGCGCAATAATTATTGGATTGGAAGATATAGCCAAAGCAAAATATTGCAATTAGTATTTTATGTAATCAAAGGATACTATAATGGATTCATAAGGCAATTGTCAAGCTTTTCTAGCTGGCGAAAATTCTAGTTGCTGACAGACTGCAAATCACACTCCCAGAAATTCTCTTTTTCTAAAGTAAGAAACTAACTCTCAAGAGGAGTTGTTAGTTTACTGACACATTTGTGTGTTAAGTTAGGAAGATATTAGCTACATTTGTACATTTTTCAAGTAAAGTATTTCTCTGTTATTTTTTGGTTTGTATCAGTCATGAATATTGGACGGTCTTAGTAGCTCTTGTTTCATTTCACATGAAAGAAAAAATTACAATCGATATTTCAAATTTTTGGAATCAAAATACAAGACTTGTTATTCCCCTGATTTAAAAGAATAAAAGAAGTGGAATTTCAAAGAAGGCTTAGAGAGAATGTTGAGGTGTCCAAGAATAAACCATTGCCTCGAGATTTTTCGTGTATGTCTTTGATTTCCGATCTCTGAGATCGCCCACGATTGACGCAGTCTGTCATTCTGTCTGGAACGAGTTTGTGCAAATTTTAATAAAGTATAAGAATAATTTTTTCTTTATTTTAGTTTACAGTTTTATAAGAATGACCTATGAGTTTGAAATATCTCATTCAACTGAAACAATTGCTTCCTCGTGCCCTGGCGTTTCGCTTCCTCCGAAGAGAGGAGAAATACTCTCAGTATTTATTAGCGTTAAGGAATGTTGTATAGCCGAATATTACAAAAATCCGTTCATTATTTAAACACCCGACTCATTCCTCTTATTTCATTACGACTGATTTGCTGGCCCTGTATTTTATTTCCGGTGCTTAAATTGAGCAGAGGGCGGAAAATCTTTAGCAATTTCCGACTCTTGAAATAAATTGATAAATATGCGCAGTGAGTGTAACCAATTTACAACTTTTTTCATTCAAACTTGTGTGCCTCTTCACAAATTGAATAACTGAAATTGTCTTTTGATTTGCTGCTCGATATATATCCGCCTGGCATCGTATTTTCTGTTTTCAATTTACCACGGCTTCTTTCATGATACCCAAACCATGGATATTCGTTTTTAATTCGTACACTGGATAAATTTTATGCGCCCCATAACACATGTTGAGAAAGAAACCATTCATTATTAATTGTCATAATGATTGAGTGTATAAAATTGATTAAATATTAATATAATTGATTAAAATTAAATATAATACATCCCTAAAATTTCTTTTGGAATTGGTATAAATTTCAAGTAAAAAAGGAAGATTTACTTAAAGAATGGTTTGAGGCGTCCATTTGTGGAAGCGATTCATAACAGAAAAAGAAAATAATTAGTTTTTCCACAAAAATTTTATTAGACACGACCTAGGCTTCGACTTACAAAGCCTTCATCAGGTAAAAAACAGAAGACACACCGCTTTATATGGTGGACAGACACAAGACTCTCCACTATATAAAGCGGTGTGTCTTCTGTTTCTTTACCTGATGAAGACTTTGTAAGTCGAAACCTAGGTCGTGTCGAGATAACTTCAGTAATTAGGGTGTTTTCGCCAGAAAATTTAAAACTGACAACGCAAAAGTCCACGTAGAACGTACTTCGTTGGAATACGGAAATTCTCAAAGCTTTGGACGAGTAGATAACGCCAATATTAAGAATATACGTAAAAATCTATCTAGGAAGATGCGTAATGATGTTAAACAAGAAATAGCAGAAACTTGAGAGACACAAAAAAAGAAAGCTTTTGGATGTTGTTCGTTAGTGCCAGAAGAAACAAATAATAAAATACTTGTGAAACAATTCATAAGAATTGTTTTTATATGCCATGGAGTTACAGTCAAATAATATTGTAATAATTTTGTTGGTAAAAAAGAGTTCTTTTCGTTTGAGAGGTATTACTCAAACGGTGACGCATTTCATGTGATTCTTCGAGTATTGAACATTGCAAAAATATCCATGGCTTTCTCTAAAATGGAAACATGCATCGGATCTTTCCATCACTCTTATGCTTTATTGAAACAATTATCAAAATGTGATCACCATTTTTGAAAAGGCATATTGATCAAAACTCATTATCTTAAAGTGCTTTTAAAAATCATTCAGAATGTAGATAGAGCCTAACCGATAATAAAGATTAATACATTTAGCATTTGAATCAATTCTGGATTTAAATTAATCCTTACTCGGTGCCTGCAAGTAATCGCTCGTCTCCAAACATTAAATTAAAATGATAATAACTCTCATGAAATGATTAGCTAAGATGCGTCTTGTAATTTTATTGCATAATAATTTTTAATTACTCTGGTCTTAATTAAGTGATCTTTTTATTTATGTTAATAACCATTTTATAACTCGCCATACTAATAATAATAATAATAAATCGTAGTATAAGATAATACTGTTTGGAAATCTAATACTTTTACCTCCATGTGACATCTAATTCCATTTTTATGGTTTTAAGAAAGAAGTGTTTTGTTTTGTGTATTTTCGCTGTCGAAGTATTGGATTCAAATACTGAATAGTTTTCGTTTGAGATAGAGGATTCTCTCTCCCACGATTGCGATGTTTTTCTTCAATTTGATGTATTTTAAGACAAAAAAAATTCCATAGATATCTCCCAAAAGGTGGCATGCACTCATCCAAGTCTTTGTTCATGGTCGTGGGCTGATTAGTCTGGGAGAAAGGGAAAGAACAAAAGTATGTAGCAACAGAGAGGTGGAGCTTTATTGATGCGTTTGGGATTACGATCCTGGGTTCTCTTCATTCCTACGGATGCTCGTGGGTTCCACGGGGATCTGTCGTCACTTCTCAGCCCTCTTTCTTCCTTTTTGTTGCCACTTTGGTCAACCTGCCTTCAGACCACCTCACGGCCTCGTTTCTTT
Source organism: Hetaerina titia (assembly GCA_037158775.1). Taxonomy (NCBI): domain Eukaryota; kingdom Metazoa; phylum Arthropoda; class Insecta; order Odonata; family Calopterygidae; genus Hetaerina; species Hetaerina titia. The sequence continues at coordinate 61,492,553 of CM073772.1, read as the reverse complement.
TCGTCATCTCTCCGTGTCCTCACTCAAATCTTTTTATCGTTTTATGCTAAGTTTTCGCTTCATGGGGTCCGAATTAAGAAGCATAAAAAGGAAAATTTACTTTAAAGAAGGGGACTACAATAGGTTGAAGTACGTGCTACAGAATCAATTCGCAAGTTTTAAGAATGATACTAGTCACAGAACTACTGATGCTACGTGGAATCACTTCCTTGAGATCACGCGCTCAGCAGTCAACAAGGTCATTCCCAGTAAATTTATAAAATATAGTAACACGGAACCTATGACATAACGCGGATGTTAGAAGGGCATTACGACGTCCAAGACTATGTCACGCCAAGATGAAAATATTAGGGATGATATCTCTAGGGACAATAAGAATGAGATCAATTATGATTGTAAGATATCTAGGGCGGATGCCAGGAATGCATTTCGGAAAGCGTTGAAGGAATTCAAACGGAATAGGTTAGCGGGAAATTTTAGAGAAAATCCAAAAGCATGTTGGTCTTACGTCAGAGAAGTTCAGGGAAATAAGTTGACTATTGATTCACTCAAAAATAATGAAGGTGAAAGATTAACCAGCAGTTTAGAATAGGCTAGCTTATTAAATTCCTTCTTTCAAAGCATCTTCACTAATATCTCACAGAATACCTCCGATAGCTTACCAAATCGTGCGGATCAACCGATGTCCAAAAATGAAATTTCATGTAATGTGATAGAACGTTTGCTGAAAAATATTAAGCCTAATAAATCCTCCGGGTCCAATGGAATTCCCGCTCGTATATTTAAGGATCTAGCTTCAGAATTGCACCGTATCTAGAAATAAAATTTAAGAGGTCGCCGGTAAATTAAGAGGTTCCCAAAGATTGGAAAACGGCTAACGTAACACCAATATTTAAAAACGGAAGCAAGAACGAACCGAGTAATTACGGACCTTTGTCCCTCACATCCATTTCGTGCAAAGGAATGGAACATATTGTTGCTAGTTCGATCGTGAGACACCTCGATAATCAGAAGGTATTAATGAAAAATCTGCACTGTTTCCGAAAAGGAAACCTTGAAAACCAGGGATCCTGCGAGACAGAGCATGCGCTTTTTACATTCTTGACATGACATTCTTATTTCATGACATTCTTATTTCATGACATTCTTATTTCGGGATAGAAATATTTCAGTGGACGCGATTTTTCTAGATTTTATGGAAGCCTTCGACAAAGTACCTCATAGCGAACTACTCGCAAAGCTAGAGGCATATGGTATAAATAAAAATATGCGGGGTTGGATTAAAAACTTTTTGTATGGTCGGGTTCAAATTGTAGCGATAGATGGAGTTAACTCAAATGCAGTAGAAGTTACTTCAGGTAGTGTCATGAGTTTCTCCCCAGGGAAGTGTCATTGGACCTCTTTTATTCCTACTTTACATTAAGGACTTTGGCTCCGTATTCACTAGTAATACACGTTGGTTTGCCGAAAATGCATTGGTTTACCCTATCTATAATCCTGAGAGCAGGGCAGCTTTGTCAGGTGACTTTAATGCTATACAACGCTGCTGCGACACTTGGCAATTAGAATTAAGCTTAACAAAGTGCGTGGTCGTAAATTTTTGGAAAAAGAGCCATTCCCACCCGAATGCCTACTGACTTGGGAACACCGAAATGGAATGTGTAGACTCAATTAAATACTTAGGAGTTACGCTCACTCACGATCTCTCCTGGGTGAAACACATAAGGGTAATAAATCGACAAGCTAACAAAAAATTAGGATTTATTAGAAGAGGTCTTGGTAAATGTGATGAAAGGGTAAAAGAGAAATGCTATCTGTCATTGGTTGGGTCTCATTTAGAATATGCTACAAGTGTATGGGATCTACATCAATTTGCATTGATTGCCGAATTGGATCGCGTGCGGCGTAGGTGAGCTAGATTAGTAAAACTTGTTATGATAAACTTAGTAGCTTATTCAAAATATTAGAGGAGCTAGGCTGGGAATCACTCACGGAGCGAAGGTTAAATCACAAATTGAAGCTCTTACATAAATTCGAAGGAAGTCTTTATGGCAGTGATTTTGAAAAAGTATTATTGGCCCCATCGTACCACGGAAGGAGATATCACGCTAATAAAATTACATAGATTAAATGTAGAACAGATAGATTTATGAAGAACAGATATATTTATGAAGTAATTTTTTACATGAACGATAGTAATAGCATTGTTGGACCACGTTAGGGTCATATTCGGGTCAAATTATTCTGGTGTGTATCCACCCCTTGCCACACACCCTGGCGGTGGCTTGCAGGGTGTATACAAATAGATGAATAATGAATTCAGCTCTTATTCTACAACCATTGCCAAATCTCTCCTACAAACCATTTTTCGATCTTTCTGTTTTTGACGGTCAGTGACATGTCACACATGCGAGATAACTGTATTCATTAAATAAATTACCGAACAAAATGTTGCGCGTCTTGACTTGCATTAAAAATCCCTTGAGTAAGCTCAAGTGACGGAATTGCACCATTCAAGTTACCTTCGATATGCCATGCATGTATACATATTTTGAGATGCCAAAAAAGTGCACAACGTTAATTTATTCACGTTCTAGCTTAATTTCAGGAGATGAATTTTGGTGGACATTTAAATTAATTTGTCTTCGGCTCAATTTTCACGGTGATTATGCTAATTGTAATTATTTCATACACGTTTTGTAGTGAATACTTCAACATATTGGGAAACTTTATAATATGGAAATGCATTCAATCATTCATAGTCATTTTGCATATCTCCGTTATTGTTTCATGGGTATCTTATGACTTTCATGCAAATGTATATCTTTTCATAGATTCATTTAAGGACATATTTTTAAGTTTTGATACTCGATTCTGTTTTGCAAACTTATTTTCCTAGCGTTTAGAAAAAAGAATATCTGAAAGATATAAAACAATGTTTAACTATTACGTTCAAAGTATTTATTCTAACGATAAACCGATTTACCTCACTGTTTAACTATTTACTAGCTATTCAACACGCGCGCCTAAATGTATTCTTTTCATAAAACTCTTTCTTTGGCCCAGCCGGTAATATATTCATGAGAGCCTGGCTGGAAGTGTACAAATGATGAGTGAAGTTCGCTTCGCCTTGGCATTCTCCTTGGATGTGTGTTTTTTATTGCATCTTCTAATGTTTTGGTAAGGAGTTGTCTGACACACAGAGGCATTATCTTTTGAAGTCGATGAATATAAATCCTGTTAAATGAAATATTGGCCCACCGCAAATTCCAACCGTAAATGTGTGATAGGAAATGAATTAATTTTCCGTATTAAAAATGTCCGTATTAAAAATCTCTGTAATATTCCGTATTAAAAATCTGCTTTTGTAGTCAGTTGTAAAATTTATTATTTTCTCATTGAAAAGATTAATTTCATATTTGATCAACATTTTTGTGTGTTGATTCTATTTTCTAAGAATTTCAGATTTCATTAATTGGATGGTAAAATAATTTCATTTCATTCATAATTTTGACTAGTGTTCTTTATGAATTCTATGGTCTCAGGCTCAACTTTGTGGAGGGTCATGTTCGTTTTAAATGAATGTACTTTGTAACTTCCACACAATTTTTTATTCGTACTACCGGTTTTAACACTTCGGCGTCATCATTAGGTACTTGGTACCTGGTACAAGGTACCTGATGATGACGCCGAAGCGTTGAAACCGGTAGTACGAATAAAAAAATGTGTGGAAGTTACAAAGTAAATTCATTTAAAACGTAGTGTTCTTTAATTCAATTTATTATTTCTAAAAGTTTTATTAGTGCACATTAAATTTAGCTTCTCTTGATTAGTGTATGCTAAGATTTAGAAACTAACTCACTTTTTCGAATGTGTCTTCTAGCTTATTAAATGGTTTTAAATGTCCTTACATTGAACCAAGATGGGCTCGGTTTACTGCAACGTTAAATTGGATGAAGCTTTTCACTCTAAAATTCCTTTATCATTCGGAGAGTTTTACGTTTGCCTCCTTTAATGAATTATTCAGTTCTATCCAACATTTCTTTCAATTATTCTATTCCACCACCTTCAACCTTTCTTTTCTCTCCATAAACCCACTCAGTCTCCCCACTCCCAATATTCTCCTTTGAATCTTTCACCACTTGGGCCCGTTTTCATTTACCCTTTCCTACCTTCTCAATCTACAACTCTCATTCTTATCTCACTTTCCAGGGATTGGCTAATCCCAAATCTCCAGCCCCTTGCCCTTTCCCTCTCTCTTCCACATTCTATGGCGTCCGTGCAGATACTCCCGTCTCCTGTAATGCTCACTCTTTTCCTACTCGTTCTCAGATTCAGGGGACAAGAAAATATATAAAATACTGTGGTTGCTGAGGGACGCTTGATGATATAAACTTTGTTCTTTTTTACGTTATAGAATGTCCATTCCTTTTTATAATTAGCTTTGGGCGTCGTAGTTATATTTACTCGCTCAATCATCTAACTCGCCAGAGTTTTTTGGCATAACTGGTAAACAGGCACCCACTATTGAGAGGGACTATATAGCTCGAAGAAACTATACCGTTGAGGCGTTAAACGTAGGCAGCATATATACAGAAATATATTCGGAAGAAAAAAAAATAAACACAATCACCGAAATATTACCTGCTGATTGATTGTTTCTTTCTTCCTTCTATGCTTTTATTTATGCTTGTGCATTTTATTTACGTTTCCGTACACACTCGTACATATAAAAAAACCATAAACACAGTAATCTACACGAAGGTCGGTTTAGTAGGTGATGGTAGAGCTTTGAGAAATTTGTGGATAAAATATCAAAGATAATATAATATCCTATTGAAATCCTACCCGCAAATAGTACCGTTTCAGTTTCAATGAAACTTTTGATATAACTCCGACTTCTTAGGAACATTCATAAACTGTTTTCATATAAACATTTAAAATAAAACATAAGAAGTAATTAATTTGATACAAATTTTAAAGTTTTTAATCGGGAAAATAGTAAAATAGCATTCAGTATGTATATGTGTAATCAGTTTCTTTAATATTCATAAAATATTAAAGACATAAGTCTGCTGTTAGTGAACCATCGTGACCAAAGAACCTGCATCATACACTCATGCGTCAACTGGAAAATTAGGGAAATATTCTATACATATGAAGAGAATCTTAACAAGATTATTTTTTTGGCATGGTTTGCGAAGGCAAACCTTTCTCTTTTAACTAATATAGAGTCAACGTTGAATGGTAATAATGCTACAGAAACAGCCTCTACATGATTTAAATGAGCTTCAGATTCCTTTGAATTAAATTAGTTTATATTACAACCTTAGTGGTTAATATCACTGTACTGAAATCCCTGATTTTTTGCCACTAATACTATTTGCTAATATTTGGAAATACATCTGAGAGAGCTGGCGATACACATTTCAAGGATCTTGCCTCAGTAACTTACCTTAATGATTTCCTCATAATCCCTTGAACTACATATTTAGAATGGGTTTCGAAACTACCAATTGCAATAACAAAGGCGGATATTAACGCTATGAATTAAATATGAATGTATATTTTTTTCGCGCTCTTGCGATGACGTGGAAGTTCCAAACCACTGAAACGGCAATGACGTAAATAGCATGCATGGAGCTGAGGAATATGGAATCTGTGAGGGAACAAAGGTGTGACGCGAGAAGAGAGAATGAAACGTGTGGAATAGGAAATGGTATTTTGGGAGTGGGAGGAGAATGGTGGGGCGACGACGGGCTTTGTGAACTAGGTTCAGGACGGATCAATTCCTCTGCTTCTCCTTAGATCGGCATCCTTACAGCGCAGGTCGGTGGAAATGGACCGAATTAAAATGCAAAGCGATTGGAAACACCTTTTGTCCCTTCCCCGTGCGAATCTCTCTCTCTCTCTCTCTCTCTCTCTCTCTCTCTCTCTCTCTCTCTCTCTCTCTCTCTCTCTCTCTCTCTCTCTCTCTACCTCTACCTTCATCTGGTCGGTGACCATTGAAATGGTGGGATCCCGTTCGCTTTATATCTTATTCAAACCTACTCTCGAACGCTGCGTATCCGTGTCCCGTTTGAAAGTATCTATCCTGGAATCTTTTTCGCCCAGAAAGAATCGGGGCTAAATGTAGCTTAGTCGTGAGATTGAATGTGATGGCTATGAATGCCAGAAGGGGGAAAGGGGCATTGGAGGTAAAAATGAGAGAATGGAAGAAGGTCAAGAAAAACTAAGACGGTGGATAGAGGTGAAGCGACAAATATTTGATCACTCTACTCAAGTCAGCAGTAAGTTTGTTTGAAAAATGACTGCTATTCATAGGAATACAATGATAAATAAAAACCAGTATTTGGTAGCATAAGCCATTTCATCGTTTTGTCAAAGAATTTTATTGGAGGGTCGCGCAAATATAGTTCAACTTTGAAATTAGGTCACGTTTTAAAAATATAGAGTTCAGTTCTACGTTTACGTTCTCATTTCGTTGCGAAAAACGACATTTTAAGAGAAAGAAAGATTCTGACGAAATAAGAGCATCAATTTCAAAAATGCAGGTGGTGCTTATCCACCCATTACGACAAATTTACCTTAATATATGCCTTAGTTTTCTCTACACACTTTCTCCGATTTTATAGAATATTTTTAATTTAAGTCGATGAAAAACTGTCCCATTTGTAGCCGTTCGAATGTATCTGAGTCAAATTTCATAAAGCACAACCCTGACTTAGAAAGTATTCATTCAGGCAGATTGCATGGCATGAACAATAGAAAAAAACGTCTTATTCAAACGTCTTTATGACTATATCATCATGTCCGCTCGAAATGAATTACTATTGCATCTTGTAACCAAGTGCCTCTCTCTTAAACCCAGAATCTTTTCTTGTTGCACCGGATGGTTAATTGGGAATACTTCTTACGAACACTGATTAAATTGGCAATCATTTTCAAATAGTACTTCGTTTGAACATTTTGCATGACAGTCATTTTTTTGGGTACATTCCCCTTAGTCAATACCCCTGGTTATTTTCCAAGGACCTATGCTATTTTAGATTTATGCACAAGAGTACCTGTTATTGTCTGTTTATTTATTTTATAACTCAGAATGATAAAGGAACATTTGAATATGAATGAGCAGGAGGATATATAAAAGGAACGCAAAATAAGAAATGATTATTTCAGGTGAGAAGACCCTGAAGGCATTTACTCAGTTGCATTATTTTAAAGGGGCTTAAGAAAATTTTCCTTGCCTTACTTGGCAGAATTACTTCATGATAAAACGTTAGAAGTTACAAACAGTAACTTAGTGCCTCCTATTAACCATTTAATAATGATTCAAATGGTTTAACACCCCATTAAGTATTTTAGATGATAATTAAAAACTTTTCAGGTAGTGTTCTCTAACATTATAAAATTATACGCATAAATTTAGCGCGGGGTACTCGGCCTGAGAGGTCGATTTGAAAATACTGGTGTGGTTTTCGGAAAATGGGTGGAGACTGCGTTAAGTCGAAAGAGCTGAGAGATCGATTGGAAGCAAAGGATTAGGTAAGGGATGTAATGTGTTTGAAGGGATACATTGGAGCTGAATTCGTTGGAAAGAGAAGGTGGTCGTAGAGAGGATCGTGGAACATGGAGCTTGGGGATGGCGAGAGTTGATCAGGGATAACCAATCCTCTTGAGACCCTTGGGACACCTATCTAAAATATTCAGACGATCAGGTGGGGTCCAGATACACCTCCTACAGGTGCAATTTTAGAGGATAGCTTAGCAAGCATTGCATGCGCGTTGTATTGATGGTGTCAGTAATTATTTTAGAACACCAACATCTGTGATCGTCTAAACCTTGTAGTAATTTGTCATTTTGAATCATATTTCAATCAAAATCTACCCAATCGCTTATGTATAGAAAGTGCGAACCTCAGACTTCATTTGGCTTGAAATCATGCGAGCCTAAAAATTAGTCTACCGGGCATTTTATAAGTATAATGCTGACGGATATGCACGAAGGGAAATGTACAAATAATTCACTCTTAGAATCTGATTCCACAAAACTTTAAACTTTAATGGCATCACTAACAACCAGGAACTTTTCATACCATGAGGCTTACCTATAACAGGTACCCATCAGCAATCATGTTAAGAAATTTAGAAAAGCCAAATATTCGATTTTTAAATAAACCAATTGAGTCAGGCGACAACTCGAATAGAAGTTAAATAGTGAAAGTAAACATTATAAAATACCTTAACAGCAGTTATTATTACGCCAACCGCGTGATTCCGTTAATACCGCAATGCAATCCCTCCACGTAAGGCATATATTTTTTTCTTCCCCTCGTGGCTCCATGCGGCCGTTATTCTACGAGTTTTATTTCTTCCTGAATGCAATCTGCACGAGTAAAATATTCGCGATTTACGCTGGCTGGGGGAGGACATAAGTTATAGTGTATGTGGCGTTTATTTTCAAGTTTTCCTCTTATATCCTAGAGGTTCGAGAGCCCAAAGAATTACGTTTCAGGTCAACACAAATGTGTGCGCGAGGGATGAGTACATGAATATTTACCGAGGAGTCCCGCGGAGGAGCGAAAAGGACGATAGGGTAGAATTTGGGTTGCGGCCCAGAATAGTAGGAAGTTGGGGAGAAGAAGGGTGGAGGTGCGGGTAGGAAGGCGAAGATTTATAACGGGGAGAGGAGCGAGGGCAGAGAGCTGGTGAGACTGGGGGTAAGCTTTTTCCGTCTCGTCTACTGGGTCGAGGTCCGGATTCACAGGGAGAGAAATAGCGTGGAGCGTAGCATTATGTTTCTTTTTTCATTGCCTTTCTTCGGATCTTTGTGGCAAATAAAAATCCTTTACCGTGTCACCATGAGTCTATCGTAGATTTGATGGAATCTCACTGCCCACATTACCGCCGCGGAGCCCGCGTGGACGGCAGTTGCCTTGCTCCCCAAACAATCCGCGTTTCGGATCACATCAATGTCAGAGAATAAGAGTAATTCATGGTATAATTTTTGTTTTCCCTTGTTCATTTATCATGGAAGAGGAAAATTCAATAAGAAAATTGATTTTCCTTAAAATTTTGTTCGCCTTCTTTCCCATCGCATGAACAAATTTAGCAGAGAATTATTCAGTTAGGGTAGGGGAATAATGCTTTACTGCTAAGTACTTGTCAAAAGATGTGTCTTGAAATCACCTAAAATTAAGCATGAATTGTCTGTATGAATAAATTCACGTTTTGAAAACTCTGAATCTTTTTCAAACTTGAGTTTTCTTAGTTCACCACAAAGCTTTTTGTAGGGATTTAGGGTTAATTGTGTACAATTTTCGATGATTTATTTAAATTCATTATCAGAGCTCTGATATCATCTCTTTAAATATTTTTATTTAGACTCAAGTAAGTTTTACTTTAATTTTTAAGCGAAAAATACTTTATTTAACCGAACCATAATAAATCTGAGGTCATTAATAGGTGATTGAATTTTGGAATGAATCATCCTTAGGACTAGCATCTCAAGTTAAAGCTCATGTAGTAGGTAATACGGTTCTGATCGATTATAGTCTATTTGCAGCACAAGTTATTGGTAAAAACTTAAGTTGGTCATAAAACTTCCATTCCCGGGACTATAAAATTTCCCCGGGCATTAGCGATATCTGAAACCATAAAGAGAATGTTGGGTTATTCGGAATTAGTTACAGAGTACTTTCACTGTGAAGTTTGTATGCTATTATTGATAGAAGTATTGCATAATTAAAAAAATAGTATAATGTGTTATTAAGTCTACTGCTTAAGGTAGGTTTTGGATGGACACAACTACCAAATTAATATCCCCTAACAAAACACAACCCAACATCCTACTGTTTATATAATGCATTTAAAAATGATTGATACATTGATATAATTAACAATGTGGTAGCAGAAGGTCATGATGTTGTGACCTTCATTCCTGCGTGGTATATTTAATCAGTTTTCGTTTAGTCGCACTTTATAATTTTATATTTGAATAACTATTTCACTCTCCCAGCTTTAAGTGAGCACCGTGTGTTTGAACGAGAGGCTAGACATGAAAGATTTTTTAAGCTCAGGATTACTCTTTGCCGTGAGGTGGAAGGCACCCGTTTTGAGGAAGTAAAGAGTTCAATGAGTGGATCTCGAGAACTGAGGATCAACAAAATGCTTAATACTTGAAGTTTAAAGTTTCACTGCGGACGATAGGTGTGTTGAAAACATGTTGTATATACGGAATTAAGTTTCAATGTAAGTTTCGATGCATGCGTCTTTAAAGTAAATTTTATATTTTTCATTCCCATCTGAGAGTTAATATTCCTCTCAACTCCTCTGTTGTAGTTAATTGCTGTGGATAATTATTGTGAATATCTATGATTTGAAGTATGAATTTTCCATTCACAACTTGGCCACCGTAACATTCGTTCCTCGATCCCTATCAATCGTATTTCTCTATAACCTACATTGTTTTTCCTCAATGCGATTATTCACATTTCTTCCTCATCCTATCTGCTATTAAAACTAGAGGAAATAGCAATTTTCAACACAATAACGAAATTCACAAAATTTTAAAATATTTTAAAGGGGATGATAAAAACTTAAAGCCAGCTGCGAAGAAAAAACTCAGAAAATATTAAGTAAGAAAGCATTTGACATGTACATACGTCAGTCCATTCACAGTCTTCGCTACATTTAAAGGCAAATTTTTATGTGTGTTCAAAGAAGGATACACAATATTGCTGTGATTCATCGCAGGAAATGGCCAATTATAGAATATAATATTAATTCTTCACTTTGTAATCTTAAGTTTGAGTTCGGCTTTAGGTCATTGGTCTTCAATGCGGAATGTGAAGGGTTAGTAGACGTTAATATGTATGTCAATACAAATGCAAAGAGAAAAGAAGTACGAGATACGCATTAGAAAATTTTGGAATAAGAGATCCTCACCCTCATTAAATGACACTTGAAGGCGAAAACCTCGTGGTGAAAGCGTCCAAGATAAGATGTTTTGAATTGGTCTACTCGTGATAGATAGAAATTATCGTCCCTTTCCATCATTTTTAATGATTAATTAAAAAGTAAAACAGTTTCTGCCGTGACTTGGTGGAAAATCTTCATATTGAAATTGAAAAATAAACAAATTGGTTTTTCCACATAGAAAATGTTTTATTCACTACCTTGGTTTCGTTATGGCATAACATCTTCAGGTCACATGAAGATGTTACACCATAACGAAACCTAATTAGTGAATAAAAATTTTATATTCGGAAAAACCAATTTGTTTATTTTTCAATTTCAACCATAATGATTACTTTCCCCATGACTCAGTAAATTGGATAGAGGCACTTACAAATTGACATTTTAATTCAAGATCTAGGCGAATACGAAAGGAGGGGAAGCTAAGTACAGTCATGAGTGGTCCATCCTCATGGGTACTCTTTGTCCCGCCACTGTTGCAGGACGTTATTTACATATGTTGCTGAGTGAGAACGAAAAAGCGTTCAAAATGTTTGTCACGTAATTTGGTAGATTTAGGCAGAAAATTTCTGGAAATCTGATTTCATTGGTTATATGAAGCATTAATTACTCAGATAAAATAAAATAAAATTCCTCAATATACGTTTCTAGGTGCTATTTCAGTCCTTTTTTAAGTTTCCTCCCGGTGATTTCTCTCACTTGTTGGCAATACACTTTCATGGAATAGCCCCCTTGGATGCGGAAGGACGAACGCGCGATCGGGAATAAAAGGGTCGTTCAAAGCACGGAAGGTTACTTCCAACTACCTCCCCGTTTCCTAGGGGGCAGTTTGACCCCTTTAGTATCCCCTCATCGGCAAAACGAAGTTCAAGGTCGGGCTGTGGAACGTGGGTGAGGCGCAATGCAGTTAGGAACGTATAGAGTGTTCCCTCCCCTAACCCATAGGCTTCTGCAGACGTACAGGAAATGCGCCCGAATGAAAGCCGCATTAAAAGAGTAGCCGAGACGCAAAAGAAAAGCGAATAAAATTAGATTACCGTCCGTGACTACCGCGGTGCCTCCGTTTAAGAAACGCTGCGACGAGCAGAGGCGGGTTTGACATAAAAGCCTTTTCTAGCATCGGTCGCAGGAAAAAGAGCTCCTATAGAGTTCGGCCTGACGATGACCTACTCGAAAAACTAACTTATCGCCAGAGTATAGATCTCATAATAAAATGTATTTCATATTTCATTTAGTCAGATAAGGAGATGATTACTTATCTGATGTTCTAAGTAAATCAACTGTTAGAACTCATGTTTTAACTGTGGAAATGATTTATACATGGTAAAAACAAATTATGTTACACTCACGGTGGTGTATAACCTTAATTACTTCGTAAGATCGTCACTACTACTTCGTGGTAACTTCGTAATTCTATTTACTTAATAAATTATCAATTCTTTGTATAATTGGTATTATGGCTAAAGCAAAATTTACACGATATATCATGTGCTTAATAATGAACTGAAAAAATAAAACTTCGATTACATGCACATTAATTGGGCATTGGACAAATATTCAAGCGTAATTGATGTCGAACGTAGTTTTTCACCATAAATAGCTTTCACTATTATGCAATATAGTGATTTTGGATGTTGATTCCGTTTCTGTGCTCATATCAAGGAAGGTATGATAGTGAAGTTCATTTGAATTTCTATCAACTTAGAGCTCAGGCCATTGAAAATCCTAAACCTTCTCTTCTTCCATACCTGTACATAAACGAGACCGGGATTTGAAGAGGCTACAGTCTCTTGTTTTGTACTATACTTTAGTTTTCCTATGCTGTAAATATACAATATGTATATATTACATTGTTTAATAGTGCGGCTTATGAGTTGCGAGCCTTATTCAATGGCTCGAACACTCCTTAAGGGAAACAGAAATAAAATATTTCTTGCTGAAATTTTGGAATAAGTCGTGAACTCAATGTTCGTGTATGATATAATTCAAATTATTTGGGTGAAAAAATCGTACATGGCAAATAAATTGATTTCCAGGTATAGGAAACATTAATTGGACAATGCAGTGAAACCTTTTATGAGCGCGTATAAAATTGAAAGCCTGGTTAAAATATGCATGGACATATGTTATTTGATAAGAGCCTGTTTGCACCCATCTTTGAAGTCACGATACTATTTGACATTAATAACCGGATTAATTTTAGTGGTAGAAAATGTAGTTAATTTTATTTAACATTCATGATATTTATATGTATATATATATATATCTATATATATATATATATATATATATATATATATATATATATACACACATATATATATATGTATATATATATGAACTTAATTTTAATTGCACGTTCAGTTTCTTAGGTGTACACATAATCTTTTGCCGTTGATGTTCAATGTTTAATAGTGCAAACGTGCATGCAGTGCAAAATCCTTTCCCGATATTACGGTTTACTCTATTCAAAAGATGATCTATTTTACCATTGCTGGGTGTTAGATTGGATGCTGATTAAAATTCCTATAAATTTAAAATTTAACAGAACAAATGATTCCGTTTCTGTGCTCATATCAAGGAAGGTATGATAGTGAAGTTCATTTGAATTTCTATCAACTTAGAGCTCAGGCCATTGAAAATCCTAAACCTTCTCTTCTTCCATACCTGTACATAAACGAGACCGGGATTTGAAGAGGCTACAGTCTCTTGTTTTGTACTATACTTTAGTTTTCCTATGCTCCACAAATTCTCATGAAACAATGTAAGCGGCTTTATCTTTTGTGATCCTCCCACGAGTGGTGACGGCTCACTGATACTCACTAGAGACGGCCCATTACGATTCAATTCTCTTGGAAGAGATCTTCTTTCGAATCCGTCCTACCTATTTGATTTCTCAGTCGAATAGATTCCATTCGATCCAATTTCTAAGATTTTCAATCCAGATGGATCTGTTGCATTGAAAGCGGTAGGAAATTGAATAAATCGTTTAAAGCGATTTCGGATGACTCGGTTGCAAATAAAAAAATCTATAAAACATTTCGAAAAATTTTATTCCATACCTATAGCTTAATATGTAATGTATATGCGGTACAAGTTTCATTGGATTTGAGTGAAGAAGTTTGACAGTTTACGTATATCACCTGAATTGAATTATCGCGGCGGGAGAAATATGGAGAGAAAATCTCATTAGAATCTCATGGATGCGATTTTATTGCCTTTAGTTTCAATTTCGAAGGTACTCGATTTATCTCTAAATCGATATAGGTAAATTAAAGGGGTAAAGTATCATATTAATTGCAAAGAAATGGATTCTTTGCCATGAATGGCGTATCTCTATATCAGACTTCCCTCGATGGAAGAGTCACGACGGGTTTTCCACGGATTTATTGCATATTACATCACCACCCACGTTTTACCATTCCATTCAGCGATGGTGGCGCTGTTGAACGTGAGTCTTGATCGTATTCCTGTGTAAGCTGCGATTAAATATCAATCTTCTTCATGTTGTGATTTATTTTTGTCGTTCTACTCTTATGCATTCTCGTGAACCTTTGAAAAGTTTATGCTCTTTATTTAATAGGTTTATTGATCCAGGTTTTGTCAATGAGAGTTAAAACCTAACAAATTTTAAGGAAGAATTTTTGCGCTATATGGAATACAGCGGCAAGGAAGATGGCGTAAAATAATTTCTACGTAACCTGGATGGTGACAGTGGCGGTATGCAGCTTTTGCTATTCAGAAACCGGGATCAAAGAAAAACTATCCTACTGAACTAGGCGAGCTAAAGCGCTTTAGGTAAATCCATAAAAAAACTCTGCGTCATCCTTAATTACCGAAATTAGCAATGACCCATAACACTCACTACGTTTCCTCTAACGATTGCTAAAAACTCTGTGTTATCCCGAAATTCGAAAGGTAGCAATAATATACACCGAATTTTCACCCTCTTGTATATCAGCAGCCGATGTATATAAAAAGAATGTTGAGTTTCGCGATTCTAAAAAAGGGTTACTTCGTCACGAAAGCATGGAAAATGTTTTGGGTAATTGTTGTGGGCTACGAAACGATCTTGACTTAATGAGTGGGCATGGAAGAAACGCTTAGGGCGAAGGGCAACAAGAGGGCGAGGATCCAGGTGTAAGGAAAGGGTGTCGGGTCTTTTTCGACTTGAGAAAAGGAAGATAAATGCGTACACGGACGAAGCCTGAGAGGGTGTTGACACCAGTTAAAGTTGGAAGACAAGTGGTAAATCGTTAATAAATATGGGAAGATTTATAAAAAAATATGAGAAAGAAGTAGTGATTTGTGTCATGAAAAAACAAACGGAGACGTATCGTAAATGTGACGGGTGGCAAAGGAAAGACGGTACTTGAGGGTTGCTCGAATTCTTTGAGATATTTCTAAGGTTTCTTTACTTGCATGAGAGTTAATGCATTAGAAGTGTTTAGGCATAGATCTGTTTAAACTACCGGATAATTCTTGCATGTCATTCGTATAGAAAAATATTCTCTTAAGAAATATTCTTTGAATATGATTATAATTTAATTAGATTTATTATCATTGTGATCTACGATAACGTGTTCTAGTGCTATGTCAACGTAGTTCTACTACTCACACCAGAGATGCATAACATGACCTATTTTGCACATACATACTATTGTATCGTACTTTATTTTCTCTACAAAATGTTCCGTTCATAGAGGAAGGAAATTAATAATATTTTAAGCAGATAGAAAAAAAATTCCATTAAAAATACTGTATGAATGACCTTATGTTTTGATTAAAGTAAGTAGTGTTGTGAGAACAAGTCATGACTGAATATATTGATATATGGTGGAAAAATTGCAATAATGTCATATTTGAGGCTAATTTTTATTTAGATTTTTAATTATTAATTTAATTCCACCGAAACTCAAGACATTTAGTTTAGAGCTCGTTTTCTCTTCAAAAAGGTAACTAACTTTACTTTTAAAAATCTTTTTCCACGGTGAAATTAAATTTTTGCAAAATTAGACGACACTAGACATTGGACGATATACATTTCATGTAAACTTCTTACATTTCGATGAAGTGTTAGTATTCGGATTGATGTGTTTTTTGCCCATTGGTTTCAAAAACTTAAACTTTAAGTTCAAATATAATTTTTCCCTGAAAAAATTAAAATTTTCTTTTCTCTCAAGGAGAGGGGGAAATTTATGTGTTGGAGTGTAAGGAAAACCTGTGACTAATCCTAAGCTCCCACTTACCGATACAAAGCTTAAGGAATGAAGAGTGAGAAGGGGAGGAATTATCGCTGAGTCAGAATGTGTGTGAGGGTAATGCACAGGGAGAGGTGTGGAAAGACGGAAGGCATATCGGGCAGAGGGAGAGCATAAAAGCGGACGGAGGTGCCAATATTTGGATCTAGGTACGGTGGAACTGGATACGGGTCCGAGAAGAAATGTTCCTAGTTGCACCACGTCAGAGTAAGGAAGGAAGGGGAGAGAATTGGATGATAGAGGGAGAAGAAGCTGAGTGGAGACGGCAAGATTAAGCGAGAGTGTTTAAGAGGGCGTAATGGAGGTTCTGAATTTAGGGATCGCATGCAAGGCTTTATAATAGCTGCTATCTTTCTTTTTCCCTCTCTTTTCTCATTCCCTTCACCTCTGTCCCTTTATTTTCCCTTCCTATTTCTTCCCGCCATTCTCCGTGATTACGTGCCTTGGTCACGTGAGGTTCCATGGCGTCAGGTGAGAGTTGAAGGACGAAACGACGCCCCTTGGGGGAAGAAGTGAATTTTTTCAAAGGGGTGGGTTGGTTGTAAAGGAATGGGCTGGGCGTTTTTGGAAGAAGTTAGGGTGAAAGGGAAAGGGAGAGAAGTCGAGAAAGATTAAGTGCGGAGATTAAAAAGGGATTGTAAGCGTAAGGTGATAAATGGTTTGTGCACGGCATTAAGACAAACCATACGCGTAGTCTATAGGCATGTCAGAGTAATTTCGAGAGCCATAATAGACAGGAAGTTTGCTCCATTGCGTGAACATACGGGTGAAATTTACTGTGAAAGTTCCAATTTTTCTTTTCTTTGCACTCTTGTTTCATGATTTTGGAAGCAATTATATTGTTTGTTTAGACTTCGTTAATAAATTTCGTAATTGTACCCCTTCTAGATAGTTTTCTGTATATTTCATTTTCTTAGCTGTTATTTACGTGATATTGGGGTTCATGTTATTGCGAGTTATAGCATGAACCCCATGCATATACATGCATGATTTGATTCCACGATCCACTCCAATATGTGATTTTTGTTTCCTTTACTCACTGCAGAGTTACCTTAAACTTTTATTTTAGAAAATACCGCATTTAACAGTTAAAATTAGAAAGTATTCCTTTAAGAGAAGGGAGCGTTAGAATTTTGGTTTCATCAGAGGATTAAGGTAAATGATAATGGAGAAAGAAGGATAATTATCATTACTTCATTACCTATTATGTAATAAATAGAAGCTATGCTTTTGGGTAATTGACTGCATTGATATTCGTTCAAAATTATGAAAAATCACAAAATATTATGACTCGGCTTCACGGCTCTAAAGGCATTATGTGGATTTCATTGAACGAACAAATTCTAACTATTAATTACTAAGTGATTGGCATTTCATAGACTTCTTTATAGAACAATCTAAGTGCATACATTTTTAAACTTATTTGAATTGTCGAAATTCTTCTGCTTGTGAATAAATACGCACTACTTTCCTTATGCATGCATAAATTAATTTTTATAATTTAATAGAATTTTCCTTCGTAAACAATTGAAATTGCCCGCATTATTTGGCGTATTATATTACAAAACACTTTTTATTTACTCGAAAACAAAGTAGGAAATACACTGACAGTCACAATATGTGCCCTGAAATGAGAACACATTCCAATGGCAAAATTTCAGAGTGTAAAAATGATTTGCCCTGACTGGGATTCGAACCCTGATCCCTCGATGTACGACCAGTTAAGCTATCGAGGCGTCGTCTTAACTTCTGAAATTAAACTGGCTAAAGCACTCGGCCGGACATCGAGGGATCCGGGATCGGATTTCACATTCTGAAATTGTTGCATTGAAATGCATATTAGCGGATGATTCCGTTGAAAGTCACTGTTGCGGCATCTCCCGCAGTTTCTTGGAATTTGTCAGAAGATAAATTCGTAGAAAATAGAGTGAAAAGATGAGAATCTATTAGAATGTAAATGACCTATTGGCTATCAACAAACCACTATTCTTTGGCTTAGTTTTTATCTTGATAAAATATTAGTCCAAAAATATGCTTAATTTTTATTTACCTGCTCCGTTTGGTTTTATGATTTCCTGGGTGAAAGTTTGAAGAACTACACTCTACACGATAGAAAGGAGGTGGGGAAGAGAGAAGGAAAAAATAAAGAGGGTCTTTCAGGAGACACTAGAGGGGTGAACGCCTTATTACGGGCGTTGCCTTAATAGCAAACATTTTTCGCTGAAAAAGTAGCCGACGGCGCTGGGGTTCTTGAGTTCTGTTTATGGTATATCAAGCGACCGCACCTCTGAACCCTCCAGGCCTACACAGTTGCATTTTTCTCGGCATTCCAACAACCTCCCTTGCGGCTACTTCCTCCATCACATCCATTCCACCGCGAGCATCCGTTTTAAAGTGCAGTTATTAAAAGACAGAGGAATTGCGCCCTTTGTTTCGTGGAGTTATCCCTTGTCCTGATGTAGGTCAACGAGGCTGCATCCGTGCCGGTCTCGTTCGTTTCTCACCGGGATAAGTATTGCACCGTGGCGGAAGAATGGTGCTCCACCCTTTTCCTCGCGTGCTGTTCGCATGCGTACCTTTTTTGAGCGCTTTAAAGCTTGCTTTTGTCTCCTTATAATGATACTATTTAGGATTTTGATTGATATAAAACGAATATCCTTTCTTAGTATCAAAAGGGCAAAGTTTGTAGAATTTTTCATTCTTCTGTTCACATTTTTAAACTTGTATCATGCTTTGTGGTTAATCAACATTTGTCTTTCATAAACTCGTAATATACTTTTGGTGATGTTTGCATAGACATTAAACGTTTTATTTTTATAAGATATGAGACAAACATTAATGGCGTTGTGCCTATCTACAAACAGAGTATAAGGATAATGAATATATCATACTTTTGTGTTTTGGAAATTTGGAACAACGAATCCATCAAAGTAATCTATGTGGAAATTTCTGTAATGGGAAAGAGATTGTTGATTAGTATGGCTATGCATGTACATTCTGTTACAGACATTTTCATCAAAATACATTTCATATTCAATAATACACGATTTTTATCAGAGTATACTGAGGTAGAGGAAGTACTGAATGCCACTTCCACAAAATTAGAAGGCGCTATTCTTAAAAAATGAATACTTGCATGTGAGATATTCAACTATTGAGAACATTTATGTTAATGTTGCTCCTCATTCGTTCCTATTTTTTTAAGCCCGCTAAAGTGTCAAAAAAATGCAAATTATGTATCTTGAAAATTTTTCAACATGTCTGGTACAAGAAGGTTGTTGTATTTGCCGATTATTTGCTGGCCAAAATAATGTATCGTAATAGAATAAGAAATCATGTCTTATGAAAACATTATTAAATTTGACATTTCGAAGGAAAATTGACTAGATTAGGCTCTCAAGGACAATATTATTCATCCGATTTTTCTAGAAATGTATGTATTTAATAAAACTTCTTGCTGTTACTCCGACATAAAGATTTATGTGCAAGATAGTATTAAACGACCAATTATCGGTTAAATCGCTAGACATGTTTGATAATATTCAATTACGCTATAATTAATGAGTTTTTTATATGACATATTTGTTTATTATTTCATAACACGTATGACACACACCTTGTACGGAGGAAATATGGCACATTTTGCGCAATATCCATCGTAAAAGGGATACGCCCCAGTGAAATGTGATACAATAAGGTATGAAGTTATCATTAAACTTAAACTGGAGGAAAATTTAATTCCCTGCCTCTCGTTAAAAAAAATACACGAGCGAGCCCTACAAGCACGCAAAAATACAATTAACGCTTGCGGTTTTCGTAGTGGACTGGTGTTATTAGGTATTCTCGGCATTTGCGGAAACTATTGCTTCTCGGTCGGGGCTCCGTTTCAGCGCTCCGGCAATGTACGAGTATGCCGCGAAGCCTCTCTCAATTTCTCCTCGTATTTACGTCCTTGGAGAACAAAACATCTGTCGCAGCGCGATGGGGAACACAAGCTTTTGACTCTTGTATTGTTCTCCTCGCACCCGTCCCCGCTACTCTTCTTCTTCCTTTTAAGTCCACACCCAGGCCTCGACACCCTCCCGACTCGAACATGTCTCACCATCACCATCTCGCTCTCTCTCTCACAGACGTTCACTCGCTCGCTTACCATTGGCCATCCATTTTCCTCTCTCTCCCGACCTTCACCCTCTCCGCAAACAACCCTATTTGTGCACGATTGTATCTCACACAGTCGATATCCATAGTGGCCTGTAAAACGTTTCTCACGTTTCAACCTCTCTCCTATACTCTTTACCTTCTGGAATCTAGCCACCTCCTGCAACGGTCCTACTTCTCCCTTCCCCGTTGACCTCAACCTTTATTTTCAAAGAGAAGTGGTGGGAGGATTCCCGGAACATTATCGCCATTCACTGAGTCAATGCTAAACGAAGGAAAGGCACGGAAGTTCTGATTCCGCGAAACATGGGGTAGGTGGCAGCAGCGTTGCAACGATGAAAAGGGATTTGAAATTCACCCGATGTCCACGCCTGCGAATGTGAATTCACTCCACGTAATTAAGGCGAGGAGAGCAGTCTACTAGTATTTACCACGGAGGAAGTACGACTAGTCGTTTAATATAAAAAAAATACCTAGCCAGCTTAAGAAATGTTGAATCCTAAAATATTGATACTCACGGCAGTGCAACAGGCATCAATAGCTACCATAGTGATGTAAATTTTCGCAGTTGTGGAGGACACATGTGCACGACTGTGTACTTTATATCCTATTACTTTTCTATATAAATTAAGCTTAATCAAAATTTACTTCTTTCCGAATGCAAGCCTACCAACTTGAAAGTTTTTATGTGACTCCCAAATATTTTACCTGCTTAATAGACAATATTTTAATGTTTGACAGGAAATTATTTGAGTTCAACTTTTTTAGGTTTTCCGCTATCTAATGATATGTTTATGACGATGCTATTCAAAAAATAGGAGTTCATTTCTTTCATTTCTGAATGTGATAAAAACTCGAAATTATTGGTTTAAGTGTATTTTTAACTGTTCATGATATGTATATATATATATATATATATATATATATAACTTAGACAGTAACACACAGCACGAGAACACATAAAAAGAACACTCACAATAATATCTTGATAATTTCGACGGACTCGAGCTCCGTCTTCTTCGGAAGATAAGATATGACTGCATATCTGCATATATATATATATATATATATATATATATATAAGTTACTTTCTTGAAAATCCCACGAACGTGCACAATAATGTGAATGGACTGGACTGAGTTCTGTTCCTAATTCCTCTTGAGAAAGGTGGTTGCACCACCGAAAATTTGAGAACCAGTGAGTCCCTCTTTTATATGTTTCACTTTCTGTTTGTGTCGACTTGTTAGTCCATTTACATTATATATATATATATTCAAACTCGAAATCCCGCCGTGCGGCGAACAAATATTCATCCACACATACAAGATATAAGGAAAGGGGATCAGAAAGCATATACAAAATATTTATATCATATAAACAATAAAAATATACATAATATTATAAATATATAATATATCTAAACGTAATATTAAATAAAGGGGTAGGAAGAAGCGTAGTCAACATAGAGCAAGCAACAGATAGAATTTTACTCGTAGAGATTAAAGCAGAGCCGACGAACTTGGTCATTGTTCAGGTATACTTACATGCCACCGAGCAACCACAAGGAGGAAGAAGTCGATAGGATGTACGATGAGTTAGAGGATATCATCGCGAGTGTTCCTGCAGGGAAACATTTGATAGTGATGGGGGATTGGAATGCGACGGTAGGCGAAGGAAGAGAGGGTGGTGAAGTGGGGTACTATGGGTTAGGCACGAGGAATGAACGCAGGGAGAAAGCGATTGAATTCTGCAAGAGACAGGGGTTAGTCATCAACCAACACATGGTTTAGACATCACAAAAGGCGTAGGTATACATGGATAATGGCAGGTGATTCAGAAAGGTATCAGTTAAATTGTATAATGGTTAGGCACAGGTTTAGGAACAGTGTGATAAATTCGCACAGTTTCCCAGGAGCGGATGCGGACTCTGACCACAATTTAGTTGTTATGAAGTGTAACGTCCGTTTCAAGAAGATAAGGCAAGGGCGGCGGGTTAGGAAATGGAACGTAGAAGCATTAAATGGATTAACGAGGAAGGAGTATCAGCAGGCTGTAGAAAAATAATGGATGATGGTAAAAAACTGAGTACAATCGAAGAAAAATGGGAATGTATCAAGCAAAGGATATCGGAAGCAGCAAAAGACACTGTAGGAACCATTAACGGGAAAAGAATAAGGAAACCATGGGTCACGGATGAGATGATTGCAAAGATGAAATGGATGCAGATGCAAAGATGATTGCATGGATGAGAGAAGAAGATGGAAGAATGTAAACACAGAGTTAGGCAAAATGAAGTACAAAGAGTTAAACAATAAATTGAGAAGGGCCACAAATAAAGCAAAAGAAGAATGGTGGAAAACGCAATACGAGGATATGGAAAGTTTACAGAAGAAGGGTGAAATTGGGGCTCTATACAGCAAGGTTAAGTTTTTATCGGGAAGTAAGAAGGCAAGATCTGTGCTAACAGTTAAAGATAAGTGGGGTAAGATAATAGTTGAACCAGGAAAAATCCAAGAGAGATAGAAGGAATATATAGAAACACTGTATGGTAAAGAACTTAGGCCGACAAGGTTAGACATAGAAAAGGAACATTACGTAGAAGAAGTTAGCTTAGGTACAGGCATACTCGACGATGAAATAGAAAAGGCATTAAAGGAGATGAAAGCAAATAAGGCCGTGGGGGTGGACAACATACCTGTAGAACTGTTGAAATGTTTAGGAAAATGCCGGAAGAAGGCCCTATATGGACTGATTCGTAGTATCTATGAAGAAGGAATCTGGCCGGAAGATTTTGTGATATCGGTGTTAGTTCCTATTCCAAAAATGACAAAGGCTATATCATGTGAGGATTACAGAACAATAAGTTTGATATCCCACGCAGCTAAAGTTATTCTCAGGATCATCAACAAAAGGATAGAGAGTAAGGCAAATGATTACTTAGGGGATGATCAGTTTGGGTTTAGGAAGGGAAGAGGTACGCGTGATGCCATTGCAGTAATGGGATCACTAATTGAGAGGAATATAGAATACAACCAGGACGTTTTTGCCTGTTTTGTAGATTTCGAAAAAGCATTTGATAGAGTGAATTGGGAAAAGTTAATGCGTGTATTGCAGAAAATAGGAATGGGTTGGAGGGACAGGAGACTGATCCGCAACCTGTACATGTCTCAGACTGCTCAGGTGCGAGTGGGGAACGGAGAGTCCGGATGGGCATTGTTAGGAAGAGGGGTAAGGCAGGGTTGCCTATTATCACCGGTGCTATTCAACGTATATGTGGAGGAAATGATTAAAGAGGCATGGCAAGAACTGGAGGTAGGAATGAAAGTCGGAGGGGAAATCGTAAAATCGGTTAGGTTTGCTGATGACCGAGCATTAGTTGCTCAGTCAGCCAAGGGGTTGCAAGCATTGTTGAGTGAATTGGAGGTTCAGTGCGATAAATATGGGATGAGAATCAATATTTATAAAACAAAGGTTATGCGATTTTCCAGAAAGAAAAAGGCTAAGCTAAATATTAAAATAGGCGGGGAAAAAATAGAGCAGGTAGAGCGCATTTACATATCTCGGAAGTTTTTTGGACCAATACGGTCAAAGTGGTAGGGACGTAAGGAGAAGAATTGCGCTAGGCAAGGAGACTTTCTCAAGGAGGAGGGAGTTGATGACGGGGACGTTGAGTAGGGATGTTAAGACAAGACTCGTAAAAACTCTGATATGGAGTGTAGCTATGTACGGCGCGGAAACGTGGTCACTGAAGCAGGAGGATAGACGTAGTTTGGAGGCTTTTGAAATGTGGGTGTAGAGAAGAATGGAGAAGGTGAAATGGACCGAAAGGAAAACAAATGAGGATGTGCTAGAGATGGTTGGTGAGGAGAGGGGTTTGTTGAGAGAAATCCTATGGAGGCAGGAAAAATGGATGAAAGGCGTATTGAGCGGTAGTGGAATGTTGAAGAGGGTAATAGAGGGGAGAATGTTGGGCAAGCGTGGTAAGGGCAGGAACAGGATAGGGATGTTGGACGGGATGAAGGGGGGAAAGAAGTACACCGAGATGAAGAGGGATCTGATATAGATTAGTTTGCTAGGTGGGGAGTCACAAAATGTTTATTTGATAGTTGTTTCCATCCAGAAACCTACCTTACCGTAAGTAGATTACCTAATAATAAATAATATATCTAAAAACCCAAACACACATTCAAACACGAAATCCCGCCATATGGCGAACACATATTCATTCACATGGTAATAGATTTTCGGAAAAAGGGATAAATAAACGTGTAAAGGACGAACACAGGAGAGGTGGGGTAGGCGGAATCACAAGTGTTCAAGTATTTCCTTGACCGCGACTCGAACACCGGATCTTTTCACTTACCGGGCGGATGCTCTAACCACTTGAGCTATCGAGGAAACTTACTTTACACTGAAATCTGCGGCCTTAAATGTAGCCAAGTGCCCCGATTCTTTGGCCAAAAGATGGTGCCAGGAAGCTGTTTCACCCACCAAAGGAGAAGTACACGACACGAGGACACGACACGAAAGAAAAGCGTTTACTATTTAATGATATATATAGTAAACAAATGCAGCGCTTACTATAGAATAGTAAACGCTATATTCTGCGTTCCTTGATTCATCTTCTTTATGCCGTTTCATTTGGTGTTTTATGAGTTTTAAACTCGTTTAAGTTTCAATAAAAAGATTAAACAAGCACATTCGTACTTGAAATAATAAAAAAACTTTTTCTTGGTTAAAATACTTGGATTTTTTTACTTGGAGCTTTTTCGCAGTTATTATCCGAAGAAATAGAATGCCAATTTTTAATTACAAAAGACCATTCTATGGTGTAAATAAGGCTTGCATTTTCATCAATCTCGGTTCTTCCAATATTTTTAGGCAAGTCATCCTTTCTCCTGAGCCTCATTCACCAATTTGCACTTTCATTTTGAGCCATATTGAAGAGAATAACCGGGTGTATCGTCTGGGTCTGTTTACCCTATTCTTTGACTTTATATTTTTTAATTTACTGACGCCCTTTTTTCAGTACGATACAAAGTTTTACAGCAATTTTAATGCTAATCATATAGACTTTTAATAATAAAACCACTTTACTTTTTTTTTACTAATCATATAATTATAACAAAGAAACTATGTACATTTCTCAAAGAAGATATTCAAATTCATGGTATCTATAGAGTTATAAATATCGAAATTCTCGATACTATAATTTTTCGTAAAACTCATACCTGTGCCGGATGAACAGGTACCAAATGCTACCGTAGTTTTACAAAATTTTACAGTACCGGAGGAAATCTGTAATATTGTAAAACCGGGTAAAATCAGTTGTTGTGTTTATATATTTTATTAAACGTATTTTATTTTGGTGAGATTATATAATCCCTTCCTCCACATAACTCCGAAGTACAACACTTAATACAAATATAAACACTTAAGCCCTAGGTGGAGGGATACCTATCTACCCGGAAATCAAACCACCGCCACCGGAGCTGGAAAATGGTTGGGGAATAGGGTCATAGAAAATGGTTACGAAATTAACTCAATACATACTAATTAATTAATTGCAGCCTAGTGTCAAATGTATTACAGCATAATAAATAAAATATAGTTTCCCTATTTTCTAATTCCAAATTTCTATATTATGTTCGAATTCCACCACATTACACCTGAAACTACTCAATTTATTACCACATCGTTAGGTGAGACATAAATATCTAATTTGATAATCTAATACAAGTACATCGAGTTATTTCTAATAAAAAAAAATTTTATTTATTAAAAATATACATTATTTTTGGTTTTTTATATTCTACTTTTTCTAATGAACGGCAATCGTTTAACTATGAAGAAACGAGAATGTATTATTTTTCTTGTTTTATAAAATCAAAATTACTGGCTTTATTTTTTCTAACAATTTAGTCATCATTTTTCAAAGTAACATTTACCACTTGTTCTTTGAATTGATTCGATGAAACCTGACCTAAATGATAGTTCATTCCATAATGAGTTTTTAATAATTCTGCAAAATTACTGTTGGTAGTATTTTATGGGAGTTATCAATCCAAAACCATTCTAGCTTTACTTGAAATAAAAATTCGGTATCCCATGACAATAATTATCCAAATTATTGTTTTTTATTGAGTTGTATTGGAGATGGTCCTTTCCCAGAGGTGCTTTGTACCAAAAGATCTTCATTGTCCACCATCATACACAATGCGAATGCCATCTTTCCGAATGAGGCTTGTAATATAGATTCTGTTCCCTGGAATTTTCTGGCCGATATTCACCCATTACTAAGCCCGACGGCGTGTGAAATTCACACATCAGAGTAGGGGGTCAGTGCCTTTCCCTGTGCCGATTATGATTTCCCATATAGATATGTTAACGGTAAAGATATGGTAGATATGGTAAGTAAAAGTCACATAGCTTGGGGGGAGCTGCAGGTGCCCAGAGAGGTTTGCCTGCGAATCGAATCCGGGCCTTCCGGTCAGTAGTCCAATATTCTACCCCCGGACTTAGTAATGCATAGTTAATAGTGTTAATCTTTAACAAAAGTAATGAAGAAAATTCTAGTCTAACAGGCATTTAAGTTATATCATATTAACTGTGGGATTAACGAATGTCCAATCTAATTTCAAGTGGTCAGCCGTTTTGTCATATTTATATATGATGAACAGCGTTTAAATATTGATTGAACTAAATTGATCACTTATAAATTAGGATGTCGTATTTTTAAACACTGAATAGATCGAATTCACTTGTTAAGATAACGATTCCAGTCTCGGCATTCGCCCATCTTCTATCAATTGATATTGTTTTGCAAAAAATGGCGGATATCAAAATACATGCGTCGGGAATTACATTAAATTCTATTACTTTTAGCCGTCATGTGATTATTAGAATGTGTCGCCTTAAATCTAGGATGAGTTCGTCTCCACCTCGTTTGCACTCTTGGAATGTAAATGACATATTGTTATCTAGTGTTGTTATTTTTGTCGGAAATAAAGAAATTAAAAGGTAGTGAATAAGCTTGAGAAAGTTTAGTTTTAAATTGGAATAAAATAAAAATATTAGCAAATTTTACAATTTTAGAACGGAAATAAATCAAGGTGAATTAGAATCACCGCGAGGAGAATGTTTTGTTAACTTCAACGGGTTAAAATGACGCGGATTTCAAAACATTGCAGCATGCAATATATGAATCATGAATGGCGTTTCGGATGTTTTATGCAGAATGTACCACTCTTGGAATAAAAAAATCGGTATCGATTGAATGTTTCCTGGAATCTGAGTATAAAACCAACTCCACCCGTTAACCTTGAGCCATTCTTCGTTTTCTAGTTCAGTCCACGTGTCGTCCCTCATTGACCACTCCTTCCCCAATTCTGCTCCACTTTCGAATCTGCTGTACAAATTTGATTTCGCACATTTCTCCTGGTACGGGAGAGAAGCAATATGGAAGGAGGGGGGTCGGTGGGATCGGGGTACGAGGGAGCGGCTCTTGAATAAGGGCGAAGCATTTTCCGCCTTTGTGTCGGGCTCGCCGAGTAAGACATAAAAATCGCGTGATAACTGCAGGCGATGCGCATGAAAAAATACTAATTGGGACTTTTTTCGCGGGATTCATATTTTATCTTAGCTCACGACTTTGTATACAAGGAAGGCAGTCCTCTACTGCAGTGAATACATCCCTTTTACTACTTCCGCTGAACTTTGAGTAACTATGACAAAGGCACCATATTCCTAGGTTCATTAATGAAACGTATTTCGCCCCTCATTTTTTTTGTCGCGCATGTAAACCAACTGACAGCTTGAAGTTTATTTAGAATTTCTGGGCCAAGAGTTTATACAATTACTTCAGCGCATTTAGGGCTGCACTAAATTTCGTTAACGCTACGCAGCGCTAGTGTTTGTAGACAGATATTCACATGTACATTTGATTTCTATCCATATTAATTGAAAGAATGGCGTAAATTTCTCGTTAAATTGATCGCAGTAGTGCCAGTTTTAATTAGAAGTAATTCTTTATGTACAATCTGTCCGTTTTCCACTGATCCTTTGACGTATTGTAGTTTTCGAAAAATCCAATTTTGAGAGATGGGATTTACTACGCGTGGAGACCGGTTTGTTCAACAAGGTGTGCTCTTCATTGTAACAATAATATTATAAAGTGACATCAAACTTGAACATGCGTTATCATGCTATTCTAAACCCGGAATCCCATGGCTGTTTACGACGCAGAAGAAATTTACTCCCCTCAAATAGCTTGTAAGACACAAATGGCGTCATCAAATTGAGTATAGTTTGTTGCCTAAGTGCGCAGATGACCTACAAAACTCCTAAACTAGTCCCAAATATACGTAATATGTACAAAATTTGAGGAATAAGACATTATGGTCGAGATACGATGATTCATAACAGTTGCGATGGATGGCGGCTGTTAATAGAGTAGTTAGCATATACTGGCCTAAATAAAAGATCGGTCGCTTGAACGACTTCATAACCGTGGAAGCGTTATTTTCAACTAGGTGATATCACTAACTTATTAAATCCCAGAATTTTAAGTGGTATGCTTTTGCGACTGTAATCAAAGACAAACGGAGCGTACTTGTATAATGAAAATTGGAGAATGCTGAATCAAGGATTTCATTATTAGCTTTGTGTTTTCTACTTCCTTCTACAGTAACAATAATTCAGAAGAAGTGAATTTAAAAATGAGTTACAGAGTGTCAAAGTATTTTTGAAAAATTCACTGTTGCAAACTTTGCCCAACATCCACCCTTTTTTCTTTGGACTGAATTGAGAGCCAAAAAGTATTTATTGGGATATGTATATTTTTTTCAGGTAAAAACAACTGTGGGGATAGATTCGAGAACTACTACCATGATGCCTGCATAATCTGTAATGTACATATTCATTTTTTAACATTTATTTTCAATGACGATATCCGATTTTATTCAAAATGACTGACTTACTATTCATATAAATATGTGAAATTCTTGGGAAATATTCCAGGTCATCTACTTTTAGCAATGAATAGTCATGCCTTGTTCGAGGAGAGAAATTGCATTTCGAATCGTGTAAATGATTTATCAGAAGCGATTTAATTTTTCTAAAGCAAACTGTTGAGATGTATGTGTTGAATTCATTTGTATTTGTAGTATTTGTATTTGTCTTTAGATGAAACCCTTAGATTGGCTTGATCATTTTATTTACCTAAGGGTATTGCCAAAAGGGAAAAGATGAAAAAAACACATTTAATGATTTTGAGTTTGGTAGTTAACAGTCGTCAAAGTGCTCTTCACAATGTGCCTCAAGTAGGGATTGGGATACCACTGAAAAAATATACGTTGTCTCCAGGACTTGAGCTTGGGCCCTCTCAGTGGCAAGCCTGTACGTTAGCTACCGAACCATCTCGATGCCCCTCTCTGCTAAGCCCTCGAACATCATTCCCAATAATCTGAATTCATGGCTTCCCTCTTCCATCTTTGTTTTCACTCCTCGTTTCTCTTCGATAACCGTTGCTTCTTCCCATACTCGCGGAATCGGGGACTCAATTGAAAATCCGAGCTCTACAAGGACTCGATTCTTTTAAGCGATTCTTAATGCACCCACGGACACAGATGGTTTCATCGAAATCGACCTCAGCTACGATATGAATACGGGCAAGAATGAGAGTACTAGCTGTTTTTACGGTGTTCACAAAAATTTATCCTTGATGATAGTGCTTTTAAGGAAAAAATTGATTTTTCTAGCAGCAAACTAAGAATCTTCTCCAATTTCACTCTTCCTCAACAGATGTGAAGGAAAGTCCCAATACTTTGACCACTGATTTTATTTTCAGATCAATAATCGTCCCAGACGTACCTTTCTGTTAGTTTATTCAGTTGCCTTTGCTTTTAATTTTTAAAAGGTTGATACCTATTAATTGCAGAAATCTATTGATTTTATATCATGTAAGTAGATAGAGGAGATGCAAGAAGAATGTAGTGCAGATTCAGTACTAATTCGTATCATTTGAATAAAATAAAATAACGATCATATTAAATTTGACCTTAATATTGTAAGAGCATTTAGGATTGATATATCTTATTCTTTAGAAAGAACTTTACTTTAGATATTCGGAAAGTGCCCTTTACAACCATATTGGTACAGGTAAAAATTAGATTTTAATAACAATGTACGACATTGATCCGTGACGCCTTATTTTTATGGGCATGCAGCGTTTTGAATTTAGCTCGAAAGAACAACGTAATTTTTTAAGTTAAAGATAATTTAAGCAAGCAATTGTTATTGAATTTGCCAATGTGAATGTAACTTTTAAATTATAAACTTAAGAAGTACATAGCGTATACTGGAAAAATTAATTATCGTGGGGAGCAAAAATTGCCATAGTATTTTCCAGAGCTATAATTCGTGAATGAATGCCCTCTTTCTCGTTTTAATTTTAGGAATACACTAACAAATTCTACTTTCCAAGAAACTGCGGGAGATGCCGCAACAGCAACTTTTTGACGGAGTCATCCGCTAATATCTTTCAATGCAACAATTTCAGAGTGTAATGCAACCATTTCAGAGTGTAATTTCAGAGTAAAATATTTCGCCAAGGCGAATGATTTTTACGTTCTGAAATTTTTGTATTGAAATCTACATTTGTTGTCAAATAACGTGTTTAATTTTAATCTAGCGTTGAAAGGAATATTAAATGCCGCGAAAATGTGGAGACGGGAAAACAAAAACAAGTCCTGGACCGGGAATTAAACGACTTTCCCGGAGATAGGGACAAAATAATGGTGCGTGAGAGTAGATGGTCTTTTGTGGAAGTCCTTTGTATTTAGATTTCTTGGAAGACCCCATTCAAAGGAATGCTTAATGGTAAAATTTCTCAGAATTGCGTCCAAATGTAAACCTTCCATTTCCTTTCACGTCAGGTTTTGAAAAACATGAGGAACCATAGGGGTCAAGCAAGAAAATCTGGGCTTCCAGATGAGCTAAATTCTCCTTCGCCGGGATGGTTAATTGCACCAATGTAAGGTTTAGATTTAACGGCGGTAATTAAAACAAAAGTAATGCCATAAAATATTATGGTTTAATGTTCATGTCAAAATTATTTTGAATGCGTAATTATGTAAAAGGCACAGGCTATCTACGGTAACTCATAGACAGCGTTTTACTGCTGATTGGTTAGAAAATATTTCGCCATGTTGATTGTAAATAAGAGCTGATCCTTAATATATTTACTTGCTTGTGTTTATTGATTGCTTCATTTTATATTATTGCATGGACCGAACTATTAGCATTAGTTACCCACTATAATTTTTACTAAACATCGTTTCGGGTGGAAGGTTGGCAATGAACTAGGGGCCAGTTCTCCGTACGTATTACCAATAGACGAATTAAGTCAACTGTTGCGAGTGAACTTCAAATTTAGAATTAATTTTCAAAATGCTTTATAAATTAAACTGTCCTAAACTCTATCGCCGTTTGGCAATTATTGGTGATTGGTTGGATGTCTAAATTCAGCTTTTGAATCATCATCGATCGATGAAATGATTTTTATATCTAATTCGGGTCGGAAATATATTAATGAGTTGTGCATTGAGTAAATATAAACTAAATAGATATATTATAGTCCTGGATAAAAAAACTTTAATTGACTTGGCACATGATTTACTAAGGTAATGAAATCGATTTAGCAAATTATAATTTACTTTTAGGATTAGGAAAATTAGAACAGCTCTAAATTGTTGCGTTCCAATTTGGGAATATATCGTCGGCATAATATAAAATAATAAATCAAAGAAAACTGGAAAGAATTTTCGTGTTGTTCTATATGAGAGCAAGATTCTTGCGCGGTTTAATAAGAAAACGCAAGCTATGAATTATGAAGAATCCTTCCCGCGAATAAAAATTCCACTATTTGTCTGTGAAAAAATAATTAGGCTATATCATCTCATGAAAGTGCTTATTTAGATCAGGAGTTTTGAATACCGATCATTTGCCCTCTTAGTGTTCTACTGTTACATTTGTGTTGATTTTTACTACGTTAAAAAAGAGATAAGTCCTTCGATTTTCAGTAAGCTGGTGACATTCAAGATTTTTCCGCTACAAGACATTGCATTCTCGTTTAATACAATGGATTCGTGTTTATAATGGTATCAGAATAAATATTACGATTTGTTTTTTTAATGAATTTCAAGCATTCGATAGTGAATAAATCTAGTCATTCAGCATGGCTCAACTTTGGAGTAAGCATCGAATAGGCGAATTTGCATGATCGACCGCTACTAATACAATATGTTAGCCAGATGAAATAGCTTTTAATTGTACAATTATGCCATATCCCATGGCCACCCTATGCGATTTTATTTTTAGCTATATTAAGGCGTGGCTGTAGAGATCAATTTAATACTTTATATACCCTCCTAATTATGAGGGTGGTTTTATTCGGAAGTTAAATGCATATCATATTCCATAAAAAATGAATTAAAATGCTGATTAACTTATAAATTGGAAATGCCACAGAAAATGACTTCACATTCTCGCTTATTTGACTTCCAAAGGAGATGGACAGAATAAATCATCATGTTGGACAAACTCTTTAGAAAAATATCTCGTAATTTAACACAATCTCATTTTTATTCTCTCCTTACCTTATCTCGAATTCGTCCTTTACTGTCCTTTCCCTGTCATCATTTCAACCACCCCTTCGTAGGCGTTGGAAAAGTTTTCAAGGTCGCTTCGCTCCGTGATCGTCCCCAGTTTCCTCTTTTTCGTTTCCACCCATCACCCTGTCCCTCCCGTCCTGTCTGTGCGAATCGCTAGAAATCCACTGCCACCGGAAAAAAAGACGGAAGAAAGGAGGTCAGCCTCCGAAAATAACCGAGCGAGGGGTTGGATGGAAAAGACCGCCTTGATGTCGCAGGGATTTCGTGAAAAGCCACGCCCATCCCACAAATGGAATTAATCCCAAGCAAAGAAATGAATAGGATAGGAAGGATCATTATTTTTTCTTACTCTCGGAGGAATAAAGCTTAGCTTCCCCTGGGAGCTTACATGTGAAGAAAAAACAAAATCTACCGAATGTACGTGGGCACATACTTCGTATTCCCCTCTTTTCTTTCGATGAAGCCATTCAGATCGATGCCCCCCGGTGCATTTTTTACCTTCTCTGCTCCCTAAGGGTGGACCTTAATCTTGTTTCCACTGTTGCTATGCCAAACGATCAATGTAAGCAAGCAGTGCAGTAGGAATATAAAAGTAGGTACACCAAACAGGGAGAAGAAAAATGATCAGGCATTTAAAACGAACTCTATATTATCGTATACGGGTATTATGCGTAAGAAGATCACCAAATTGCTTTGAAATATGTAACTTACCCATCAGTAGCAGCAGTGGCCGATGAAGATCTAACGCTATTTTCAAATGATTCACATTAGATTAGAAGAATATATAGAATAATATTGAACTTCGCCATTAAAGCATGTTGAAAACTTCCTGTATGAGACCACACCATAGATCAAAGATCTGCAGTGTAGCAAATTAAAATATTAGAAACGGTTAAACGTAAAAATCGCATTAAATCAATGGGCAGTGACCCATTTGGGTTTGGGTAAAGTTTGGGATAAAGTTCGGCATTGGTAGAGTAATCATAGGGCCACAAAAAAGTATGTACTGATTTCTAAGGTTACATAGTAGCCGAAGTGTGATTTGCTAGGTAAAAGATTTGGTATTTTCCCGGCGTATCAGCTGCGTAAATTCTTCTCGGGTCCTGAAGACGATGACCGAGTCGGACATCGAAACGTCGGCCGAGATGGACGATATAACCCGGTGATTTGCTACTTTGTACATATTGAGGAATAATTACTCATGATGAGTCTCTAGAGCCTATGTGTTTCAGAAAAAAATGGTATAATGAGAACTCCATGGGCTAATTCAATCGATAAAGAGATTTGCAAGGCAAGGATAATCAAGGGTCCCAGGAGCATAACAGCATGTAAACAAGAGATTTGTGACTGAGGCGAAAGAAGGTTGCAAAGATAGGCTATTGCGAAAGAAGTAACTTTTTTATTGATTATCTCTAGCCCGATTAAGAGTTGATATGCACCAAAATCAATGGCATGTTCCTAGTAATTTCATAAATAATTTCAGACAAAGAGTTTTCAAGATTTTTTTCCGATCAATAGGCAAATTTTCATGACTTCCGTATTAACCAATATGTCAAAAATAGGATTGTGATCCTCTCACACGCTAGCCTAACATAAAATCGTACTGTGGTGTAAATACGAAGGCCTGGGATAAAACAAAATGAGAAAGAAAATAAATATGTTTAGGAAAATTTGAATGGTTTTAAGATTTAATCTTAGAGCAAATGTTAAAATGATCGGTAGAAAACATATCTTGTACTAGCTCACGTTGTTGCTCATGAAGTAAAAATACTATCAATATTTTTTTAAATAAAAGAACAGTTCAAGTCAAAAATCAAATAAATCTCCTCCGATTATAAATTGATATATTTAGGTCTAGTATTGAACTCAAATGAGATTTCTCAGTGATAAAGGTGACATATGAAAGGTTAGTCATTTCTTTTTATGAATTAACTCACGTGAAAATCCATAGGCATTTTTTGTTAGCACTGAATAAATCCAAAAATACTTTAAAGTTGTGGTACTCAATATATTGGTTTAACAGCATAATTTTGTTAAAGAATGAATGATAGAGTTTCAGGCACTTTACTATCAGTCATTTGACTCTCAAGTCAATGGAACTCGTCATATCTCCTACTTATTTTCATTAAGCCAAGTCAGTGTCAAGTCCACTTTTCGTTATGCAGTCTAAACACTCGAACAATAATTGTTAAAAAGCTTGCACTATGATTTGAAAATTATTGAATTGTGTTATTCGATCAACTACGTGAAAGGCCTAAAATGTTACTATATGTTTTGAAATCGAGGGCAATATAAAAAACCTATATTCGAGTCAAACGTTGACAATCGGGCGTAATTAACTCCTAAGCTTTCCAAAGACTAAACAAGCTAAGCTCCTGTATCAAGTATTATGAGTGACTTGTGTTGCGCTAAGCGCCAGTTGAATAATACTGTGAAAAATTAATTTCAAAAATTGAATTCAACTTTTCCTTATAAAGGGGGAAGTTAAAATATGAACCAGAAAGGACGGCGGGTACTACACGAATTTAGGTTACTACAGGCCGTATTGTCACGCGTTTCCTACATTTGACGATTATATGGTATACCATAGTACTCGCGAATAATTAATACTAACAAGATTATTGTCGTGTACTCCATAGCTGTAAACACTTTAGACCGTCGGGGCAATCGAAGAGAACATATGCAGGTCCGATACCGATTTCGTGACTGTCATAAATTTGTTGCTGGGAGGTGAATGGATCAATGTTTGAAAGTTTCTGATTACGAGCATTCGAATCGTCGTTAAAGTTGGAATAAAATATCAAAAGCTAACAGGGAAGTGAACCTTCCTTAGTAGGCAGTATGCAAGCACTGCACAATTCTATTGAATACCATGGATTAAATTACTTATTTAGGAATATTAATTCAAAAAAGTCTAGTTAATATTTTACAACTGCCAATCTATTTTTCCAAGAATTCTTGGAATTTATTGATTACTTAGAATTTTTCTACTTCATCTTGATTCATAAGTGCTGCTGAGTCATAAGTGTCATAAATGAAGAAAGTTCGTTATTTCTTTTAAGAGTAGAAAATTATGAATACCTCGTGTCAAGTTTGCTTAATTGACTGTCCTAATTATCCTTAAGAAATGCAGCTATATGTTATTTTTTCAACTTTCTGAAGAAAAAAATTTTATTTAAGAATAAATTCAGTTATTACCAAAGGTTTAATTTTTTAATACTTTATTTTGTATGTATGAGTATTACTGAAATTAAGGTTGCTAATGATTTACCATTACATTACAGTGATTAGGGAAACAAATAATTAATTAATATTTTAAAAATTCCCATATACCGCAAATTAATTAATATAGCTCAATGATTTAACCCTGAAAAATGTTTTTTCCTGAGTTTTTTGTTCGCTTAGGGCAATAATAGCTAAGTCAATAAACTATCTTATGTGAATTAGGTTAATTGAAAAAAGTATATAATTCTAAATAAAACTTTGAGGGACCTGCTTTAATCCCATAAATAAAAATTGATTCCTATGAATTGCGTCGGCCAGGAGTCAAACAAGAGCAACACCAAGCTTCATGATGTAGTGTTGGTTTTCATGACGAAAATTGAAAGCAATCGTGCTATCAGCATTAATTTCACTTACTTGTAACGCTTGACGTCGAAAAACCATCGTACCCGTTCTTACTTGGTGAAAAAATGAAAACCCTCTCATCGATAGGTCATCCAACCCTATCAAACTTTCACCCCCCATCGTATCTCTTTTCCTTAATTTAGTATTCACTGTTCCACTTTTGCTCAATTATATCTTGTCCCAGGCCTCGATATCCACCTCCCCCGTTCCATTTCCGTCAACTCTTCTCAGTTGTCGACCCTCCCTTGTCTTCTTTATCAATGCTTGCGTTACGTAACTCCTCATTTTAACTTTTGAATTATTTCAATTTGGTAGCATTTCAGTTTAATCATCTCGGTGTTTTCCCCTGTAATTAGTCAGCACCTACGGCCAAGTTCTATAGATTTTTGGAAGAAAAATAGAAAAATGTGGTAATATCCGGTAGAATTGTGAAAGGTGTCACATTGGTTTTAGAAAAACTATGACGGAAGACCCTCTGAACACGAGAGTAACCATCGGCATTAAGGAAGTTAGAAAGATACGAGAACACTTATGAGTTTTAGTATATTTTTGGGTCGAAATAGAAACAAGACTCCTTCAGCAATGGTGGAAGAACTTTATTGCGATCTGACATAGCTCTTTCGAGTATACTACTTTCAGCTAATGGTACGTACTCGTAATTCAGAAGGGTGACTGATAAATAAAAATCAAATTTATTGACAGAATTTCTAATAAGGATTAAATGTAAGAGTGGGTGAAGAGAGATGTCAGAGGATGAGGATGAAGAAGAGGGAAATTAATTGGGGATATCCTGCGGCGCGATAGCTTAATAAGAGCCATAATTAAAGGAACAATATAGGGGAAAAACTACGAAGTAAGGCCAAGGAAGAGCTATGAGAAGAAAACAATAGAAAATTTGTTGCGAGAAGTTCGAGATTTGACATTCAAGAGATTTTAGGGCACAGGAACATAGTTTGGAGACTACAAACCAATCCTCAGATTCGTTGGTTTCCTCGGATTCCCCTGCCACACACCCCCTTTGTGGCTCATGTGGTGTACTGTAGATGGAGTAGTATTTCTAAATGGAGACAGACATGTCGATATGTATCACCCTCAGTTACACGTATTTATATATAATACATCTTGTGTATAGGCGATGCGGACTAAGGTCGCAATTCATATGCCGGAGGCTCCCATCCCACGGAGTACTGCAGCGTTCTGTCA
Source organism: Hetaerina titia (assembly GCA_037158775.1). Lineage (NCBI taxonomy): Eukaryota > Metazoa > Arthropoda > Insecta > Odonata > Calopterygidae > Hetaerina > Hetaerina titia. The sequence goes on along the minus strand of CM073772.1, from coordinate 61,454,656 downwards.
GTCGTGTACATTTGTTAGTTCGATGCACACTCGAGGACACTTTCCCATTTTTCAGGTCTCTGCTGCACACCGACTTGGAATTTGTGTTTTTGTATAGCATTTAAGCATACATAATGCCTGGCAAAAAATGAACATTCGTTCAGATTGGATGAGTTTTGCGAATCTTCCTCGTACTCCTCTATTTTCCTTTTTACAGAATCGCATTTTCTCAAGGAAGGAACACCGGTAAATAACGGAAAGAAAACGACAGCCTTTGAAATCCTCAAAAAAGCTATTATGAGCACCAATTTGAGGTCTATAGCACACATTTAATTTCCATAATTTAACATGGGTTTTAGATTTCCATTGAAGCGTGTACGTTCATTAACGTAATGTATTTTTTGCACCGATATATCTTTTATTACACGAGTAAATGTATTCTTGGGCCAGAACAATATCAACTCCTTTATGAAGCATCTTGGGATAAGGAATTTAGAATATTAATGTGAAAAATATCCAGATAACCAATAATGAGTGCTTTGTTAACAGTAAGATCGGGATTCTGTGTTTTGATTTTGGTTCCCGTTTTCAACATTAAACATTTAATCCGAATAGAATTTGTCATTGAATAATTGGAGGAAATATGTTTTTATTTTACGAGGCATATTCATTAAGTAAGGGCTGTTTGCTTATGTTTAAATATTGGCGCTTTGGAACACAGTTTTACTCCTGCAGTGCCATCTACTGATTTATTGAGAATATAAAGCAGCATTTGTTTTGTTTCAGAAGTCGTTTGGTTATCCGTGCATGCAAACGACAATGTCCGCGACAATCGTTGATCCCGCCAGCTGTGAAATGCGTTCTGTCATACGGTTCTTGTAAGCAAAAATATTGTCGGCTGCTGAAATTTATCGGGTGTTATGCCTAGTTTATAAACCTACAGTTATGAGTGAAATGCTGTGAGTACGAAAAATGCTTAGAAGTGAACGGCAATTATGTAGAGAAGTGAAGTAGGTTTGTAGCTAACTAAAAGTGCCAATAAAATGTGTTTCATATGAGTATGTTTTTTCCTGTGACCAAACGGCTCCTACTTAATGAGCATGCCTCGTATAATGCGTGAGTAATGATACAAAAATGCAATTTCTGATTAATTAGAGGGTATTTACGTATTTCTGAATACTTGAAATTTAAAATTACATTTATCACATAAAATTCGTTGAATTAATTTTTAAAAATATATCTCAAAACCAATAATGATGTGCTCTCCGTCGATGCTCTATGAATTGCGCAAAATTAGGTCCATTTAGTGTTGAATGTTCTTGTATATATGATTTTATTTTGATGTATTACCCCTTACTGGAAGTAGGATTCACGTTAAAATGGTGATTGAAGGGGAAACTAGCGTAATTATGTGGTATCTCCTTCGAAATCCTGCATAGAAACCAGTTTTTTATTTTTTGTTGGCCCTGGCGTTGAAATATGTCGTGAAATGCCTTCATTTAAGTTTAAATAACTAACCATTTCAGAGAGTAATAATCATTCGCCTTGACCGGGATTCGAACCCGGATCCCTCGATATCCGGCCGAGTGCTTTAACCATTTAAGCTACCGAGACGTCCTCTTACACTCTGAAATTTTGGGGCTTTAAAGGAACAAGATGTTATGACGAAATACCTTTAAATTTTACTCTCTGAAATGGTTGCATTATAATGCACACATAGCGGGTGACTCCGTTAAAGTTACTGTTACAGTTTCTTGAAATTTGTCTAAGGTATGAACAGCCTAAGTGTTTGAAATTGGCTTTATTAACATCGTGGACTGTGGCGCGTCGCGCACGACTACGAATGCCTGTGACATTGTATGTACGGTATTTCGTCATAACATCTTGTTCCTTTAAAGCCCCAAAATTTCAGAGTTTAAGAGGACGTATCGGTAGCTTAAATGGTTAAAGCACTCGGCCGGATATCGAGGGATCCGGGTTCGAATCCCGGTCAAGGCGAATGATTTTTACTCTCTGAAATGGTTGCATTATAATGCACACATAGCGGGTGACTCCGTTAAAGTTACTGTTACAGTTTCTTGAAATTTAAATAACTAATTGAGCATATTCTCCTCTAGTTACTTTTGCTTACATACGTAGTTAGTACTGATTTGATCGGTATTAATATAACCGGAGAATTAATATCCTTTCATAAACATTTTTTAAATTACTTTTTAAGGATCGTTTTTTAAACGCCAACTGCTATCATACATTTCAAAGAGCAAAATTGAGAGGACATTTCAAGAGAAAAATTGATGTTAAAAAGTAAACCCGAAATAAATTAATGGTTCCTGATGTTGGGAGCCTGGTTTCAGACGTTGATTGCCTCAGTAGAGGTAACGATCCATAATAAGCCTCTCGCTTGATTTTACTTTAGACAAAGTATCCTCCCGTACATTTTCTCCGTGAAAATAAAAAAAAGGTGAAGTGGAAGCTTAATAGCGACGACGAAGTCTTCGGGAAAGAATGGATGGAGACTCATTTGTGGGCAATCTGTTTGAAGATTTTTACCACAAAAACCTTTCAAATAGCGAATTTTTATTATCCTTTGTTCGGTGAGCAATACGATTCAAGGCAGAGTCGTTAGCTGGAGTGTTCAAAGTACCTTACCGCTTGAAACAAGAGATTCGTGTAACGTTGGGCTCTCTCGATTCACAGAAGATTTAACTTAAAAGGCAAGTAGGGAGATGGACATAAACAATTCAGGGAATCAAAATGTTGATCATTTATCACTTTAGAGTAGAGTAAATCGAATTATTCTACGTCTTACTCCGTATTTTTAATGTAGCGCCGAATATACTGATAATTATGCCATCATCTATCTGGTACAAACTAAACTTATTTTTTATTATGAAAAAAATACAAATTTAGATATCATAAATAAGTTTAAAATGTCATCGTTTCATAATCATTGTGATAGCAACTGAGTAATTTTATTAAAAAGCCTGAGAAGATGTATGATGTATCGTATACCGAATACGTTAATACCGTATTCGTCATATTTACCCGGAGAATGCCCTTATAGCCGAGATCATAATATGCCATAACTCACTGGCCAGTGGATAAATAACACTATACTTGGTATTACATAGGCGAGCGTTGGCTCATGATGGGTTATGTTAATAGCTGATTGAAATAATGTGTATTGGGTGATTAAGAAGGAGCGATAGACTCGGTGAAAAATAGAATTTCAGAGCATTTTAAGCGTGTCACAGAATAATGACTTGGGCAATGTGACACTTTATATACTTCATTTGATCCATTTCTAATTCGCCGCTACCTCCTGAGGAAAATTCAGGCACTGCCCAGGGGATCGCGGCCCGTGCACTCAATAGAGGGAGTTCGATGCAACCTACGACAGTGGGAGAATATAGTGAAATGGACTGAATTTGAAAACTTGAACCGTGGAGAGAAGAGTACCCAGCCTTTTTATCATATCAGTTTTGTGTAGGATGGCGGGTTGTGGAAATAATGTAGCCGTGAAGAATAAATTGAATTGAGGGGGAAGAAAAGAGGAAAGAGGAGAGTAACTTAAAGAGGTGTGAGAGAGAAAGAGGATGAGGGGAGACTTTTATAAAGACGATTGAATTAGTTTAGATCCCGGGGGCTGCGAATTGTGGAAGGGACGGGAGAGACGGGGCTCTTAAGGAAAGGAAAGAGTAGAGAAGGTTTGGGAAAAGAAAAATCGTGAGAGACGAACAAAGAATATGAAAGAGGCCTCCTGTGGAGATGAAATGAGTGGGGAGAAAGTTCGGGTTAGGAAACTCACGGGGACCTTCTTACTGTTATGTTTTACTCTTAAGGTCATTAATGAGAAATTATTTTCCGATCATCATTCAGTTTAGTGAAATCATCAAAATATCAATTGAAAAGAAGTTGATTATTATTCGACGTGAACCTAAACATTAATTTTATTCCTTATTATGTATGAATGGTTTCCATAAACGATTTTATGAAATATGATATCCGATAAATGATAAATGGTACTTTCCCGATTATTAAAAGAATACAGTAATGCTTTCAGCTGTGTCTGAGCTCTTTGAAGGCGACTATATTGAAATGAATGAGCGGGATATCTAGGATATAGATGCATCTACGAATGGCATCGCAGGCCATTTGTATAGATATATTTGAGTAATACAAACTATTTGGAAATATTTTCAAATGAGGAGACAGCTTAACTATCCCGAAAAAATATATTTTGTTTCTACAAGTGACTAGAGACCAGATGGCAGTTTTTTAATCAAAATTATGGAAATCCATTAACATGGGCGAACAAAAGTCTCATTGGTCCCGCTACCACAGTGGAGCAGTGAGAATCTTTCACGTGAATATATAAAACATAAAAAATAAATTAAGGGATAATGATGTAGACATTATTCTGAGGGAGTAGACAACAGTTATTTGCTTCTGACGTCGAAATTCGTGATTGCGATGAATCATTCCGTCTCCAACGAAAGTTGACACGTGAAAATGAAAGTACAAATCACAGAAAGCATTAAATTTCTTCGTCTCACAGTCTCGCCGTCTTGAACGAAGACCCTTATAATTTTGATTTGGTTGTGTCAAAGAAAATTTCCTACCTCCACACCAATGAATTATTTTAGTAAATGGGCGGGTTGATGATAGTAATCTACCTTTTTTCTGGTTTCGGAAAGTTATTGAGGTTGGACTCTTGAAAAATTTATACATGCAATATGATGTCTTATCAAGTTAATTGTATCGCTAAAGTAACATGAAGAATGTAAAAATTGGACCATTAATACGTTTGCGTGTATGACCACCATGTAACATTTACTGTTGTCTATAAAGTTGTGAGCTCGGATTAAAAAAAAATTCCTTCAGTTTTATAACCCGAAAGACATAGTTGTTCGGCATACGAGGCTAGGCTGACAACTAATGCACACGTGCTTGTACACCACAAACAAAATGGCTTTCAGAAGCACTCCCAGTGGCATGTGGAAGTAACATTCCCCCTCAACGTCCATGCGCAGGTTTGAGGTCATTACATTCTTCCAGTGTATTTTGAGAAGCCAAAGTATGGAGATATGTTCTAGTGCTGTATCAACGCTAGTTCAACAGCTTGACTTAAAAAGTGACTCCTACTGAGATTTATCGTCGTTTAAAGGCTATTTATGGTGACGTGCCCTTAATAGGTCTCCTTTAAATCGATAGGTAGTAAAATTTCGTGGTTGGGAGCCTAGAAACCCCATAATTGTTGATGAAAAACTCAGCGAATGTCCGATCACTGCCACGGACGAGAACCATCGCAAAATCGTCGAAGATGTTACAGGGTTCGTCCGGAAAATAAGTGTACTGAGCTCAGGAAAAAACAATTATTACACTTTTACATATCTTAAGCTAATATTCCTCAAAATAGGACCCTTGTGAGTCGATACACTTGTTCCAGCGGCGTTCCCATTCTTGGAACGCTCCCGCGAAGGCATCATCGGGAACCTCTCGAAGACACGTCGTCACGGCCTCTTTGACGGCGTCCAAAGTCCCGTATCGCGTTCCTTTCAAAATCCTCTTTATCTTCGGGAACAGAAAGAAGTCCGGTGGTGCCAAGTCCGGGCTGTAGGGCGGGTGCGGCAGCGTTGCCACGCCGTGCTTGGCCAAGAAGTCCGACACGACAAGCGCGGTGTGAGACGGCGCATTGACGTGATGCAGCCGCCAGATGTTTTTGATCGCTGGCCGGACGCGGGCGACTCGTTTTCGAAGCCTGTCGAGCACTTGTACGTAAAATGCAGCATTTACAGTTTGTCGTTCAGGTACAAATTCGTAGTGGACGACTCCCCTTTTGTCAAAAAAGACAATGACCATCATAAACTTATTTTCCGGATGAACCCTGTATTCAAATTGACCGGCGATTCACTCAAAAGCGTATCGCAAACCACATTGGAATATCCAAGGAACGTGTCGGCTTCATTATTGAACAATAATGTCACCTCGTCCACACACTTCGGGCGCAACTGAAGAGGCTCTGCGGAACCTGAGATTTGAACCGATTGCACACCCTCCCTTATTCCATCGATCTTCCGCTTTTTATTTTATTCCTCAACTCAAGAGGCACCTCAAGGGTAATCATTACACCTAGGACGATGAGGCAAAGGCAGCTGTGAAGTCCTGGATTCGAGAAAAGTCGGAAGAGTTTTTCAGTGACGGAATACTTGTTACACGTTGGAAGAAATCAGCCATAACAGTGACTGTCGAAAAATAAATATGCGATTTTGAAACTTAAAAATTGCACTGAAATGTACTTTTTACCCAATCTTGCTATTTGTTTTTATTTGTGGTCTACAAGCATGTGTGCATTACCTTTCAGCCTACCCTCGTAAAAAGAAATCATTAAACGTATATAGAGGCCTGTTTATGATATGAATGATAGTACATACTTATTATTATACTTTCGAATATTTTGATAAAAGAGGCAGAATAGTAATACTAAATGAAATTTATTTTTAAATAAAGTTAGAGCTTAATTTCTTCTAGTTGTTTAGTTTCCCATGTAATTTAGATTCATCCAATTATTCATCGTCACTCTCAAATGCATTAATTCCCTTTCGCCTCGATATTTCATTTTAGATCATCCTAGAGAAACAGGCATACAACTTGAATAGCATATTCACATAAGAGGGGTGTTCAAAAAGTAACGGGAATTTTCATGATTTCCCATAGTGTATGGTGCACCATGATTTCTTGCCACAAGATCAAACAATCAATAAAGAGTCCTACGTACAAGTTCAACGTAGTGTTCGTGAAACAATACGTAGAAAACTCCCATGTTGGCGGTGAGTACCAGAAGTGTTTCTAGGAGTGGAAAAAGTGCTGACCTAAGTTTACAAGTATGATATCTAATGGGAACTACTTTGAAGGGCATTGCATTGATATAGACGAATAAATAAAATTCTTTCTTAATGACTCAAATTATCGTTATTTACTGAACGCACTTCGTACACAGTAAAGATGACTTCGACATCGACGTAAATATCCCGCCATAAATACGATACCACGATTCATCAAAAAGGTGTGTGGAAGGGGGCGCAAGCACCAGGTGGGAAGAGTGAGGGAGGATATGGGATAGGAAGGGAAAAGGGAAAACTATCCATTAACAAACTATAAAATGACGTGGAAACTTGTAAACTTGCTGGAGAAAGATCCAATTCAAAACCCAAAGCGTTAATTCACCTAACAAATTAAGTAATTGTTAAGCCAAAGAAAGGGAATAAAAATTAACCAAAACCACTCATGCAACAGGCCTCCACCAATACTCGTAAAAAACAGGTCATTAAGAACTGAAAGACAAGAAGGAGAAACTACACCATCACATAGACAGCAAGTCATGGTCCCCGCCCCCAAAAGACATATCAACGACTCGTACTTCCCGGTCAACTCCAGCTAGTTTGTTAACAAAACCCGTTGATTTTTTCAAGAATTTACTAACAAACATTTGTTGAGGTAAATGGAAGACAGTATCTCATAGGCCCATTCGGGTAAGACGAAATGAAACCAATTTACATCGCAAAATTCCGGGCTGTTAACCCTTTAACCTGTCAGCTAGAAGAAGGGTTAACATCCCGAAAAGTTAAAATATAGATTTGACTCGTTTCGTGTTTTCTTTGCATTCTTGTAATATCCTCTGTCATCATGTGAATTGCGAAATGGCTGATGTCTAAATTATTACGAAATACCTACGTCTCCATGAAGTTTTTCCTAATATTGAGGTGCGTGTTACGATAATTACATTTTTCTTGTTTTCATACTTTTTATCTGGACTGAGCAGTATAAAACTCTAGATTTGTCTGTATCTTGAGATTTTCCTTTTTTAATAAATAACCGTTCCCCTTCTGTAATTTGTTTACTTAATTTTATAATTATCAGGAAATCGTTTATTCTCCCTCACCTCCTAACTTTGAATTTGTTATTTGTCTATCCTGTTTCATTTTTTCCTCACTTTTCTTGAATGAAAACTCATTTACGGATATTTTAACCTGTCTTGTTCTGTGGAACTATACTAAAATGTAAAATAAAATTTTTTCTACATTAGACCGTGATCTTTTAGCACGTCCTTCGTTACATATTTTACCACCTATTGGCAGTTTTTCAAGATTGGTAGTAAAACTTCACATCCCTGCTTTCCTCATTTAGAATACTTTCTATTGAGGCATTGTTTAATTAAAAGCTTCATTCAAATCCACAAATGGGATGAACGTTCTATTATAAGTTTTCCTTTCTCTTGTCTATAATTATTTTAAGAACCAATTCAGCTTCCCTTGAGCCCTTGCTTTTTTTTTAAGACAAATGCTGCTCCATCTACGAATCGCGTTATTTTACAGTTTGTCTAAATAGAACCGACGAACTTCTGCAGCGTGTTAGTAATATTAACTTAAAATGAAAATAATTTGTAGCCTATCGTCGTTACTTTCACGGTTCTTCTAATTATAATAATCAAAATATCGATGACTCTCAAGTCACTGCTCCTAATTGTTGAAGGACATACGAACGTATAGTGTCCAAAATTCACGTTGGATTGGGAAATACTTAAATATAAAAACAAATAATATTGGGTCAATTAATAAGATTGTCGGTATAAGATACACTCCAATAATGGAAGCATGCTGTAAACGTAATGGTACTGGGGATGTCATGTGGTTCAATTTCTGAAGAAACTTTGTTTTTCGCCAAAGATATTTTACATATTGAACGATCACATGTGCACAATCGCATTTAGTACCGTTGCAAGTGTTTTCCTGATTAGTTCAAAACCTGGGTCGTGCAATTTAAATAATCTTTTTCGGAATTGAAAGCTACTTTGCTTATTTTTGAAATACTCTAATCATTTAGTCCGCAGTAAAACCTGATCCGCAGTTTATGCTGTCTAGCCCTTTAATTAATATTTCTGTTAAAACAACGCCATAAGAGGGTGTTTAGGGCTAACACTGTCATACGTCACAGTGATGAGTTAATATTTATCTAAAGTCGATCGATAGAATTGCTTTATTCAACTTTTCTCCAAATAATCGTCGACCCTGTTGAATTCAATAGACTCATGCTCAACTTGATGACAATAGTAAACTTAATATAATATATATTCATCGTTGCTTATTTATTTAGATATTATTTGTCTCTGACTGTCCTTAATGTTAACATTTACCGTTAAATAATCAACATTTACGTTTTAAAATAAATCTACTTCAAATCTTCACTCTGCTTTCTTAGAAGCCCGGCGTCGTTGCATATAGTATTTCATGTATTCCATATTTGGTCCGCTAATCTTTATAGGAGCAGTGGAAATTAGATCTATTTACGGGTAGATCAGGGAAATGGTTGAGAAGACTTTCACCAATCCCAAAGTATTTGAAGACAGAAATGGTACTGTGGGGCCGGTGACATCATATTCACAAGGTGGCGTGGGAAATTTCAAGTGCGTATTCAAGTTTTGCGGACGGTAACCGCCGCAAATACAGGAGGCAAAAACGGGTGAGTTCCGACGTGGACGGAAGACTCGTGAAAGCTCAAGGAGAGCTGATAAGAAAGATACAAAACATTAAATATGGGTGAGGAAGGAAGGTAGCGGTGGGTAGGGAGGTATACTATAATTCATGGAGTCATGAAAACATGGAGGAGGGGACAGATTAATGGACGAGGAAGGAAGGTGGAAGGGTGGAGAAATGGGGTGAGTGGAGGAACGGAGTGGGGTGGCTGCTTTCTGGATTAGGGAGATTGTGCGAGGGAGGAAAGCGGAGAGGCAGCTCGCGAGTGGAGGATAGCTCTTGGATGAAAAGAACAGTGTTGTGCGGTCCGGGTATATGCGGATGATGCGGTGTTGTGCTCTAACAAAAATGGAGACACGGTGATTTATGAGCGTTATAAGCGAACCATTACTGCGAGAGAAATTCGTCTAAAATACGTGGAATTAAAAGTTTCCTCGCATAACTAACTGCACGACCTTAATTCGTGACTAGAACATTTCTGAAGTTTTGAAGTGCTTTCTGGTGGATGTTTCCCTAAGAATAAGTGAGTCAAACAGAGCAATTAAAACTTAATCTTTATAAAAGTTTGCAAATTTGAAGTAATAATCAATTCGTAGAAAGTGACTTCAAGTTATAATTTAGTGAATGACCTTTTTGCAATGTTAACTTGATATTTGTTTTTACGTTTTCTTGGCACACATTTTGGTATGATCCCATTCGGTATTTAAAGTAAATTTAGGCAATATATGTATAAGAAAACAATGCATGTTTATAGTTACTCGTATGAGTTCTGAGCATGTTAGTCTTGAAAAGAGGAGGCTATATTATTTTTCCTAGTTATATTTTCATAGTTTCTCATAAAATGATACGCACGTCTTTATAATTATGATGACTACATGACCTTAAGAATACAGGTTAAATCTTACTTTCGTGGAAGAATGTATTTCGCGGTTATAATTTTTATTTCTTGCCTCTTATCTCGAGTCAATAATTTTAATTTCCCTTCATTATCATCTGCTGTGTTTTATTCTGGGTCCTATCGGACCTTTGTTGCGATTTTAGTTGAGGAAAATACGAAGCAGGGGCTTATGAGGAAAAGAGAAGATTAAACACGATGAAAAAATACAGGAAGAACCGCGCATATGAGAGATGGAGATTAATTGCGACGTTTAAGTAGCATATTATCAAATAGCTGCTCTTTCATGACAAAATCCGACCTCGAAAGAGGTCAATGCTCACACCTACTAGGAAACAAGGACGTTAACTAGAATTTTAAATGGTGCTATTTCTAAAATCAACAACAATACAACATGTAATGAACGAGTTGAATTATAACAATATTTAGTCACCACTATCTGCCCCGTATTTTAATGAACTAATTTAGTAATAAAACCAAATACAGCCAATGTCCTTTATATTGTAATGGCTGACAAGGCTTGAACTCTCATAGGAAAGGGAAATAATTTCATTTGAATCACATCATACGAAGGTAAAATTCAAGTTATAATGCTGTATGACTTCAGTGGACGTGCGAACATTATATCCTCACAGTACAACGCAAGGAAAATAATAATTCATGGTAGTGGTACAAGCGTAATGAATTCGGTGGATAACTTCCTCTATTGATTATTCTATTTATTTTGGAGATTCATTTTTAATTGTTAATGCTGAAAACGGTAATTCTAGGTCTTACCACGTTAGCTCCGAGTGCATTTACGTATCAATAAAAATTACTGGGCATGCGTTAATCAGGCCTTCATGAGATTACTCGGAAGAAGTGTACATTTTATGTAATGGAACTTTTATTTAGAGTATATCTTTGCTTAATTTAGTTCAGTATTCACCCCTTAAAATGGATTATAAGTTGATTGAGCAATCGACTAGAGCAAGGGTGGCAGAAAATAGGAAATAGGATTTATTAAATCTGTTGCCAAATGGGTAACTATTTTCTGAACGCTACTTTTTGAATCTAACCGTCTTCTCGAGAAAAAAATCATTCATGAATTTACATGATAAAATACGCAATTCATATTTTTAGGGACATGTACTACTACCATTACGAACAAAAATATATTTGTTCGGATTTTGAGAGGTATTTTAGGTTTTATTTTACGGGTGTAAATATTGGCGAGTGGGATGATTTTTGCCTACTCTCCGTTTGGAACATTCCATGACTATTTTGATTTATAATACTGCATTTCAAATAGTCAACGGTATATTACAAAGTAAAACAAAAACCGCGTTTAATGTCAAGAGGTCTTACTTTTTGAATTTTAGGAAAAATAAATCTATCATTATTTCATTTTTATTAATTAAGTGATACTATGAAACTAATACCGTAAATATACGTAGGAAAAATATATTTATTTTAAGTACAGGATACTGGATTGTCCTGAGATTGCGGTTCTTAGTAGCATAGAAAAATTATCCCAGGCTCAAGGATTAACCATAACAATCTATTGAATAATTTGATTTGCAATATTTGTGGTTAAGAGACTTTAATACTTTAAACTTATTTTTTTAATGTGAAAGCCTTTTCTAAATTTTTTGTTCTAAATCTTTTTCTAAATTCTTTCTTTGTATTTCATGGGGCTCATACATTCAATATTCTATGAGTTTCAGAATACACTTATGTTGTTACGTAATCGTCTAAGTAGAATCTACGAGTGTATGAGACTTATAAAATATTAGTTTTCTCTGGCCATTAAATTTCTTTATGTGATGAGAGTTTTGAGCATTGTGATCCACAAACGACGAAAATGGCGAGGGATTTTCTCCTTAGAATAATTCCAAGCTAGCAGGTTCGCACGACCTCGTCTCCTGATGCTCGGAAATATTCTACCTCCAACCCGGAGACTGAATGAGACAATGAATTTAGCCTCATCCTTAATGCAGTGGCGAGCAAAAAGGTCAGACGAGAGATGAAAATATCAGAGAGGAACTGAAACCTCGGTATTTTCGGCTGCAGAGTCCACTCTTGAAAGCCCCTCGTATTGTCCTTTCGTGGCAGCTGGAACTACAGGGGAGAAGGAGGAGGTCGGTGGAGGGCTATAAAGTAATGGTTTGGAAGGAGGCTGGCGAGAGAGAGAGAGAACCGGGACACGAAGAAATGGCGTGGAGGGCGAGAAAGAGAATGTAGTATTTCAGAGGGAGTGATGGTTAGATTCTCGTTTCACCTTTTTACGTTTCTCGTTTTGTTCACTTCCTCGATTCATGAAACGAGAGAAAAGTTTTAAGCGAGGTAGATCATGCGGGCGTGGTTTTCAGCGAGAAAGTTGGTTTGGAAGTGGGAGGGATGGAGAGAGGAATGTTAATGTAAGGGGAAGGGGGATAATGAGATTGGAAAGGAGGTTGAAGAATGCATACTGTTAAAGGAAGAGAAGGACATGGAAGAAGTCAGGTTTTTCGAACGTGGGTAGAGGGGGGCCTTACAAGCGGGTTGGTGAAAGGTGGGAACAAGTATCTAGTTGGTGAGGAGAACCTGAGTGTGCGTGAATCTGAGTATATGGTAACTCATGAATTTTAAAAACGAATTAATGGAAGCTACCTCTTCAAGTGGAAGGTATTGTTAAAATTACCAATCACCTTATATAATCACGATTTAACTTACCTAATCAAAATGCAGTGGAAATGATTGCGTGAATTCTTCTTGAAAGCTTTCAAAACCCACAATTAATGAGATTTTCGGGTTTTATATGGGTGATGGCCGAGGTTCCGTGACCTCTGCTGATTACTTCTCACCACCTTTACCTTTGAATGAGGAAAGGGCAAAGGCCAAGAAACTTGGAGCTTTACTCCAAGAAAACGTGAGAAAAAATTCAAAACAACACATCTCATGATAAAGTAATTGTTGTATATACTTGACCGTTGCATGAAAATGTTTTAATTTAAATAAAAATTAAAGCGTAATCTCTTAAGATGTGTACTCATACTCGTAATACTATAAACCCATTGCTTTTGTGTACGATGGTATATTTTTGCAAGATTTGAAAAGAGTATATTTAGTTTGATTATGACCTATTTAGTTATGATGCATTTTAAAATTATATCGTTCTATTCTTAGTATTTTCATATTTTTATCACTTAACTGTGTCTCTCGAATAATAAAGGTGACATAGACACCTCAAAAAAACCTGGAATCGCTCGGTGAATTTGAACACCTATAATTGGTTACAGATCATGGAACTGGGAAAAAGTAAGGGGCCACATTATCCTGATCATTGAATTTCACCTCTCGTAGAAATTAATTCAGTAGGGTGATATATACCATTACGTACTTTCAGGTTTCATACTGTCATTTATACAACCAATTTCTGTAAGACACTACGTGTATGTTTTGAAAGTGAGGATTTGTCAAAACTAGGAAGGAGTGTTGCTGTGGCAAAAGGAAGTTGGAGAAAGGTTGTAGCGTAACGAATTTGAGATTGGGATTTAAGATTGGGAGTTAATCGGGACAGAATTTAAGCCTATATTTGTAATGCCTAGATTTTTATCACATGACAGCAATTACAAATGAAATTCTGGGAAATCCCTTTAGTGGCTTATCCTCTCTTTCAAGTTTTCCGAAGACTAAAAGAAGAGAAGAACAGAAACTAATACAAAAAATAATAAACATGGTATAAACCTAAGTATACTTCTTGTAAGCAATTTCTATAATGAATGGACATTTTCAGTGTTCATTTTTTTACGATACGAAACACAAAAAACATTACTCATTTGGACTCTCATAGGTTTTTTTTATCCTTTGAAGGATGATTAAGAACATTTATAATGAGTTAACGAAACGAATAAATTCCCATCTTTTGAGATTGAACTGCAGAGGTGAAATCCTATGTGACTTGGCCGAAAAAAAGAAGTAAGAGTAGCGTTGCTGTCTAGTTTCGTGCCATAAGAAACTTCTGAATATAGAGTAGAATAACTGTAAATGAAAGATTGTAATAATTTTAAAGTATATTGTAAACTTTTGAAAAGGATTATCACCGTATTGCACTGAATAAAATGCGTAATGGTTAAATATCAGTATGAAATATGACAAAAGAAGAGCACAATTTAATACTAATTTTTTTTATTAGGTAATCTACCGGTTAAGGTAGGTTTTTGGATGGACACAACTATCAAGTAAACATTTTGTGACTCCCCACCTAGCAAACTAATCTATATCAGGTCCCTCTTCATCTCTGTGTACTTCCTTCCTCCCTTCATCCCGTCCAACATCCCTATCCTGTTCCTACCCTTACCTCGCTTGCCCAACATTCTCCCCTCTATTACCCTCTTCAACATTCCACTACCGCTCAATACGCCTTTCATCCATTTTTCCTGCCTCCATAGAATTTCTCTCAACAAACCCCTCTCCTCCCCCACCATTTCTAGTACTTCCTCATTTGTTTTCCTTTCGGTTATAATAGCAATTTTAGTGTTATTTTCACTGTCTCATATTATTTCTTATATTTTCTCCTTTAATAAGCATTATTCTATAAAACGTAGAAATTAACGAATTAAAACCTAATGATCTATTGAATACTCGGAATGGCATCCTTTAATTTTTATTTTAATGATAACTAAGATATTGCGAAAAGCGAGGATAATTGTTGCATTGAAATTAATGGTAGCGGATGACTCCGTTTAAAGTTACTGTTGCGGCATCTCCCGCAGTTTCTTGAAATTCGAGGATAATTGTTTTGGCTATAAACATCCCTTGTTAAATTTTGGGATAAGTCCCATAAGACACGTTAAGTCTGTCAGTGATACTCCAAAGTAAATTATATGCCCATTTTACATGAATTGAAACTGTTTTACGAAAGAATTACTTCGCTTATAATTACATTCAACCGTGCGGAACACGAAAAAAAAGAGGAAATCTTATAATAAGCCGCACAGAGAATGAACTGTGTCGTGATACTCGTATGAAACTACCAAGTTATTACGTTTGGCTGTGCGGGCTGAAAATAAAGAAACATGAAGGATCCCTCTCTCCGGGTGTGGTACGTAAAAGGAGGCCCGCGAACACGGAGAGGGAGTGACGGACGGGTGGAGAAAGCAGAGGCGTGGGCGAACGGAAGTTAATGGAGACGGACGGAGGTGGAGACCGGGGCCGTGCGGCGGAACGCCAAAGTGGAGGAAAGGAGGAGAATTGAAGCGTTACGGCGTAGAGCGTGCGTATCTGGCCCCTCGAGAAGTGTTGTGCAATATCGGGTGTTACCGCACACAAATTTGGGGCCCCGTGCAAGCAGAAGGCGAAGCGCGAGCACGCACACCGGGGGCGTAATTAATGGGCGATATCAGGGACGGCTGAGAGTGGATGGTTGGATGGAAGGAGAGGGAAGAGATGGGAGGAGAGAATGAGGGAAGATGGAGAATGAAAAAGGAGTGAATGAAGCCAATGCGACATAGCGAGAGGGAGAACGGAGAAGAAGGGAGGGAGGTGGAGGGGTGAAACTCCGGGGAGAGAGGGTTATTGATCGTAGTTGGGGAGACCCCTTCCATCGCATCATCAGAAGCTTCCCCTTCCCCTCTACACCCGCCACGTTATTTCACCTCTCTCTCTTCTCCTATCTCTATACGGATCAACCCCTCCTCTTCCTCTCCCCTCTACTACAACAGGACACCCCTCCTTCCATGCAAATCCGTCCTCTTTCTCGTAGTCAACCTCTCGTCCGGACTCCCTCAATCCTCTTTCTCTATCTCTCTCTCTTCCTTGATACGCAGATTTTCTTCCCTCGGCCTCTCCGTCCTCAACGGCACCTCCTGAATGTTCGCAAATGCGCCCCCACCCTGCCGCCAAGGCCGAATTTACCTCTCCGTTCCTCCGGGGGTAAGGGTAGAGGTCGCTGGGTGCACGTGTACGCCTACCCACCGTTACCAACGCAACTCTTCCCTCACGCGCGCGGGGGAAACAGATTCTGGCGTTCCCTTGATTTTGACTCTTTCTCTTGGGCCGTTCCTCATTACTTCCTATTTCTATACCAGCTATCCATCTATCTATATCTTCCTCCCGCCCTCTCTCCATCTTTCTCGTAATTTTCCTCGCTTTGCGCTCGCCGAAAACCCTTACGTCTACCCGACCACGCTAAAATTGAGTCGTATTTAACTTGCTCGACTAAAATCAAGGTTAGATCTAAATGTAGAAATGCACACCGCTGAAAGAAATGGATTGCATACGAACCTGGATCGCTAGAGAAAAAAACGATGTTACGCTGTGTACAACCGGATAAACATTCAAATCATGGCACAGTTTTTCTTAAATTTTATTAGGTTTATGGCAAAATAGGATATCGTCATGCGTCCTCTGCAAAATATCAGTGCTTCAATCATTGGCAAGATGATTCCAGCAAATAAATGGTAATTTCACTCCAAGAAATTCGCATATGTCACGCACGTGTGGCTAACGTACCGAGGTGCTTGAATTAAATATAAGGCCCCCATGCGAGAAATTACTTGACTCGTGTAATTCTTAAAAGTGAGTAAATGAGATTAAAATCAGCATAATGTAACAGGCGTGGTATCAGAGGTGTGGTGAGAACGAATGGAAGGAAGTAAAACTTTCAAGGACAACCAGCATGTGGTATGCCTGACAACCTTATCATAAAGCAAAGCCATAAAAGTTTTAATTATGTATGCACATATCCTGTGTCCACGGAAGCCTTTTCGACGGCTCTTCTATAAAAGTGAACTGCAAAACTCCACTCTCGGAGGAGTTGGATCTTCTTCAGCTCCCACTCTTTACCCTCCTCCCATTGCTTCTTTAAATCCAACCCACAGTCAACTGGGTAAATCTTTAACCTCATCCCCTTTACGCTCCTCTCTTCCCTGCCCCTTGCCTTCCGTCCTCTTTTCCCTCCTGCCGGATATGGCAGTGCCTACGAGGTCCGTCGGAATGTGTATTTAGTTTCCGTTCTATATCCGCGGAAGTGGCAGTTTCTAAGACTTCATAGTTGAACGTTTGTGCTCCTTGGGAACGTCAGCCCAGGCACGGTTAACTTTCTAGCAATCTAAAAGTAGATCGCGAATAAACGTCCCATGTACGAGCCCCAGAGCGTTGTAGATTACTCTTATATTGAAGCTCGTACGTCTTTTGTTAATCGGTTCCCTTTTTTAACTTTCATATGTTAAATGCTCGTCTTTTTTGGGTCATTGTAACCTTCATTCCGCTATGTAGCGCTCGAAAATCTGTCGGAAAGCACACGAAGTGGTATTAAGGTCTTTGGCTTGCTCAGCCTCAAATTCAATTCCTTAAAACACTTATTGGTCATTAATATTCTCTGGATATAAGATATAAATAATGTTTTACTCATATCAGAACATCCACACATATATTTACTATTATTATCCTCATGAACGTCATTAAAAACGAAATTATATTATTGTCAATGATATTAACATAAATTGTTATGAAATACTTGATGCTGAGAAACATATGATACATTAAGAGAGGTTTATTTTACAAATGTGATCATCATTCATTCCTTTAAATAATTGACATCTGACGATGAAAAGTTTAAATTAGTTCGCTTCGACTTCTTCGATGAAATACCTTTGATAAGAAAGACTTGCACAGTAAATATATCATATTAAGAATTTTTTTGTTGTGAAATGGATACTTTTGTTTGTGTTAACCCTTTTTTAAAAATATATTTGACGGAATATAATCATAAATACAAAGAACCGCAATATTACAGCAAATGTCTTTGCTAACTATCAGCTGTTTTTAAGAATTAAAAAAAATTATCGTTTATACGTTATCTCTGTTTATCTACTAAATAATAACATTAAAAGTGGTTTTTGATTTAAAAGGAAAACTATGCAATATACAATGTTTAAGGAACGGGATGTCTTTGGGCTACTGAATGTAGGACCCGGGTTTGATTCTTGGGCAAGCCTCTCTAGGCACCCTCAGCTATACCCAAGCTGTGTTATTTTTTGGGTACCAGTTCTTCCTGGGTACGTAAAATACCGGCGTACTACGTATATACGTACGACGTAATAATACGTACACGTACGTAAATAATACGTAAAATAGCCGGCACAGAGAAAGGCCCCTACCCTGATGTGTGAATTTTACACGCTGTCGGTCTTAGTATTGGAAGTTTTCTGCCATCATCTACCAAACTGATTTTTGGGTTAATTACTGTGTTCATGGTTAATATTCTGTTTGATAGTGAACCTCATACAGCCTTGTTCAGTGAGTCAGAGTCTGCCTTCGGTTGTACAAGATTCACTGTACACTATACATTCGCTCAGAGAACGTATTTATTGTTTTGGAGGTGTTTTTAAGCAAAAATATCGTGAAGATAAAGTGAAAATACGACTCTAGCCATTTGCTTATTAGTGGAAATTCTTGTGATTAAGAACAATACATTGGAGTAAAAATCATTGTCTTATCAACAACTTATTTTTAAAAATTACGTAAAAGCTACATTTGTTTTCAGATGCTTAATTTTGAGATTTTATGATCACTTCTAACACCCAGCGCACTCATGCTTCCAAATTTTATTAATGTCCTAGGTGCCATCTTTCCAATCCGTAATAGGGCTACTCGATACTATAGCTTTAATTAAACTTTAGAAAATCATCCAAAAATGAGGAAACTAAACGAGTTAATGGTAAACATTATTTTTCTTTTCAAGAATGGAAAAATGGACTCGTAACGTTTATATACCATCCAATTGAATAATTTACCATTCTATTTGCCGAATTTATTTCTTACGTAAAGCAGTGCTTGTTTTCACTGCATTTGAAACAACCAATTACTTTGCAATAACGTTTTGTTGCTATTAAAAAACTTGTCATTTTAAACTAAAGAGAACATAAATGCTTATATTTACTTAAATATACTGAAAAACCAATGCAAGTGCTGAGCTTATCCTTATGGTGAAAAAGTTATCTCTGATATTGATCTCTCTCTGAAGATATATGTCCGATTAAGGTTGAAACCGTTCTGCTCTGCGAAAAGGGAAGTGAGGAACCAACGTGACACTAACCAATTTATAATTAAAGAGGACTCTACAAGTACTCCACTATACTACCTCTATCTTTTGAATGGATAGGCTAGGCCCAATATCGCTTCTTTTGGCTTCTCTTTCATTCACGTTCGCTACTTTTTGAAAAAGGTATTCCTTTCCGTGATTCAGCTAAAGCTTCCATTCGTTTCTTTCAACTCTTTTCTTTCAACTCTTTTCTTTCCTTTGATCAATTTAATGGTGCCATGGCGCTTCATTTATTTTTCACTCTCTTTGGTAAGCGTCCGTAGTACGTAGTGCCATCGCCGTTTGTTATAACGCTCTTACGAGTGTGCAATGAAATTTCTAAATTTGTGTGAAATAGCGACGTCACTCACGTTGCTTCTACATTTGTTGAAACCATTTTGGAACTCATTTATCAATCCGGAAGAGATTTTTATTGCATTCGAAAGTGTTTAAAATGCAATGAGAAATTGCTAAAAGCCAATCCTTCCGAGGATCTACTCAGTTTATGCTTTCATTTTTTACATAAAAACATATCGAACATCCTGCATTGAAACAGTATTCATCGTATGTACTGCTCTGTTTTCAAGTAGTCTTAAGCAATTATTGTAGGTAGTATGATTGAAGGTGGGATTATAGCAATATTTAACGACTGGTACGCACCCAAAGAATTTTTACACAATGTAGACCTTACATTTTTTACACCTCAATGGTTTAGGCTTTCCGCCCCTTTAGGTCATCCAAAATTCTTATTGCATTCCTCCCTCTTCATCTGGAATTTTCTCTTCTGCCACAGAGTTCAGTATCTGAATTCCGGTATCTCCTTTATCAACTTTTTCTTCCTCCGATGAATTCCCTCGCACAACCTGCTCCATTCCTCTATAACATCTAACAATAGTCATTTGTCTTCTATTATCTCCACCGCATCGACATACCCACATCCAAAGTCTCATGTTGGCTTCCTATCTTTAGAACAACGGAAAAGTTTTTCCATTGGCAAACTCCACCGATAATTTATCCATAGCTTTACTTAGTGTCTTACCATAAATTTCTTTCTTTATCTAAAGGATTCTCTTGTCACTACTAGTATCTAATGTATTTGGAGATGTTTCCATTTTTCTTTTAAATACTTTCTATGATTTTCTCTTCCTAATGCCTGCACTCGGAATTTGAGGTTACTTGCTTATTTCTTGATAATATCTTCCTTTTCATTTTTTAATAGTTTTTTTCGTTATTCCATGTCTCTCAAATTTATTTCGATTGCGCTATACATTTAATGGCTGCAATTTATTGATTCAATGGCTAATTCACAGTTTAATGTTTACGAAATACTATACATTCGATCAGTTTTATAAAATTACACAATTGTGAAATAAGGGATATCCGGTGAATACGTTTTATGCTTCTAGCTCACTGAATGATCTGGATATGCGGTCCACGTTTCTTCACTTTGACCTTCCGCTTTCATCACGAGGTTGTGTCTCATTCATTCCTACCCCTTCCTTCTTTCTCCTCCTTGGTCATCTCCCCCGGCATTCTCTACTATCTTCCGTATCACTCGAAAATCCAATTCAAGCGTGGAGAAATTAAATCTTTTGCCGTGTTCCCCCAAAACAAATTATTCCCGTTCTCTCTCTCCCCGTTCCTTTCC
Source organism: Hetaerina titia (assembly GCA_037158775.1). NCBI lineage: Eukaryota > Metazoa > Arthropoda > Insecta > Odonata > Calopterygidae > Hetaerina > Hetaerina titia. The sequence continues at coordinate 61,433,555 of CM073772.1, read as the reverse complement.
TCTTTGCCTAACTCCTTTGGTTCTCAATCTATCAGGAGCAGCCTCACTCCCTGTTCTCGGTCCCCTATGCTTCCTTCTCCTTCATCTCAAGGCAGACCCTTCTCTTTGTAGTGGTTGCACCGCAACTCGGAGTCCTTCTCCTGGCGGTCAAGGGCTTGGTCTAGGGATTAGATTGGGAAGTGGGAGGGAATCGACTGCCGAAAGCGAATAGGCAAGGGTAGGACGAAGCTTAAGCCTGACAGTGAAAATTAATGGAGTGGACCGAGGAGAAATGTTACGAGGACGTTGAAAAATAATGGTAAGCGGAAGGGAAAGGACGAAAAACGAGCGGTTAAGATGTCCTAAAGTTGATGTAGCGAATGCAGTTGGAGGAAAATGTCGAACCCTCTCTATTTGACGTTGTGTTGCGCAGCAAAATTATTAATCTGCTGCTTTACGTTGATTCTTGTACGTGTTGTCTTGCGAATAAATAATTTACGTTTAATGCGTATATACTAATTTTTATGTGACATTCAAGGTATTTGAATCCGGCATATGTTAGGTTCGCTGTTGTAAAATTTTCATTAAGATGAATTTTCATTCTCTATTTATGGAAGTCATTTTTTATGAGGTCAATCAGAGAGTATTAAAATCTGTTGTTATTTTTAGGCTTGAAACCAACAAAAGTAGTTAACTTTTTAGTAATTTTCGTTTTACTTTGAACTATTTTCATTTAACTGAAGTAGGAACAAAAGGTTTGCATTGTCGATACCTGCATTACATTAATTGCGTTTACCGTTCCGTTCGAACTACAGATACAGATTCTTATTCCCACCAAAATTCATTCTTCCTAAGTAAGTTTTGTATTAATCTTAAGGCTTTAGCGACGTCTTCCTGATGAAGGTTCCATGTTGCTTCCTGTTGACAAGCCAACCTACGCGACGGTAGTACCCGATAGCATTATGGAACCTTCAAGTTTTGTATTCTTATTTGTCATTTTATCAATCTCGTTCTCACATTTTTTGTATAATTTTCAATTTCAATATGAAGATTTTCCACCAAGTCACGCCAGAAACTGTTTTATTTATAATTTACTCAAGTTATCCTACGTAATCAGGTCCCTTATTGTTTTAGCTCCTTTTGTTTTTGGAGTGCCTATTATATATACTTTGGTTTTAATTTCAGCGGACTGGAGTAAGCTATTATTTAATGGAAAAGTTTCGAATGTAGGCAAACTCAGGTATATTTTTCAGTCACTGTTATTTGGTCTTATCAAAATATGCACTTTTGTTGTGTTAAATATGTGCTTGTGCTTCGAAATTTCGATGCATCTCAAATGTAATGTTACTTTCACGTTCTCTAACCCAAAATTTGATAAAAAAATAGACGAGTGTACTGAGTACTAATTTTCAATGGGGGTCCTCGGGAGAGTGACATGTAAATGTTCTGAGAAGGGGTGCCAACTTTTTCTCCGCTTGCCTCTCTTGTTTTTCCCATTAAGATTCTATAACATGCATTTTTCACGTCTTTGGTTTAGTTCTAGGTTTCCGGCGGCATTACTCTGAATCGAATTTGGTTCCCACTGGTCCAAGCACTCTGCTCACTGAATTACTCCACTTTCCCGTTTAGAGAATTGGATAAAATCTTGAAAGTTGGAACATATATTTCAGTAGGTATTATTTGTGTTCCTATGGAACCACAGTAAAGAACCGGGTATCGTATGATGTCAGATAGAATTTTGTAACGGCCAATCATAGTTTGTCGTTATATCTAGTTTGATGATCCAATAAAGGACACAAGAATGGCGTAACCACGTCAGTTGTTTGTTCTTACTCGGTCGTTTAGAGGTTCATTTCATCATTTATATATAGTATATAGTAAAGAAAGGGAGTCAATGAAAGGAAAGTCATCCAATGAAAATAATTAAAGCTATAAAATGGTAGTTTGGTTGCTGATTGAATAATATGTGCTAAAATCTCAAAAAACTAGTTTTTATGATACTTAGGGATAATTCTGAAATGTTATTTTGTTTATTCTTTATTTTTTTCATGTAGAGAGATCATCGTACTTGAATGATAGTGTTGGCTTACATTTCGGCGTATTTGTTTTTATGAGGAGGATTCATGATTAGTTTATTTTGCTATGGGAAGGAAATCATTGTAAAGGAAGCAAAATTAAAAGAATTGTTGGATGAATTTTGTCCCCAAATGAACGTGTGCCTATTCAAATTTTCTTCCTTTTTACTATAATGCTCATCTGAACGCATTTAATAATATTCGAGCAGTTATATTTATGACCAACCCTACTTTATATTCATAGGGAAATACTCTGGGTATCATCTCTTTTGTTATTCACTCTTTCCTAAATTTGTATGCTTTGTTGCTTTTCTTTTATTAATTTTAAATGGAAATTCGTTTCTTAAGTACCTTATAGTTTCCCACGAGGGGTTTTATAGGTCACACTGACCTCGGGTCATTTAGCTCTGTGAATTTACGGCATTTACCTTTTTCCTTCATTCTCTTTAAATACGTATATCGGTAGCGGACACTTTTCTCCGTTCCACCTGTTTTTACTGCTTTATCCCCCTTCTTCTAGCTGCAGCGCTACTTCTCTCCGTTCTCCTCAGGTGTTTTCCCCCTGGGCCAAGGGTAGGCCATAGATTTTGGAGGTTTCCATTCGCGGGGGAGACCCTAGGGAGGAATTGGATAAAGATGTGGGCAAAGAGGGGGAGGGAAAGTATCGTGAGCGCAAGAAGGTGTTTCGCTCTCTTTCCACCCTTTATTCCCTTCCACCCCTTCCCACACCGTCATCCCCTAATGCCGACTCCTACTCTTCCGTTTGTCAACCACTGCACCGTTCATTCTCGGTTTCGGATTTGCCCAATCTCACGACGCTACACTTTTCCCACTCCTCTTCTCTTTTAATGTATAAATTTCTTCACCGTGTGCGACCTATTTATTGGTTTCCATTTTTAATTCACCGACCCAATTCTTTATTTTTTTAATCGTCAATGGCCATTACAAGTTCTTCTTTTTCTCACAGATAAATATTTCTTTTGTCTTACCTACCCATTAACGTTTATTTTGGTGCTCAAAATTGGCCTAACCATATTTAATCTCGCAATATACTGCGTTTTAATGTCATGTGTTCCTGTTTAAAATAGCTATTATCTACCGCAGTAAATTGGAAATGAAAAACTTTCATTTGGGTAACTAAGTAATATGAAGGTTTTTTTTAGAGAAAAAATAATTAGGATGAGGAGAGACCAATTCCTTTTCCATTATGTCTATACATCGTTATAAATACCCCGCGCATTCCACCAAAAAGGAGTGTGGCAGGGGGTGCAAGCACTAGATGGTACGGGTAAGAGCTAGGGAGAGTTTTTAAGGGATGGTGACAGCGGAAAAAATATCCACTTAAAATCCTGGAAAAGGCAACCATGGTGGTGCATACATATATTTCGAATTTTATATTAATGATTCAAACGACCAATAAATGTGTGGGATACGAAAAATTGATGAGTTCTCGGTCCTAAAACAAGCAGCTCTGATTTCATTTCATACGTTTCCCCTAGAGTTTAATTGTCTTTGTCCTTAAGATTCCCAACCCAACTCTTAAAAACATTTCTGTAACGCTTTTCGTTTTGCAGTAAATATTTTTAACAAATCGGACCGCCCTGCGTTGATTTTTCTTAATTTCCCTAATACGAGGGTTGCTATTTATATCTTTAGCCTAATAATGAAAAGACAGTAATTTATTGTTTGAAATGGCTTTATTGTTTTTCGAAGTATTCTCCATAATGATCAATACACTTTTTCTTGGGCTAGAACTAATTTTAATAAAAACTCTTTTTCCACTCCGATTGGTGTACCTCCAAAACATGGTTTTTGAATGTATCAACGACTTCTTCAGGTGCTGAAAAACGTTGGCCACGCAATTTTTTCTTGATAAACGGGAATAAATAGAAGTCATTTGGTGCTAAATCAGGGCTTTGTGGAGGATGATCCATCAATTCGACGTTTTCGCCAGTCAAATAGGCAGTAGTTGTTTCAGCCGATCTGTGAGAGCTTAGATCGTTATGATAAAGAATAATCCTTGGTTTCCGCTTCTTTTTTCGTATTTCACCGAGCACTTCTGGCAAAAAAAATGCTCGTGTACCATTCAGAATTCATAATTCTACGTTGCTCTAATGGTATGGTTGCCACAAGTCCAGTTATTCCGAAGAAACAGGCGACCATTTTCTTCGATGTGCTTCGTGCACGAATCACTTTTTTCAGATTTGGCTCGTCTTGGAAGACCCATACAGTGGATTGCTGTTTTGTTTTGGGCTAATACGCATAGATCCAAGATTTGTCACCAGTGTATATGTTATACACAGCTTTTTGATGCACCGCGATAGTATTTCTTGATCATTTCTTTGCACCAATTGACACGAGCATCTTTTTGAGCTTTTATTAAATGATGTGGCATCCAGCGTCAACAAATTTTTTTTCACAGCTAAATGTTCATGCAATATCTTATTGATGCTCGCCATACTAATCCTCAGGGATTCCTCAATCGCACGATAAGTCACATGACGATCTTTATTTACTAATTCTTGCACAACATTAATGTTTTCTGGCACAATTTATTTTGGGCAACCTTCACGACTTTCATCGCTGAGCGAACGGTGGCCATGATGGAATTCGTTATGTCAGCGTTTCACAGTGGCAAAGGATGGGGCTTCATCGTCAAATGTGGAAGTAAGTTGATTGATGCACTCCTTTCTTGATAATCCACGTCGAAAGTCGTAAAAAATCATCGCACGAAAGTGTTCACAAGTGAACTCCATTTTTTCGCTGAGACAAAATTTTCGTGTTACTGTAAACAACGCAAGTTATGATCAAACGACAAAATGTTCGAGAGAAAGTGAGCGTTAAAAGGGTCAAACTTTCAGATGGAAAAATCAGATTGCGCCTAAAACACTTAGTGTTTTCAAGACTCAAAATATAAATCGCAACCATCTTAGGATGCCTTTTGCCGTCGGATCTCATGAACTAAACGTATTTTCTAAATAGAGCCTCACAACAGAATCGTAGCAACACTCTTCAACCTTATACTATATTTACTCCTGCCAAAAATGCGCCTAATGAATCCGAATTTCTTATTTGCTTGACCGTATATTTGACGTGTGTTGGGGTCCTATAATTAGTAGTCCATGGCAGCTACACCTAGGTATTTTACCATATCAACAACAACTACTTGATCAACTCGGGCAAGTTTGTACACAAAATCCTTGGATCTTTTAAAGAAATCTAATAAAATTTCCCTTTAATTTAAGCCATAATTTACACTGGTGCGAATTTTTGCCATTTGGGAGAAAACCTTTTGATCTTCGCCTCTAACGAAGTCTCTCCTGTACAAGTGCACTCTTTTTACGCTGCTTCCCTCCTCCTTACCGATGCTTTCATTTAATTATTTATCAAAGTTATTTTCTACCTTTCTACTTTTTTGTTTCAAGATTTCACTCTCTTATTTACTTCTTGTTCGTTTACTACCAATTGACCTTCACGCATAAGTACCTGTGAGCTAACGGAAAATAAATTTTCCACTATAATACGTCATGTCTTTCTTGTTCCAAGTACAATTTACGTGCACTAAATTTTGACTCAATCATTGATTCTTCACGGAGCTCACGCAATTTCTCTCATAAAATAAAATGAAGAAAAACGTTTTTTATTTTTACATGGAAAGGGGCTTAAATGGGCATTTTAATAAATGTAAATCGTTCCTTGGCTATTTGAATTTTGTACTTGCACCCAGCAAACCATCACGACGGCGTGTGGGTAGCAGTATAAAGTCAACATTCATTACTGTGCTGTTATGTTACTTCGTGTGCATAATTAGACATTCGGTATACATTTATTTCGTGTTGATCATATTCTATTACTGGATTATAAAGTTATATGCTGTTGGAAAGATAGAAATGGAGTCCTTAATCAGAATATAACTGAAATAGCGTGAAAAAATTATTAAATTGGCACTTGATTCCTTAGTACACTCTCCTTTTTCAGGCAATCCTGGTATATAAATTCCTTTGCACAATGACTCGATTTTCACTTCTATACGGCAAAGATATGGTATTACACGATTATAAAATGTGAACAATTTAATGAAAATTTAATTCTATATTACTGTCACAGAACCATCCTGTTCCCGTCGTGTGCTAGGATTTGCATTTCTAAAGCGAGTCAACTGTTGTTCGTGTGCAGTGGTCCAATTGCTGTGAAGAGTATTTACTGCGCAATAAATTCGCCGCGCACACCTCGCGTGAATAGAATTCTGGAAGCGAAATTTGTGAAAGAGTCTCCAGATTTAATGTCTTCCGCACGTTTGCCAAATTATTTTGGTCTGTCGACAACAAAACACTAGCCTACTTTCTCTGTGTTGATTTCCGTAGAAAGTTTATGCATAACCCCGTCAAAATAATAACCTGGATCAAAGGCTATTCACCAATTGTATGGCCATTTTTTTATCACGCTTGGACGCGTTACAGTGTTCCATCCTGTCGCAATCGGGAGTCACTCAAAAGCCACTAGACTCGTTCCTAAACGTTCTTCCAGCTGGCAGCCTTTGGAAGGCATAGTCTCACAACACGTTCGAATAAAGCATCCTGACTTTTCCTAACTGAATGAACAAAGGCAGAGAGCTCTCGCAGGAACAATTCCCGTCCATTGTTATTATTTTTTCGAAAAAATGCTAAGTAATCACCCCATATAGTTACCATCGAGAACATTGGATTCATATCTAAGTCAAAATGCTGTGTTCACGTTGTCTTCCTTTTCGTGTCATCTTGCTTTAAGTAAAAAGTGCAGGAAGCCAGGTGATTGAATATTTCTGAGGATCAATTTTGAAAACTATTATAATTCTGCGTCAATTTTTATGCTTGGGAATACTAATGATAACAACGTTGTTTCACGTGTACCTTTTTCGAGGTTTAAAATTTTTAAGTAAGATTTTCAGTCTATGTGTTGGGAGGATTGTGAAGGTAATTTATGTATATCTCTCTTGCGGTTTTCGTCGACCTTATCTCTTGAAACTTGGCTACCCAATTTTATTGGTAATATGTGACTCCACCACCTCCGTTTTCAAAATAAATTTTGTTTTTTTTCTGTTCCGCTTCCAGCTTCCGTAATTGCTGTTTTGTCCTGTATTCCACATTTTTCATCGGAGTTCGTAAGGAATAATGTCATTAATAAAACATCAGCTCCTAAACGTGTATTCAATAAGTTCAATGTTATCCCACGATCAATAGTTATTAAGTTGCTATCGATTTCGATTGGGATAATGAACCGATCTAATAGCTTTGATTTCTTGTAAGACCAGCGTAGCGGACAAACCGACGAGGGAACTGAAAATATTGAGTTAATTTGTACATGATTGTTAAAAATGGAAAGTAACAGAAATTGACCGTGGCCAATAAAGAGTCCCGAATAAAGACAAATATCTGTGAAAGCTATTGGCAAGGAGAAGCAATGCGTATATTCTGTAACACGAAATTTACTGATTAACTAATGGTTTCAGGCGTGACCTTGTGGATTTGTTCCATAACAAATAACTTCAATATAAAACTTTGTAAATACATTTTTTTAAAAATACTAATAGATGATGAAGACATTGGAAATAGATGGAAAGAATATATTGAAGTACTCTATGAAGATCCCAAACCACTATTAGATGGCTTAATTAAAGATGAAAGCATGATAGGTAAAAACGATCGGAGTCCGCAGATATTGAAAAGCGAATTCGAGAGATCCGTGGCAGACCTGAGAAACAACAAGGCACGAGGAGTTGACAAAATAAATGAATATACAAGAAAATTAATGAAAGCACTCAGAGTAAAAGCGAAGGATACTCTCTATGGAGTAATCAAAGATAGCTACGACAGCGGAAAGATACCAGAAGACCTCGAGAAAATTATAAAGGTTGCAGTACCGAAGAAACCAAAAACAGATAAATACGAAAAACACAGAATATTGAACTTGGTGACTCAAGCATCAAAAATCCTTACTCGTATTATTAGCCGAAGAATAGAAGGAAACGTCTCAGCGAACCAATTCGGATTCAGGAAAATCCTAGGAGCAAGAGAGGCAATTCTCAGCTTGAGAGTTCTGGCCAAAATATGAGACAAGTAAATAAGCCATTATATGTGGTATTTGTGGACTTGGAAAAGACCTTCGGCAACGTCGAATGGAAGAAGATGTTTAAGATACTAGAAGCGTTTGGATTGGACTACAGCGACAGAAAAATTATCCATAACCTCTACAAGAATCTGGTTACAACAATGCAAACGGAAAATGGAATAAAATTAGAAGTCACAATAAACAAAGGAGTACGAAAAGAATGCAACCTCTCGTCAATAATATTCAATGTATTGAATTGAAGAAATCAACATGCCCCGGTTTGCAGATGGCATCCCAGTAGTGGAGGAAATACGAGAGGACTTGCAAGCAACTCTAAGTGCTATGTGCACTGGAGGAACGTAATATGAGCATCAACAAGAATAAAACTAAAATCCTCTTGTGTGGAAGAGAGAAGCTGAAAACAGATATCACAATTCGAGGGGTGAAGTTAGGGCAAGTGGAATTCTTTCCTTCTTCTACCTGGGCAGCAGAATAAAATTGGATGAAAGTAGTTCGAGCAAATCCAAGCGATGAATAACCCAAGCTAAGAACGCATTTATATGAAGGACCCTCAAAGAACCTAAGGCTGGAAACAAGGAAAAAAATTCGTCAAGACTTTCGCGTGGAGTATGGCGCTCAATGATTCCGAGACTTGGAACATGGGAAAAGTGGACCATCAAAGAATAGAAGCCTTTGAAACGTGGGGCTGGAGGATAACGCTGAAGATTAAATGGACAGACAAAGTAAGGAACGAGGAAGTATATAGAAGAGCAAAAGAAGGCCATATGGGGAACTCTGCGGCAAAGAAGAAATAATTGGATTGGACACCCATTGAGGTGCAATGAATTGATTAGGAATAATATAGAAGGAAAAGTAGAAGAGAAGATTCCAAGAGGAGGCCGAGAGACATGTACATAGGACAAATCAAGAAGGACGTAAAACAGAGAAGGTATCAGAGATCAAGGGGATTGATACTGAAAGAGTAGAATGGAGGGTTTCAGTAAATCAATCCTAGGATTTAAATACTGATGAAAAATTTAAAATTCCACGCATAAAATAAACTAATTCGACCTTGGCTTTGATGCAGCAGGATCATCAGACAAAGAAATCGATGCAATTTCTCCGCTTCATAATGAAACCTAGGTCGCATAAAAGTTTATTTTACGTGTGGAATTGCAGTTTTATTATGACGTTATCCGTTATTGATTAACCTTCAATAAGGGATCATACAATTTAGTAGACCCGAAATGTGAAGAAGGAAACAACGGACTAAAATATAATGTCCATTTTAATCGACTAATGCGTGTATTGCAGCAAATAGGAATGGATTGGAGGGATAGGAGACTTATCCGGAACCTGTACATGCCTCACACTGCTCAGGTGCGAGTGGGGAGCGGAGAGTCCGGATGGGCAGTGTTAGCAATAGGTGTAAGGCAGGGTTACCCATTATCACCGGTGCTGTTCAACGTATATGTGGAGGAAATGATTAAAGAGGCATGGGAAGAACTGGAGGTAGGAATGAAAGTCGGAGGGAATTCGTAAAATCGGTTAGGTTTTCCGATGACCAAGCATTAGTTGCTCAGTCAGCCCAGATGTTGCAAGTATTGCTGAGTGAATTGGAAATTCTGTGCAATACGAGTGCAGTGAATTGGAAATTCAGTGCAATAGATATGGGATGATAATCTGTACTAATAAAACAAGGGTTATTCGATTTTCCAGAAAGAGAAAGGATTACAACATTAAAATAGGAGGGGAAAATATAGAGCAGGTAGAACAGTTAACGTATCTCAGATGTGTTTTGGGCCAACACGGTCAAAGTAGTGTGGACATAAGGAGGAGAATTGCGCTGGGCAAAGAGGCTTTCACAAGGAGGAGGGAATTGATGACGGGGACGTTGAGTAGGGAGGTTTAGAAAAGACTCGTGAAAACTTTGACATGGAGCGTAGCTATGTACGGCGCAGAAACGTGGTCGCTGAAGCAGGAGGATAGACGTAGATTGGAGGCTTTTGAAATGTGGGTGTGGAGAAGAATGGAGAAGGTGAAATGGACCGAATAGAAAACAAATGAGGAAGTACTGGAGATGGTGGGTGAGGAGAGGGGTTTGTTGAAAGAAATCCTATGGAGGCAGGAAAAATGGATGAAGGCCGTCTTAGTCGGCAGTGAGGTATTGAAGACGGTAATAGAGGGGAGAATGTTGGGCAAGCGAGGAAAGGGCAGGAACAGAATAGGGATGTTGGACGGGATGAAGGGAGGAAAGAAGTACACAGAGATGAAGAGGGACCTGATGCAGAGTAGGTTGCTGGATTGTGTTTTGTTAGGAGTCACAAAATATATATTTGGTAGTTGTAGTTGTCTATCCATAAAACCTACCTTAACCGGTAGATTACACAAAATAAAATCCGTGTTACATGTTTTATCGTCTTGAATCTGGCGTTCATATTCATGAGTTCTAAATTATGATCTGGATTACGATCTACTTGCGATTAACCGTGCAATTATGCTGTTTCTGCATAACCATAATATTATATTATATAACTTTTATGCTAGCATTCTCCGGTAATTAAAATCCCAACTTACGCTTATTTTGGTGTTTAAATTAAGTGTTTCAATGTTTTCTTCTGCATTAGACTACTGCTGTCTCCCCGCGATTATTCCTTGTTCCTAAACCCTATTTTCCTGCTATCTCTTCCTTAACTTACCGTCGTGTTTTAATTCTATATCACTATTAATTGTTTCCCTCCAAGGATAACTGCAATCATTTCCTCTATTTTATCGTATACCATCTTAAATTTTTCCCCCAGTAAGAATGATTGTTCGCATGTTGACCTGAATAATGGTTAAATTCGATGGTTCTGTCTTTATTTCAGTTTAAAATATTCTGTCAATCGCCTACTCTATGTTTACTACACTTCTTCTTGGACTTTTTCAACATTATTTCCATCCTTCGCTGGCTCTCTACTCCTCCGTTGAGTATTACTATGAACCTTCGCTGCAGTAACCCCACTATCATTCTGTTTGAACAATATCACTCACTTTGAACAGTCATAAAATATCTGTATTTCTTCTATCTATTTCGCGTTTTATATTTCCCACATTCTTACCTAACATCGTCCTAACATTCCAAGGCCTTATTCTGTATAGTTTGGTCTTCTTTTGTTTTTTCTGAGATTTTGATTTGACCTCGCAATAATTTCGTGTGATCACGACCGCGGAAGCCTCGTCGCTGCCTGGTATGGTTCGAGGGCCGAGTCCCGTAGTTACCATGCCTAAATTTAATAATTTTTCATCATATTTTCTCAGGGAAAATAATTTTCGTAGTTAAGTGTAAATTACTATTGTACTACCTAAATTAATTATTTTGTGTGAGTCACTTGCGTATATGTAAGGTTCAGTAGAATAATAATTTTATTTACAAGCCCCTATATTATATCTTATTAATTCAAATGATGATTTTAGGTACTTTACCATTTGAACTTCCAACTGACGTTTCATGCCTGATGCGACTGATTTCTAGGTTGATGGTGACTTAATAGTATTATCATCCGATTTTTCTTACTTGAATTGTGACTCTATATCAAACCATCTCTCGTATATGTAAATTTAAAATGATTAAAAAATCCTACCCTTGTGATCTCCAGTTTTTTATTTAATATAATTCCCCATTGCGCAAACGGAATGATTCCAATTATCATATTGAAATTATTTTCCTACTTCTGCTGACTCTGCAAATCTATTGATCTATTTAGTCGACTCTTTCACGAACTGCTTCCACATTTGTCTGCCATAGTTTCTCTTGACGGTTCTCCATCCACCTTTTGCCTTCCTTCCTACGGTATCCTCCGTCTCCGTCTTGACCATCCTGCGCTCCTCAGTTCCTTCATGTGGATTAATTGCCAAACTCCCCAAGGACTTCCCTGCGTTCCAGGACCTCCTTCCCCGCCTTACTTTCCCAACCACCCCGTTTCTTACGAAGCATTGCAGATGACGCGATTTCCTTTCGCGGCTGAGCGCCTTCCTCTCGACAGCAGACCCCCTTCCATCTCTTTCTTCCCTTTCATTCCCCGTGTCTCACAAATAAATTCAATCAATGCCATTACCGTAACGATAGTATTCCACGATATCTCAACCATTATATAGTTTTTTACACCCAGCAGTTTGGTCAATCATCGTAATTGGTATGAGGGACCTCCATGTACTTTTATAAGTTTATCTCATTATCCCCTCGTATTGTGAATCATTTATGCAATAGCTCTTTTGTCGTTCTTGAAATTTTATGTTCGTAAATAGCGAGCAACAGAAGTAGTATGACAAGGCGGACACCAACGTATAATATGTTAGAGTTGGGGAAGGTGGAATTGGGCAGATCACGATTGCACAAGGTGTACGCCACCGATTGTACTCTCATTTATTGTTGTATATGTGTGCTCACATGTTATATCGCCGTTTGAGAGAATAAATTACATATTTAATAGTGTGAAAAAGTTTTAATATGCCGTCGTTACGTGCGATAGAGTGATGTACAGCGAGAATTAATCCCTCATGGAATAAAATAAAAAATTCATTGTACACTCATGCATGAGGGAATTGATCTGCTATGTTTGCAATTTTTACGTAGACCTATTATCAACAGGTTTTTTCCCAATGAGGAACCCTTAATTTATACAGGTAAAGTTTATAATCCATCATGTTAGAAACACATCCGTCAGTTATCCCCTTAAAAGTAGATCCTCTTAGATTCACTATCTCATTTTTAACATTTTTACAAAGGGCCGATGTAAAGCATTGCAACAGCCTGTCCAAAGCAATATTAAAGGGAAAACTGCAAGCATGGTTCTGTGCTCTTTTTCATCCAAGCATGCTTCACTGTATACTCGTAACATTGGCACCACATCAGACGGCAAAATATACTAACGAATCCATTTGAACTGTTTATGCTTTGGTTTCTCATGCTGAATGATCGTGGTCAAGTGAATCTGACGCTTTTATAAATATATGGATACTAATCAGCACTATTTTGGTATTAATTGAAATGGTAGTTATTTTAATTTACCATATACATTTTGGATGATGGTTTATGATACCACTTTAGTTTGGTCTTGAGAAATTTTATTGACAGATACTATTTTTGATTAAAATTCATAAAAAGAGAAAATTATTTTTTGGTCTCAATATAAGCTAATGTATTGCTACAATCTATTTCGTACGTTCATGTTGCACTTAAATTTCATAAGAACAATAAATGAAATTCTTCCATTTTTAATGAAATATTAACTAATCCAATAATACTTGGTTACTGAAAACATACTCTTTAATTTCGCTGGAACCTTTTGCACTAGGATTTTTCTTTAATTTGGAGTACGATCAACAAATAAAGTCACGTAGGATAATATTATAAAAATTCCGATTCGTTGTAAAATTATTGCTAACTATGCAATTTCAAAATCCTCGAGTTAAAAGTTACTGCCATCATTTCTATAAACCGCATACTCGTATAATCTCATCTTAAATATGCTGAAATTGTAAGTTTGGCTAATTGGGTGATTGACAAACTAGGTTATAATCATCTACTCATTAAAGTGGTTAAGCTAAAGTATATAATTGGTGTTCAATTATATGATTCTTCATCTTCCTAACCAAGCAGTTTTTTAGCAATGATACAGTTTTTTTAACCATTCGACAGGAGGTACTGAGAGCCAATTTAGTGCTTAAGAAAGACATAGAGCTCTTAACTCTACATGGAGTAAAAGGACATTGAGATGAAAAAATCAACAGCTATTGACGACAAAAAATTAATACATTTTCTCTACATTACTCTTTTTTAAAATATTAAAACATGACCAGTTATCCAAGCCAGTTATCAGTTCCAAGTTACTAGTGGTAAAAATTGTATTACCTTATCAATACTACTTATATACTAAATTACTTATAAAATCTAATTATGAGTTCAGAAAATTATTTCTCTGCGTTAAAATTTAATATTTCTAATAGGCTTCTCTTAGCAACTTCAAAAATCATAAATAATTATTTATGTTTATTTATTATTTATTCACACATTAATTTTTTTCATTCCAAAGTAATCGCCTCCTTAAAGAACTTAGTTTACTTATGAAGTAATCTTTGTAGTGCCTGGCGAATTATGTGTTACTTTTGGTTTCTTAAAATAGTTGTTCCTTACACTTTTTGGTCATGATTTATTCATGATTTTAACATAAATGATAGGAAACTTTAATGGCCAATGCATATAGTATCCAGGTTTTCTATTTTTCATTGTGGGTTTTGGAAAAATTGGATCTTTTCAATAAAATTTCCACCCCACACCTTATCCCGTTCCCCTTTGCGACAAACTTGAGTGCATGAAATTGAATCATGTCCCACAAGGTGATCAACGAGGTCGAAAAACGTAAACAGTTTACCCCTCAATCGTTGAGCAGTGCTTCCACAGCTTCGATTAGCCTTCCTACTTCGCCTATTTCGAGTGGGCCAATCAGCCATTAAGGAGCCTCTCTAGCTCCTCCCACTTTGCCTTCTCCCCACCCCATCCCCCACCATCTCTCCGCATCCTCTCTTCTCTCCTGCTAATTTGCCCCGTTCCAATCCAAAGAGGCTCGGCGGGGGTAAATAAGCGAAATCCGATATTCAAACGGCGCGGCGCAGTTGTTTGCCGAGTCCTGAAAATTTTCGGCTGTCCCTCCCAACCCTCCTTCTTCCCCCCTGAAACCTTCGTCATCCCCCCCTCTGCTTCTCCTTCCATTTTTGGCAGGACCGCTCTCTCTTTCAAAATTACCGTGTATTTCAAGAGGGACATGCAGCCCCCTCTCCTCTGACTGGTTCCTGCTATTCATTAAGAAAATATGTATATTGTGGGCAACAAAGGATTTGTTCTAATAAAATAATTAAGCCTCTCTAGATGGTAGCAGATATTAATTTTACTTTCTCAATATAAATAAGAAACGCGGTTTCTTTAGTAATTTAATTTAAAATAAAGCCATTATTAAATAGGCATTGGTAGATTAAAGACCGCTCAAGATTCGTTCCAACCTAGTCAGAATTTTGTTGGAGGTTTTAAGAAGGAATGTACTAGGCATGAATTTATATAACGTCTATATCGTTTATACTTCATATAGGTTATATTGCATACATATAGTATACATATACACAATATATGAATATTTATATGTATATTATTTACAATAAATTAATCGTTTACAAGAGCACTTAATGGTGCCACAAAATATTCTAATATAAATATGATTAATCGAACACTCGAACAAATGATTAAATTTATCGACGTAGTTTTCTTTGTTAGTGGTAAATAAATAAATATATCATACAGCTCAATTTTAAAATCTCAGACCAATGCAAATTCTTTTAAAACTATTACCAGTTACACTAATGAGCTCATTTATCGTTCAGAGGGCACACAATCAGCTGATATCTGGAAAAAACAATATACAAAATTTAAACGAATTGAAATGAAAACTATCAAACCATATTACGTGTAACGAAGAGAGTTTACATATTAGTGTATAGACGCGTAATATTTCAACGTAACTGATCATTTCTTATTGCAGTGAAAACAACATGTTAATGAATGCATGCATGCTCTCGAAAGAGTTAACTCCAGAGAATCTTAGCACCTCACAAAAGACTCAGGAGTTTACCTTGCTACTCTGAATGAGTTGCATGAAGCTTACGACCCATTAGTTATTCTTTTGGGTTCGTTCCGTGAGATATTTTTTGTCACATTGGAATTCATTCTAGCATATCCTTCACCATAAAAAAAATTCGCGTTTTTTTCCCTCTCAATGGAAAACCATTACATTGAGGGGGATTGTGTGTATGTGTTTTATGACGAGCGCTCGTATCCCGGAGGAGCTCACCAGATGGCACAGGGTAGGAGGGAGGGAGGAATTCATGGTGCGCGTCGGGCCTTGGGTGGACGTGAGGATGTATTGGATCTACACGGTGCTCTGGAAATACGCTTCCTCGGACAAAAGGGATGTGAAAACATAAAACGAAGGATAGGGATTAGGATGGATGGGTATCGTGATCCTAAAAAAAAGTTAAATTTACAAAATTACTCCCTGGGAAAGATTGAATATCGTATATTTTATAAATCCTTCTTGTGTTCTCTTTTTAATAGTTTTTAAAAATTATATTATATTTTGAAAGATGCGTTTATATTTGAAAAAAACAGTTAATACCCATTATGTGTAACATTTTTTACTTGAAATGCCTGAATTAAAAGCGTTCAGGCTCATTATTTGGATGAAAAATTCATCCTTGTTAAATGGTAAATCTTATCGTTGATATCTTCCAGATATTTTACCCCTGCTACAAACAAAGTTTCTTTGATAACTCTCATTTTTTATTATTTAACCCCTGAAAACCTTGTGATTCATACATACTAATTCATAAGATTCATTTCATTTGGCACTACATAATTAATAAAATCGATCATATGATCAATTGATCTACTCGTAGTTTTTTCCCAATTTTTTCCAACAAGCTCGATTTTTCATGGCTCCGAATAACCGTGAAACATTGCTCAAATATTAACTCTATCTGATATTATCCAAAATATTGAAATGGATATCTATACCTGACTTTTTAGTCTTCTCTTAGACTATTAGAAATTATTAAAAATCAATATTATGACGATAACGGTTAAAGGGAAATTTTTATCCTTTATGCACCTCACACCAAGGCGCATTTGTAAAAGTAACAGAACGGAGTTCCTTGTACTTTTTTCATCTCATTGCAAAGCTGTATAAATATAGCTATTTCCTTTGCGTAGTGTATTATATAGCCTACAATATTCAATGACCAATTATTGATGGGGGTTAAACGTAAAATGGACTTTAAAACATTAATCTGTTTAAGAAATTCGAAAATTATGGGGTACAATTTCTAATCTAGCTCATTATAGTTTACTAACAAAACAAAATATAATAGATATGACAGGTCTTTAATAACTCATGAGAAAATCGGTCCTCCAGGCCATTCATGAAATTCTTTTTAGGGGAAATTAATAAATTAAAAAAATACTGTCCAAATGGTGAGAATAAGGCTTATTTATTTTCAATGGTTGTGTAGTTGAATTGTATTACATACGTAGAATGCCTTCATAAGTTTTCTTCCTAAGATGTCTCTACACAAATTCGTTGATAGATTTTTTATTTTTCTTTCTCGATCTTTTAAAACAAAGGAGAGAGAATAGTATAAAGTGCTTTATTTTATATATGCTCGAATATTTAGTTATTGAGGGAAATGAAGACTAGAATATATGTAGTTAAGAGAAAGGAAGGCATGAGGAAGTATTGCGTTAATTCTATTTATCCAGTGAGGGATGGAGGATTGATATTCTGTAAAACTGAACGACATTTAAATTATCTTAGAAGTACACCTATCCTTCTAGGAGGGACCACTATCAACATATAATGTGTTAACATATGCATGTAACATTGTTTCTGTGAGAATACCCACACCACGAACACATAGGAAATAAAAGAGAATTATGTTAAACTAGTCAAAGAAATGAATATAGGAAGAAAATATGTAGGTGTGTGGTACATACGATGGGAAGATGTTTTGTGATATATTACTTTTTGATAGATTTCTAGTAATTGTGACTATATAGACTTACACAGTATGCATACTTATTATCGTGTTTAAAATGCGGAGACTTTGAATTTGTCATGATTGAGTAGTATAAAATCTTTAATAATTAAAGACCATACTAAGAGTTAAAACTGTTAACTGTTAAATGATATTGGAGGCATTCGAATGTAGAAATAACTTAGCTCTAAATTTCATAAACATAAGAGAAATTATACGTTAATGAAACTTTAAATTTCTACTGCCGAATTATTTAACCATATATATGATTTTGGTTGGATATATATGGTTTTGCTCATCAAAAAATTAAAGCTGCTGAAAATGTCGGTCATTTTTGCAAAAAATAAATGCCAAAGCTATATCTTTTAGCGATGGAGAAAGTTTCAGAGAAAAAGCAATAAAAAGAGTGAAGAATGAGGAAAGAGTTGAATGCTCGTTGTGGGAAAGGCAGGGAGAGCATGATGAACGACCTTTTCTGGAAATGAACATTCCGTGAAAATTGGAAAGCCGAGGTTGTGGAACACGGGTACAAAATCAGGGAAAGAGGCAAAAGGAGAAGACGAAGGGGAGATGGCTGAGTGGGCGGGATACAAGGTTAACGATAGTTTGAGAGGGACTAAATCTAAGAGATAGAGTTGAGAGGGGCTGGGTGGGAGACTTCCTGAAAATCAGGTTGATAGATGATGCGTGATCTGAGCGTGAAACCTTGCACGTACATCGGAAGGACTCTTCATGGGAAAGAAATAAAACTTCACGAAAGTTTTCAGTCCAGCGATATGCTAGCAATCAGCATTTCTTGGTCATTATTTCAAATTGGACCATTTTATGTTGACTCATTAGTGGCCTCGTCTGCATGGAACACTGACCGCTGAGAGTTTTCCTGGCATTTTAAAGTCTATCTTCTGTACCCATTTCAGAAGTTGAATGGTGTTAATTCGTTCGGACCAGAGAATTTTGCGCACGTGAGCGTTGTATATAATAAAAAGCTGTGGTGAAAATCGGGTTGCACATTTATTGTGCGACTATAAATGACGTTCATTGTTTGTTGCAATAGGGTGATCAAAGGGCAGTACAATAAATATTAATAATTTTCCATTTGTCGATGAGTGTAGTCCATTAATAGAAACGGTGAAATTTAAAATCTTTTTTAGAAAAGCTTCCATCTCAACACAGCCAACAGGCATATAGCTACTCGACGACATATTTTTTGGAGAGGTGACGACGGTAATGCGATAAAATATAGACTGTGTTCAATAGAAAATATATTTATTACTCAATTAGTTTTGCCGCGCAGTAGCATCTTCAGAAATAATGGTATTTATAGCATTCACTAGCTTTTTTTCGTCAAGAGGTGGTGATTGCGTGACGGAAGGGATAGAATGGATGGATAATGGTGTGTAATTTCGGAGTTAAGAGGAAGAGGAGAGAGATAAGATAGATGGGGGGAGGGAGGTAATTCATATATCTTGCATATAGCCTATTACATATGGAATAGTATTTTGAAATGTCAGTTTTATTGTTTCATCCTGAGAAAATTAATCTTAAATTCAAAATCCCTAGAATAGTTCATAAAGTTAACAGTTCTTTTGTGGAAACCTGCGTATACCTTAATTGACTATACCACTCTTCTAGCACCTAGGTGCAATTCAGTCAAAAAAGTATTACGGGGCAAGTGTCTTCAGTAAATTTAATTTTTTATTTTTGAAATGAACATTGAAATAGCGACTGCAATATCTAAGTGATCCATAGTTTTTGAAGTATATCTCACTTCCATTCTTCATTTAACTCTACTACATTTCAAGCAGATTGCTTAAAAATATTCTAAACCATGGTTTTTTACATTAATTATATTCTTAATATTTTTCTACTGTATTCTATGAAATTGCAGTGGACCTGTCAGTTATATTAAATAAATGTCCGTTTCCGCCTCTTCAAATTTTATGTTTCTGTGCTAAACTAAGCTGTAGACCTCAAACAAGAAATTGATGAAATTTCAGAGCGGTTGAAAAAAACAAGATGGAATATGATAGGACTCCGTATATTCTTGATTCCTTCCCACTTTTCTTGAGAACGATCGGTGACAACCTTACAACTCTCAAAGTATCGGTTCGCTAGTTCAAAAACATGGAAATATTCCATGTGGATTCTGCAAAAAATTCTACAAAAGTGTTTCCACAAATGTGGAGTAAAAAAGGCGTTCATTTCGCTGATTTAATGGATCCTCTCGTACGACGGTCTTCCGTACTGGACGGAATCGAATCTACTCCGTTTTTTCCCTTCTCCTCCTCCCCGAAGGACAAATTCCCAAATAGTTCGGTATAAGAAGTAGCGAGAGCCTACCGCACCGAACGAGGCTCCCACCGTTTTTGTCTCAATTCTGCCTTCACCGATAAATCCTGCGGGCTCAGTCTTTCCTCTTCATAAACCGCACAGCCGCCGTTCGTTCTTTTCGTACGAAAAATGAAGTTGCATAGAAAGGTCTGCACCAAGTTCATAAGAAAGAAAAGTTTGTGGAAATATTCCCTAGGAAGATGGAAAAGTGAAAGGCGGAAGAGAGAAAGCATGCCTACGGTGAGCAAGTCTGTCAATTTCAAAATTCGACCTTAGGGGATGAAAAAAGTGGTTATCTATGCACAGCCGAGAAAACTCCTAATTTGTCTAAAATTGAAGTACTTACAGGTTGAAAAAATTGAAGCACTTCCACATTGAAGCAAAATTGTAAAAATTGAAGCACTTCCTGTAAATAACTCACTTTCGCCTTTCGGCATTACATGCACATACATATGTTTCACGGGCACGCCTCTCGCACATCCTCAGTTTCACAGAAGCTGTGTAATTTTTTGGGTTCCATATCTTTCTGGTAAACCATAGCCGGCACAGGGAAATGAACAGGCTCCCTACCCTGTGGTGTGAATTTCACACGCTGGTCGGCTTTGTATTAGGTGAATTCTTTCATCACCAACCAAACCGACCTTCGCGCTGAATATATATATATATATATATATATATATATATATATATATATATGTAAATGGACTAACTAGTCGACACAAGCACAGAAACTGAAACATATAAAAGAGGGACTCACTGGTTCTCGAATTTTCGTTGGTGCAACCACCTTTCTCAAGAGGAATTAGGAACAGAACTCATTTACATTATTGTGCACGTTCGTGGGATTTTCAAGAAAGTGACTTTATATATATATATATATATATATATATACACATATATATATACACATATATATATACATATATATATATACACACACACACATTGGCCATATGGCGAACAAATATTCATTCACTAGGAAATAGACTCAAGGAAAATGGATAGGAACACATATAAAGGACAAACACAAGAGAGGTGGGGAAGGCGGAATCAGACAAATTACAAGCGTAAAAATATTTCCTTTACCGGGACTTGAACACCGGATCTTTCCACTTGCAGGGTGGATATTTTATGTTTATATATATTTCTATACATATACATACACATAGTCAGAGGGGTCCTCTGGGTCTTCGAGGCCTCCGGGTCGGTGAGCCCAGCCGCATGTGAAATTCACACATCATTGGTAGGGGAGGTTTCAGTTTCTTTCCCTGTACCGCCTATTGTTTCCCAGGAATACAGGTATCTGGTACCCAAAAAATCACCCAGGTTTGGTGAAGCTGAGGCTGCCTCAAAGTGTCCCCGGCAATCACGCCAGGGCCCTCCAGGTGTGTAGTGATACGTAAGCACGAGAAGGATTGAGTTATCTTTGGTGTTAATTTTTTTTAGTTATATTTGAGTTGCATTATATTACAGAGTTACACGTATATTAATTTTCCTGAAGAAAGCCGAAATCAGCAACACACCTGAATATGTTACGATTTTTCCTAAGAACCATTTATTTTTCTAACTAAAAAATTGTGAGAAAATACTTGTTTCGCATGTAAATATCATCTGTAGTAGAATGGAACTTAAAGTAGATTAATGGTTGCAGAGTTGTAAAGCTTAAATAGGGTATTTTATCTCCATGCTTTTGAACAAAGATGAAAGTCAAAAAAATAATGATTACGAAGCCACTCTAGTAATTATATTTTTAGAGAATGCATTCGTTAATGCCGAATGAGACAGCTATTATGGAAGACAAAGGGTTATCTTTGACTGCCAGAAGAGTGATACGAAGCCTGTATATAGAGCAAATGGATGTAATTAAATCTGGGCTCGGTAGTGAAGAAGCCAGAATAATGAAAGAAGCAAGGGACGTACAGTGTTTCCCGCCATTTTCAGCGTTTGCACCGAGTGAGCAATGAGTATCATCAAAGATAGCCTTGCAAGAGTGGAAATCCAATGGAAAAAATATCCGCCTTTTGCTTTTTCCTAGGCGATGTCCATATTCGGTAGAAAAAAGATGGGGATTTAAAAATACGGACCTTAAATTAAGGGAAGCTGTAGATAAAATAAAGCTGAAAGGGTTGCAGAAACACAAATATAATTAGTAGTTAAATCACACGGTCTTGTTTTTGTCAAAAAATAACTAAATGCATGCTTTTTCATAACTATGCCCATTTTGTTGTTAACCTGAGGAATGTTTAAAGAAATTTATTCGCAAAATTTATTTGTGCAAAAATTCGATTTTTATGTTTTATTTTGTAACTTATATGCAATGTATGCTTGTGTGGTAAAATTTTTGATTTGACTGCAGTCACATGTCAGCGGCAGCCTTTGAAAGTTTAAACATGCTCAGTTCGCGCCCGACTGTTCCTGATAATGAAAGACATTCTTCAAGGAAATCCATTTTAAAATTTATGAACGGAATAAAAATTAGGGGTTTGACCTTCACTACAGGGAGAATGAAGTACTTATTGAATATTACGAAATATTGCAATTTAGTGAGGTGCTGCGGAACATGCAACGGCGGCACAAATATGTCTATTGGTTCATTTTTTCTGTTAAAAACATCTTAGTGGTATCTTATGAATTTTTTAATTCTTCCGATAATACCCTTAACGTTTCATTACTTTTCCACATAGGCGGCAGTGGTTTCAATGTTTAATTACTTAAGGAGCTCTTGACCTAGAGCTCTTTGGTCACTTTCCTTTGAAACTCATTTTATCGCCTCATTTAACATATTAAACGACATTTCGAAGTGCTAAATGGAAGAACAAACTCTGCATTAGCCTTTTGTGGGATTTTATAGAAATTATCTTACGATTTTTTCAGATGAAAGAAAAATTTCGATGCATCTTCGCTTGTTTCTTCTGTCACCATAGGTTAACTGAAAATGTTTCAAATTTCAACGACTGCCACTAAAGCAATGCTAGAGTCAACTCGATAAAAATTGTACCGTGAACCCATAACGCGGAAAGTTGACAGGAATATAGCTACTTTAAAGTTTTCAGTAGTGTTTATCGAATAAAAACTTTACGATCACTCTAAATAAACATTACTCGTATTTTATCATTTCATTTTTTTAATTTTGTCATCGTAAATGTTTCCTTTTTAGAAGCGATCTCACATTTATTAAGAAAATATGATAAATACGTACCACCGCAGTAAAAAACTGGTGCGCTGAAAATAGTGATTTCAGCTCTAATGTGCTGTGTCTACTCGATTTGGTGAGATGAAAGTGCGTATGCGCCTCCAAAAAATTTCCCTCGGTGTTCACCCTTGGAGTTTTTCCATTTCCATTCTCATTTCCCTTCCCCTCTATCCTCTTCCCGTACAAAATATTTCTCTTGCGCGCGATCGTGAGAAATTACCATAGGTGAACTTTTGTCAATGATGTCAGACTATTACTTTTTTGGAAATTTTATTCGTTTAAAATTCACAATTCCCGTAGCCAAAATAGCATAATGGTTAAAGGCTAGGGGTATATTTTGAAGGAACCTCCACCAAAGAAACTATTACAGGCAAATTCATTATATTTACAAATAAGTATTTCTAAGATTTGTTATTTTATATCAATTGTTTATATTCAGTGTCTTAAGTGTGATATTTTCCTTTATATGCTCTGCATTATAGGCTTGGGGTTGAGGAGGTTATTCTTCCCTATTTCTTTTTACGTGATGGTGATGAATAATAACAATTGACAAAAAACTAATCGCGGATTATCCTTCCAGCCGTAAAGTCGTATGCAAATTGCTGAGTGCAGAGCTAAGTACGCGGTGCGATTGCATTTTGTTTACTATCCTTGAGCCGATATTAGGCAAAAGCGCTCTTGTCTGGTCAATTTCGTCTTGAGCAGGTAATATTAATATAGGGACTCCGATATTAACAATTTATCCTTAACATAGCTGCATATTTTGCTAGCATTACCCTCATGCATCTGATCATGAAATTAGTACAATATTATCACTAAGCACTGAATGCATGTTCTATTTTTCTATTTATTTCTATTCATGTTAAAATATAAATTCCATTTTGCAAAAAATGAAACAATTATGACAGTTCTATTTCCGGGTTCTTGTTCGACATTTATACATTGCTGTAAGAATTCCAATACTTATTTCATTTAAATATTCTTTGTGTATTGGATTCTTTTCACTCGAATTTTGATGTATTCACGTTAAAATACCTGTAAATATGAAAACGCTGCTATGAATTCCCCTAGAAATTTTCCTCCATTCATTTTCATGTCTTCTCATTTCCTATCGCTTTTCCTCTCTTGTTTCTCGTACCTTCCTGGTGAGAAAATAATTTTCAATAGTTAATACTTGGATATATTACAAAATACCAAAATAATAGCATATAAAAAGAATATTCTCTCTTGGATATCTTGTGATTCTATAAATGTACCTTTATAGGGTATTAAAATTAAACATGGTTTATACTCTACAGTTTATCATAAAAATCTGTGTTAACACAAACGTTAAGTGTAAAATCTCACCCAGATTGTACAGTATTTCTTGAGTTATAGGGTAAAAATGATATTATATAAAATACAGATGGAAGTAAAGCCATGTGGGGAATGGGTTAGTGCGTCAAACCATTTAAAAATGTCATAAAAAACAAAATACATAAGAGATTATGGAAAATTCACCAATACCGCTTTATTCTCATGTGTTGGTGCATCGTACAATTTGTAAAAGGGCAAGGTTTAAGTAGGTTATATAAGTTGTCATTCACAAATCGAGATATGAGAAAACACGAAATCAATACACATTCCCAGCATTGCTTGCATTAATTTTTCATTCGTTCATATGAATAGTGTTAGAACCTTTGTCAAATAAAATGTTCATCTTCTATCGCTACTAGTTAGAATTCTAGCTTTGGACTGCTGATTGTTCGTTACATCTGTGAAATCTGTTGAAATAGCAGTTAAACTATAGATTTCTCATTCTTAATTTCTTGAATATACATTAGCTTACAAGCTTGTGTGTGTGAAAAAAGACAAAATAGATTCTACACGTACTTTAAATTCTGAATAATATTCGAGAAAATTACTTATTGAGAAAAACTTCATGCATGAGTCTGCATTCAATTCTCTTGTGTAATGAATTTCTTATCCCTAAAATAAACAATTTAATTTTTTCCAATTCCGTGCTAAAATCAAATTCTTGCCAACTTAATTTTATTCGTTTTTGCGTGTGTATTTGGAAATCCTAAAGTATAACATTAAAATGGAATTCCTCATAAAAGATCACCAATCGACCCTTGTGTTTTTTTTTCAAAATTGCAAGTAAATGCATTTCTAGCACGCTGAGAATTCTGCAGATACCCTACGGTCGGGTGATTCAACAACCAGTTGTCATGTACCATCTCACGCAACGATTCATCGAGGGATCGCGAGCAAGGGGCATACTGGTATTGTAGGCTGCTCTAGACGCATGTGATAATTATTCGATGTGGTGGTAAAACATGCTCCTGACTCTGGAGGGTGGTGGAAGGGATTTCGAGACCACGTTCTGCTTTACACTCCGTGGATTTTCGCTCAGGAGCAGCGCACCTTGTCAGATGAGAAACTAACGAAATAACAGATTTCCTAGCACATACACATGCAACTAAGAAAACATTAATGGTAAAGAAAGACATTGTATTGATTATGATTATTCAGAGACGAGTACTTAACTCTTATTTTTAATAATTAAACCACCAAAATAATCACTTTTAATGTATGCTGCTTAAGGAGAACGACTTCCTATTAATTCTACGTATTTATAGAACTAGCATTCATCAATGAAATCTTTAAATGGTATGGAGCGTAGGTGCCTGATAAGGAAATAGATAAATATCATTGTAATAACAGTTATTTGCCATAGCGATGATTTTTAGGAAAAAATCATTCCCAGATGAGGAATATTTTCTGTATTGTTGGCAATTATGAGATATTGTGCTGCAAAACTCAGAAGTACAATTCTTTGTGAGAATCGTTTGCTAATCATATACGTCAAACTTTATAAGTATATGAGTATTAACCTATTACATCCAATTTTACAACTTGCTCAATAGTATCTATTTCTTTGAATCGTTTTATGAACTTAAAATTGCAAATACTCTGGGTGCATTCCTCTGCTACATGGATGTTGATCTAGTGGCAAGTGCCGCTTAAATAAATTTGAAGTTTCATTTTAACAGTCATTGCAGCCGTTAAAGTTTTATCGCGTGAACAGATTTAAGCTATTTTTTGTAATAGCTCGTCTTTTTTTTGTTTGCATTACATTTGGCTGATGTCGCTATTCCCTTGCTCGAATGCTTCGTGACAATGCCTAATTAAGAGTAAAGAATACACCTTAACCGCGCACTCATGATTTTTCGTTTTATCTCTTTCCTCATTTCGCCCACCTGCTTTTTTTTCAGATGTCTTTGCACTCTCCATCTGCTCGTAGCGTGTTCAACATAATCCGTGTTTTTCTCGCTTCACCTTTCGTATTCGTTAAATACATTATAGGAGATATTTTTTTTGCTTTGCCTCACCAGCGTTCTCATGATTTCCTCACCTTTGGAGTTGGGTACACATTGTCGAAGTAGTGCATTAGGATCATTTTCCTTTCATAGCCCTTCGCAAACATGGCCAAGGGGATTATTTATGGGCGTTTGGCGCTCTCAACGACGTTCCCCGACAACTTGGATCTGATCCAATGAGAATGAATCCTCTTATGAATCCGGTATGGTTTATGGGAAGTGGCAAAGTAGGTTCCCTATTAAGGGATCTTCTAAGGGCTCTTCGTGGGACTTTAATTGGAGAACAACTACTGAAAACCGGGATTTTTGTTCCCTTGTTTCTTTTCTGTCTCTCTCCCGTAATTGGTAGTGGAATGAACATCACTTGAAGCCTGTTTTAAAGCTCTTGCAACTTTTAACGACTTTCATATGAGCTTTCCTGAGCAGATATCCACGGGTAAAACTAAGAATGAATTTAACAAAATGTACAAATGGCACCTTGACGATTATGCGCTTATCGCAAATATGTTTATTCATGCCCTCATTTGCAGCCGTTGATAACATTTTTGCCATAGTCTAAAAAAAATGCCAACGCTTTATCTATTTTCACGTACTAATGTTTACCTTTAAAAAGTTCGGTGTGCTATAGGGTTTATCACACCCAATTTTTATGGCTGGAGCTATAGTTTCATTTACATTGTAAGCAGTTAAGTGGTATAAAGGAATGGAAAATATTGTGTTTCATAATTTTCAAGCCAACGTCAATATTTCCCGCTTGTTCTATTTTGCATTGTGACCACTGACCATGAACCTATGACAACTAGATGGACGCATAAGGATATTCCACGAAATTTCACAAAACAAGCTAGGAAATATCCTATAAAATGTAGAGTTTAAATCTAAAGGTTTCTTAAATATCTCGTTAGCGTTTCACCCAGATTAAGTTCGAATGACCAAAACTTTTATGTAGTGTTAATTCAGCATTTGCATGGGAACAATTTTCGCGAGTTTAGTGCTTCCTAATTGGTTCATGTTTTGATGGTAAAAAACCGGATATGTTGAATGCTCTGGCGTGCACAACAATTTGGATTTTATTCATCAATAAGCTGACAGATAATGAAATTTGGCATAATCAAATTGCGCCTGTGAAATAGAGAAAAAATACATAGAGATAAAATTCTTTACCAACGAAAATATAAATCGGAATATATAGTATATTCATTACATTGTTTTGTCTTTGTGAAATGTGAATATAAATTAGCCGAATGCCGAAAGTGCGTTCATCCTCATGCAATAAGAAAGTTTTGCTGACTTTATAAAATCAAGGGGCTACAGAAATGAAAAAGAAATGTCGTTGATGGAGGCTTTGGTGGTTTTTTGGAACTTAAATCGCGATATCGCTTAGATTTAATCAATCCATTTCTGCATAATTGTCTTGACACATTATACTATCACGTAAAATCTTTGTGCCTGTTGTCAGAAATATTCTTATTCTTCTTTAATCTTGTTTGGGTCTTTATTTATTCCTCTACAAAAGGAATTGCTAATAACAAGAGTGAGGAGTTATTTTCGAGAAGTAATCTTTGGGATAATTACTCATTTTTGTTTGCTATGTAATATTTTTGTGAATATAATTTATCAAATTTTTTAGGCCTATATTTTTAATTTTCTTTTAATCCATTTTATGTGTAGACGTTGTTTCTTATATCGTCAGCGATGATAATTTCATGATGATGACGCATTTACTTCATACGAGCATAAAGATGGGAATAAATATGCCAACTTATTGTTGGCAAGTATGCCATTTTACTGCTACCTTTATTTTGGTAAAATTATGTTCGTTCTATGAGAGCAAAATGAATTCTTATTTTGGTACAGGTGGATTTAACGTACAAATTGCTCCCAGTGGAATTATTCCGTCGTCGCATATGTTTTTCACAACGCAAATATATTATTTGCGTTGTATGTTGCGTTATTATTTGCGTATTTATATATTATAGATATATATATATTTATAAATATAAATATATATATATATATATATTCAATATCAGAATCAATGTTTTCTGAGATATGTTTGCGTTTAATTTCATGTAACACAAAATCAATTTTAGTGGAGGTGGTGACGTATTGATTATAAAAATGTCATTACAACTTGAAATATGGCCTCGCTGTGGGAATATTTAATTTTCCGAGGCACGATTCTCCTTTTGAGGATCAGGCTAAAAAAATGTGACCCACTTTCCTTTGATACATGTAGTTTCGAATGCGAAATAAACCAGGGATTGGCGTGAATAGAAGAAAAAAGTCGAGAGAAAAGACCAGGGTTGGGGATTCCCATAATTGTCGGTGGGCGTGGGCGGCCTTTCGGCATTAATCCCTCGTCGCGTTGCAGACACCGGATTGGGCGTGGACGACGACAGCGGCGGCGCTGGAGATTTCGGAGCAGACCGGACACGACGGATGAGCATTTTGGCGCCCGGTTGTCTTGGCAACTGCGTATTGTAGCGGATCCCGTAAAGTGGGGCAGTGGGGTACGCCGGGGATTTGTGTGAAAATTTTTCGGAAGAGAACTCCTCTTAAGATATGAGGGGCAAAAGATGGGTCGCATACGCGTCGTGTATCGATGGCGCGGGGAGTGGGGCTGGGTTGCCACAGCGGGAGGATGGAGATATCAGGGGTGGGTAGAGAAGGTGGACAATTCACGCGCGCGGAGGTCAAAGGAGGATGATACATGGAGGTAGTGTGCGAAACCCCATCGGGGAACATCCGTAGCGGAGTAAAAAGTTCAACAATCCAGATTTTTATAGTCGTTCAACGTGGGCCTCGAGCGTCTTACATAAAAATTGATTGCCTTGTACGTGAGGGGAAATCCTCATTGTACGCCCGTCTTTTGCTCGGCAGGATGTTCCGGCCATTCCAGTTTTTTTTTTCTAAATTTCCTGACGCCCATGATTTAAGGGTGAAAGGAAATGGTTTTGCGTTTAACTTGAAATGAAGGAGGAGGAGACGGATAAGATGGTAATGACGCCTCACTGTATCTTTACAGGCGGTCGCGTTGGAGAAATCCTTCCGAGTCAATGAATCATTAAGCTAAATGGCGCTGTGTTGAAATAAAATTAAACACCACCGGTTCATTCAATTCAAATGACCGAGGGAATAATGCCATTTTAATGTATTATGAAGCTACGGAGGAAGGGAAAAATAAATTTCAACACGTCCTTGAAGTTAGTCATATATGTAGTTTGTTTTTATGTTTAATTTTCATGTATTGCAGTAGAAATTCAATATCAATGGATACATGAAGTGTTTTTGTTTAAATTTTACAGCGAGTATGGATTGAAGAGTTCGGCTAACATTTTTCTATTCATCCGTATGTCCATATGACTGTTTATATCTAACTAGGCTTTAAGTCTATAAATACGAGGGTCATCCGGAAAGTAGTACCCGTTCGTGAAATAAAGACACAAAAGTAAATATTAACAAACATAAAAAAATTTATTTGAAAGAGGATACTTTAAACTACTTCTCAACATAATCTCCAAGCAAATTAAGGCATTTGTCATAACGTGTGACAAGTTTCTGTATTCCTGCTGCATAGTCCTTCGCCGCCAGCTCATTGAGATACAGGGTCACTCCTTCTTTAAGTTCTTCATCGCTGTCAAATCTTTTTCCTGCCAAAAAGTCTTTAAGCTTTGTAAAGAGATGAAAATCTGAAGGGGCCAAGTCCGGGCTATACGGTGGATGGTCGAAAGTTTCCCATTTGAATTGCTGCAAAAGTTTTAACGCTTAAAAAAGTTAACGCTTGGTTTTGTGCTCATCTGTAAGCATGCGAGGGACCCATCTTGCACAAATTTTTGCATAATGCAGATGGTGTTTAACAATTTCATGAACAATTGTTCGAGAAACATTGGGAAAATGCTCACAGATGTCATCAATTGTGACGCGCCGATCGTTCCTCACGAATTCGTCAACTGAGCTCACCAGTTGGTCTGCAATGACAGACGGTCTCCCCGAACGCTCATCGTCGTGTGTGTTCCCCCTCCCCATGTTGAAGTTGCGACACCACCGCCGAACAGACGACTCGTCCATTACATTGTCTCCATACACCTCCTTTAATTGGCGATGAATATCACATGGGCGAACGTTTCTTGCATTGAGGAATTTAATCACTGCCCTCACTTCACAACTGGCGGCGTTCTCAATTTTTTTAAACATTGTAAACAATCACAGAGACAACACAGGCAATGCTAGCGTCACGCAACTTGGCTCAGAGAAGGCAGACAAGCCACTGAAGCTATCTGACCTCGTCCAGCGGCTACTCGCGTCGTCAGCACTTCATGCGGCACGAACGGGTACTACTTTCCGGATGACCCTCGTATCTAGGCTACAGCGTTTACATCAGTAACATTTTGTTTATAAGGTAATTTCCGCAACTTGAAAACTAAGTTGCTTCCGACAGATAGGACTCTGAAAATAAAAATGAACTCTTAACGAAAAGAAACCGATTATTTAAGAACGCATTCTGGATAACATTTGATTAAATAATTTTCAACAATTTTTTATCCAATTCATATTTTCTATATGATTGACACTAATTAATTGTCATTTACAGTTTTTACAACGCATTCGAGTTCATTTGCCTATTATATCTCTTTACAATTAATAGTTCGTATAAAGCAGTCTGGAAAAATAGAATGTTCACAGTATTTTCCTCATAGAGATTTTTATAAAATAGAATTCAAAATGTATTTTCTTTTTTAGACTTCCCAATAAAACATTGCATTTGATGACCTACCTAGTGAAGGTATTAATCAAATCTCGGAACGGAAAAGGATATGTACATACGGCTATATAATAAGAGTACAGTACATTTAATCCATCATAATTTTAAAAGCCATTACTTAAAACATTGCATAAAATGCAGTGTATAAGTATTTATTTACATTATACTTGCAGGTTAATTCTAAATTGTAAGTATGAATCCTGAATTTTTGAAGAATTCTGCATGTCCGGGTTTTCACCGCGTTGTTGTTTGAAGCCGACAACAGTTTCGCCGAAGTTTCATCCGGCGTCTTCAGGTCGAAGAATCTTCGACCTGAAGACGCCGGATGAAACTTCGGCGAAACTGTTGTCGGCTTCAAACAACAACGCGGTGAAAACCCGGACATGCAGAATTCTTCAAGCCACCGCCGCGAAAATCTACGCAGCCATCCTGAATTTTTTTTTTTGAAAAGAAGCTTACCCAGAGAGAGCATGAACTTACTTTCATACTTGATTATAATTTACTTCTTTTGTACTAAAACGTCTAGGTTCGTTATATTCAACAAATATTGATAATATTATATTTAATTTTACTGAATGAATCCCTTTGAGCCATGTATAGTATACAGTTTAAGAGTGGAAACCATTGTCTCAGAGAACCATTTAGCATGTTAATACCGTAAATTTCCTTATTATAATAACAAATGAAGTGTATTCGTAAAGAATATTTTGTTTTTATCAGCTCATTTTTATGGTGCATTTAATTTATTTTCCTTTTGATGTTTTTTTTTAGATTTACTCGTTTGCGCTGATTATTTCTTGTGCCATTTATTTTTACTTAGCAGCACTTTTTCTTTTTTCCCTTTATTTAATCTATGATCATTCTAAAGGATTTTAGATTTTTTCGTATATTTTTTAGGTTGTTGTAGCACTATTAATTAACTTAACTTAATATTATTAACTTAACTTTCCATTTTTTCCGTATTCACCTTCCCCATTGTTCAGATTTGTATCGATATTATTGGGAAACCTTCTTGGTCCAGTTTATCAATATCTGACTGATATTTATCTGACACGCCATAATAAAACATGCATTTTGTGTTTCTTCTTCATTTTGAAACACTGGAAGGTATAAGGCCTATATCCTATAATTGTGAATAAACGCCAAAGGTGAAATAATTGCAGAAATCTGGTCAACCGAGGTGAAACCTCAATGCTTACTCCCCTGATCGCTGTATGCGTCTCGTTGTCCATTCAGTATAAACTGATTTCTCTTAGAAAAGAGGGTGTCTTGTAGAAACAGGAACTGCAACGGACTGTACCTCAGATGACCAGTAATTTTAATTCACTTGCACGAAGAAATAGAATTGAAGATATATGTGAATGTAAAATTCTACAAAATATAATGTGTGTACCTGACTAACATAAAGCCTCAAATGGGTAGTGAATCTCGGTTTTGAAAATTCTCTCACGTATAATTTTAATTTGCTACTTCACGGATTCGAATGAAAAGCATGGATCGCCTTTCGGGTGATTCAATGGAAGCGAAAATTAATTCTATGCCATCCCTAAATGTTAAATTTCACAAATTATGACAATAGTTGTTAAAACATTTAACGCCTTATCATACGTAATGAAATCGTGCATATATATTTCCCTCAAGAGTTGACAAAGCGAATTATTTATTTTTACAAATAAATGAAAGGATCATTTTAACTAATGAGATAAGGGGTTTAAAGGCTAAAGGTTTAAAAAAAACCATTACAGATAGAGTTTTCATAGAAAATGCTTTGGTGAGTTCCATCGTAAATACCTTTGAAGTAGTCATGTAACAATTGAGATCATTTGAGGGAATTCGGTATTAGAATATGAAGGAACGTACAAGGAACATTGAGTTGCTTTAGTCCAAATTTTGTTATTTGCAAATAAATATCAAAGTAAAATATCAGTTAAAAGCAATTTAACTGCTGATTAATGCAGAATAAATAGCGAAAGTATATTGCTAACGCGCACATAAAAACAAATGGTGAGAACTAAATTTTAAAAATTCCATTTATCATAAAAACTGATTTTTTTCTATCCTCATCGGAATGTACTGCCAATTATTAAAATACCATCAATTACTTATGAAATTTATTATTATTATCTTTCGAACTGGGGCACTACATTGTAAATATATGCAGCCAAATCAATCTATAAACGAGTAACTCTCTGCGAGGTCATTTTCATCCATGCTTCGGATTCAAATGATGCATGAAAGAAGAAATTGAGATTCTGCTCCCCCTTACTCAGTTAAAGGTGATTGATTCGGCATATTCATCATCTTTGAAACGAAAACAACGGAGCATTATCACTCTAGTATTTTGAAAATGTTGCCTCAAATTTATGCGAGTTGATATTTTAACTTGAGTCAGAGATATCTGTAAAGCGCAAGGCACACTCAGTGTTTACTTTTATGGAGTATATTAACATGAAACGGATATATTTTAAACCCAAATCATGTAAAATCAATTTGAATGTTTCAGGTGTGCGTAAAAAGAGTAAATATTAGCTACAAAGTCTATAAAATCTAAAAAAATATTCCCTGCTCCTTTTTCTGTAAATTTTTAAAGAAGGTAATGTTTCATTTTCTTACTCCTTCGATTGAAAAAGTCTTTTGCGTATTTTGTCAAACTAGGGAAAGGTTATAGAAAACATTGGATCTAGGTGTTTGCAAACACTACTTCCTTAATCTACGAGTTAGAGGTAATTATCTTGAGCATAATGGAAAGGAGAAGGGGCTATAGTTTATTTCACGCTAAGGACAATTTATTCCTATTTTGAAAGAAAATTTTAGAGGCAAGGGGATCAAGGAAACACTTATCTCCGTTCGGGATTGGAGTTGAAGGGTAACGTAATAAAATGGGTGGCTTCGACATATAAAAATATAAGATACGGATGCGAATCCGAGGCAATAAAAGGAAAAGAGGGTTTCGTTGGAGGTGGTCGGGAGGTGTGCGAGAAGGAGAGAGAATAATGGCGAGGCTAATGAAATGGCGGCAGATCCGTGGCTGGTTCGGAAGAGAGGGGCTGGAAGGAAGGGCTGTTTGATGATAGGAAGTGTGGGAAGGGGGAGAGGGGACAGGGAGAATTGAAGTGTGAGGAGGGATGTGTTTGGGGAGGAAAAGAAGGTAGGAGACCCAGCGTTAGATTCGACTCGCTGAACGTGACTGGGATCGCACTTGATTGTTGGGTAGGCCTTGAAAGACTAAGGGGAAGTAATGTCCACAGAAGGGCGCGGTACGGTAGGCACCGGGAGGAGAAGGAGTGTGTGATCAGTGCGGCGGCGAACATATTTATACGCTTCCCTCGAGTTTGCAAAGAGGAGGGCTTCGCGCCGGATCTTATCGTTTTCCTCATCTGATCTGCGGGCACAGTCTCCCGGGGCCCACCTGGATGGATTCAGAGCGTGGTAGGCGAAAAAGTTTGGGGTTGAGAAAAAAGAAAGACGACGATGCCAAGGAAGGAGGGGTCAAAGTTGATGTGGAGAACTGCACAAGAGGAATCCTTTCCTTAGGAATAGGGTGAGTGATGCGATCTATCTCATAAATTGTTGGTTCAAGCCAGGGATTAGAGGAATTGACACGAGCAGTGTGAGTAAATGTACGACCCCGTACCTGTAAAGGCCATTCACCGCTGTACCCAGGAGTAACGCATGAAGTATGCCTTCGAGGGGCCCGAAAATGTATTCAACAGGCAAACAATCCATTCCGTGGCGCATTTGTGGGCCTGAACATATTTATTTATTGGTAGTTATAAGTCTCTCGTTTGATACTGTGGGGCCTCTCATAACATAAATCCGTTAATGTCAAATAAATGTCACACGCAGCGAAAACTACGCCCTTCGATCACGACGCATATATGGCGTCAGTATGGTTTGTTCTCGGTACACTGAGAGAATTGACTTGGAAATCGAATCTCTCGTTAGTGACTCTTTATAATTTTATCCATTTCCATAAATAATGGTTCCACTAATGATTTCAATTGGGCTCTTCCTTTTGCGACCCTTGCGGTTTAAATTTCGCGAAAAAATTAGAATGTTTGGAAAAATTCTTGTTTACAAGAAATAGTCATTTCCTTGGGTTGAAGAAATGATTCGGCCTCAAATACTTTAAATGTGCCATATAACGAAACCTTCACTGGGTCAATCCTCCTGTGCTGTTTTTACAGTTGTGGCGTTGTAGGTCTTTCGTCACAACCCATATTTCTAAATACTTATCATAATACTTCAACATATTTTTATTGATTTTTTACCAAAACAGTGGCAATAAGCAAACTGTATGCTAGAAATAGCTAGTATCTTGGATTCAAAAATCTGTAATGTCACACTATGAAGCTGCTTAGAAACACTGCAACTAGGAGTCTCGTATTTCAATTAATAATTTGAAGTAACTAAATAATATTTTTTTCCTATTTTTTGAGGTATTAACTTTTAATTTGAGGACTGTATTCAAGAAAGCATACCACATTCATTCAAATATGGTGGAAGGTGAAACTTTGCCATAATATCATGAAATGTTTTTAGATTCTAAAAAATTTAGGATGCATTGTAATATGGGTACAATAAAGGCTTCTTGAATGAATGTTTGGTAAACACCGGTTGGTAGGTGAAAAAATAGTTTTGGTCGCGTTGTTCAAGAAAACCAGTAAAAGGTCAGAAGGAAGAAATTAGGGGGTAATTAATGTAACAACGTGACAAAGCGAACCCTCAAAAGACTAAGAACTTATTTATGAAGTTTTAGTGGAAAGTATAAGATGGAAAGGGACACTTGATCTGGTGGTGAGGGAATGAGGGGCTGGGTATTGGGTTTCGTCTTGCGGAGTGTAATCGTTCCGTGCACCCTAGGTGGGCAAGGGGTGACCTCGGCGGATGAAGTTATGTCGGAAGGAAAGGGCAAGATGTGAATTTTTAGATTCGAGAGATTCTAGAGCGATAATAAGCAGGGGGAGAGGGGAAAGGTTGATGAATTATCTGGCGCTTGTGCATATGTAGCTGGAGCGGTGTCCTTAAGTATGGCAAGGAAACCGCCGTGCACTTAAGATTAGAGTTTGTATTGGGACAGGTGAAATTTGGACCACGGTGAAAATGTGGGGCTGAAAAGATCTCAGGCTAAGGAAAGGACAGCAAATTTGGGGTTAGTTAACGGAATACGGAAGTGTAATTCCCGATACCTCCTTACCACGTATATGCCTCCTTAACAACATTAATTTTTCAAGGGGGAGAAAGTCGGAATGTGCTATCGAAGTCGGTGAAATTTAGTTTAAACTACCCCATGTTTTCCTGACGTGCCGTTGTGCTCATTTTATTTTTTTGTTGAGTGTGTGGTAACTTAATTAGGATATTCTTAAGATTGCTTCGATTTACGTAATTAGTGACCATTTATCTGGCGAATTTATTTGACATTTGAATGAGAATTTCAACAAATTATGGTGATCTGCAATTATAATCGAAGGTATTCACCTCTACAATGGTCTTTATATTATGGTCTCTGCATGCACAATCTTAAGAAAAAGAGTATGTGTAATTTTACAGCAATATTAATACGAATCTTCTTCAGTAACATTATGAATTCCACTCACATGGGGTGGCTTGCTTGAGTTAGCCTTTTCCATTCATCTCTGTTCATCTATGTCTTAATTTACGCTCATTGTAGTCATCCTTGTAAACTTAAAAGTACCTATCATAGGCTTACATAACGATCTGTTTACATTTTGCTTGGCCCATTGCTTTTCCTTATTTACTTGTGATACCATTTGTTACTCTTCTTTCAGCATAATCATCTCAACTCATTAATGGGCAATGTCGTTCCTGTTGCATCCGTTCTTTATTTTAGCCTTCTTAAGATACCCCTAGTTTCTGCTCTAATCTTGAATTTCTCACGATCACCACGTGTATTTTGACTTTAAATCTTGCAGTAAATATTTTGCCACGTAGCATATGTGCCATCTGCTTGAAGGTCACCCACCCCGCTCGTGTTCTCATTGTCACTACGTCCAGCAAGTAACCCCAATAGGTTATGGTCGAGCCAAGTTATTACGGCCACTATTACCACGCTTTGAAAAGTTATGTGCTTCCTTTACAGCTTTTGTGCTCCGATTTGGGTTTGTTCGCTTTCGTATCGCCATCTAAAACCCTTCATATTTCCAACAGTAACTCCTCTTCGTCTGGCAGACGTACACACATAACCATATTAACAGTTAACGTCTTTGTCCATAGATCTTCTTTTCTTAATGCTTTATTGAATACATCCATCAGAATGTAGAGCAGTAATTGACCTAGAGTTTTTGGACTTACATGGGCTTACTTGGTTGATTTATTACTCTCCCTGGAAAATCCGGACTTCTAATCCAGCCCTGACGCAATACAGATACGAATAAAGTGAGACAAACAACCGTTTGACGTGCAAAATGAAGTACCTCGTTATGTCAGATTATGCTGATCAGTTGGAAATTTTTTATATATATTATTCTTATACCGCATAATTTAAAGAAAAAAATCTTATAAATTTTAGTTTCAGCATAGTTTGCTTTACACATGAATATGTGTAATTATTTGGTTTAATGGTTACTCATTAACTTCCCAAGAAAAATCTTGATCCTAATATATATTTGTATGGGAAAAAATATAAATTAAGTGTATACTTATCTAGTTGTTGTATGTGTGTTTATTAAGTTGTAGTAATTAGTGATAAAATTATTAATTTGTTCCTCAACATGTTGAATTAACTTTTGTTTTTCTTATTTCAGGTGAGATACCATTTGCCGCGGTCCATGATTTCCATTAAATTTCCAAATGTGCCTAATCCAGCAATCGTGCAGGCCTATGTGAGTAAGTTTCAAAAACATGCATGTCTTTTGGAGGGTATGATAGGTGCGTAGAAACTGTTGCTCAGTACTTCAGTTTTATGACCAAAAACGAATTAAACTAAAGAATTCAAGAATAACTTCAAATACGATTTGCAAAATTATTTATTGACGGCAGTTATAGTCGTTTACATGAATACTGTAACAAGTTAATCATTTTCATAGTTATTTAAGAGATAATTACATCAGCCATTACTCAAAAATAAGGTGTGAAAAAGTGTGGACATGTTTGTAAATTTTAGAATTGTAAAAAAATAATTTAAAAACGTAACTGGAACTCCAGGATAATGGAATCAATCAATGGGAAAAAATAAAACAATCGCGAAGACATATTCGGAAACCTGTATGAAACTTTAAGGTTTAGGTGCAATATGAATGCATTGTCAAAGTTTATTATAATATTTTTAAAATATACTGTAAATCGTTTAAAAATTTTAATCCGTAATTAGCAAACGGGTTTAGAACTGCTTAATTCAAATTCATATACTCCATGTTGTAAAAGATTTACTATTCAATGCCCTCCTGTAAGAAGATCAGTTTCAATTCACTAGACGTATTTTCCCTACTAATTTTAGTTTCCGCTCAGGAACACGTTCGACGTCCATAAATGCGAATTTTTATCGCACCGTTTCCTCCCAAAGAGATAAAGATGTTTACTGCGAGTAACTATGGAACGAAGGGGTAGGGAGAAAGAGAGAGGGAAAGGGAAGAAAACATATTATATAGACAGGCGGGATGACGCTAATCTGAAAAACTTTTGGAGTGTAGGGACTCTGAAGACGTCGCCACGAAGGCGGCGTTGACTCGGGCCCTCGACCCCTTTTTATATGGGCGGAATTTCCCACGGGGTGGAAGAGGACCTTTCCTGCGGTGATTTCCATTTTATATTCGGCGACCCAGAGTCCCGGGCATTATGGAAGACCTTTATCGTTATGCTTCGTAGAGTTTGAAAACCTTTCGCCATGGGCAGGAGGAGGAGGATAGCCGTGAGCATAAGGGTGGGGGCGGAAGGTGTGTCAAGTGAGGAAAGGAGTGAGGCAAGTGGAGGTACGGTAGAGCAAAGAGGATTTTAGGAGCAGGAAGTCGGTAGATAGAGGAAGATTGGAGATTGGTGCCGCAGGTCGTTCAAGGTAGTGGTTTTTTTTCGTGTGCTGAGGCGAAAAGTAAGGAAAATGGTGGTGAATATAAAAGTCTCCGTGCGATTTGAGGTACATTTGTGTGCATATTTTATTTATATTCCTGGATACTTTTGGAGATTGAGTGAGCGAGAGATTCCATTTCGGATGGCTGCCTTATATTGTGACGATGTCTCAAGATCCGGAGGATGAGCCCTGGAAATGGGAAGGAAGGGGATAAAGACGCTGGAAGAAAGAGATTGATGGTGGTTAATATTTAGGTATGCAGAGGGATTGAAGAGGCGAGAAGAGGGTGAATTGAGGTGAAAACTGGAAAACCATCGACACTGTAATGCTTGATTTATTTCTGGAGACCTTCATGTAATAGCCTAGGCATCTATTTTACACATACACTACATATATATATATATATATATATATATATATATATATATATATATATATATATATTAATAGTATATATACTACACATATACAATATATATACAAAAATTTTCTATGCATACACTATACATATACTTGTATAAATATACTCGTACGTCTTCACTCTCTGATTCAAATCTTAACGAAACACAGAAGAAAGGACACTCGAGGAGTGTCTATTCTTTGTTTCTATGTTAAGTTTTGAACGAGAATTTATACACATACTTAGTAACCGGCTAAGAGTGATCGTTTTTGAACATATAGAAGCTTTTTTCGCATTAACTTTGCACGTATATGTTTCTATTCACACTGCTGATTTTCCTCGTCTTTCTTTCAAGTGCTTATGTTTCATTATTTCCAGTCCAAAATCCATACATTTATTTAATGTGTTCATATTTACATTCTCATCCAATTTCAGTTGATATAGAAATCATTAACAGTAATCAACCAATTCGGTCGGTTTGGTAGGTGATGATAGAGTCCATCCAGTATTATGCCCGACGGGTTGTGAAATTCACACATTAGGGTAGGGGGGCCAGTTAATTTCCCTGTCCTGGTTATGGCTTCCCAGGAAGATCTGGCCGAAAAACCCAGGATGACCCGCAAAATCACATAGCTTGACTGGAGCTGCAGTTGCCCGGAGAG
The DNA here is from genome assembly GCA_037158775.1 of Hetaerina titia. Lineage (NCBI taxonomy): Eukaryota > Metazoa > Arthropoda > Insecta > Odonata > Calopterygidae > Hetaerina > Hetaerina titia. The sequence goes on along the minus strand of CM073772.1, from coordinate 61,393,060 downwards.
GCTTGCCTGGGAATCGGACCCGGGCCCTCCAGTCAGTAGTCCAACAATCTATCCCCTAGACTACCGCAACCCACTTAAGTTGATGTAACACCTTATTTATGCAATCATTTAATACGAATAATCGAATTACGAAAACGGTGTGCATGGAATTGTAATATACTGGTCATCAACATATGGAATCTATTCTCCAACTCCATCGTACTCTCTAAGATCAGTTAATTTTTACTACTGCGCGATTTTATACATCCCTTGTCTTGCATTAAAATTCAAGTTTACAATATAGGAAGAAAATAGGATAAGCCAATATGTGAAATTATACCAATACCAGAGTCATTTTACTCAGAGTTACCTAATTTTTATTCTCTTCGAAATTGGAAATATTGTTTTACATTACAGGGTGCGTTCCGAAAGTAAATGCATTATTTTTTGCAAGTAATTTATTGAACAGACTTGTACAAAATCTTAAAATTCTTCAAAGTACTGTCCTTCGGCCTCTAGACATTTTTTCCCGCAACTCCGCCATGAACAGTACGTGCCCTGGAAGACGTCCTCCGGGACGTCTCGCAAGGTCTTCGTCACGGCTGATTGGATCTCTTCTGTGGACGAAAAACAAGCTCCTTTCAGGGTTGCTTTAATCCGAGGGATCGAAAACAAGTCTCCTAGGGGGACGTCAGGATTATAGGGGGGAGGATGGGGCAGTGTTGGTAGCTGGCGTTTGGCAAGGAACTCGCGGACTCGTAGCGCGTTGTGGCAGGGAGGCCCGTTGTCATGATGGAGTTGCTAGTTAGCAGAGATATCTTTTCCTGTCTGAATGACCCTTTCTCGGAATCTTTCCAGCACATCCACGTAGTAGGCAGCGTTAAATGTCTGTCCTTTGGGAACAAGCTCCTTATGGACCACTCCATTATTGTCGAAAAAGACATTGAAGATTTTTTTAGTTTTGATTTGCTCATTGTTACCTTTTTGGGCTTGTTCGTCGTGAACCTCTTCCCGGTTCTCTCCAAAGTCTTTAACCACCTCAAAACTTGTGAGTGGGACAGAACAGAGTCCCCGTAAGCCTCAAATCTCATTTTTTAGTGTCCTCAAGAGATTTTTTCAATTTAGAACAAAGCCTAAATCGTGTGACGTTGCTTGATCGTCGATTCCATTTTTTTCGTGACACGGTCGACACGCAGAGGTTTACAATAACTGATCTTCTACCGCTTGTAGAGTACTGAGACCGGTTTTGCGGTAAAGGTTAGCCTCCCCCCCCCCCACCTACTTAAGGTGGTTTAATCCTACTCTGACCAATATGAGCGGCGCGAGAAATTTGATTGCATTACTTTTGGAACCCACCCTGTATGCCGCCTTGTGCGTAAGGTTATTCGAAATATAATGGATGTATTTTCTTGTAAAGGTTGTTAAAAATACGTGTAAGTGAAAAATATACAAACTGAATATTCGAATTAATATCGTTGTTCAAGTTGAGCAAATGAATCTTTCTCTAAGAGGTATCCTCAAGTATACCTGTTGGTTAAAAGGACAGATCTATCGTTATTTCTCGTCCTAATGCTTACATTTTGAACACTTTTGTTGATTACCAAAGCGCTTTGACCCCGAGGTAACCAGGAGGATCCAAGCGAAATCCGGGGAGGTGCTAACCCAGATTGTTTGTCGCATACCTTTGCAGTTTGACAATGACGAGAAAATCAGAGAGACGAGTCGGTAGAGGTTTTTGAGAAACGGAGAGGTTGAGTATAAAAGAGAAGGAGGCATGTGGGAGGATAGATAGGATGAGGGAGGAATCATATCCCGAAACAAAAGGATTTTCCTTCGGTTCGAGTACCTCACAAGAAGAGGGGAAACCAGGATGAAAATTGATCGTGAGTGCAGAAGACAAAAAGAATAAGATAGCAAATAAAAATGGATCACTTTTAATTTTGGCTACTTTGATGTGAAGTTTGTTCATTACTTACTCGTAACTAGATTCCTTGTCAAATGTAAAACCTTTGGTAATCGTTACTTACCTCTAGACACTGCTGTTAGAAGTGTAATGCTGTTGGAAAAACTATTTTCAACGTACTATGAGACATACTGAGGCATGTCGGGTTATCTTGATTAATTATTAAAGATTGAAGAAAATGCAGAAATACAGAGTTCGTCCGGAAAATAAGTGTACTGAGCTCAGGAAAAAAAATTATTACACTTTTACATATCTTAAGCTAATATTCCTCGGAAAAGAAAGAAATACTTAATTGTTCCACATATATTTTTATTAATACGACCTAGGTTTCGACTTACAAAGTCATCTTCAGGTAAAGAACAGAAGACACAGAGCTTTATATAGTGGATAGAGAACTGGAGAGGGGGGGTGTTTCAGAAGAGGGAGGAGGGGAAAGAGAAAGGGAAATGGTGTGTAAGTTTGGGGGGAGGGAGCGAAGACGGTTGTGTATGGCGTCGGGGTGGGAGATTACGGTTGGGTACTGCTTCTGGGGGGGAGAAGGGCTGTGGAACAGAGGGAGGTCCAGGAGGGGGGAACGGGAGGAATAAGTTAGGTCATTAACTAGAATACCTTTAAGGTTACTATTCTTCGAAATTTCCAACCGTTCCAAGGCATCTAATCTTAAGCCTTTTTTCTCTACATGCAGAATTTTGGGGACAAAGTCACTGGAGTGGTTGTTTTCTATAAGGTGCTGGGCAAAATTGGATGAAATATTTCCGTTTTTAAAACAAGCGTAATGTTCTTTGACACGATCTCGAAGTGACGCCTCAGACAATTCAATTCTAATATTCCTCAAAATAGGACCATTGTGAGTCGATACACTTGTTCCAGCGGCGTTCCCATTCCTGGAACGCTCCCGCGAAGGCATCATCGGGAACCTCTCGAAGACACGTCGTCACGGCCTCTTTGACGGCGTCCAAAGTCCCGTATCGCGTTCCTTTCAAACTCTTCTTTATCTTCGGGAACAGAAAGAAGTCCGGTGGTGCCAAGTCCGGGCTGTAGGGCGGGTGCGGCAGCGTTGCCACGCCGTGCTTGGCCAAGAAGTCCGACACGACAAGCGCGGTGTGAGACGGCGCATTGTCGTGAAGCAGCCGCCAGATGTTTTTGATCGCTGGCCGGACGCGGGCGACTCGTTTTCGAAGCCTGTCGAGCACTTGGACGTAAAATGCAGCATTTACAGTTTGTCGTTCAGGTACAAATTCGTAGTGGACGACTCCCCTTTTGTCAAATAAGACAAAAAAATCAGTACACTTATTTTCCGGACGAAGCCTGTATGCAGACAAATCGCCCTAAATTAAGCAAACAACCATAGAGACAAGAACTTACGACGGATATAATTTTGAGAGAAAATCATCTAAAATTATGCGAGATATGTTTGTAATCAGAAGTTCAAAATTTTCAAACGGAAAATTCATTTTTCTGTTCGATTAGATTTCACAATGTCTAAGCATTCACTCATTAGAGGATTGTTTCTACAATGTTAATTATTTATTCTTGTGTCCAAACTTATAACCGCCATTTCATGAAAATATGGAAAGAATTTTAATTCTTTACAAATGAATTGCGGGAAAACCACTTCTCTTATCAGTATTTCGGTGTACCCCAATTGATTAAATGTTGTAAATGTTTATATCGTAGTTACTTACTCTCAATAAATGTTATTACTCTCATTTATTCCGATAGTATCAAATTAAATTTTAAATATTTATTGGGTAACAGTCTTAAATTTTTTTACCCTATAAAATTTTAAATTATCCAAGTATTTTGGTTAATGGTGGTCTTTTTCAAAATGTACCGGGGCAAAAAATTACTTCAACCTCTGCGAGGCGTGAAAAAATACAGTTTAGAGACGCACTTGGAGGAATTCGAGAGCGGTGATGTTTCCCGAGAAAACCACTTGTGCGTGGGTGGGGGAGAAAAGCTATATGTCTCCTACCTTGAAAGCGATGAATCGAGTAGGTGGAATTTCGCGTTCCTCGAATCTCTTATCTCACACTCAGGTTTTGTACCGAATATATATTTCCTCCTTCGTACTAAGTTATGGAGCAGCAGCAGCAATTCCATAAGAGAGGAAGATAGCCCAGGAGCATGTTAATTCGAAAGATGTAGAGTATGTGTTTCTATTTGGAAGGAGATTAAATGGGAGAGTGTTGGTATCAATTTATCGTGAGAATGTTAGAGAGCAGGGTTTGGTCTATTAGTGTGTCCCGGCGGCGGTGAAATCGAAGCATACATTTTCTAAATCCATAAATCATGACGTGAGAACACAAGTACCATGGTTGGGACGAGATTTAAAACCGCGGTCTCTGGATTGTCCTACTGACTTTGCCGCCCCGCGGCATGCCGGAGTGTTCCGGGGAAGTAGGGAGATGGAACACGTGTTCGTGACTGTCCCTTATTTCAGCAGCGGAGGGAGCGAAGTGATAAAGGATGAATGTGCCGAAGAGGGCCGGGGAAACAGGCAAAGGGAGGAAGGACGATGGTAGGAACTAGGACGGGCTCTCTGCAGGTGGCGGCAGGTGTGCCCTTTCCGAAGTAGAAACGAGGTTGTCCAACAACTGTGAACTTACCTTGCATTCGATCCACTTTTCTGTTTTCAGGTCAGAGTTGGGTCAGAAGGATAACGCGGAATCGTAGGCTGAGGGTCCGATTTTCGACAGCTAGGACTAATTCTGAATACCTGGGGCTAGGCGTCTCGAACGCTTCGCGTCCCAACACTCGAACTTAACTTAGCGTTTCTTAGTTTTTCCCTCCAATATATCGAGTAGTTTTTATGATGTATGTAAGATAGCATGATAAGAATGAAGATAAAGGTAATAAGTCAATTGGATTTCTGAAGTATTTTCTGACAATAATATTAATTGGCTAGAGGAGAAATCTTAATAAATTTGATTGAGAACAGATGCTATAAATGTATTCAGTATTAATTCATGTATTTTCGATTTGAAATATGGAAAGGTTGCATAATTTCCACTGAGGTATAGATTAACTTAATTAACTCAATAATAATAAAATAATAATATTAATAAAAATTCATTAAATGAGATATAGATTAAGTTAATAATAAAGATCCAGAATTCATCAGGGAGCTTTTGGTATCGAACCTATGCCATATGTAGTTCACGATTCAACGTTAACAATCAACATTTTCTTAAAGATATCATTATCATCATTTATCATATCTGTGCAATCTTTGGATCTTCATACTATGAATTGCACATCTGTCATATAGTCGATCTTGGAAAAACTTCTTTAGAAGTAATTAAAGAAATTATTAGTGGACTCCTTCAAATTAAATATTCGAAAGAAAGTGACCAATACATCCTTTTTCATGGCTAGAGCACTTTGAATAGAGTACATGGCAAGAGTAATCCCTGTAAATGAGTACCTAAGTGAATGATAATCTGCAAAGACAGACATAAAAGATCAGCGATCTTTCATAATATATAATATTTGGTAATGAATATTAATTAATTTTTTAGCATTCTAAAACAAAATTATAAAGGTCATTTGATGATAAAGATATTTTTTAGAGGAAATACGGATAATGTGACTGCATTCTACATTCTTTTAAAACACTAAGCCGGTTGATAGCCATGGTACGTAATAATCAAGATATTATTTTTTAGTATTCATACTCTAACGTTGGTATTTATTTTGTAAAAGTTTTTGATACTTGTGAACTTGGTTCAAGAAAAATATTTTGGTACTTGGAGAGTTAAAACCTAATCCCATTTACATAATGAACAAATAGGTCTGACATTCTCACAAGGAACCATTAATAAGATATATTGAATGATAAAAAATATCTTCCTAAAAAATTTAAACACAATTGTAGTGAGAAGATCTTGGTGTAGATTCTCCACAAAACAATGGATGCAACTTTGGCTTTTGGGTAATTAGGTGTAGGATCCGAGGCATCATTGGAGTTGTAAATTTAGTAAAGAGAGGACCTGAAGAGAGCTACTAATTTCACAAGTTATTTTAAAAACTAATTACACATACACATTACACTATGTTTAAAAACATCGTTTAAGCAGTTGATTATCACCATCCTCTGTAGCATCTCGTATTCATTCTATCGACAAAACTCAGGGAATATTATAAAGTATAGTAATTTGTCAGTATGTGCAGAGTTACATTATTACAATTCTTTCCTGTACATGTATACTTATCATCAATTACTTATCCAGGCTATAATTAGATACCCCTTTCATATTCTAAATCTTAGGCATATTCGTTCGGTTTTTACAACTGTTGAAAGTATCAACATGCATATTGAAACATTTTCCCAATATTTACGCTATACTTGTATTTTTTATGCGTACATAATGTGGTACAATACTCTGTATAATTTTTGTCGGTCTAAATATTTTTCACTCGTAACTTATGATGTGTTTTAGCTGTTGGATCAATGTCCTGTTCAAGAAATTTTAATCGGTAAGAAACAGCGTACTTTGTAACTCTCATTAATTGAAAGACACGAGGGTATGACTTTTTTTTAAGGAGCCAAATCGAACGTGGAAATAATTTCTTGATAAATCTGATAATATGTATAACACACAATCAAAAATGTTACTCGTATCAACGAACTGGAGATAACAAAATATAGTATTCTCAGATATTTTCAAGTAGCATTATTGTTTTCTTGCCTGAGAAGGGAACAAAAATATCAGTTGCTACCAGGGAAGGGGAGCTATATATCATCGTAACAGCTGTACATATCGCTTGTTTGGTCTCGATCTTAGGTAAGTGAAAAATTTACGGGGGTTAGGATCACACTTAAAAAAAAGAACAAAAGTGGGAATGAGCCTAGAGGGGGTCAGCAGGTGGAAGAAATGATCCAGCCAGGAATTCCAGAGGGCGAATTTGAAGAACGAGATCCTTTGGGACGTCGCGGGGAATGGAAGTGAGCGAACGCGGGCGGCAATCTCGAGAGTGGGGGCCGTGCAGTTTGGCCATTAGCATAGTCTCATTCCGCAGATAGCAATAGGTCACGGGGAGACGTGTCAGCGCATTCATTACGCCCCTTTACGCTAATCCAGAGAAGGGGGCTGGCGTTCGGCGGTCGGCTGTAGGGTAACTGGTCCCAGTGGAGGCAAGAACAAGTCGTTCATTTCGTGAGGCGCGTGCAATTTATGCGTGCCTTAGGTTCTTCTGCAGGCTGGTTTGGGGGTAATGGACGACGGATTATGATTTCGGGAAGAAGCAAGGACTGAGTTTTGGCGAGAACTTAAGACCTCCGAGTCACGAAATATCTTTCGCCCGACGGTTGAATTTGCAGGGGAGGAAGATTAAGAGCTAGGTTAATTGATGGAATAAGGGAGCAGAGATCTGTGATCATATTGTTGAACGTTGAATGATTTAAATTAAATTAAGAGTATTAGTAAAGGAGTATGCAACCTTGAACAGAATTTCAGAGTTGTCCAACTTTACTCCAGGTCCAAAATTGTATAAATGTTAAAGTCTTTAAAATGACTTTTCGGTATCATTGTATTCGTGAGTAATATGGAAATTTTGTTGTAACGAGTGGCTGTTGCATAATAATGAAATGCAATTCTAAGGGATTTATTTACTGATCGTAATCGAGTTCTGGTATCCTTCACCTAAATGAAAGATTTTCCATTTGTTATATTGTGTATCAGAGTTAGGCAAAATGAAGTACAAAGAGTTAAACAATAAATTGAGAAGGGCCACAAATAAAGCAAAAGAAGAATGGTGGAAAACGCAATGCGAGGATATGGAAAGTTTACAGAAGAAGGGTGAAATTGGTGCTCTATACAGCAAGGTTAAGTTATTATCGGGAAGTAAGAAGGCAAGAGCTGTGCTAACAGTTAAAGATAAATGGGGTAAGATAATAGTTGAACCAGGAAAAATCCAAGAGAGATGGAAGGAATATATAGAAACACTGTATGGTAAAGAACTTAGGCCGACAAGGTTAGACATAGAAAAGGAACATGACGTAGAAGAAGATAGCTTAGGTCCAGGCATACTCGACGATGAAATAGAAAGGGCATTAAAGGAGATGAAAGCAAATAAGGCTGTGGGGGTGGACAATATTCCTGTAGAAATGTTGAAATGGTTAGGGAAAGGTGGGAAAAAGGCCATATATGGACTGATTCGTAGTATCTATGAGGAAGGAATCTGGCCGGAAGATTTTGTGAGATCGGTGTTAGTTCCTATTCCAAAAAAGGCAAAGGCTTCGTCATGTGAGGATTACAGAACAATAAGTTTGATATCCCACGCAGCTAAAGTTATTCTCAGGATCATCAACAAAAGGATAGAGAGTAAGGCAAATGATTACTTAGGGGATGATCAGTTTGGGTTCAGAAATCATTTTGATCATCATCATCATCTTTAATCATTTCCTCTACATATACGTTGAACAGTACCGGTGACAATGGGCAACCCTGCCTTACACCTCTTCCTAACACTGCCCATCCGGACTCTCCGTTCCCCACTCGCACGTCTGAGACATGTACAGGTTGCGGATCAGTCTCCTGTCCCTCCAATCCATTCCTATTTTCAGCAATACACGCATTAATTTTTCCCAATTCACTCTATCAAACGCTTTTTCGAAATCTACAAAACAGGCAAAAACGGTCGGTCGGCCTAATTTCTTTACCATACAGTGTTTCTATATATGCCTTCCATCTCTCTTGGATTTTTCCTGGTTCAACTATTATCTTACCCCATTTATCTTTAACTGTTAGCACAGATCTTGCCTTCTTACTTCCCAATAATAACTTAACCTTGCTGTATAGAGCACCAAATTCACCCTTCTTCTGTAAATTTTCCATATCCTCGCATTGCGTTTTCCACCATTCTTCTTTTGCTTTATTTGTGGCCCTTCTCAATTTATTTTTTAACTCTTTAACTCTTTGTACTTCATTTTGCCTAACTCTGTGTTTACATTTTCCCATCTTCTTCTCTCGTCCATCTTTGCAATCATCTCATCCGTTACCCATGGTTTCCTTATCCTTTTCCTGTTAACGGTTCCTATAGTGTCTTTAGCGGCTTCCAATATCCCTTTCTTGATACATTCCCATTTTTCTTCGATAGTACTCAGTTCCCTACCGTCATCCATTATTTTCTCTACAGCCTGCAGATACTCCTTCCTCGTTAATCCTTTTAATGCTTCTAAATTCCATTTCCTAACCCGCCGCCTTCTCTTCTTGAAACGAACATTACATTTCATAACAACTAAATTGTGGTCAGAGTCCGCATCCGCTCCTGGGAAACTGTGCGAATTTATCACATTGTTCCTAAACCTGTGCCTAACAATAATATAATGTAACTGATACCTTTCTGAGTCACCTGGCATTTTCCATGTATACCTACGCCTTTTGTGGAGTCTAAACCATGTGTTGGTGATGACTAACCCGTCTCCTGCAGAATTCAATTGCTTTCTCCCCGCGTTCATTCCTCGTGCCTAACCCATAGTCCCCCACCTCACCCCCATCTCTTCCTTCGCCTACCGTCGCATTCCAATCCCCCATCACTATTAAATGTTTCCCTGCAGGAACACTCGCGATGATATCCTCTAACTCATCGTACATCCTATCGACTTCTTCCTCCTTGTGGTTGCTCGGTGGCATGTATACCTGAACAATGATCAAGTTCGTCGGCTCTGCTTTAATCTCTACGAGTAAAATTCTATCAGTTGCTTGCTCTATGTTGACTTCGCTTCTTCCTACCCCTTTATTTAAAATACGGCAACCCCTCGTTGACTCTCGTCCCCGCAACTGTATATCACTCTATAATTGTCACTCCAGTAATCCCCGCTATCCTTCTATCTCACCTCGCAGAGACCTAAAACATCTATATTACCTCTTTCCATCTCTCGCTTAATATTTTCTAATTTGCCTCTCCTCAACATTGTCCTGACGTTCCAGGTTCCTATTCTAACTACTTTCGTCTTTTTCTGCGTCTTCTGTCCTGCTGCAGTTATTTCTTCCTTGCAAGGGTTTCGTGGGATGACGACCGCGGAGGCCTTGCCTCTCCCGCTGCCGGGCACGACACACGGCCTCTTGGGCCTAGTCCCGTAGTTGCCAGGGCTCATATTATCTACAGTGCCCATCATTACATTCTTGGGAATCATAATTGAGGTGGTTTCCCGTTGCCTTCTTCAATAGTGTTTTTAACGTGACACCATCACTTAATGGCCGCCCCACTGGGGTAAGACGCCATTGCAGCCGCCTCACTGAGGAACAGACGCTGCGTGGACTACCTTTCGTCTGGCTCCTAACCTTCGACCTATCTGGCATGGGTGACCCTTCCAGGAATAATTATTATTACTCCCGCCAGCACAGCTCTAGGGGTCATCGGAACACACAAGCCCTTCCACCACGACAAGGTTGTAGTCCATGGGAGAGAATATATATATATATTCTATAAATATTACATATAATTTTTTAACATATATAATATTTTCTATAAATATTACACATAATTTTTTAACACATATAATATATATATATATATATATATATATATATATATATATATATATATATATATATATATATATATATATATATATATATAAGGCATTTAAAGGGGCTGAGGCATTTAAATATATTGCTCGAATATACGTATACTCGTATATTTAAATGCCTCAGCTTTCATTCAATATCTAAATTTTGAATAATTACGAAATTTTAACGCACCCGTTACTTAAAAAAAATAAGCTTTCTTAATTTTTCGAATACAAGGGCTTCAAACGAACGAGCGCCGTGAAAGATGCATGGCTTTTAATGCGATAAAAAATTACGGTGGTTTCATTGAAATTATTTTTTCTGTTGTCTTATGAGTAACTTAGTTCCACCGAGGTCACAATACTGGAATAAAAAGTATGTCATCCGTTGTTCTGTTGGATTCATTATTCAGGTGCAAGATTCACCTCGAATAGCCTTCAGCGACTCCTCTTGCATTACTGCTGGTGAAATAGTCCGTACTCTTTTTTTTATTCAGTTGCATCAACTAGAAAAAGCCACTTTTAAACTGTGGCTGCTCATAATCAGCTCCAGCAATGAGGTTAAGTGGAGAGTCGTAATTGGGAGAGGTGCTTCAATCGAGCTTACGCTGCCACATTGAGAGATGTATTCTCCCTTTGCGAGGTCTTCAAATTTTATTTATCTTTAATTTCTTATTAATTTTCCTACTATCTCACGTGAGCTCATGTCACCTCCTTCCACCCTTCTATTTACTGTCACATGCTGATCTTCTTACATTCGTCTATTTTTCGTTCAAACTACGTCTCTCCTTTGTTTTCCACCTTGAGATACCTTACATCTTTTATCCTCTCGTTATGGGCTGTTTTTAAATGCTTACTCTCATTTTAATATGACTAAGAATGTGGAAGAAATACGTATGAAAATAAGAAGTATATAACCATTTCATGTGTGTAATTGTGGCTTTACATATAATGTTTCGCATTTGTTTATTAGTTGTATTAGTATTCCGAGTATAATACTGTAATTTCTATTTAAAAAACTTTTTAGTATCATTAAGTGCTCATTAAAGGTAGATAACTTAATTTTCACGATTTTTCTATTTGTATTCAAGGACCAAGTACTGTTTTCCAGAGTGATCATGTCTATTTACTGATAATTTTCATACTGAGAAATTAAGCTTGAAGAAATTATTTGAGAAATTAGGAAATGATGAATTAGGATGAATGAGGGCGCAAAAATATCATGATTATATTAAAATATATTTGCACGCATACACACATATACGCGCACACACACACACACACACACACATATATATATATATATATATATATATATATATATATATGTGTGCAACAATTCCTCCCTTATTGGTATGCTCCCAATCCCCAAACATGCCTCCGAACACAACACTCCCTTTGACCAATGTTTTAAAGTATCCGTCTTAGCATCCCTCCCACACTCAGACTCTCCACTGAAACTCAAAACATTAGAACTAGCTTTCATCTGGCTCTTGGATTCCTGAAATCGCCCAGGTATTAATATTAGACATTAATTGCCCACTTTATGCATATAATTTCATCCCCCTCCGCCCCCAACAACTTCCATATCATCCCCACCTTTTTTAAAATTCCCGCGCCATACACCACCCCTCCAAACCCCTCACCTCGAATGCCTTTCCCCCCCTTTTCCTTTCTTTACCCCTCTTTTCCCCTCTTTTTTCCCCCCTTTTCCCCCTTCTCCTTCCTACCACTGCTTTCGGGCTCTCCTCTGCCTCAGTTCTATTCCTAATTCCTCTTGAGAAAGGTGGTGCACCACCGAAAATTCGAGAACTAGCGAGTCCCTCTTTTATGTGTTTTAGTTTCTGTGTTTGCTATGACTATTTAGTGAATTATATATATATATATATATATATATATATATATATATATATATATATATATGCATATATATATATATGTATATATATATTTATATACACATATATATATGTATATATATCTATTAAGATTTTGGAGTTTACTCGAGGAGATAATGTAAAAAGTTTATTAGTGTGGTGACTTTTAAGGCAAGACTTCATAGCCGTGCAGATACATAAAAATGCAGCATGGGTCGAAATACTGTGAAGAGAATTGGAAGGAGTGCAGCTTTTATCGCATTCACAGAAAATATTGCAATGCCAAACTTCGGCATTGCAGGGGAGAGGGGAAATGTCGTGTCAAACACAGAAGTGGAAATGTGAGCTAAAAAAATGCGTATTTTTGTCCAAGAGTGGTTCCGGATGGATTCTCAAGTGAAGCAGCGCAACAAGTTGTATTGAGATCGCGACCCAGTGAAAGTGTCTCCATAAAACTACCGAAATTGGTAGAAATAGAACTGACTAGGCAATGATTGATTTAATCCGGGGTCAATTTCTTCTAGCAATTATGTTAATTTAATCAAAACTCCTTTCTCAGACCTTGTTTTATATATAGCTCAAAAACCTCAAACTTCGTTTTCGATTAATTTGATTAACACTTTCAGGATTTTGCTTTTATTTATTGAAAATTTATTATTAATTTGAAAAAAATTGATGCCTTTCAAATTGTCATTTATGGGACATTTTCCATGGGAAATATTTGTATGGAAAGCTCAAAAAAACACGGAGTATGTCTTTATACTATGCTGGCAATGGTTTTTTTGGGTCGCTGCAATAAATTATGGCATTTATTTTAAAGACCAATCTCTGTGAAATCTCGGAATTATCATCAAACACATCAATGAAGAAAATAATGCCAATCAAATCTTCATCCTCAACCTTGTAGGTAGGCAAATGTTACGCTGTATCAGATTTTGTTAACGTTGTATTTTTTAACGTACATCTTGTACAATAACCCTTCATTCTCTCCTCCTTCCATCACCTTTTTAACGATAAAAAACGCTTTTGTGCAACACATCTTTTTTACTCTGTTTTTAAAGGTTTTCTGTGGTTTTTCATATATTTACTCTTCTATTTGATATATTTTTTCTTATTCGTAGATTATTGCATCCATAGATTTTTAAACGTCTATTTTATCCTTTTTTTACTGTGTCGTCAACGCGTCACATGAGGGGGATGTATTGTTTCTTCTGGATTCCGCTTTACAACATTCCAAAAATAGATCCCCTTCTCAATAATCTTGCTTTATCTTTGAGTTTTATGCTCCATGCTATGGACCCACACACGTCAATAAGCTTCACGCAGAAGGATTAAGATCAAAACAAGTTATTTACATACAAGTTTAATACCAATATTTTCCATAGAACAGTATATTATTTTCGACGTTCCATTGCAGTCTCTCAGACAGATCTTGTCCCGATAAAGTTAATCGACGTCAAACCAACGAATATATAAATAAAAGTAGTAATCTAATCAAAGGCCTTTGTGAAATAACATTATTCGGCATATTTGCTAATGTGGCCTTTCAGAAGAGATCTATCTCTATTGACACTGTGCTGATTGATCGTTTCTTAACTTAAACCTTAATTATAATATTTTCACATATTGTTGTAATTTTTTTATCATTTAATCCATTTGTTTTAAAATCAAATTAAGACAACTGATCTAACGAACTAATTTTAATGATTTCTGTAAATTTTTGTATAATCATCGTTTTGTTCATATCTTCTGCGAAAACTCATATTTCAGTTATAGTTGATTTAATTTGATGATGTCATGTTCCAGAAAATTTCAACCAATGATTATTTTTTTAAAGAATATATTAACTTATGGCTCTCAGATTAATGAACCGCCCATACTTTTTATTTCTTTGTAATATTAATTCAAATGCGAGATATGGGTGAATTCCGAATTGGCACTTTCATTGTTCGAATGGACATTTTTAAGTTTAATCTTAATCTGAAATCAGGGAAAATGCCTTCCTCTTCTTGACCACGTAGAATCGTTGATCTTTCGCTGGCTCTAGGTAACTCATCTCAATTGGATACGTTTATCAACATTTTCTAAGGAATGATATGCGATAAAAAAAAGCAATTTTTTAGGCCGTTTTAGGTAGCTTCAAAGTTTTTTATGGACAGCTTGGGGATCATTGTCCAAACGTGAGACGGAAGCCATTTTTCAAAGGTCCGGTTATCTCAAACCCGCACGGAACAAAGTCATTTGTTTTACTCCACCTCTTTCTCACGCAATTCGCCATTTCCTTTTTCTCCACTTCCTGGTGCCACGTCTTTCCATCGCTTTTACCCGCCTTTACCTCCATTTTTGCATGTTGCCTGGGAAATGCATTGCATGCTACCGTGTGCTACCCAAATTTCATTGTAGGTTATTAAAAAATTTGGTCTTGCATCATGAAATGTATTACGCAATTCTCACATGTAATTCGAGCTTTCGAGGGAAATTTATGGCAACAGCATGGTAAATGATGTTGGATTATCATGGAATTCAAAGTGCTGCAATTCGTATAGGGATCAGTTTTGGAAATGGATATATCAATGGTGATCCTTTCTAATGCAACCATTTCAGAGAGTAAAAATCATTCGCCTTGACCGGGATTCGAACCCGGATCCCTCGATATCCGGCCGAGTGCTTTAACCACTTAACCTACCGAGACGTCCTCTTACACTCTGAAATTTTGGGGGCTTTAAAGGAACAAGATGTTATGACGAAATACCGTACATACAATGTCACAGGCATTCATACGAATGCCTGTGACATTGTACGGCATGCGCACGACTACGAATGCCTATGACATTGTATGTACGGTATTTCGTCATAACATCTTGTTCCTTTAAAGCCCCCAAAATTTCAGAGTGTAATAGGACGTCTCGGTAGCTTAAGTGGTTAAAGCACTCGGCCGGATATCGAGGGATCCGGGTTCGAATCCCGGTCAAGGCGAATGATTTTTACTCTCTGAAATGGTTGCATTATAATGCACACATAGCGGGTGACTCCGTTAAAGTTACTGTTACAGTTTATTGAAAAGTGATCCTTTCTCATTATCTCGATTTTCACGAGAGTCCTTTAGGATGTTATGTATGAACGATTGCCAAAACACCATTAATGGGTGATGAACGTTCGCGTTTTCATAGGTGCGTGATAAGATAACCCGTCTGTTGCGTAGGGGTAATTTTTTTAAGTTAAATGGCTCGACAAGCAAGTGCATATTAATAATTGTGGATTTACAATATTTTGCATGTCACTATTATTTTGAGAAGTATTCCATTGATTTAATGTAGGGCTGCGATGCATCCTGCGAAAATATTTGCAAATCCGTTTTAGATTTGCTAAGTATACCTTGTTAATCCTCAAATCGCTGTCTGTCTTGATTTTGACTTCCAGTTCCTGCCACACTTCGCTTCCTATTTTCCCAGCATTGTGAAAATGGAAAAGTATGTTAAAAAAACTGATATCCATGCATAAACTCCCTTTATAATACTATCCTTCCATATACTCCTACTATTGTGAAAAAGGAACATATATAAAACCTCCGGGCTCGATCAAATACCAGTTCATATATTTGAGGAACTAGCGCCGGAATAGTGCGTGTCCTGAGATAATATTTAAGAAGTACCCAAATACGTCTCGAGATTAGCAATGACTGGAAGATAGGTAACACCCATATTTTTAAAATCGACGACAGGAGATAACTAGGTATAACAGACCTATCTCCCTCACCTCCATATCATGCAAGGCCATCGAATATATTGTTTGTAATAAATCAAAAGAGAGATGGTACTTTTTTCCACACTTTATTATTTAAAGTCGACCGGTTTCGTCGCATAGGTGACATCATCAGATACATAGATTCAGTGAGTTCCAGAATATATAGTTTTTTTGAGAGGGGGGGAAAGAGGAAGGATAGGGGGGAGGGAAAGAGGCGGTGGAAAAGGGGGGGGGGTGTGAGAGGGAGCGTGGTACTGGGCGCCATCTCACACGCCCCCCCCCTTTTTCCATCGCTATATATTCCCCTATTTCCATCGCTAAAAAACTATATATTCTGGGACTCACTGAATCTATGTACCTGATGATGTCGCCTATGCGACGAAACCGGTCGACTTTAAATAATAAAGTGTGGAAAAAAGTACCATCTCTCTTTTGATTTATTAGAATGGATTTCCACAAAGTGAAGCCTGAAACCATCGAGTTTATATTGTTTGTAGTTCGGTAATGAGGCATCTTGATAGTTAGTCAGATTAGTTAGATAGTTATTCATGAAAAGTCAGCACGGTCTCTGAAATAGTGAATCATTCGATTTACCAATGGTGCTCATAATATGACAAAACAATGCACTAGTTGACGCTGTTTTCCTAGACTTGAAAAATAACTTCCTACCTAGTGTTTTGTAGTAATTTTTTCACATAGCTAGAACCTATGCGAGTTGCTTGCTGTCGCATGGCTAAAAGAAAATATCCTAGCTTCGTTCAAAGTCTTTGAAGTCTGAATGGTCGAGTACAAGGGGTGGCCAGAGATGGTCTTTGCCCTTATGCAGTCAAAGGCAATTTCGACTCACCCAGGGAGGTGTCATTTAATGAATCTTATATCTTCTTAATGTGACAAAAACTCCTTGGTTGATAGTCAAACACGCTTTTTTACAAAAGTTGTAGTGGTTTACAAATATATCCGTACTCCTAAAGATAGAGTATCATTAGCAGTTGATATTAATGCCTTACATAGCTATTATGATTAAACTTAAATATGTGTGTAGGGAAAAATTAGGTGAGATTGGATCATGACAGTGAGATTAGCGAGAACAGTTGCAGAACCAAAAGATTTAAGGGGTCATTTTTATCCCAATGGATAAATCAGCATAACTAAATGCGACCGCGCTAGCGGAAAAAGTATTTTCAGTTTTCATTCGGATAACTGAGCATATTGTCATTATTTCATCCTAACGTAGTTTATTTACCTGATAGTACATTTTACTTACCTTATAATACATAAAATCAAGATAAAGTATGGCTGCCAGATTGAGCAACTAATGAAGCAATCTATTTGAAGTACTTCGTAACTGCTACTGATAAAGGTCAGCAATGCAAAATAAAGAATTGTGAAATATTGAAAGACTACCTTATCTCAGTACGTCCTTAAATACCAAATATAATTTTTTGCTCAATTTAACGTCTACAGTAGAATAGTTCCTCGAAGTTATCTAAATATTTAAATTATTGTCACTAAACTGAATCGGTTGAAACATGTGATGCTTCTTTCATCCTCGTTGCGTTGGTCATTTTGAGAAATGACTTCAGCGATGCCAGCGACGCTTTTGGGTGATTGGGGTCTCCAAAAGGTGTGAACTTCTTCGTATGTGACTCTGAGTCCGGAGGAAATTTCTTTAAAGCAATAAGTTCGTAAAAACTGAATTTGCTATGGACTAATGCAATTATGGAAACATTCTAAGAATTAAGGAGCTTATTTGTCTTGTAATTGATTTGAATGGATGTTTGCTGCTGGAAGAACGCCTTAAATTTTTCGCGCA
This sequence comes from Hetaerina titia, assembly GCA_037158775.1. NCBI lineage: Eukaryota > Metazoa > Arthropoda > Insecta > Odonata > Calopterygidae > Hetaerina > Hetaerina titia. The sequence continues at coordinate 61,375,169 of CM073772.1, read as the reverse complement.
TTCCATTTATTCGGCAATTCCTTGCTCAAATTCGTAAAACACTCAATCCGATTTTCTTTATCCTAATCCAATTAGTCCTTGCTTCCTTTCCTTCCACCGGTTTATATTCACATTTTTACTACACCACATCTTTCAACCCTCAACCTCCCTCTCCTAATTGGTCTTCTTAGTCTTGGTAACTTCCTCTCCTGTGCTGCACGATAAGCCTTTGGACCTCAACCCAACTGCTTTATCACCCTCAAGGAATTCTATTCGACCGAACTTCACTCCCTGTCCACCTCCCTTTTTATGCCTTCTTTCATTTTTCCATGCCCTCCATTCCTTCAACCACCACCTCCACCTGACCTGTCCAAATCGTCGAGGACAACATGTGAAACCTGTGTTTTATTTCCGTGAAAGTAGTTTAGAGGGTGGTACGAGTTAGGGGATTGGCGTGGGGAGGTGAAGATACGGAAGGAGGGAGTCCCCAGGCATCCCTCCTGTGAGAATAGGTCCTTTTGAGAAAAAAGAGTGAGGTTGAGATGAGAGTGGGAGTTGTGGGACCTTTTTAGTCCAATGCCAGCACGGAGGGGACTTACGTCTTCCCCTTCGGAGGCAGATGGCGTAGACTCGAAGGAGAAACCGGGTTGTGGGGGATGGAAGGGGTAAGGAAAGTGAAGCGAGAGGAGTCACGTAAGGAGCTTTTTTTATGCCTGCTCATTCCTTCTTCATTGTATGTATGTGTGCCGGAGAAAATGGAGCGACGAGAATATCTTTTTTGTCGATCGAAATTTATGTCTGTGCGCCTTGGTGTGTCGGTTGGCCAGAAGAAATTGAATCCACGCCCATCGGTGACTGAGAAGGGGAGCGGGGTGTCGGAAATGGAGAGTGGGGAGAAGGGAGGAAATGGAAAGATGGAAGTGTGGAGATAGGGCCTTTGGGAGGGGAGCGACTAAAACCTCTCTTCTCCTCTCGACAGGGAAGGAAGGGTTCGTGTGAAAAGGGTTCGATGGGAGGTCAACCAACCAGGATAAGTGCCTGTATCGCCCTCTTCTTACGGTTCTCCCCCCTACCCTCGCCATCCTTTCGTCATCAGCGCCCGAGTCATTTGCTCGACGTGTGATTTTTTTGTCCCCTGCCTCCCCCTCCAGGTCAAATCGAACGGAACCTTCCAAAGAGGAGCGGCTTTGAGGGGGATAGGTTAGTGTAATGTGGTCTTGCACGCGGTAATCTTAACGGTCATTTTCGTTGCCATCGTAAAAGATGGCGGACATACTAATGCGAATACATATCCATGCCTTTTTTCGTTCTACGGTTGGGATATTTTCATTTAAGGTTCTTTGCGTGCTGCCGGGTTAATTACGGACATGACGATGAATGTATTTTTCTTCCATTTTTGCGTGCTCGAAAACAATTGAACGATGGTAACTGTGAACCAAAATTTCCTTTGCTAGAGATTTCAATACGGTGATGAGGTGTTTCTAACAGAGGAATTGCTATTGTTTTTTTGGTTAGAGTTACAGTAAAACCTGGTTGAACTGATATAAATGAGCCTGACTCTATTTCAGGTAAGCAAAATTTCGGATGATATGAAAAATTTGGGAAAAACTAAAAAACTAACGCACCTAATGTTTTGATTTCTTCCTCTACTCCCGCTAAAGATAGATATACATGTAGTGTATACAGCAGACTACAGTCCTAATTCCATCCAAATTGAATGCAACAGAAATCATTAGAGTAGTTTTTCAGGAGTCCCGATAGGTCTTCAAAGATTACTACACCATCTCAATGCTACTGTTATTGAAAAAGGTCGAAACCATGTTACCATGATATGAAACGTCGCATGTCAATTCCAAATTTTCTCAGTCCAATAGGAATGCTAGCAAGTACCCAGATACTTAAAAATAGATTTAATACTGACACGGATTTTTAAACTGAATAACATTAGCTAGTTGGCATAAATATCAATTATTCTTTATTATTTTGAAATATGTAAGTGATATAAAGATTAGAAGCGGACGCAGAGAGGTGGATATATAAGGATTTTGTGTCATTTTATCTTAAAAAAAATGTCTGCAATTTTAATGGACTTTAGCTTCCAAGGTTGTTCTTACTGCAATTATAATCAAACATTTAATAAAATACAAATAAAAATACAAACAGTTAATCATCAAAATGTCTTTCTGTGGGAACTTTTCACGTTCCTTACAAAACTGCAAGCAATGTGATGCAAAAATTTAAAGTTTGTTGTTGAAATTTGATTACATGACATCTGTTTCGTTAAATACAATTCAAAGTTTTCAGTACTGTAAATTTTGTTTGTTGCTGTTGAGCATTGAAACGTTCTTCAACTATCACTAATATTTCACGGTTAATTGTTTCATTGTCATCAATTACGTTCAAATTGTCGTAACACGTGTCATCAGATTTAACCACTCCATATACATTGAGCTGGCTTGTAATTTCCTGCACTATTTTGTTCCTAGGCCACCCAATCCCGACTTCACCTCCTACATTTCCTCTAGCCGTGAGAAATTTTCAAGCATTCCGTACAAAATATATTTCGATTTGACAAATTCATGAATTGAAGGTAAAAGTCTGTCACTGACAATGAGCATACAAATTATTCCCGGATTACCAGTTGCTTGAAGCACTCCATGTTTCCCAGGTTGGAGCAGCCCTATGAAGAGCCTTTTATATCTATTTTCTATGATATGTGGGTCAGCTTTATATATTTTGATAACCTGCATAATATGACGGCGTAAGTCGCTGAAATTATCATTTCCGAGTTTTTAGAATGCCATGATCCATCGACTGCGATCAATTGGGAAAATCAGGAAAAAACGTAAAATTAGGGTAACATACTTGAAATTAATAGGCGAGCATACAAATATGTGCTTTTTTTAGATCTGTAATAACCCGGATGTTCATTGGGATCACTCTTTTTCATAGTTGACTCTATTCCATTTGACTGTATCTTTCTTTCCTCATCTTATGACCAGGAGTAGATCTTTTATTCTATTTATTGTGAATTTTTTTTAGGCTTGATGACCCACAAATAACAATCCTCATTAAGTTTCCAATATGTTTTGTTGTGATATTATATCCCCGTTTTTCCGTAAGTTAACGGCACAAACGTTCCTTTTAGCAAACCGTCTTTTAGAAAGAATGGGAACAATAAAAGACGTTAAGAAAAAGTACTTCGTCACGAATAAGCCTACAAATATTTTCTCTGAGAGAGGAAACATTCACTAAATCTTTTGTAATCTCTAAATTATTAGTTGATGCAATCTAATGCTCGGTTATGGCATTATCTAGTATGTATGCAAAATGAAATTACACCTGTGAAAATATAATTAAATTCAATGCTGAAAATCGAGAATAGAGCAAAACATTGTGTGTATCGCGTTGTTTCCTGTCCTATTCCACTGCTATGTGTTGTGAAAGTCCAATGAATTTTGCAATCTTGTTGTAACAAATCAGTGGAGCGGCTCCCTAGAATCAACACTTCTGGAGCGTAAAGAATGGTAAAACACTTTTTGGGCTTACGGAATACCATGATACTATACTTCTGAATAAATCATACGGGGTCAGGCTTCAATTCGTGGAAGTTTTATACTGCCATTAAATTAAAGATTGAACGTACTTTACCACAGAATTTATTGATTACATAATTTTTTGTAGAAGTATGTTCCCTCTTCAATTTGATGGATACATTTTTGGAGTAAAGTGAACGACCTTTTACTGTCTTTGTTCATTAATTGATAGATTCCTCAACGCCACTCTTTAATGTCCAGTGGTAAACACTTTCTATTTTTGTTTATACTCACCATGAAATACGATTACTATGGCACTTATTTGGTGTAAATTATAAAGATAATTAGTGGAAAATTGTCTCGCGCTTTCTAAAGTTTTTTTTTCTTTGACGCATATGTTGTACAGCCTAGAATGCTTGTCAAGAAACCGGAATAAGCCACGTATGCCAAGTTAGCCAATTATAGGCATATAGCTTCCTAGTACACATTATGGAGTGTTAATTTCACTTAAAAACTAAATGGTGCTGCATATTAGTAAAAATAGAAATGCACAGTAATAAATATGTATTCTCATGTAATTGTATGTATGAATGATTTAAATTTCATTGCCAATGAAAATCACGCGACATGAAAATTACTTGAATTAGTGCAATATTAATATTGCATAGCGTAGTCAATGACTATCAAAATAATATGCCTTACCTTATGCCAATCCTCTAGTTCAGTGTTCAGAGTTGAAAAATAAACGGATTCGATTTAATGTGAATTTTTCGCATTAATAGATGTTTAATTTTGTAATAATGCTTTTTTTGCCCTTACTCCTCTTTTTGGAGTAATTTATATTTGGGAACACCGACTGGAATATTAGTATGAAATGTGTGAGCTCCCGTTCGCGTTGCGTATTTTATTCCGTGAAAGGGAAGGGAAAAGGGAGAAAGATTTGAATAAAATATGCAAATACAATGGATGAATAAGAGCAAAGAGAAATGTGGAACGGGAGATCTCCGAGGGATGGGAAGGGATAAGTGCATTGTAGCTTTTGAGGGCAAAGGAAGCGTGAGAAGACGCCTGTCTCCTTTCTTCCCCTCGCCAGCCGCATTGTAATCCTCCTTACTCCTCGGGCACAAAGAGGATTTTTGGAGGTGAAAAAGGAGAGCGAGTTTGAAAGAGGAAGATGGGAGGAAAGCGAGAGAGAAAGGGGTTAAGGGACGAGGGTAAATGGGGAAGGGTTACTGGCATTGAATAGAGAGAATAGAAAATTTGGCATGGCCTTCGTCGGAATGGAACCGGAACCGCGAGAAAATTATTTAATTGAAGGATAAACCGTGTGTAGGTTTGCTTTTCTTCAGATTTTCCAATTTCACGTGGAAGTTGTTGCAGTATTATTAGGATGCTATTAAAATCCATTGTGGTTGATGAACGCTAAAATTTGGAATAAATCGGAACGCATTAAACACTACAAATTTTTTTAATTTGAAAACTTAATAACCACATCGATTGTCACTTTGTTTTAATTGCTTAAAATATGAATAATAATTTGCCTTTTTTGTGAGAGTTCTAATGTGAATAAGCTAGACTAGGCGGAAAGGAAAAAATAAAATAATCGGAGACAGAGGAATATATATTTGAGCAACATTTCTTTATAGAATACAATTTATAATGCATTGTGAGATGATAGCTTAAAAATGGACCATGAGTCAAAGGAATATTTTATTTTGTAACTTAACAGAAAAGCGGTTAAAAAAAATCTCATGTTCGTTTATGATTTGAAAAAAATGCAAAAATATAGTAATAATCTAATGAAAAACAAATATCAGAGGGAATTATTGAATAGCTTCAATGAACAATTGTTTTAATCGACATTTATTTCTTTATGTATTCTTGAATAATTGAAAATCATTCGCAGGAAATAGGAAATGCCTTTAATTATTACTCGTGGCATTAACTCATAGTCTATGTCTCTACCCTAACTATTTCATTTCGTTATTTTTTACGAAACCCCATTTTATTTCTTTCACATTGGACTCGTCACGCACTGGGGCCATTTAAACGGAAATTTCCATTTTAATGAAGTGGGAATCACGTATGAATTCCGCTCTCAGCATGACACATAATTTATTTGTAACGGTGCACATCATGCCTAAGAAATATTCTGCTATGCTATTGCCCTGGAAGGTATATGTACGAAAACTTTAAGCAAATCATGTTTTTTAGTATTTTTATGCTAAATTTTGAAATCATATGATTATTTATTAAAAGGTTGTGGATTTATTTTTATTTATTGAAGGATGTCATTGAAGCGTTGTAATATTGTTGTGATTGAGTGGGCACTTACTTGAAAAATTGGATGATGTAAATTAATTTTTCTTTGTGTAAACTCAAGATTAAGTTTCAGTGTATTTAGAACTTATTAAGGTTTTGTCTAAACAGAGAAAGGAAACCATTTAACAATTTGATGAAACAATCTGTAAGAATACACCACTATGTGGGCAAATTTTGGCACTGAAATTTTGTACCATGAAATTTAAAATAGTTATTCGGTGGAGATGCATCTAGCCATTCTCAAATGTGATTCTTTTACCGATGCACTGTTGTTTCCCAAATTAAAGAATTATATTGGAGTTTTTCAGGTGCCTACGCTCCTTGTTGAAGCAAAAATTAATATTAATTAAACATTATAATAATTTTGTTACACTGATGTCAGTATTACAGTATAGCAATTGAACATTCATTTATTCAATGTACTAGAGTGGAGTTTAGATTTCCCAGGGGTCAAACTATTTTGCTGTTACCATCGGTGACATCACATATGAAGCAGATGTCTGCAATATGTGGTACCAAAATTGTAAACACATATCTAGGCTAAATCTTAAGATTTAAATGTGTACAATCGCTAATAATGTAGCTATAGTTCAATCGTTCTCTAACCATTTATTTCTCATGAAAAGAATGTAGGACTACCATTGGAGAGAATTAATCGAGACAATTATGTAGCCAATTAAACTTGAAGACGCGAATTACCTGAATCATCATTTGCTTTATCATAACAATAACTATGGTTCTCTGAAAATTTTTTTTAAATTTATACGAGGTCAAATTCATTGGTAGGGCATTATTTTTATGGCTCATATTAGTAATTATATGAATATTCACAATGAATGTTTTTCAGAACACATGCATAGATAACCTTCATGTTAATATGCAACGGAACTGCGACTAATTTAGGCTCTACACCAGAAAAATTTGGACTTGAATTGTCATATATATTCATGTTAATTTCTATCACCACGTTGTACAATTAGATTTTCAGGACTATTATGAAACAGCGAAAAATTAATTTTAGCTCATATTCACGAAACATGATGCATTTAATTTCCCTTTAATCCAAACTGTTCATTTCTTTAATAAATCGGAAAATTGGATTTAAATCAAACATGTTTTTCGAAATTTTACATATCATTTTAAAAACATTTTCTTTTGATCATAACTAAAATAGTTTCGCCTAATAAATTCTTCCGATCGTATTTTTTTATATGGTTTCACTTTCTCACTTGGTATAAAACCCATGAAACCGGAATGAGGGGGCGCTTGGAAGACGAGAGGAATGAGGTGGTCACGGCAAGTGCGCAGCAAACGACCCTTGACTTCTTAAAGTTTAAGAGTATTTCCGAAGGCATCCAAAGAAAGAAAGGATGCTTCGGAGGTAATGGGATCGAAGGACCAGCAAGGGGGATAGGGTGTCCTCCGACAAAGGTGGAAGTTGAGGAATAAACGCTGACCAAATATTTACTAGGGTCCGTCTTCATGGAGAAGGTCGTGACGCTCGGGAGTTTATAGCGTCTCTTGAAGCAACCAAACGTTTAACGTCGACCGCTGAGATAACAGCAACCGTTCTCCTTCATGTCCAATTAAGAAGCGTCCCCTAATAGAAGGCAGGTATTTTCATCTTAACGATGGGTGCGATGAGAGAGAGAGATATACAACGGCACTGTTTCCTTTTTCAGCGATGAAAATACAAAAAGAACCGAGTTATCTGAAATGGTGCACTCCCTCAGGATACTGCACAGTATGAAATATATGAGCAATCAGTTCAAGAACTGGAAATAGAGTAGCGAGGTTCCAAATTGGGAAAATGAGTTGCTTATAAAAATAAAGTCGCGCACTATGACCCCAGAGATCGAAATTTGTTTTGGTCCTTGAAGCACTCCTTGGATACTCTCATTCTCAATCTTTCTCCCTGAACTACTATATCACAGCCCATCTATTCGCTATGCGTTAAGTTCTTTTCTACTCCCATTTAAAATATTAAAACGGGAATGTTCATGACTCAATTCCCAGCTCAAAAATTTCTGAATATCACCTCTTATTTCGTTTAGTCCACATAATTTGACTCAGTAATATCCTCATGTCCTTATTTTTGTACATTTGTCAGTCCGTAACTATGTGTGGCACTTCAAAATTCCCATGTTATTTTATGAATTTAATTCAGCAAAACGAGTTTAATTTTACCGTATGGTATATCAGGTTTAATCCTTCGAAAAAATACAGAAGTGCCAGGACTACCTTGATAGTTGGCCATTTTAATGCAGTTTTATAATCTTTGCGTTACGTTTGATTTTTACAGGTGATTGAGCACCAGGCATGAAACATTAAAATTGAGTTTTTCTTGCAACTTGAAACCAATTAAAATGCAAAATATTTAAAAAATTAAGGTAACATTGGTTACAGCGACATGTACTATAGTATCTTAAGTGTTGATTAGGTCTCTACGCATAAGAAACGATGTGCTAGAAAATTGAAGTACAATAAAATTAAGGGTAATTAAAAAATGACATTAGTCTATGCCACTATTAATTTAAACTTATTAAATTAGGAATAAAAAATATTTTTCCCGGAGCGTAGTCGTTTGTATTAATTCTGGTCTTTTATCGTTCGCGTGAAAAATGACATCTTAAATCTATCATTTCCACATCTTATCTCCGTAATTTTATTTTCAAAAGCTCAGTAGTACGTTGAGGTTTATACGGTTCCCCGTTAACCATAACAGCGTTTAACAAATATAGCTCCAAGTTACGTCCCACTATCTAATTCGGCAATCAAACCAACTTATAAAGATACCATATTTTTGTAACATATTTAATGAGTCCGAATTAGCATAAATATATTGATTAGAAAGATAGAATCGTTCTTCTATCCTCCCGTCACATTTGCCTTTAATCTTCTTATAAATCCTTATTTATTCTAAATAATCTTTTTCTTTCACTCTAATTTGGAATGTTAAATTATTATTGCATTGCCTCGTTAACATTTTCTGAGGTATTTTATCCAAAGCACCTTCACGTTTTAATCCGTCATTGTCATAATGATTCGACCGATTCAATCAGTATTCGTAACAACAAGAATAATTCGAGTAACAACAAAAATAAACCATATACCTTTTGAGTCTAACTTTTGGCATCATATGTATATATTTCCGGCGGATAAAAATATTTCAGTCTACCAGTATTCCATTATTTTGCGACTCTCCAAACTCCTCAACCCACCCCGCTCCATTTCTTTCCCATCAATTCCATCAAAACCTATCTAATTCCATTTCATTCTTTTCGATCCAGACCCGCTCGCATGTATCTACTTACTTTCCATCAATTTCACGGTCCTTCGCGTTACTCCTTCAGTCTCGTCGCAGCCCGTTTCTTGCCTACTAATTCCGACCTTTAACCCCACGCAGCCAATCAGGGGCATCGCCTCGGATGCTCCCCAACTCCTAGAAGACCTTCGATCCGTCTTCCCGTCTTATTATCCTTCACCTGGTGACCCACTTCAAATATCCAATAACGACGCTCTACGACCCTTTTCCCCTCCTTATTCTGGATGCGATTTTTTCTTGATTCAAATAATTCGCTGTGCCTTCGCCTTTGCTCGAGGATATTTGCTGTGTCGCACAAAAGCCTCTTTTCCATCGATATCACATCGGAAAAGAATGAAAGGGAGTGCCTTGTCATTGGCGAAATAATATGAAATAATAAAAATTAACATTTGCAACGGAGTTATGGCTGGAATGGAGCCATGGTTATCAGTGGAATGTGACATCACAATATTACCGAGTGTTTTAACGTTATGTAGCCTTTGTAAGAATGTTATGCATTAACAGTGTTGCAATATAGGCAAAAGTAACGGATTAAAAATAGTAGCATTTTGTAAAAATGCATAGTGAGTTTATTAGAAAGATAAATCAAAGTATAACAATTTATTCTTGCAGATACTCCTGTTTTTTATGGTAAACTTTTAGAACATTAAGAGGAAAAATTCGTTTTTGAAAGAGTTTTACCCACTCTGAAAGGATTTACAACATAGAGTTTATCCCACGGCAAAAACGAGCAAACCGTGAAGAAGGAAATAAAGTCAAACAGAATGTTCATCCTATGTAGAAATTTTTAGGAAATCAACAGCGTTTTAAGGAATATTTTACAGAGATCGCCCAATGGTTATTTCTAAATACTAGGTTAAAATAACGCAGTTGACCGCGAATGCACGATTATTAAACTAGACAAGTTGTTTTAGGTTTTGTAAAGTAAAAATACTTTTCAGACCTCGGAATATTCTTGCATTTTGTGAATCATACATGCAGCTTAAGCCTTGCTTATGAATATGATTGCAAAGAATTCCGTATGTTCGAGGAAAATTTTCACTAGTTTGAGCATAATAGTCATGGTAATATCGCGAGTGCTTTCAATCTTATTTACCATGCTTAATTGCTAATTTTAAATAAAACTCTATTTCGACATGTACGCCAATCGTATTTAGGCCATTTTTCCTCCCTTAAATTTAAGGAAAATGAGAGACGATATTTTCCCTTGGAGGTGCGATTTAGCTTTTCTATTATTATGAGTACTATTATTATTATTATTTGTATTCTTCCGTTTGTGGTAGGCTTAATATGGGCAGAAAGCAAACACGGATATATTTCGTAGCCTCTACTAAGAAAACACAACCGGACACCCGGCAACCCCGGATACGTACTTTCCCCGTCCATTCTGTTCACTTAGCCTAACTTATACTCATCCTACCGCGCTTACTGCAGCTCTCCCTTCTATCCTCAACATCTCATCGCCAATCAAAGCCTCCTTTGGTTCTTCGTTTATTTTTCTTTCCCTCCATTTCACGGTTTGCTTCCTTCTCCACTCTCACACTTCAAAACATGCGACCTATCATCGTGTTTCAGTGACCATGTACGAGCAGTACAAAACCCTTTTTGAAAGTTACTTTTCCGAACGCCGTGCTGACCCTCTACTACTTTGGCCATTTCCGTTCCAAAAAAACTTCAAAGATAGTTAAACCCTTCCCCCTTCTCTAGTTTATGAGCTGATACTGTAATATTTGACTCAGCTCTTCTCGTTCTCCAAAACCGATTTATCCTTGTTTTGTTTACTCGTATCCTATACCGATTGCACTGACTTTCCAATATGCTCAGCAATGCTTGCAACCCGTTAACTGACTGACAGACAGCTGACAAACTAAAGCTTGATCATCTCCAAACCTAACTGCTTAAATGTGTTCCCCAACGTCTTTCATTCCTGTCTCCAGTTTTTCGCTCCAGCCTCTTAAAACCATTTCTTCCGCATGTAAGTTGAAAAGCATGGGTGATAATGGGCGCACTTGTCTTCCTCGTCTAACAGTGCTCATCCATACTCTCTACTCTGTACCTTAGGAGTCTGAAACATTACGGTTGTTACTAAGTCTTCTGTCCTGCCAATCTATTCCTATTTTCTGCAATGCATTCATTAATTCTACTCAACTCACTCTATAGAACATTATTTCGCAATCTACCAAACAGACAAATAAATACGTAAGTATTCTATGAACAACTATTTTTGTGGCCACACTACTGAAATGGCATTACGCGTGCCTCTCTCCGTTGTGAACCCAAACAAATAGTGAAGAGTTTTTAATGGATGATTTTTCTTCTGTTTTTGCTGATGAAGGGGCTTGGATACCTCTGTGAGTTTCATAAAATCTTCCACAACATTCATGTCTTTCTAATGAAACTCATTTAAGTAGCCTCATGTAGATTCCAGAAAACTCTTAAAAAAAGTGAATATCAAGTCAGTCACGAGCGTGATGACGATACACGAGTATACGTATACGAGTCTACGCATAAAACTAGATAAACAAAATTAATGAGATAGTTTTGGTTTTAGAACATTTTGGTGGCCCAACCACCTCTCTCAACGGAAGAAAGAAAACTCAGGATACGGGTTATGAGCAGGACGGGCATAGGAGGATGGGTGAAGGAGAGAGGGGAGAGAGGGGAGAGAGAGGGAGATGTTGAGGAGTGATCAGAAGGGGTAGGGGTCAACGGAAAGGAGCACCGTGTACCCCGTAAGTGGGCAATCGTGCTGCAATGTGCCGTAACATCCTCTGTCTCCCCGACATTGAAATGCGTAACCAGGCCAGTTATGGTGTTTGTTATTATTAAGCTCTTTTTCTGACAATATTTTATTACATTCTCCAATTATATCCATATTTGTTACACGTTTATTTTCTGCCTTCCTTCTCTTTCCCTCTCCCCTATTTCTACATTCTAATCCCAAATTACTATCAGGTTTTTCTTTCTCAGACTTTTTCCAATCTGTTTTCGTTAAATCCAGTCATATAAGGTATGAGGTTTAGGCAGAAAGGCCGCCCTACTAGAGAACGATGATCGTTGTTTTAAATATCAATGCTTAATAAGAGAATAATGGAGATATACCCTGGGTCCAATGTCGATAATAGCTTTGTTAGTGAAAGCCTAAAACCGGCTGAATTAGGGTCAATTATATCGAACAATTGGAATCGCTTTACAAAATGTGGTCTAATTGGTTTTAAATAGGGTAACCATTTCATGTATAATGAAAATGGATAACGTACAGTTCTTTGTTTAATAACAATTTACAGATGGAATTTGTGGTTTACGGGTATATATTGATGTCAAAATGAACCTTTGCATTAATTACTATTATTATGAGTTTGAAGTGAATTATTACTCATGCATGGTCAAAAATCGTTCAAATGAAATAAAATTTTAATTTATATTAAACGATAATCAGCTAATTATTATTTAACTTGAAAGAGACCTAGTTTATTTGCATTATACCATATGATAGTGGGTTCCTTATGGTGTTGCCAAAACAGTAATACGTCATAATAACAGAGGCTTGTACGTTAACTCGTATAATAGAATTGTACCGTTTAGTCTGAACAATTTCAGGTCACTTACATTTTAACCAAGGCGAAATTTTTACGCCGGTGTAACCGAGATATCTTTGGCTATTTCAAAGCTTGGAAATAACCGGTACGAATATTGTCTCATTATCCATACCTTATTTGGAGATAAATACATTTAGATACATTTTCAACAACATAATTTCATCAAAGCTGTACGCCACATGCTCACCATAGCATTTTTTCAGATTTAAACACACTTTAAAGTCAAAATATTAATCAGCCTTTTTCATTCAGGTATTTTCAAAATTCTGGCAAAACTTGGAAAGGTACAACGAATACAATTCACAATTTATAGAATATAACGCAGAATGCATTAATGTGGAAATTTCACAAATTATGACTTGAAAAAACTGTTCCAAACGGTGGATACAGCTGTTATCTCTGTGTAACTTCGTATTGGACCACACTTTATAAGAGAACAATTGAAATATCTACTCCGTATTTTTTGTGAATAATGAAAGTTCCTATACCTCGTTTCATTATCTCGTGTATTGGTGTGCCTGTCAAACACTTCCTCACTCCCGCAAGTGGGGAATATTCCTTGGATGTGGATATCTTATTTCTTCTCTTCCAACTTTATACATTATTTCAAAGATTCTTTCGTCTTAGTGGCTATCTTATGGGTATTTAAATTATTTTTTATAAAGTTGTTTGTACTCCTTTATGATTCAACATAAATTCCTAACCTGGTATCGATAAACCAAAGTCTTATTTGAAGTGCCGTTTCTTTCTTTTACTTTGGTGAACATGAAGTTTGCTTGAAATTAAATCTTTAAACTTTTCTGATAATACATAATAAATTGCTACATTAATTCCGGTATATCAAGCTATTTTCCATTACCTTGAATCCACCTCCCTTACCCTTTCCTCCTGGTGCTGAACCCCGTGGCACACACACCTTTTTGGCGGCTCGCAGGGTATTGATGTAGATTTAGATGTACTAACTACTTCTATGTTTATGAAAAAATAGTTGTGATGGCTGATCGCTACCAGTCCCCACCGCAAACCGGTAGCTTTAAGGCAGCTACGAGAAATTGTGTAAATGCCAAGAATGTAATCACGATATTCAATTTTTTGGATTTCTATGTAAACACGAAATTCATTTCCTTAATTGATACTTCAAGTAAATTCTTCCGTCGTTTTTTTATCCTTTGGTTAGTAATGTTACCAGATGTGATTTTAGTAGAAGTGCATAGTAGTATGAATGTTAATAACCGTTGAATGAGATTCTTGGATTGCAATTGTTCTTTGGGCAACATACATGATATATTAATTCCATCCTTATAGATGTACTTTCTATCTGCTAGGCCAATCTTTGACATCGTTTTCTACATATCCACAACCCGCAGTCGCTTCACTTGGCATACTGCGCACACTTCTTTGTGGTAACTCCGCATGCTACACTACACGTCTGTGGTTTACATTTTCCTTTTTCAGACGTCTTTTATCTACATCCCGCCCCATACAGAGCCCAGTTCCCTTTCATACTCCCTTATTGCATTCATCCATCCTCTTCCCTTCCCTGTGCTTCCAGCATCTCGTCCCTTCCTCCCCCGAGCCTCCACTCCGCGTGGCAATACCCTATTGTCTCGCCGGCATTCGTGCCAGGAAGATTTGTGAAAGGCGGGACGCGGTTTGTGCGCGGGAGCACACCGTGTATGGGGCGAGTGCTCATGAGGGGTCGTCTAGATGTGTAGCAGCATCCGCCGCGATCTCTCCGGTGCCCCGCGTCCTCGGCGTGAAATTTAGTATCGTCGGAGGGGGGGGGGAAGTCCGCTCGGAGCGAAATGTTATGAATTATGCAAAGAATTGAAAAGGGGGAGGTAGGAAAAGCAGGGAAGTGTATGGACGGAGAGGACGTGAGAGTAGACGGGAGAGACATGATTGTAGATGGGACGGATCACGTGTAAAATATAGTGCCCCATGCCCGCGTGCACAAAATTGCGAGTGAAAGGATCGAGCTGATAAGAAAGCGGGAAGCGAGGTAATTGAACAAACTCTGGAGTAAAACCCTGTGTACTCCATTGCAAGAGTTAAAATGAACACTATTTGCTTTCGGCTTGATGTGAACGCCTTAGTTTTCCCAGTTAGTTTCTGGACATCTTGATATTGTTTAATGGTGAATTTGACAATTGTGGAAGTACGTAGAAGAACTCCTCGGCGATTATGAGTTATAAAAAATGCGATAACTTCGCAATATATTGTGAGTTTATAATATAGTGGTTTCCCGTCAAGGAGGGTATTTGAAATCTAACTTGATCGTGGCAATTGGTTGGAAGCTTTTAATGTTGTACTTATGCTGGAGTCACCGTATTTAGAACTATAATAGAGCTGTAGTATGCCGTGATTTCATCAACACCGTCAAATAAATTTCTTGCTGAATGAGTATCAGTCTCAATTTTGCAGTAGCAGTTATGTGGTATCCCTACCCTTCAAAACATATTTAGTAGTATTCACCATTTACGCCAACTTGATGGTTTTTAGTTGAAGGAAAAATATGAATTTATTGGATATAAATTTTATTTCGTGCACCAAAGTTTTTTAGGTTATAAATTAAATGCACACTTTTCAACTAGATTATATAATTCTACTCACAAGATAAAAAAGATTACTGCAGCAATGTAATAAAACATTACCGGCGTATTACTTCGCCATAATATGGATTTGGATTTGAAAGTTGGCTTTGTAGTAGTAGTAGTTTTGGTTTTTTGGGTGCATCGACAGCTATGGTCATTTTGCACCACTGTCTTAACTTTTAAAGCATCCTTATAGATAGCAACTTATTTGCATGTAATAGAGGAGTAAAGGGCAAAAAAAAACAGTGAATGACACGTCCTCATAAAAGAGAGTTATAAATTGAATATTGAGGGTGCTTAGTAAGCAAAAACTTAACCATGTTTAAAAACCCATATTGTACAAGTTTACTGCATCGCAGATTGTGTAATTGATGCGTCATAGCATCATTGCATATTGTCGAGGAACGTAATCAATTTTTTAAAAATATTAAATATTATTAACCCTAATGCAAAAAAACTCATTGGAGATGGAAATTTTTTGTTCAGTGCAATTCGTGAATCGCATGCGAGCTGTTGAAATCTTTGTCTTCCCCACAGTTTTTTTTGTTAACTTTTTGCACAATTTGCTCGTAATTTTTTTATCCACGTCATAGTGAGTCAACTTATATTTTTAATTGTAGTGGCGTTGATTTTTCAACTAGCAAGCATCATGAAAATTATCTCTCTACCACTAGAAAAGTAGTATCACATGCTTAATAATGATATATTACTTAATATTATGCTCATATTCTTAGAGAAGCTTTTCAGATAATAGTCAATGAAAGAAAGGAATTAAATTTCATGGAAGATAGCCTGGTAAAATAAAATAAGGTAATATTTAATTTAATTACGAATTTTTTAATTATCTCAATTAGGAAATTTGATACAGTTTGATAGAGGTTTCAATTAAGACATCAAACAAGTCCCACACGTCACGTTTATTCTCTCAAGAAAGGCACTCATTTTTTCTCATGACCCTTAGGAGATATTGGGATTATACCATGGGGGACTTTGTGTATTTATGTTCGGTCGTATTGAGGAGTTTGTTAGCTTTCCAAGCTTTCGTTATTTTTTAAAGCTCAGACCAACCTTGCATCAGAACGCGTGGCACGCCGCTTTTATATAAGTATGTGGCAGAAAAATATGAACACTTAACCAGAGACAGTGAAATTTAACTCGTAGAAGAATTTTAAAAAAGTACCGGCGAAATTATATAATTAAAATAAATGCCGTTGGCCGAAATATTAAATTCTGAATTACAGTTCTCTATTAGAAATTAAATCTATAAGTATCCGATACTGATATCACTAATGCGAGTGAATTAGTGATAGACGAATACCTATGTTCAAAGCGTATGATTGCTTCTGAGTATGTCTTTACGTGCACGCTACCAGTGATATCTTTTTCATCGATGTGCAGGTGCCATGAACGCCCTAATTATCGCTATCAGTGGTAAATTCTCCCTAGTGCCATATGCAAAACCCTGTGGATAACTCTCGGTAGGAAGAATTAACCGTGATTATCGAAGGCTATTAATTGAATGTTGATTTAATGACTGTTCCAAGAGTAATGCCTATTTTAATTGCCCGGTGGTAATTTCCAGGAACAGGAATGATAGGTTATTTGAGTGTACGGCATCGTGATTGAACAGAGCATTTTGTGTAATCATCTCCATCGACCGGGCCTTCTTGTGAAATGTATCATTCCTGAGGTTTTTATTTTTAATCTGACTATTCCACTATTGATCGAGATAAATATTGAAATATTGCACCGAATTCAAAAAATCGGCATAGAAAAAAGTGTACCCCATCGCAATTATTCTCATCGATTCTTGAGTAGAAATAGAACCGAGATGGAAAATACAAGAATATATTGTGCCTTTGAAGAAAATCAATGCTATAAGTACTGATACAATTATTCATCATCATTGAATACATTCGGTGAAAATAAACATATTGGCAAAGGAAAAGATTAATGAAGGAACATTGCACTGGGAATCTACAAATTAGAGATATGTTCGGTCGGTAGAAGCACATGTGAGTTACTTAAAACTAATCCAGCTGTTTAAGTGTCGAAACTAATTCATACTGGGTTGCCAAAACTGAACATTATATTAGGAATTGTAGTTTTCGTTTGTTTTTTTTTCAGTTTGATTTTCTCAAAACATGCTTTAACATACGAGATTTTTTATTTTGACTGAATTTTTGAAATGCCACAAAATTTATAATGAATTATTGAAACTTTTCAAGTGATTTCCACCGATGTTATTTTATGGTTTCTGCTCTTTGCAAGTAATAATTGTAATTAATTCACCTTTGCCAAAATAACAGTTCAGCTACAAAATGTTGATGCTGGTGTAAGAAAGATTGAACGCAAAAATACCGCACATTGCAATGTAATTATAAGAATTCTTACCTTCCTTTTATCAGCGTAAGATATTATATGACTAAAGACTATATTTGTTTCCTAATGAAACAGTACGATTTTTTCTCGCAAATGGTCTGATGTGTGGGCAATGGAATTAATTGATTCACACGTCCTTGGCCTAAGCCCTTCCACATGGACCCTCAAAGTGGAATCTCCGGTACTTAGTAATTTGGAAATGAATGCTTCCGCTTTGATGCACTCATCTACAGCAAAATAGAACCTCATGAATTTTCGTAATCGGTCATTCTTAGTAAGAGGGCTTGCACATCAATCGCGAGCCTTAATTATCTTCGATTTCCTCGATTGCCCGCTAAAATCGAGGCAGCATACATTCACTTGTCGCAGTCGGTGAGTTCTGCTCTGGCCAATCACGCCAGCCAGTTAGTTCATCTCATTCGCCATAGATTGACGTCTGGATCATTGTGAGCTAACTCACACTTGAGCAAGCCACGGTCGTTAAATACAAAACCTCCCCCGCCCAGAAAACTCATTCGCACGGAAACCAAAAGCATTCGAAACCTACGCTGTAACATTATACATAAGTCCACCACGCATGAAAGTCCATTCGTTTCTCGCTGCCATGCTGAACATTTCACACTGTTTCCAGTTTCCAACTCCAAGGCAGCAGTGCCACATTGGATGTTCTCGTTCCTGGCCTCCTCCCATTACCTCGGAAGCAGTACATCATGGAAACCAATAAATTGAAGAGTTTCAGAGAATCGAGTCGAATGTTTTAACCGCAAACGGGTGAACGGGTATGATGAGATGTCGTAGTAAGATAGATGGCGCAGTAGTGGGAACGGTAGTGTGCCCATTTAAGGGCATTAAAGGATTCTGTATTTACGTGAAATCGTATGGGTTATTGCTTACTAAAATACTAGCCCGCTGTCACGAAACACAGCTTTTCTTGCGGTGCATAGTGCACGGGAGGTACGCAATCCAGAATAATTGGAAGCGGAATAAAAATATGGCGGCAAACGTCATTGGCGACATTTTCCCAAAAAAACTATGTGCATGACTATATGTGGAGGCATTTTGGTTTCGCCGCTTGCGATGAATAGGATTACACTTATTTGGAGCTAGCGCCGGGTGTTGGGTAAAAATACAACCAACAGTGTATTAAATAATTAACGCATTTTAATCTCTTTATTTTATATTAAAGATACGACAAATCACGGTTATGAGCTGGGTGTCTTAATATTGCGTATTGGAAATGTTTCTAACAATTCATTCAAATATTTCCATGCTGATATGTTCAAGAGCACAGGATACCAACCAGAGAGGGTTCATCTACATCTACATAATACCCCGAAACCGCCGCAAGGGCGTGTGGCGAGGAGTGTTAGGTCACCACCCGTAAAAAGGAACAAATCCACATTTAAAATCAATGCATACATGCAAAACTACACCCACAGTGACGGAATAGGGATAAGAAGGAAATCAAATATATGCTGGTGAGAGAGTAATAAAAACTCAAATTATTTCAATGTACAAGCGAAGATGAAAAAGGCCATATGCATGAATATTCGTGATAAATGAGAATTCATAAATTATGGGGGTGAATAAGTGCACTTTACGTTCGCAGAGTGCAAAATTAGATGATTTGCGGAGGGTGGATGAATAATAGAAACTACAGCAGTGTCTAAAAGACTTTAAGGCAACCTAGCGTGAATGGAATTACGACAGAAAACTTATGAAAAAAACGGGGCGATGAATGCTGATTGGGAGATATGTGTCCTGGGAATTCGCGTAATGAAATGCTGAACACGTATTTTTTTACGTCACCTTTGATTTGGTCCCGTGCAGCATACCCGGTTTGTGATTGTTGTGAATGAGATTAATCTATGAAAAGAGGTGATGGGGCGTGAAATGTAACCCTATTCCATTTAAATTATGCATTTTGGTGCAATACGATGCTGGAAGGAAAGTGCAGCGGCAGTGTTCAGTTTTTGGGTAAAATATGGATTCGGCTATATAATGCTACCGTGGTTGAGTAGAATTCTCATAATGGGGTGTTTATTTAGACATTTTTTAGTGAGTTCTTTTACGTTTTGAATGGGAAATAGTTTTTTAAGGAAGGCGTTCAGTTTTTGAATCCCTTATACGTACGTAAAGTACGTAAAATACATCTGTGCTAAGGTCATGCTTTGGCGGCTTCATAACTTAAACTAACCGGAAGAACACGGGTCCTAGGTAATACTAATGGCTTTTAGTTGAGACAAATAGACTGTTGAATATAATACACAATCGTTTAAATTCTGTCCATACTAAAAAGAAAGACTTGTACTTTTCCACAGATTTGATTAAATGGTACAACGCGTTTCACCGACTTGCGGCATCATCAGGTAAAATCTGTGAAAAAGTACAAGTCTTTATTTTTAGTATGGATGTTAAATACTTCCACGAAGTGAAGCCTGAAACAATAGAATATGTTTAAATTCTGTTTTGTGTTGGTTATTTTGTGGCCGAGAAATGAGGGTGAATAGGAACTGGACAGTGTAGTACATGGTGATCGGTTGATTTTGTATGGCGGCACAGTGGTGTGTTAGCGTTAAGTGAAAAAACAATTGAGCCAGTAGATTTCTCTATCGAATTAGTGAATTGAGTGCTAGAAGTAGTGGTGGTGAAAAGCAGAAAGGTATTTTTAGAACGGAGGAAACTCATCATGGGGTCTCAGAATGATTCAGTATAATTCAAATGTCAATTCGCTTAACCCACCCAGTCCGAGATTTCCTCGAGACAGATTGACAATTAAGGGACCAAATGTGGTTACCAAGGGTGTGGCTGTCGGGTGGAGGGAGATATGCGTAGTCGCAGGAGGGTTAAGTGTTGTTTGTGATAACGAATCAGGCGAGTAAAATGAGGAATTGAGTGGAAGGTGTCCAAGGGTGTGAGAATTCTGAGGGGAAATGAGATAATGGGATCAGTGCCTGAGTAATGAGGTTAAGGAGTATATAGAGATATGCAGTTTCTACAGTTATAATTTGTTTCCGCCTCCGAGTCATTATGTATTAGATAATGTCCGTCGCTCTATTAAAATACTAGGGAATATATCAATAATGATTTTTTAAAGTTCAAGTCTGTGAGCAGTTTAATTTTCTAGACATTATTTTGAATGCTGTTTCAGAATAAACCAATTTCGTACAACCAGGACAGGGATTTTCCATAAAGGGTGTCTTTATCCAGGTTAATTAATATGTCATTCCTGTTATTTTATCTGTATATCATTCGAAAATATATATTTTTGCCTAAAGATAAGTTTCATCAAGTTGTAACAACATTAAGGTTCCGTAATTGTGGCCGTTGAATTGATAGTACGTATGATATCAGGGATGTCATTCAATTTACTGTTTATAGAGGAGAGAGGCGATCTAGGGTCATTCATACTCAGAGTTGGGAAATATTTAATATGAACTTTTTAGCATTGATTACTGTTAGTCAATCGCGATTGATTTTTCAGTATCTGCACGGCAGCAAGCCGGCAATGAAATGTATTGTAATCTATAGCTGTTGTGTAGTATGGTGGGTGTGTATACAATTATAATTTCTACCAATGTTGTTTCCCCACAATTACTCTCCCCGTACAAGTACAACTGCTTACGTTCATGAAATTGACGTTTTATAAAAGAATTATACCAAAGGGCAACTTCCATTGGCCAACCTAGGTACGTACTTTCAATTCGCCTAAATTGGAAGTCTGCTTGCAAGGACATATGATATTCCTGATGATATTTTTGAAAATAAAGATAGCGATTGTAATGTTCCGTTACAAAAGGATGACAGTAGGAAAATTCCTCGGTATTATGGGCCCAATGGAAAACACAAGAGTTGAAATTTAATCGAGATGTATTTACATTAGTTAAAAGCAAGGTGTCCTTGGAAATATATTTCAGGACACTCTTTGTTGAGCGACAAGGTTGGATATCACAATTTACACCAGGGAAACAAATTTTGGTGAACTCTCTGACTAGAAGACAAGTCAATTTGTGTACAAACTCAAAATAGCAATGTAGATGATAGCTTCCGAAACCAGACACAGATTGTTTGGTTTTGTAGTATAGGTGATACCTGAGCATATTGATTGGGATATTCCGTATTACTAAATATAAGGAGATTATTCGGATGCAAAAATAGAGCTTGGCGACGCTTTTGTCTTTTGGAACGCGTCCAATAATATACTCCTGTTGTTAACCAAGCACAGATTTCATGCCTCCAAAAAACCAACAATGAAGCCTTGTCTAAATTCAAGGGTTAGGCAGGGTGCGGGAATTGGTGATGACGCCGGGACGGAGGCAAGCGTAGTGGAAGGAGGAGAGAGGGAGCTTAGCAAAGGGATTCGACGACCACCTTCAAACAAAGCCGCACTGCACCTCTAGAATGAGCCACCCACGCCAAGCGATGTGCGAACAAATGGAACCCACAGATTTCCATTCCACAGCTGAACGCCGAAACACGGATGCAGGCAGATGACAAGGGGAGAGCGGATGGACCGAGCTCCTCAGGAATTGCGTCAGGCTCGCCGGCCTAAATGCGATATCGTCACCGCAGCAATCGAAGCCATAATAAACGTGCACATCTGCCCTCGGTGCTTATCCACTCCCATTCGTCTTCCCATTTCTCGGCAAACCTCCTCTCGCTCTATCTCTGTCCTACGATTTTGATCCCTGAACTGTGACTTATGCACCTCTCAACCATCTCCTTTTGAGTTCGTTCGAAATATTCGGTGATCCCTTGGGGATATTTCTGAGTTTTTATTTCTACATTATCGGTTAAGTCTTTCCTAGAGAACATTTATTCCTCATGAAATCACAGGAAATATACATTTTAACCCTCTCTGCGCTCTAAAATACTTGGGTGGTCTGTAATAGTTTCCGATCTCAGAAAATTTAAGAAAAAATGCCTTGTGTCTTTGTTAGGTCAGAAACACTTCAAACCACCCTTGTAAATGCTTAACTGGTCATCCTTTTGCTCCATCTCTCTCTGACGTACGCATTTTTTAAAGAGTACTTGCCTTTTTTTAACCATATTTTCCGAGAACATATTTATTTTTACGAGCTGTTTAAACCTGAATTTGTATGTTTTCGTCATACCTTAGCAGGCGGTCAAAGCCACCTTTGTAGAAAATTAAATTTTCGGTTGACATCAATGATATACTCTCCAAATTGCGTAGTCCTTCAATTTATTCCCAGTTAGAAGGCCGCGAATGTCTAAAGAATACTCTTTGTGGAGAAATCTCTCTGCTGAAAGCCTTATAGTCATAAATGGAAAAATCCTAATATTCTTAACATATTATACCTTTAATTCACAGATGTGTGCAATTATTTATTTTAATGTATGCTTATTCCAACAAATTTGGTTAGAGGTAATAATTATCTAGACGAGGCATAAGCATGTTTCACTGTGCAGTTTCAGCCATTTATGATTTTTAAAACATCATTCGTAAGTAGTGTAATTTTTGCACGGGCGATAGTATTTGAATTTGAATATTTCGCCAGCCCGAAACGGGATACCGCGTTCCCATATCGAATTAACGAAGGTGGGTGACGCATGGGAATTTCATTGAGGTATGGAGCTTACCTCTCTTACGTTTCCTCTTCTCTTTGATGGGCTTTTTCGGTTGCTGATTACCAGAAAAACATCAAACTGAACGCTCTACATATGAATTTCATTTGTTTTCAAAGGGTCAAACTGCCCATACAAATTGAAACCTTTTTCAATTTGTATCGGCAGTCAAGCGTAAGGCATATGGTAGCGTTTTCAATTTGCACTGCACAAGGTCGCTATCATCCTTGAACAAGGAAAATAACGGTTGCTTGCTAGTATTATATTGAATTAATCATGATGTGATATTCACATAATATGCATGTGTCATTCTGTTTGCCAAGAACTGAATTCGTGCCTTTGGAGGACGAGCGTTGGAGCACACTTGGGAGAGTATTGCGCCTGTCGCCAATACTGCGTTATTGTCATTGGAAAGCAAATAGTTCCTCTGTGTTAAATTCACCAATATTCCTCTTGTTTGAGAAAGATACGTAGGTTTACGTGGGTGGTCTGAAAAGTTTCCGACTCATTAAAATTTCAGAAAAACTGTCTTGTACCTTTGTTAGGTCGGCAACCTTTCAGGCCACCGTTGTACTTCGGTAGCAAATACTTACATGCTATACTCGTACATATTATTTCTTAAAATTTTGAAAAAATCAAAGGAAATCAAAGTTTACTTTTCTGTAAACATTTTCTTTGAAGAGTTAAATGAAACCAAAATGCAAAAAGTTTTCTGAGTTATGTTCACTTAAACTGTTCATCATTGGAAGGAGATTACCAAATTGAGCACATCTATTTAATACCCCCCAAACCGTCGCAAGGGCGTGTGGCGTGGGGTGTCAGGGCACCACCCGTAATTAAGGAAAAAAAACCCCATGCATAAGTCACAAATGTATATAGCCTACAAACTAAACATGGTATAAATTCATGCAAGAACCCTTACACCCCACACACAGGCAAACACACAAACTACTAACTAACATACCCATGCACCTATAAATATACCTGATATCTTTGCAATCTTTAATTTTGTTCCGACTTGTAAATTAAATGTTTTTCATATTTCTAAAGTGACTTCGGTTTAATTGATGGTTTTCGGCGTAACTTTGTAAGATCGATTCATATTGTAAATGAAAGAATGATAACTTTTTGATAAATTTTCAGTGAAGTCACAAAGTTATCATGATTTCGGTTTCCTACTATTATGATTTCTGATTGTTCGAGGAAAGAATGAGTATTTATATCTATCTGTACTACAATCTATCTCCCTTATTTTATCTTTGTGGTCTGATCTACCTAAGTAGTGTGGTAGCCATTATAATTCCGTTAGTGTCATCGTTTAACTCGTTTGTTATGAAACTTTCTAAGAGTCCAAGTCTCGCGTGTTGTCTTCGTATTTCAAATGGCTTCCAACCTAAATCCTCTAAGAGACCTGTCACCATTGTGTTCTTATTATAGCAATTTTTAACGAATCTGGCGGATTTTCTGCGTACTTCATCTAATTGTTTTTGTCAAATTTTCTCCCTAGGATCTCAAATACTTGGGGCATATACAAAATGAGGTCTAACTAGAGCAAAATAACACCTCTCTTTAACTTTTTCTCTACATTTCCCCATCACTCGTTTAATAAAGCCTTTGAAGCCTTTCTTTAAAGCGGATCCGCGTAGTGCCCTGATATGTGCTCCCTATGAAAGGTGTGGTGCTAGAACTGCCCCCAAATATTTAACTTGATTGTACTGTACCTTCTATTTCATAGTTTATGAGTATTTTATAGTCCTGTTCGCCACTTCTTTTGTCCATAAATTTCAAAAATGCGCATTTGTCTATGTTAAGCATTAATCCCCATTCCTTGCCCCAATCCGAGATTGTGTCTATGTCTCTAGAAAGTAGCTCGCGATCTAGATGGCTCCTTATTTCCCTATACACCACCGTGTCGTCGGCAAATAATCACAGATTGCTACTAACGTGTGCGCTAAAGTCATTAATGTATATTAAGAATAGAAGCGGCCCTACTACACTTCCCTGGGGGACGCCCTAAGTAACCTCTATGTTTGTTGAGAACAACCAAATCAGTGACAACTATTTCTTTGCGATTTGACAAGGAATCTCTAATCCGATTTATTATTTTCTCGTTGGTACCGTAGCATTTAGGTTTGTGTAGCAATTTATTTTGTGGGACTTTATCGAAGGCTTTTTTGAAATCTAGGAATACTGCATCAACTGGTGTGTTATTTTCTCCCGACCTATGTATTTATATCGTGAATAAAAAGACTTAATTGTGTTTCGCAAGATCTGCTCTTCCTAAATCCGTGCTGGTTGTGGCTTAGTATTTTGCTACTATCAAGAAACCTCATGTTTCTGACAAAAATGTGTTATAATATTTTACAAGAGCTCGATATTAAGGAAATGGACCGGTAATATTTGTGGAATTTAGCCACGGAAGTCAGTCGCGAAGGTGACTGACTCCTCGAGTATTAAAGTTGCCATTTTGTGTTTTGAATTAAATAATGGAAGTTACCAAGATTTTCTGAGGTCACCGAAAAAAAATTCCAATGCGCAGAGTGTTTCTTATGAATTTAATTAATCAATTTCGGTAATTTGGGCAAATATAGATGCTTCTAACTCAGCGAAGATAGATATATGATTTTCTTGTTTGGCTACAAAATTAATTTAACATGCCACTCTATATACGGGTATATTTTCGTTAAAATGGGATAGCCAACAGGTGCACGAATTATCTTACCTTTTGGGATACAAATATATTCTAAAGAATCGAATCCGTTATAGATTCATTAATTTTTATGAGTCAATATCAACGGTATAACTTCAATTATGAAACATAACTATGAGTCTCAGCTCTAGGCGAATCTCAAAAAGAGTAAAAATAATAATACGTACTTTATTTCATTAATGACAAGGTTCCAACGTTGTAAATGGCAGATAAAGGTTTATGCCAAGCAATTACACGGCGCTATTACTCCTTTGTCTCTTCACGGAGCTTATCTGGGCCTACTCTCGAGAAAAGCCCGGATGACACATAAATGGATTCAAATTTAGATACCCTGTTCCCTTCCCCGTCCCACTTCACCATTATCTCTTTGAAATCTTCTCTTTTGTATTCGGCCATCGCAGCAGATAACACAAAATAGACGACCCCTTCCGTATTCGCCGTGAGTCTCTGTTCCCTTTAACGAGGGGACTGGATTCTCTCGATAATGCAGGAGAAATGCGAGGTCAAACCATTGTTTGCTAAGGTAGGGTAAGAAGTAGCTTAAATATAAAATGCTGGAAAGTGGGGTTGCTGCGGGAGCTGGTTGGGATGAAGTGTGGGAATGAACTCGGGTGGAAGCAAAAAACTTTTCCATAGAGTGAATTGAGGCGCTAAGAGTGAGTGAAAGAGTTCAGAACCGTTAAAAGATAAAGAAACAATTGTCCATTTTTCTGTACACCCCGAATGTACTCCCAGAAATTGCGTACAAGCTGTCACTCTGCTGGTTCTTAACTAATAGCCAATAATCTCTGCATCTCGATTATTCATTTTGAAAAAAATAATAAGAACGTTATATTCGAAGACAGCTATCCAGTTCAAAATATACGAGGCAAATGGAATATCTGGAATGTCCTCTTCTCACTGACCAAAGAAGGGAATTCTTTTAGGTGATGTCCTGTACAACCAACATCTAAATTAAAGATTCCAAGAGTTAAGGATATCGTAATAGTACATCCTATATATATATACAGGGAAAGGAACTGGCCCCCCTACCCTGATGTGTGAACATTCACACGCCGTCGGGCTTGGTACATGGGTGAGCTCTACCATCACCTACTAAACCGACCTTCGGGTTGATTACTGTGTTTATGGTTATATATATATATATATATATATTTATAATATATATATATATATATATATATATATATATATATATATATATATGTATACATATATATACACATATATATAGGCGATTTAGTTTCATCCTCTCTAGATTGAAGTAGCTAACTAAATACTAAGTTACGCATAGCTCTATGGATTCAGTGTCTCAAATGAGATGTTTCATTAATGGATTTCTTCGACCTTATTCATTTTCTCAAACAAATGAAAGGATCGTCAGATGTTTAATGCTGAATATTATCAAAATGTGGTCGTTTTTTCTTAACCTTGCTTTATTCATTATTCTTTTTTTTAATGATTTGCGGTAGTTACAGGCTGTAAAATGTATTTACGGCGTTTATGTCTATTCAAATGTATGGTGAATCTAAAATATTTCGAAATTGTATGTTTTAATGTTACATTTTTTTAGAATCCTCCACATTTTTGATGGTTTTAAACTCACTCATGTGACTGACAATAAGTTTTAAAATGCGTACATTATCTCAACTCATTTATATAATCCTTACTCTCTGTGGTCTGAACATTATGAGCGAAATATGTTGACTTACAAAATAAAAGAAGAGATTTTAAACGAATTGACCACATTTTAGTGGTTACATTGCCTGTGATGAATTATTCATCGAAGCGAGCGGAACGTGGAGCGACATGGAGGATAGAAACACAGGGTGTGTCGCAAGTGATGCATGTGCTAGCCATTTTTCCTACAACGGAGAGGTGTATAGGTCGACGAGTTGTGATGAAATCAGGTCCACTAATGGAAATAATTTCAGATTCACGAACAAAAAAGAGGAGGCAATCTCCTCGTTTGTACTTTTGCGGACACGTTCCCCTGTTATGTCGACCTCAATTGTGATGACATTCCTCTGATTCCGTTTCCGATGGAAATGATTCAACCCCGTTCCAATTTCCGTTTCCCTGCAGCTTGCCAGCAATTTTCCAGCCGGATCCCACCAAGCGTGGTGCATTTCGCGATCGCTGCGTGGCTGACGAAATGGCTCAGGAAACCCCGGGTGTTTGTCACGATTTTTCATTTCCTTCAACCTGGGAACGAGTACATTATCAGTAGTTTCATAATGAATCTTATTTGCGAGGGGCACGCCAAAGAAATGAGGATGAGATATAGAGGATTACATACTTTTAAAAAAATGTTTATTATCTACTGTATTTATTTATTTTATATACGGTACGTCAGGACAAAGTATTTCAGAAGAGATTATCAGAACCGAAAACTACATTTGGAGCCTGGGGTAGAATGGTGACTTTTCGTCTTGGAATAAAGCTAGCTCAACTCTCATCAAATAAACAAGCTTTTGTGTGTGAAAACGATATATTTTTTTAACGGTAAAAATGGTTAAAATACGTTATTTGCAGTAATTTATCTATTATATCATGTTAATTCAGTTTTTGTTTCGTTAACACTTGTTTATTTAATTAACATTACTAATTTCCCAATATTTAGACTTCATCTACGACCAAGTTTCGTGTATGTTTTACAATGTCATTTGACCAGAAGACGAGGTAGAACAATGAAACCCAGTCGCAAATAAAGCCACCAACTAGTAGAGAATTGCAATATTTCGGTAATTTATGTCATCCAATTCCCCCAAATTACTCCTGAAATTACGAAATTGTCTCACATTCGTTGTTGACGTAATTCCGCATTTTCAGCATACAAAGAAACAGTTTTCACGGGTGGAATAAAATTTTTTATTGCATCATGCAGATATTAACTGATAACCGAGTAGGTAATTTCAATAAAGAGGAATGGAAAAAAATGTAGGTAATGCATGTAAAAGTTAAAGCCTTTTCTTTTTTTCCTTTGAACTTGAGTTACCTTACGGAATTCTACCATGAAATGGAGTGAGTGCGTAAAGAGTTAGGAGTGGGCTTCGTGTCCCATTTCCGAGGAGATTCGATCAGCGGAGTCAATGAGTCCTGCAAACTGAGGACGAATGGCGTCATTTCCGTCGGCGGGGGACGGAGAATGGCATCAGCGCCCTTTTCCTCGCTAAAATCCCCCCCCCCCACGCTTCTGTTAAAATTCCGTACCCAATCTCCCTTTTACTCACACACTTTTCCCCCTGCTATTTCTGTCTTTCCTCCATTATCCAGCTCTTCCGTCACACACCTGCCTTTAACAAAAATCATTGTATCCATTGTTCGCGTAAATTATTTAAACGTTGAAAATATTCCCTCATGTCTACCTTTATAATGTAACTCTGATGTTAATTGTTTGCTGTTGCCATTAAAATTGAGGAATTAATAATTTCAGGATCTCTAATAGCCCTTTTGATTTGTTCCCTGCATCCATCCACCCATTATCAATACCTCATCGTGTTTAACATTGAAATAAGCGTTGTAATACCATTACTCATTAAAGTATTTTATAAAATACACCCATAAATTTTTATCTCTGAATTGCTAAGATCGTACAATACCGAAATAATGTTGACCTCATCATATTTTGAAATTATCAGCTCCAAAAAAATACATTGAAATAGGAGGAATTCGACTACTTGTTTCATTCTTTCTTTTTTGAAATATCTGCAGCAAGTTGAGAAACCAATTTAATAGTATCCTCGATCCCAGCCTCAAAGCGGAGATTCAAGCGGCTCACCTGGAGTCAATCATGGCCGCTGATCCCGCTCCCTCTCCTGTTGACGGTGAAATTCGTAAATTCCTTGCCAACGTTCCCCCAAATCATCATTCCCTTCCCTTTCTTACGTCTGCGGCCGAAATCAAGGCTAACCTTGCCTCGCTCCCAAACCATAAGGCGCCAGGACTTGATAATGTTTCAAATCGCGAACTCAAGCTCGCCGCCTCTGTCCCCGCATTTCCTCTCATCCTCTCAGATTTAATTAACCACTGCTACCTCTCCAATTTCCCTTCCCCATAGAAGTTAGGGAAAGTTATCCTCCTCCAAAATCCAGGGAAAGACGCCACCATTCAGGGAAATAGCCGTCCGATTACTCCTCTTCCGAATGTTTCGAAAATTTTCGAGCGGATCCTTCTGACCTTCCCTTAAACAGCACGCACGTGACCGCGGTATTCTCCCTCTCGGACAGCTTAGATATCGTTCGCGCGTGTCAGCGTATCACCGGGTCCTTCGCCTCAGCGAATGTATTTCGCACCGCTTCAATCTTCGCCGTACGACGGACGCCGTCTTCCTCGATGTCGCGTCGTCCGTGCTTTCGACCGCGTGTGGTACAAGGGCCTCATATAAAAAATGCATATCCTCGCCTCCCTCTCCCCTTCTCATCCGAAGTTACCTCCCCGATTGTACGTCCCGCGTGTCGTTGGGTGATTCCCTCTCTTCTGCAAAGAGAGCCGAGGCGGGCGTGACTCAGGGCTCTCTTACCAGTCCTTTTTTATTCAACTGGTACGTCAACGATCTCCCATCTACACCTCACACTTTCCTTTATACTATATGTACACCGGTGACACTAGCATCGCCGCCACATCTCGAACACGCTCCGCGAACATCGCACGACTTACCGCACACCTTGACAAACTACACCGGTGGACACGGACCTGGAAAGTACGAATCAGTCCTGACAAAAGAATACATATTCATTTTTCCCACAAATGAAAACGCACACCCCACATTCCTCTTTTCTTCCAGCAACATATTGTACCGAGAGCTTCTTCGCACCGATTTCTTGGTGTCATTCTAGGCAACAAGCTCACTTTCCAGCCGCACCTCGACTTTTGTCGTCAGAAGACACTGGTCGCAAGGAGCTGCCTCGGCTGTCTTTCCACCGTAATTTCTCCCCTGTGCCACGCCGACAGGATGCGACTCGATCCTTCGTCCGCAGTTTCTGTACGCTTGCCCTTTGTTTCCTCTAAGTAAAACGCTCTGGCGTCACCTTAAAACCATCCAAAATAAGGCTGTTCGGGTGCTACTCTAATGAGTCGGTTCATTCGAATGGCTGACGTACGAGTGGCGCATAAATTCCCGTCCGTCGCGGAGTTCGCAAGTCACATCATTTCAATCCCACCTCGCACCGTCTGATGATTCGGTGTTACAAACTATGCGGGACTACGATCCAGGAGAGATTCAAACGTATACACTGCCTAAACGTATACTTGCCTATGAGTCTTTCCTATGTATTTTAATTTTCATTTTCTTCATAGCCATAAGCCGCTTCACGGCCCGACGGATCTTTTCCTTCGCCGTCCTTGCTGTTTTGGTATTGTTTTATCCGCTTCACGGTCTTTCTACCACCCTCTTCCCCTTACCCAAGTGTAATTTCGCCATATGGGTAATGGGTGCTGCTTGCCTCCGTTTCATTTTTGTAACAATCTATGCTCTGAGTTTGCCGTGGGCAGTTAGTACTGTTAATGAAGTTCTTATTTGTAATTATTTTTAAATAACAGTTCCCTGTCGGCTTTCATTTTTGTTCGGTTAAGATTTCATATTTTAACCTTAGTTTTAAGTTTCTCCCTATCCCAAAACATAACTCCACTTCAGCCATGTTTCTTTCTTTTAGTTTCATGCGCTCCTTATGTACGAGTTATGTTTCGTACAATGACCGGTGAAGGTGACAATTCACTCACTGGGATGGTATATACTTGCCCGTTAGGGGAGTCAATGAATACATGTATTTTGGGACTGAATCAGCTCGTAAAAACCTACGCCTGAACGTCCACATTTATAATACTAATGGTTTGCATTCCTACTTTTATCTTTCTCTTAAAATGGTGGGAGTCAATCCATATACCGCGTCCTTTTTAATTTTTACTGCTCTTGTGGGAAATTTACTTAAGTACTTTTTTGTAATTTACTATTACTAAATGAACTAAAAATGATATGCGCGTATGTCTCGAAATTATTCCCATTTTTGTAATCAATTCAAACTAAGAAATGTAATGTGCCTAGATTCCATTGACTTTTACTTCAATAAATATTTATGTTGTTAATAATCTATTTGGAATTGAATGGTCATCACTACAAATTTATGGCTTCACATTATTTTTTTTAATTCGTGATTTTTTTTCAAAGAGCTCTGAAATTTACGTATTCATCTGACCGAAAATGTACATAGTGTCTTTTATAGAAATGACATGGAGCCATTTCCTGCAATATTCTGCTGTTGCAGGGAAAAGGGGAACTTCTCTGGATGGGAGGGGAGAGAGCATGTCCATTCCGTTGAAATGGTTTTTTTGCATTGGCAGGAATAGGGCTGGCGACAACTGGGTAACAGATAGCCCGCAGCTGGCGTATGGAATTATTAGCGAAGTATGCACACGTTCTGGGCTTTGGCAGGCTGGTGTACAACACCGTGTACAAACTATGCAGGTTTTTCTGTAGTTTTTGCGAAATTTCCGTTTGAAATCTTGGTCCGTATTGTTGTTTAGTGGGAACTTAAATAATCCTCAAATCTGTGGAAATTATGCCATACTATTGAATGAAATATATAGAATGTGCAATGAATTGGTTCATAAAAATATTAGCCAGAGGTTCGTTTTTAAATATTCGTAGAATATATTAATAATAACTTACTATGGATATACCTATCCATGCTTTTTTATGCAACTCAAGATTTTCAGGTGATTCTGCCGTGTTAGTTTTATGATAATTTAATTGAAAATATTGAATTTTCAAGTAATCCATGTTATTATACATCATATGTGATATTTTTTTGTTTGGTTTTTAGACAATTTCTAAATATAAAATATCTAAAATATTTAAGGGAATTTAGGCATATTTACGTAACCAGAAAAAAGTTATGAGGAAAATGTTTACTTTTTTGTTTATAGGCCAAGTATCACATCGCTTTTAGGTACTTGGCGGCACATGTAAAAAAAACATAGGTTTTCCTGATAATTCATTTTAAATAAAATAAACCATCAAACTGGGTTTAAGGAAAAAGGGACATCATCATATTTCAGCAATGATAATTTCATAACTACGTCGCAAAAAAATGTGAAAATATTTTGTGGCATGTTTAAAATTCCCCTTTAAGTACTTGATTCACAACGATTATTCTTTTTACACTTTATTTTGTAAGGCTATGTGTCAGAATTGAGTTCGTGAAAGCTTTTCTTC
Source organism: Hetaerina titia (assembly GCA_037158775.1). Classification (NCBI taxonomy): domain Eukaryota; kingdom Metazoa; phylum Arthropoda; class Insecta; order Odonata; family Calopterygidae; genus Hetaerina; species Hetaerina titia. Next base: position 61,341,923 of record CM073772.1, on the reverse strand, counting down.
TAGCAGTTCTATCTCTTATTGATACTTATGCGTACGTAGAAGTTCACTAAGATACTCTGAAGCAGGTCGTTTAAGTCAAACATACACTAGCCTGGAATATATTTTCAACCGCTTGCAAGATTTTCTTTCTCTTCCATATGCATGCAGAATATTTAACATTGGCTTACGCATAAAAATGATATTCATTACATTACCGTAGAATTATTTTTGCTGAAAATATGAGCCAAAAAGATTAGCTAAAAATATTCCATCTTTTTGCCGAAATGTCATGATATATTTAAATTATATAAAAAATATCTTTCATTTTCCTATTTATATTATATTTTTTTTCTGATTCTTTAAGCTAACTAGTTTCAGCAAGATTTCAATGAAAATATTCGCCAGTTTTAATTTTTTACTTAGCTTGATTTAAAGTACAAGAATTTGAGATCATAAATCCTTTTTCGAGGAGATTTGACATATTTTTTTAATTCCATATGTTGCAACAGTGCGTTTTGGAGATTGCTTTGGATTGTCAGGGCCTTTCTTCCTGTAGCAAATTTGAAGTAAAGAAGCATGATGTTAACTATTTAACATAGGGTGAACCGCTTTGTTGATCGTCTTTTAATATTTCTCTGGATTTAATACGTTGAGAATCTTAGATATGGAAATGTTGAATATAACTCGGAATTCTTCTTGTATGCATCGTTCAATTTTGGAAATTCGTCATTAATGGTTAATACACTTCTAGTAGATCGAATTATCAATAACTTATATGCTGATTAAAATTAGTAGGTATTTGAACACATTTTATATCAGTCTAATGTTAAAATTGACAGTAGTCAAATATTAACCTAAATAATGAAAGTAAAAAAATTGAGAATCGAAATTCTGAAATTGCACCGCATTAATAATTATCCGTCACTCTTATTGATCACGCGTATTCCTATACATTGGAGGAACGTGTAAAAATTAAAATTGGTGGGATAAGTTTCCTTGTGTTTTTAAACACTTATTCGATCCCAATGTTGACCATGCTTTAAATAAACCCAGGTGTGTAGTTTTACGAGTATTTGCTGTGAAATGCTCTAAGATTGTTTTTTGGTTTCGCGTCTTCACAATTCCTTCCATTAAAGACATCCCGTTTTTATGTTTCTCTAGTGGACGTGACTTTTTCATCCTGATGTAATTTGAGTAAAAATCTGAGTAATAAATTGCAGTCGATCAACAAAATATGCAGCGTCTGAAACAAAAGTAATTTGAATAAATATGAGAAAAATTAATTGTTGATCAGAGTTTAAATTACTAAAATTCTTTAGAATATGCGTCAATATAATGTGCATCACCGATGCCAACGCCTCTGAGTGGTGGCATATGGAAGGCGTCGATGGGAACCTCGTTCAGGAACCTCGTCACCACCTCTTTGACGTTACCCGGTATTCCAAAATGGTTGCCTTTCAAGGTATAGTTTGTTCTTGGGGACAAAAAGAAACCCGCAGCCGCCACATCGGGGCTATAAGGGGTCTGAGACAAGATTCAAGAGACCACGTGTGATTTCATACGGGCAGCCTTCTGATCTTCCGGCAGCACCTTGGGGACCTCTTGACATATCACCTTTCTCATGTCTAAATCTTCTGTAGAATGCGATGTAATGTGGTTTAAGGAATGTTCAAATGTTGTGCTAATATTCTGACTCTCAGATATCGATCGGAATCGAGCATGTCTCTCACCATTTACTCATTTTCGTCGCACTGTTCCGTTGACGGTAGCCCAGGGCCTTCATCGTCACCAACCTCCTCTCTATCCTCCCGGTACATCTTGTGCGAGCGGAAAACTACTCCTTGGGACGTTGCTTTATCTCCGTAAGCATCCTTAACCATGATCATGGTCTTCGAACCCGATTTTCCAAGCTTAACACAAAATTTATCGCGTAACGTTCCTCCATGGTACGTGGCTTCGTGAATTCGTGATATGACCCTCGAACATCAGTCTAGTCTAGCAGCGATTCACTCACTGTAGCTGCCCGCAGGCACTGACGCGGACCTCATTGCTTCGCGAAGATCTCCCACTACCTTCCTCACTACAAATAAATAAAACCGTCGGAGTCGGCGGGAAATAATTATTCTACTTCTTTTTAGAGCAGACCCTGTACTAACAATACTACTCCGTGATGATTTAGGCCTTATTTGAGTTGTTTCGCAAAAAAGTCGAAGAAAAATAATTGCTCAACGAAATTACTTAGCGCATACCAGCAGCATAGTAAAATGTGGAAAAAAGGGGCCAAGAACAAAGGAGTTAGGAGAATAAACGCCCAGGTACCTATTAATTTACCTTCGGAAACATATTTATGCTCTTCATATTACGGAAGATAATTTATCAAATTGGTTTTTGATTATTTAATATTTGAGAATTGAAATAGTGATACTATTTGACTTATTCTTTCATGTGAATACTATTTCATTATTCGTGTTTTAAAAATTTTATACCGTTGCATTTTTTTGGGGATTGTATTCCAGCTTTTAAAAGATGATTGATTAAATGGCAGCTCATGGAATACCTAGCATTTCCCTTGCAATTTTATGTGGCCTTTAAAAAATAACGCAGCAATTTAGCGAGTAATTATTTTGCTGGTGATTACTCAAAGCTGAAATAAAAATGCTCAACTTGTTTTCTCAGAGGTAAATTTGTGGAATGTATTCATTATTCAGGCACATATAATGTTGTATATTATTTGTTTCTTCCTAATATATTTGAAAATATATCCAAAAAGTAAGTATTATTATTCCAGTTAGAAATGTTTAAATTTGTTAGCTAACATTTGTTAATTTGAATAGAAGTTATCTAATTCAAGTAAAAATTGCTAATTCAAAATGGAAATCATCATTATTTTAAAAGAAAAAGATGAAATTATTAAAAAATATATTATAAAATTAAAAAAAATGAAATTATTAGATCATTAGAACATTAAAAAATAAAAAATCGGCGCATATTTATTATTTGATATAATTTTTAGAGAATTTTTGTTGGGCGCGAAAATATTTTTTTTGTCTTGAATTAGCAGCTATCATCGTACCTCATGCTCACCTTTGCAATTCTAAGGAATAGATTGTTTGTTTTTCTTTACTATAACCCTCCTCCCTCAATCCTCTGTGACCTATTTTTCTGTCCGTATCCCTGGATACGCCCACACCGTACGATCCCATTTCTAACAGATGCACACTTTACCCTCGCCCCGGATAAGAGCTATGAGCCAGTTGTGCCCGCCGATACGGAGAGCTCCTCGAAATACCAAGCATGCAGGCGCACCTTCTTGAATGCAGAATGCTGAGTAACGGAGACCTTGAAACTCTTTTGGTAAAGGATGAGGAGGATCCATAGTTTTTTTTAAGTCTCTGTGAGAGGAAGCCCTTAGTACTGAACTTCCGTGTCTTTGTTTCTCACCTCATGGAGAGAAAATCCCTCCCATGCCTTCCAAAATTCAAAATGGATATGTTCTCTACCACTAATGCGACTTCGTATGGATATTTTTCTTACTTTAACTCAACTCGTTCTATCCCATCCGTACTCGCAAACAATGTTTCCCATTATAATTCGCTATTTATGATTTAACTTGCATGTTGTTTCGGATATTGTCAGGTTTAGCGAATGAAGTGAGGTCGAATTAAAATATTTAATTAAATTCCGACATCAAATAATTAATTTTATTTTTTCATTAGCACTTGTTATTCTTCCTAATACTAATTTTCTTCCTATTGCGGGGACATCTGAAATATGCATAAATGGTGAAGGTCACTTGACGGAAGACAGGTCGTAATAATATCCCTGAGAGAAAGCGTATTTAATGTGTGAATACTAAGTGCTTATTAGCGTTACAAATAAAAAAATATTAGGAGATTTTGATTCAAAGACACAGCAGACCATGATAGAAGGCACATTTCTGGTCCTTATTGCATTTTGAGAACGAGTTGTACAATTACATGAAAATCATTTTGTAAATTAATTTTTTAATTAATAAAGTGCCAATGATGCATATGAATGTTTTAAAGCGACTGTTACCATCGAATTAATCAGTGTTTATTTATTGATAATAATTTATCATAAGTTTTTCTTGCCAGTATTTTCCTTCTGGTTTCACTAAGTTCCATTTAGAAGTCTATGTTTCTCCTTGTATATTTCATATATCATCTGATTAGTAATTTTATAATTATAAAATAATAAAAATTTGGATGGAAGGATATATCCGCGTAGTATATCGTATCGTATTGTATCCGTGTATACCAACGCGTTTTTGTAGATCTTGCATTCTTACATGATAACTTGTTCTCGGAAAGAGAATGAACACGCTGTAAAAACTAACCATCACAAGGACAATACCAACTTTTCACTCGATATTATTCAAGACAATTTAATTTTTTTCGAGAATTCTGCGTGTTTTCAATTAAAATATTTAATAAAGTAAGTGAATAATGATGATAGTAAAACGCTGTCTCCTGGATATATTGCTAAACCTTGATCAAAGCTACTCCATTGACCATGTGATCACTGCAGAAATAAGAACTTTATTGTGTAAAGGTATTTCCTTAACCCACCTAAATAAATTGCATAACTGAACACAGATACTTAGTTGCATTAGTTGTACCTGTATATCTGTTCCTTTTGTAATTCACAGCAAATGGTTTACTTTAGGTCCACGGGTAGTTGTGTTTCTATAAGCTTAGGAACTACTGTCTAGTTTTCACTCATTATAAATATGAGCTTTCCCTTCAGAAGTGTCAAAAATCAAGTCTTATTAACTTGAAAACAGAATCACCGGAGAACACCATCATAAATTTCTATTTTTTTAATGTTGTCACTGAGACTCGTTTTATTTGGACAATGCTACAGAAATTTTGTTAACTTTAATTGCTTTTACCTAATTGGTAATACTAAACGAGCTCTTTTGACAAATACTTTCAACCAATGCTATTTTTCGAGGAGGATGTTTCTAAGAAATGATTTCCTAGCAAATTTAAAAAAAAATATATTATCCAATAAAAAAAATATTATTTGGGTCCCTTGGACTCCTAAAGTATTGGGAAAGTCCTTTGGCCCTACGTAGGTGTTGATTCATTGGAAACGATAAATTGCTGTAAATCTGATTGAGCGCTTGGTACGTGCGAATTTATCACTGGGTGTGGTCTGTAAAACTTTATATCACGTTTCTTTCAAGAGAACTTCAAAATTGGCTTGTAACCTTCAGAAATGTTGGCCATGTCATTCCGGATTACTACCTAGAATGTTCAATTTGGTGGGTAAAAGAAAGTTGAGAGAGAAGAATAATGTGCGAGTCAGACGGGGAAATGGAGATTAAGCGAACTGAGCGAAATCAGTGAACGTGAAACAGGCAAATAAGACGAGAAGAGGTGACGTAGTGAAAGAAGTTCACCCTTGGAATGAAATGACAATTTTTCCAATAAATGATGCTTAGTAAGCACGATGGCGAGAAATACTTCAAGGAGAGTGAGACAGGAGATTAGAAAGGAATAATATGAAAGGCCAAGTACGTATAGATATGAGTACCTATCCTGGAGTATCCATAACCACTCTTATACGTTTTAGAAGCAAGGATACCTCTTCAGGAGGTCGGAAATGGGTATAAGAGCTAACTAAGAACTGTGTTGCAAATGTTTTATTTCATTAACTATAGGTTTATAGGTATTCTGAATTTGTCAACAATTTTAGCCTGATTATCGAAGGCAAACGATTGCGTATAAAAATGCCCAGCTATGTTGATTTTAATCCTAAAAAAGGGAAATATTATAGGCAAATAAAGAATTCATCCCTTTATTTAACTGAAATTTGAGATGTAACCGCATTGTTCTCGAACGTAAGACTTGTAAATGTTTTGATTAATCGTGTGAATACAGTATTTAGACTCATGCTCCTGAAGCTCACAACAATATTGTCTACAATTTTTTTGTTGAAAATATTCCTCGTGAACTTTCAAAGAGATGTAATTAAATGGAATACTTGCTTAAATTTTAAAATTTTATAAATTCAAAACTATAATGTTTATTCAGGGTATTTAAGTTATACGTACTTGATTACCTAGTGAATTGTTATGACAGATGAGGCCTTAAAATTTGATAAGGAATCCCGTTGCGAAGTCCTGATTCACGGATGTGAGTGCTAACCTGTGTGCCATTTTGAGTGGAGAGGTATAGCAATTATATAGTTGGATGACTTAGGAAATGGGAGCATACTATATATTATCTAACGAAATGTTTAAAATCTGTCGCTCGGCCCGATAAGTGTAATGTGGAAACATTCTTGTGCATTTATGTATTGCAAGCAACTACACTGTTAGCATCGGTGGCTTTCGATCGTTGTTTCGTATGTCAAATGTATCTCTTCAGTGAGGAAAAGAATTATTCTCCAATTCCAAATTTGAGTCTCAATCATCATCAGGTGTAAGCATGACACTGTGGACCAAGCGAGATATGACAAAATAAGTTTGTGTTAATAAAAGGGAACCACAATAAAAAGAGCAAACAAGAAGATAACAAAACGCTGAGAACTCAACTGCTAGGAACTTAATATTAAAACAGTTTCTATGGAATTTTGAAAATAAAAAAAATAGGAGAGTTTGGTGAAGAAAAAAATCGAACAAATATTTTCCCAATGTTATTCCTATTAAGTCTGTTGTACTTACCATATTTTACAAGATATTGTATCTGTTACTCCAGCTGTACAACTAGCTGTATTCCTTTGGTCTCAACATAACTCTACGAAAATCTCATTGTAAGAAAACGTTCTCTTTTTCATTCAATTGCCATTGACCAGTTAAGGAAATAATTTCGGTATTCATGTGGAAAATTCATGTTCCCTACGAGTTGCTGACGAAACGTGAAAATAAATACGCTAAATTTCCTCACATCTTACTACAATTGAAATACCAAATTCGGTACAAGTCTTCTGCAAGCGAAGTTCATAAATCCCCTCTTGTCATTTATAAGTGCTCTCCTTAAGTAGAGGGGATTAGAATTCATCCTGCGCTTGGGACAACACTGGTTCATGTACAGAAAAGCTCTCTCTAGCCTCCTTCCCATCATCTCTTTTACTCCCGCTACGAATTCCGTTTCATTCCAGGATCTAGCAACGTCCACGAAGTCCACACGTCTCCTCGTCTATCACTTCACCTTCAACTTCACCCACTGGTCTCCCTCCCTCTTTAAACCCGTCTCTTCATCCTTTCTCCTCCATTTTGTCTTCTTCCTTTCAATAACTTCGCCCTTTGCCTTACCCTCGCTCTCTCGATTTTCCCACTCAAGTTTCTTGCGGATTTCCTGTTTTGGCCAGCCTAGTGTGGCGTTCTCTCTCTATCCTTTGCTTCCCCACCCATTGCGGCAAGACGATATCGTAAGAGGAAGGCATGGAGCACTCCTATGGCAATTCCTTGCGAGTGGACGCCTCGAGGATCACAGATTACGACACTCCTCGAAGGAGTCGATGAAACGTCTATTGCCTTCCATCCCTGATGCATTCCGTACAAACATCTGCAATTGTCCCCTCCCTCTCCGCTGAAGTCGAGATTTGAGTTGTCGCCCCGGAACTCCCTGTCCATTCCGACCCGTAGCATTTGGCCCCCGGTCTTTTAACCTCATATGCCGTCTCTGGGAAATTTTAAGGCAGGAGTGTGACGTACTACTTTACGAGCATCAACCATTTCAAGAGTGTAAAATTTCTTTCCCTCTCAACTATTCATTCAGATCTAAATCTCTCCTTTTGTTTCGTTCAATTTTCCATTTTTTATGTAAGTGAGAAGTCATACTCAGATGCATAGCCTTCACGGCGTTCTCATTTGGGAGAGGGATATTTAGTAAGGCCTGAGCTTACTTTTTGCCAGAAAGAGCTCTCCTCTCATTTCTGTCAGACTAGACAACTATTTAATATGTTCCAGAACTTTTACACACTCTTTTTGCCTTTATTTTTAATTTTTTTAATCTCGAGGCTCCTAAAAACATTTTAATTCCGCCGAAACAGGTTGTTACCGTAGGCAACATGAGGCTTATTGAGTGTTTTCTCCCCGATATGATAGCTAGAATATGGTTTAAATGTTTAAAGATGGTCGACATTCAAACTCAAAATAAGGTGAACACTCTTACGAAAATATGTTTAGACACCGCTGCTGAGATTATGATAAAAGATCGCTGAATATGTCAAATCACTGTCGCAGTCATTGAGACTATCATTAGGTTCCATTCACAAGCTGGTGACAGAATTTGCACATTAGACGTGCTTGTGCACGGAGGATTCCAGGGCTGCTCACACCCTAACAACAGGACGTTCGCGTACGAATTCATTCACACTTGAAGTTCCAGACAGGTGAAGAGTTAACTTTGATGATTTTCACTGCATATAAAACTTGACCGCATCACTTTGATAGTGAGAGCAAACAGCGTGGATATCTCCGACGTCACCAACACCAACAAACCTAAATTGGCGACAAATATTTATTATACAGCATATCGAAGATCATTAAATAATATTCCAATGTTGGAATTTAATGTGATCATCCTTATTATTAAATGACACTTCGCGGGAATAAAAATATTCTTTATTATTAAATGTCACTGTATTGTATAGGTATCACTTGACTCCTTGCTTTACTTGAACAAACCAGCACTAAAATTCTAAGAAAACGGAAAATGTTTCGACATTTCTCGACTCAATATTATGTAAAAGATATCGCGCCAGAGGCGATTACACTGAAAAGTACAATTTCTACGTTTTCCCTATCGTTTGTTGCAAATAATCCTTGCAAAAACAGCTTAAAATTTTACGCATATGAATAATAAGCAGCTTGCACCGCCACTACACATCTCGCTAGATACATCATTGATTACGGTAGGTCATTCATTTTGAAAATCCTCACTACTGTCAAAAGCTCATTTTTCAACATGTTACTCAGATTACCTCCCAGGAAAAGGTATTTCTTTACTCCATTGCATTTATTCATTCTTCTGTTTTCTTTACTCTTCTGACCTCTTTACAAAATATATTCTCATTACCTAAAATATAATTGCATTTTTTCTACTTCTGACTGTATAAATTCTTTTATTTCTGTCTTTTATAGAATTTTTGCATTCAGGTAACACCTATTGGTTCAGATAATACGCATGCTCTTCTTGGAATACTATGGGGTACACAGGGAACGGAACCGCCTTCCATGATACATGAATTTAACCCGCCGTTATCCTTTGTATTTACTGAGAACGACTCTCCTATCAAACAAACCTTATGGTTCGTTTCTCTGTTTAATAAACTATTTTCCAAGAGTAATTGCTTTGAGATGAAACCTTTATATTCATTATTTGCGTTCGTGGACTTTTTCAATTCTTCATTCCACCGGGCGTCAAATTTCATTCTCTTTAGCTGACGTTATCCTCAGATTTGTCTAAGTTTCATCAAATTTGGATTTATAACCAACGGAATCATTGTCGGGCGTTATTACGTTTCCCTGATGAACACCGTACCTTCGTATATATTATAATTTTCTCAGGAAAACTTGGTCTTCTTAACGAAACTTAAGGAGAATATGGTCATGTTTTTTTAAATATGTTTTCGACTGACTAGCTAGAAAGTTCGCCGTTAACTTTTCAGAAATATTTGTGACTCAATATGTGGTGACTCTGCGCACGTGGTAGTCCAGTGGGAGGAGCGCTGATCTACTGATCGGAGAGCCTGGGTTCGATTCCCGGAGACGCCTCCGAGCTTTACCTAAGGTGTGTGATTTTTTTGGTACCAAATCTTCCTGAGGAAGCATAGGCGGAAGAGGGAAAGGCACTGGCCCACTTTCCCTAATGTGCGAAGTTCACACTTCGTTGAACTTAGTACTAGGTGAACTCTTACCTCACCTATCAATCCAACCTTCGGGTTTGATATGGACTCCATAACTACAGAGTTTGGATATGGCCCCTAGCATCAATCGCATTTCAAAAGCATTGTACTCATCACTATGAAAACTTTGCGTAGGCGAGAGGTAGCCATCTTGTGTTCGATGTATTTCACTGCGCCTGACACTCCGATCTGCACTTTACACATCTGCGTAGTCAAATACACCATCCTTATCCAGTTGTTTTTTTCCACCCGAAGCGGGGCGATCTGCTATCTTTTGTAGTCCACTGCATCCATTGCCTACGATTGCATGGCCTAGGGGTCGTATTATACATTCATGCGAAAAAAATATTGTTAAGCCTTCGCGTTGAAATTTATCCTTCAGTTTTCGCTTACCGGATTCCTACCGTAGGCTTTCATTAAGGATAGTGGTACCTGCACGCGGACTGACTCTTGTTTTTTCCGTGGAATGAATACTTTGTTTCGAATATTCATTTTTGATATTTAAAAGGCATTCATGAAAGTATTTTTAGAATCTTGATTTGAAACGTAGTTGAACTTGTCGAAATGGGAGATTAATCTATATTTCACTGTGGAATAACTTGATACTGTTTAATAAGATGTTACATCTGGTCATGATTTTTTTATGAATCTGAATTCAGTACATTGATCTGTATTTTTCAAATGTATACATTGTCACTTTATTTATGAATTCATCAAAATTATTTTTATGCTCCTGAATTATTCTGTCAATAAATAGTGTTTTTTCCTTCCATCCTAGGGTCGATTGAAAAATAACAATACCCATTCATTTAGAAAACTATTAAAACTTTCTGTCCTCCTCCTGTCCTCTTATCGCGAATATTGTTGGACTTATGCATGAATAAATGTGTGGCGGTTGACCGATCATTGTATTACATTCTCACCCAATGTTAAATGCTTGAAATGTTATTATTTGTAGTCCATTATATGTGGTGGGTACTTGTTGAAAACGGGAAAGTTATAAGCCATCAATATTTTCGGAATCTTGATTAAATGCGTATTCGGATTTGTTGATATGTCATGGGTCATTTTCTTTCTTTTTCAGAGATTGACAAAAAAGTTAGTATATTTTAAAATTTATATGTGCAGGAAGATTTATTAATTTGAATAACCGTCGCAAATTCGGTAATCGGTTACCATGAATGGAATTATTTGAGCAGATTGAAGTAGCATGTAACGGAATATTCCTACTAGTCTGTCATAAAAATATATAGTTCATTGAGTGTTACCTTGGTCAAGAACGAATTCTTACAGAATTTTTATTTGTTTAGTCTGGCAAAATAAGGTCATTTTTGGCTCAGCCATTTTGGCTACTTGAAAGTAACAGTGAAGTGGAAATAATGTAATTTTCTATTTAAAGATGCATAATAATTTCAGTGCACGTTAGCCATAATTCATAATTTTAAATAACATTCTTTTGGACTTCGGGTTCACATGTTACACGTAAGGCCGCAAAGCATCCCCTGACTTTGTACATTTCACAACAGTTTTATGTTGGACCAAATGCTCTTAATTGGGAGTTAATTCCCCCCAGAAAGAATTTACGGAAATCTCAAAAATGACGTGACATTTTGCTAATTGGGTGAATTTATATTTCTCAGAAAAGAGGAGCTCGAAGCATCACTTTGTGAAAATGGTGAATTACAAATGCATATTTTGCGGTAGAAAAACTTGAAGACGTGTAACAGGAAGGATTGGATGCTGCGGAAGAACAGTTACGCTTGGGACGGGGACTTTCAAACGTGGTGGTGGTTTTTTTCTGGATTTTTTACCTACTCACCATACGCTTCCATTAATCGGGTTGAAGACATCGAACCCCGTGTGAGTTCATGCAAATAATTAGAGAAAACAACGCTGGAGTGCTTCCCCGCAGTTGTAGAGAGAGGAGTCTCAGATTAATTCCGAAGGATTGAACGTTCATCCCCTTCAGCGTCGTGGACAAATGCCCAGAATGGAAATTGCACGAAGTGGCAAGAAGCCGGCGGGGGAAGGAGTGGTGCCGAGGTGAGAGGCGAGGAGGTGGGAGAGTAGCATGGAAAAAACAATGCAATCTTCGTTCGGCGCGAGCAGTGGGGACTTCGATAAAACGGGTCACGTGGGCTTCGCCGGAGACGGGAGGCGACAAGGTGCGGAACGGGTATTCATCCCCTGTACCAACCCCCTGGTTCCCCGAAGATACCGGCCCAGTGCCCTCCAACCCTGGCGTTCTACCACTCTTCCTCATCACCCCTCCCCCTTTGCCTTCCCCAGCAGCCACCCACTCTCCTCCATCCAACTTCCTCTCCCCCTCCAACAGAATTTTTCTCTCTTTTCCCCCTCTCTCTCGATTTTGCCATCTCGTCCTCACCGTTGACCCTTCTTTCACCTGTCTGTGCCTCTATTTTTACGGCGCCTCGGCCGTGACCTCTGTGGCTAATGCACGGCTGAGGAAACAGGCTTCGAGGATGGTGTGGTGGGAGAAGAGAAAGGGTGGAACCGAGCGATAAAAGGGAAGCTCAGTAGCGAGGGGGATTGAGGGGAAAGGGACCAGAGATTAAGGAGGGGAGACAGGCTTCATGGAGTACATCGAGGGTATGGGACATCTCGGCTGCGAAACGGGGACAGCGGCTGCCAAGAGTCTGGTGTATGTGGAGGTGCACGTTTTCAAATGTAGGGATCGCTAGTAATACTCTAATGTGGACTGGGAAAACTTAATATAAGTCGTCGTTTAAAACTATTGTTAGGGTTATGTACAAAATTGAAGTTTTAGACTTACCTCTTTGAAAAATTCAGCATAAATGAAAGCAATTATAGATCGAATAAATTAAATACAGAAATTTTTTTTTCATTCTTTAAAGAATGTGTGAATAGATTTTTAAAAATATTCAATTCACTGTTTTAAGTGCATCGTGGCTCCTAGAAGGGCCAAAAATCATAAAAACGAAGAGCATTATGTTTATCTAGAAAAAGTAATGTACTTGTTGGAAAGCCTCGTGACAACCTAATTGTTTACGTTTCTCACAAATTTAGGAGCATTGGATTGGTTGAGATGCATGTGTGAATGATGCGGAGAATTATTATTTGTTAGTCTACCGTTTAAGTTACGTTTTCGATGGGCACAGATTGATCACGTTTACATTTCATAGCCTGGCCTAACAAAGCACTACCTGCCCTCCACACTAAACTAGACTGTTCTTTAATTCCACATACATGCTATCGTCTTTCATTTCGTCCAACATGGCTATCGTTTTCCTACCCCTCCCCCGGCCTCACTCGTCTAACGCCCTACCCTCTATCACACTCTTTAGCATTCCATCGCCAATCAAAAGCTCTGCAATATCTTTACTGCCTTCTATGCAAAACCTTCTCTTCTCCCACATACTGCGTAATGCTTTTCTATTATCCTTTCTATGCGTTTTGCCTTTGACAACCTTGTTTACGGAGATCGGAATGATGCGGTGGCCAAAGTATCTGCTTGAGGGCCCGAGTTTGAATCCCGGCGATGATAGATATTTCTCAGTGATGTCCCGATCCCTACTTGAGGTGCTTTGTGGAGAGCAATTTGAGAGAGTACGACGTCCGTCGGATGGGACATTATGCTGCGAACCCCTTAACGCCTTTTGTTAAGGGTAGGCTAATGCCAACGCCGGGTTTCTCTCCACCCTTCATCCTTTCCTGTTCATTCCTAATGGCACAAATTACCTCAGCTGTCGGTCGCCTTCCCTAAAAACTACGTCTACTCAATATGCTTTAATGCTGCGGGTTTGTACAAAATTACTTCTCTAACATCGGTTATTAGATTTGAAACTAGATTCAAAGTCACTTTGAAAATTGAATCTAATACATACAAGGAATATTGAAAACTATAATTTCTTTAACTTATTTTTTTATTCATTACTAATTTATAATAATATTATTCATATTGAAAATTTCTCATTTTAGTTCTCATTGCAGTTCAAAAAAAGTTTTACGTAGAGTGACAAAAACATTTAATTGCAAAATGTTAATTTACAATTTAGGACAAGATGTAATTTGCGTTAATTCAAGTTAAAGATATGGAAGCTGATTATTCTATTGTTTATCTAAGCACGGAGTAGTTAAAAATATTTCCACCTTCCATTAATCTTTTCAAAGCATGAATCTTCCTTAGTGTATAGCGTAATGGTTACTATTGGTCAGACACTTCAGGCATTAAGTTCATTATAATTAAACATAGTGGAGTGATTCCTTTATCAAATAATTTCCAATTTTTTTTAGCTAGGCACTTTATCACTAGAATAATCACTCCGTTGTATGATTACTCTTCAAACACTCATGAATAAGGTTTAAAGATGGATGAAAATGTGTTTAAGAAAGATGAGACTTGAAAGTTTGGGTTGCCTGAAAACAGGAGTTGGTTCAATAAGTATCGTAAGTGAACAATGGGCAGAAATAGCGTGTCACGACTGATGGCGGAGACACATGGTACGACATTTTATGTTTTTGTTTGGGTGAAATAATACCAAATAAATACTAACTATTTCATACCGTGATACCATATTTTGAGACGGGTAGTGGTTTCTTGCGTAACTTACTAGCAGATTTCGTGTAACCTCTATGGACGCTGATCGGTATCCGATCGTAAAAACGTTGAAGATTTTTTGAGGCAGATTTCTAGCTTGTGCTCTGCCGCGCGAGAAACTTTCTTCCTCATTGTCGGTTAAATCGAAGTTAATCTATGCTTTCTTGGATAATAAGGTGATAATGTTTTAGAAGAATTGCCCTCTGGTAATGATTTTTCTGAATCTGAATTCAGTGTATTGAACGTTATTTTTTTAATGCCGGACGTCTAAATTACTCTTTAATTTGTCAATTCATTATAGATATTTTAATGTCTCTAGATTCTTTTATCGATAAAAATAGTATTGTTCTAAATTGTTCCTTCTATGCTAGGGTCGATTAAAAAAAAGGTAAATCTATTTGAAAAACTATGAAAACTCTTTCAACTATCCTCTTGCCACAAATATTATTGAACTTTTACAAGAATGTATGTGAATATCTTGATTTCTCTTTGCATGATAATTTCGCCCAATCATAAGTACTTCAAATTTTATTATTTGTAGTTTGGTATCTTTTGTTATCTACTTGTTAGAAATTCATAAAAACCATAACCCAATTTTTTGTTTGTCTTAAAAACTTGGAACTCTAAATAATGCAGCAGGTTACATTTCCATTATTTACGCCAGTTACACTACGAGTACCTGCTCTCTTAAATTTAAAGTATTCTTCGGCTTAAAATTAATTTTATACCCTTCATCCTAGTAAAAATCTTGTTTCTTCCGTCACCCATCTCGCCTGCCTATCCTATTCTATACTATGATACACTCTGACACACTCTGATACTACAGTTTTCAAGTGTAATATCTTCTAAAGTTTCCTGCCAAATCAAGTACAACAGAAATTTAAGATATTCTCATCATAAAAATCCTGTAGACGTACATATGTTTCATGATTTTGACGCCATGGCCACCATGGAGTTCGTTTGTAGAAGTTACTTTAGGCCACTGGAAAAACATGCTGTACCTACTACGAGACTCCTTGGATTCGTTATCACATGACCATCGGCCTTCCTTGAACTGCCACACTCACGAAATTTCACATCCATAACACCATTGCCGTATGTCTGACCCAATTGAGGTTGAATTTCGGAGGGTTTTAAACTGCGAAAGCGAGGAAAATGACTGATACGATGTTTTCGCACTCTACTCGAACCCATTTTAAGTAATAAAAACGCAAATGTACAAATCCTGGGCACTGAACGGCACAAACCTTTGTCTTTTGTTCATAATGAATGTCCACGTAGTATAAGCGCAACCATATATTTCTATCTACTCCCAGTCGAGAGAAAAAAAATTTGGACTTAGAACTTTAGCATTTGGATCTACCTCATAGGTACATTGCTTCTCGATATATGATCCCTTTACTTATCGGATTTTCTTCGAATAACTCCGAAAATCTTTCTCTCTTGCCTAAATCGTTTTTGTTTTTCCTTTTTGCCCATTTGATATTTTCCTAATTGATTCATATCTCTCTAAAACCTCTCTCTCTAAAGCCTCTCTCAAAAACAAAATGTAATTTTATCAAAGAGAAACATAAGTGGAAGGACTTATCCCACTGTATCTGCCTTCTTCATATCAATTTGAAAATAATGTCAACTAAAACACCCGTTGAAACCTTACTATTACCTGGACCTGCATTTAAGATATTTCTATCATGTTGTAATAATTTCCCTGGAGAAGCAATGAAATATAATAATTATTTTTATATTTTATGGGCTCTACTTTTGAAGAAGAAATTAATCGAAGTTATAATTCTCTGCGCGCTGAATATGAATTTTCGAAGGAAAAATATTCTCGCTTTGAGTGAAGGTGGCCCATTTTCAGTCACACCTCACATTGGGATGCTGGAAACAAGAATCTCGAAACCCGAGGAATTGCATATTTTTCTGCACAGGAGCGCGACACCCGATGGCGTTTTCTACAGCGCTTCTATGGTCTTGAGTTTCAATTCCAGATGGCATTCGCTCCCTTATGCTCTCCCCCTCTGCTCAACTCCCGGAGTACTCCGATGTTCCGACGAATAAAGTTTCTCATTCCAAACCCCCGAAGCCTTTAGGGACGACTTCACCCGCCCCCCTACTACTCACCTCATAGTCTCCAGACCTCGGCGGGTGCTCCTGGCGGCGACGGCGCGGGGGAACTCGGGAGTGAGAGAAGTAATTTACCTCCGTTTCCGCCTTTCCTTGTCTTTTTGTCTCGCTCCGCCTCACGGGGAAATCCTTTGCCCGTGATTGGCTTCTAGTCACTCGGGGCACGTGGGTGAAGGGCGCGGGAAATAGGTTAGGAAGGTACGAGTTGGGGGAAGCTGAATTAAGGGATGAATATTGAAAATGATGTTAGGGAAAAGGTACCGTGCTAGGGAGATTTGTAGAATACTGGGACGCAAAAGAATAGAGGCAAAGTGAGAAAATAATGGACTACATAAAGGAAAAGAAACTTATCATACTACTTCGGGCTGAATCACTTGCTTAAACATAGGATTACGACTATGCAATCGCATAAAATTTAAGTGCATCATCAGGTTAGATGATAAGAATGATACAAAGAACTGCTTGTATTTCAATCCTCCAGATGATAAATAAATAATTCGCTGAAGAAAACCAATTTTTAATGCTTCGAGTGATTAAAGTCACACTTAGCTAAGTGATAGCTAAATGTCTGCGAAAGAAATTAAATCTGGTCTATCGAGATAATAGGTTTCCAGATAATTTGACAAAACAAGTTGGTGCTTATTATGTCGTACATGATTCCATATGATGTATATTATGCTCTTTTCTATCGCCAACGTTATCGCGTTTGCACTGGTATCGGTATCCGTGCACGATTCTATTAGAACGACATTGACTAGGAACTTCGTTCAATTTAGAAACTTACGAACTAAAATTTGTTGTCTCCAGCGTAACTTTATGGAATTTGCATAACATATTCCAATGAAATGAAATTATTTATTTGTAATTCAACATACTTTTCCACAAATTTTGTCGAATTACAAAGTCAATCACTTTATTTAATTTCAATACCTAACTAAAATTTGATAATGTGGGAAGAAATGTTTAGCAAGAATATTTCAAAGAATTTTGTGCACTAATAATCCCTCGAAAACATTATTTTACAAAAGTAAAATTTTATGAAAAAAACGTAATATAGGGCAAAGCAATCCTAAACGTTCCAGTCCACTTTGCAAACTTCAGTAATACTAGGTGGATTTATAAAAAAATTACCACTACTTTCATGTGCTTCACTCTAGCCTACTTTTTCTGAAAACTGCGAATAGTGCCTTTATCTTTGTTTCATTCCGTATCACTTTTGAACTAAAGATTTAGCCGTTAGAATTGTGTAGGTATATCTGAAGAGTACAATAAAATTGATCGCTGGATTTTTTATTGTGATCTTTTGATCTTGCACGAAATGTTCTTGAAATGTTTTCCTTCCGGTTTTTATTGAGATTATTTTCCTATTTTTAGGATCAGTACAAGGGTCAGGGATTAGACTGGTGGATCTATTCGTCGTGCTGCGGTCCCAACAGAATAAAGAAGTGGGCATTTTTTGTATTTACCATTTTCTTATCGGTTTCGTAGCTCCACTTGCGTAATCCGCGGAAGAATCCACTTTTTGTCATCGAATGGAGAACTGGGTCATGCAACGATTTCCGTATAGTTAAACAAAGGGCCACATAGCGAGAACCTTTTAGACGGTTGTCATAGGTATAGGTCGTGCTGCAGAATTAAAATTCCTCCCTTCACGTTATCTATTTTTTTAAATTCACGTAATCTCCTTCAGTCTTAAATAAAATCTTTGTTACTGCAGGTAACTTATCAACTCAAATAACTTGTATTGGGTTCAGAAATGCCAGGTCATTTTTTGAATAACCAAAATTAAAATTTTAAAAAATTAATGACTCTTTAAAATATAAATTGCACTATTTCTAGTAAATATTGGGTGAATGCTTAGTATATATACACGTCTAACTCATATATGTACATATATATGTATATATATATATTATATTTGTATTATAATGTACATATATATATATATATATATATATATATATATATATATATATATATATATATATATATATAGAATTGCAAGCATTGCTGAGTGAATTGGAGGTTCAGTGCGAAAAATATGGGATGAGAATCAATATTAATAAAACAAAGGTCATGCGATTTTCCAGAAAGAAAAAGGCTAAGCCAAATATTAAAATAAGCGGGGAAAAAATAGAGCAGGTAGAACAGTTTACATATCTCGGAAGTATTTTGGACCAATACGGTCAAAGTGGTAGGGACGTAAGGAGAAGAATTGCGCTAGGCAAGGAGGCTTTCTCAAGGAGGAGGGAGTTGATGACGGGGACGTTGAGTAGGGATGTTAAGACAAGACTCGTAAAAACTCTGATATGGAGCGTAGCTATGTACGGTGCGGAAACATGGCCACTGAAGCAGGAGGATAGACGTAGATTGGAGGCTTTTGAAATGTGGGTGTGGAGGAGAATGGAGAAGGTGAAATGGACCGAAAGGAAAACAAATGAGGAAGTACTAGAAATGGTGGGGGAGGAGAGGGGTTTGTTGAGAGAAATCCTATGAAGGCAGGAAAAATGGATGAAAGGTGTATTGAGCGGTAGTGGAATGTTGAAGAGGGTAATAGAGGGGAGAATGTTGGGCAAGCGAGGTAAGGGTAGGAACAGGATAGGGATGATGGACGGGATGAAGGGAGGAAGGAAGTACACCGAGATGAAGAGGGACCTGATATAGATTAGTTTGCTAGGTGGGGAGTCACAAAATGTTTATTTGATAGTTGTGTCCATCCAAAAACCTACCTTAACCGGTAGGTTACCTAATAATAATAATATATATATATATATATTTGTATATAAAGTTAGAGTGAGATATTGAGTTGTGTTTGGTTGGGGGAAACAACATATTTATTTTGTTTTTTGTGTCCATTCAAAGCATACCTTAAGCGGTAGGTTACCATAAAAAAATATTATGTATACGTTTTAAATTGTATTTCGCCTAGACAGAAAAAATTAATTGTAAAATTTACCCAAGTTCGCTGGCAGCCAATTTGGATACGTACAGTCACACATTCTTTTAGCTCGTATTTCCTTCGTTTTCTTTCATGTAAAACCACAGACCAAATCAAAATGTAGTAATGGTTTGGGAAATGAAAACGGATTTGAATTAGGAGGGAGACGTGAAACTGCCACTGGATGCAGCCAGAGAGGAAAATAAATAGGGAGAAGAGGTTATGGACGCGCGCATAAATAAGAGGATGGGGTGGTAATCGAATGCATAAGAGGAGAAGAAATGCGACGGTGTGGGAGGAGAGGGCGGGAAATCTGTAGCTGTATCGTCTTAGTTTTGGTGCCAAATAAATGCAGTCACCAAGCGAGCCGAAACAAGGATGGAGAGATAAAGTTTTTGAAGCGAAATTTGTGCCAGGGTTAGTAGGGAAGGAATCGGGGAGTCAGATAGCGACGAGAATGAATTATAGAAGGGGGCTAGCGGGAATAAGGAGGAGCTGGTGAAAAGTGAGAAAGAAATGGGGAAGACGGTTGTTTCTCGAGAGAGAAAGAGACAATACGAGGACAGGAAATGAAAGCGGGGAATGCGCCGCGGGTTGGAGGTTCAGAGTATGCGAGGGCAGGCTGAAAATGGCCCTGGAAACCTTGGCCCCCTATGGGATTTAAAATATAAATGCACGTGTACACCACCTCACCTTCTGCGGAATCCGACGAAGCTGTCTGTGCCTTCGCTCAATTTTTCCCCACCGCATCTCTTACTCCCACAGCCCCAGACCGCCGAGAACCACATCCCATCCTACCGTCGAATTTCCATAGAAACTCATCTTCAGATTTTCTCCATCCTCAGAGCTCATCATTTTTCCCTAGTAGAAGTCTTTGACAGGGGTATGGAGGTTCTCCTGCACATAAAATACTCAGGGGGCAGAAGAGGGGCAGATAGTCCAAGAGATACTGTGAAATAAAGGATGACAAAATAAAACTGAGGGGAGGGAGGGGGAGGTTGGAGCGTGGAATGTGGAGTTCGATGCTTGTAGTTCAAAAAAAAAATAAGAAGTGTCTCCTCTTTGGACGATGAGAAAAAAATTTATATTTTCCAGTATTGCGTTATCATTTAGCCTTGAGATATCTCGTTCCAACGGGGAAACGACACATGAGCGCAGGAGTCGCATTATTTCCAGCGCAAACTTCATACCTACTCTCCAGGGAAAAGGATCCCATTTGGCAAAAAAAATGCGTCTATATATGCTACAATATATTTCCACGCGTGTATTATCTCTCTCCCTTTCTCATTCTCGATCTCTTTTCATCTCTCTTAATAGCGTGCTTGCCCGATTTTTTCTATCGGTCGCTCGTTTTATTCGCGGTTTTTATGAGGAGAGGAAAAAAGTTTCAAAACTCATTCAGGATGCGACCGTAGCTCTTGCTAGCGATTCGTTTCGGTATTCCTTGAATTTTAGACTCAATGTTTTGAATCCATTCTCCATTTGTTATTCTTCTCTCTCATACTCCCCTGAAAAATTCATTTCACGTTTCCGTTGCTCTCCTTTTGCCTTTCCATCGAATGTATGTATTAAAATACTGTCTTAATCCATTACGTTGCACTTGGTCCTCCGCATCTCTTCCTACCACTCCTATTCAATGCATATTCTACGAATTCCGAGGAAGAGGGCATACGAGTATGTCTTTTGTAAATATGGGTCGATAGTAACTGGGAGTATATATATATATATATATATATATATATATGTATAAAACTTCGCAAATTCACCCAACATCCTATTCTACAACAAGTCTCTCTTCATGAGTACGTTTTTGGTCCCTTCATCGTGCTATCCTGCCCTTTATCCTATTCCTGCCCTTTCCTCGTTTGCCTTACAATCTCCTCGCTCTATATATAAATATGTATGTTCACGTATATATATATATGTATGTATATATATATATATATATATATATATATATATATATATATATATATATATATATATATATATATATATATACACGCACGTATGTGTGAAGAAATAGGTAAAAGAGATGAATGACAAGACCTTACTTCACCGCGTCCTTCTATGGTATATTTTTTTTGGGTTTATTTGTTTAAAATATGCTATTAATGCAAACACGTGCATACAAGCCGTAGAAAATGCCTTTTCGCATTTCACGTAACCGTAAAATTCTGACTTTAAGAGGATAAAAAAATGCAAATTTCATATTAATAATTGCGATCTTCGTCTTATTTATTTCCCCCAAAATTAACCTTGATCCCACGTTTTACATTAAGTACATGGTGTGACGCTTTTAACATGTAGTCTCTGTTTTCACACGAACAGAATTCTTGACTTCTAGATGTAATGTCGTGACAAAGATATTTTCGGTTACCCTCTAAGTGCTCTAAAAGTTTTTGCGCTATTTTTTGTTTAGCCTATTTTCTCAAGAAAATAACTTTTCAATTGCCTTATTTTACTCGCACTTTATTGAAGATTTGGAAAGGACAATAAAGTAATATCAGATCCATTGATTTTAAATGAAAGTGTGTATTTTCACCACAACATATGCATTAATATGTACTCATCTATTGGAGAAACTTTATATTCTACTCTCAAAGTTATGTAGAAGAATTGAGTTATGGATAGTGGTCGTAGCATAATGCATGAAATCATTGGTTGTTTCGCGACACCATGCTAATTCAAATTTTCTATTTATTGTTTAGATGTTTAATTCAATTTCATTTTTGTTGGCGACCTGATTCAGTAAAATAATATTGAACGAAACCATATGTTTTACGTTGAATGATCTATGTAGAACAGAAATTGATTAGTAACACACGCGGGGGGGAAATATTATTAATTTTGGAAAAGTACATAAATAATTACATTTGAAGTATGAAGATATTTTTCAGGATTGTACGTTTAAGTAATGCTGCATATGACCGCATCATTTCATAATATATCAAGATAACCTTTGACGTTATACCAAATCACTAGCCTCATCGGCTAATAGAGTGAACTCATAAAACATTCGCGAGGAATTATCATACATAAGGATGCATGGACAGAAACAAAGCTTGTAACTGCAAACAACTTCAATAAACCCTGTAGTAAACTTCGTTCTATTTGCTTCTTTATAAATATTTATTTTTAAGCATTAGGTGCAAATAATTTACAAAAATAAAACAGTTAAATGCTTTTTGGACAAATTTTCTATTCAGAATAGGGAAGTTTTCGTTTGGAAACCCACCTTCATTTTCGGTGGAAGTAGATACTCTTCACTGTATTCCATTTCCGTTGGTATCCGCTGAATAATATAAAGGGAGCGTATTCCCTTGCCTCTGACTATTTCGGATTTACTAATATTGCATTCAAATGGTCCACTAAGGATTCATTTGGCTTAAGGTCTTAGATTGCCTTTAGGTCTCAGAACGCTTTTGCTAAGAGTACTTATGTGAAGTGGCCACGCCAGCAGATGTATTTCATTAAAGCTGAGGAATGCTGCTGACCTTCTCTGTCTGACGCATGTTAAATAAATAAATATCTATAAAAATGGTGGTTGAAGGGAGTGTAAATTGGCACACTGGTATCCCACTGCTCTGTTAATGGAGTATAATAAAATAGATGAATTAGAAAACTGCAGTTTTCACACAACATACCTAATATGATAGTAATGAATAACATAAACTCGTAGAACTCACGGATCTCAATTCAAGGTGCCCGTTTTTATTGCCATCTACAGAGTAATGGTCTTCCTCTCATTGTGATTATTCGAACCAAAAGGACAAATTAAATGGGATGGTGTATCTAATACTATGTAAACATAAAAGTTTATCAAACAAATTTACTTAAAAGTACCTGCAATTAATGATAGACCTTATTATTACCCTCTTTTCCTGATAAGGCAATTGGCTTCTTGAAAACGTGCTGCTTTTCCTTGTATATTAATGATGTTTAATATTTATGAACAAATTTTCGAGTGAAGCATTTTCACATAGGTCATAAAATCGAAAATTAAACGGATTTATAATTCACAAGATAACAACGAACGAGTTAAGTCTCAAACCTTTCCCTCAGTTAACGTACAACTGAAATCATTAACGTGCACGCATGCGAATTGCATAATACATGAAAATGGCATGCACGAAATTGATATATACAACTCGATCCGCTATAGTTAGTCGTGTCTTAAAAGTTGCATTAACGCTGAGCGCAATATAAAGAACGTATGGCATTGCACCTCACGACTAGAAGCATCGCGTATAAAATAAATGTTTTTGGATTTACACAAAAAAAACAAGTAATGAAGTTGATTAATGCCTCATTATTTTTATGTACTCTGCGTGACTCTACGTCACGTTACTATCTATTAAGAACAGTGTAACACATATGTCGTTGTGAATCTTTCACATTTATGTCATCGACGTGGCTATTCAATGTTATCACTAGAGATGGTGACACACAATGTTCTGTTTTCTATGAAAATGCAGCTAAATACGCTTGTACTCTGACCAAGTCATAAGCAGTAAAAAGTAAACTTGAATATGCAGGTAAGGAGAGTTTTGATCTTACATTAAATCCTAGGCCTTTGAAATTCACACTTCCGAGCAGGACTCTTCATTTACCTCGGCGACCGGAGTTTCCCTGACATCTACTGCTTGGAAATTACGCAGTTTTGATGGAACTGGGAGTGTAAAGGTGCATAATTTAAGTTTGGATTCAGGGTCCTTGTTATCTACCTTATGGTCTCCTCACGCTCTGCCCATTGGTGGGCTGAATCGTCATCTACGTACGCTTTGTCGTATATTATTACTCTCAGGCTAAATCCGTTTGTTTTTTAGGCATCGCTTATATTTTATCCCATATTTTCCCTTTGCATGAGCAGTTATTATGCGGTTGAAACGAATTATCTGCAGAGAGGATAAAATACTGAATAATAAGCCATTTTAGATTTTTTAAATAATTTTCATTTAAGCCAGCCCATATGTGCTGACTGATAAGGATTAATTGTTGGGCCATAGGCCATACATAATGAAACGCAATAAATAATAGTGAAAACAAAATTTTTTATGTAGAATAATACCTTTGGTGCACGGTTTTTATACCGCAACACCGATCAGGCGCATTATTCTTGCTTGTACTTTTCATATGAATGTGGGTTGTTATAAAAATGTTTGTGCTTTTCGACTTTAGGAAACAGATGGGTTTTTGGTCAAGTCTCATATTTATTTACCGTGTATAAGTATGCATGATATATTCCCAAACATATGAAGAATTTTTGCAAACTGGATGGCATATAGCAGTTTTGCTAAAACTTAGTGGCATGATACTGGAATCGACTGTTGATAAATACGAGTGTGAACCATTCATTAGTTTTTGTACGGAAATTGCTGATCACAATAATGTGTGTAGTTGATATTTCTAAGGCAACAATCAATATTTATGTGTTTAACAGTTGACTCATTAGTTGGTATTTTTAATTACCCTCCTGCGCTTAATACTTTGTCATAAATCATATTTGTTGAACAACTTAGATAATGAAATGCTTCTAAACCCATTGTCCGCACTAACGTACTGCATTCTTTCTTCAGAGTCTGGTGTGCTAATCTATTTCTCTCGTTCTCCCTCATCTTCTCAAGGAATGCCCAGAAGGATTGGTTCATGAAGATGCCTTCAAGGACATCTACGCCAAGTTTTTCCCGCACGGAAGTGAGTACTCTCCTGCAATTCCTTGTTTTCTCCCATGGTCCCACCTCGCCCTTTTTCCACGCCTCCTTCGTCCCTAGGAACCCTCTATCTAACTGGGCGAACTTTCCCAATTGGTGGGGTGGCGGGTGGTCGCCTCAAAGAGGAGGCAGTGCTGGGAGGCGTGCTATGACGGAGAACTTCTTCCGTGTGCTTCCCGACGATCCATTCTCCTTAATTAATCGGGCGGACGATTCAAGAGTCCGGTTCGAAAGGGGAGATTGCTGTTCGCTCGGCCACTAATTAAAACTCATTTTCATCCGATAAGTGTGCACGAGCGCGTGTGTGTGTGTGTTAGGAACCCGGCACGGCCAAAAGTTACGCTTTGCCGCTCAGTCTAAGAAAGCTAAAAAGTGGAGTTCTAGTTTTCAAACGTAGAACTTCTCCTTCCCGAGGATTGGAATCGTTACGAAAAGTCTCTTTTGGGTAGCTGGTCTTCGTTTTGCTACTTGAGTCTTGTTTTAGATCTTCTATTTTCGAAGGAAATGATCATTTCAATCCCGTTTAAAATTTCTTAGTTAATTGATTAACTTACTTCTTCCACTTATCAGCCGGGTTCCAAGCTAAACTTCCATAAAATTGCCGTATGGAGTATCCAAAATTAAAAAAAAGACAAGGAAACCGAATTAAAATTATTACCAGTTGTCGTATTATGCGCTGAACCGGTCCTTAATTTGAAGTGTGGTCGAAACAGTTGCCCATGCTAATTTCTGCTTAGTTCTCTTTATTAATCCTAGGTTTATAATTATGAAATAAATGATACCGATGGGAATAGTTTCTCACTTGAACATTGAACTTTTACTGATTCTTCTCTGTATCTAGGAAATTTCAAAAATAATAGACTACTATGTCTGTTAATTTGTTCCAGTTGCAAAGCTAATAAATAATCTTGTATAAAAGCTGCAGTAATTCCTTAGTACAGACTTTAATGCAATCATGACGAAACTAAAGCCAGAAAGGGCAGATATGTATACTAGGCTCATGTGTAAATACTTGGTTCTCGAGCCTTAAACCATCCCATCTGGCAACCGAACCCGAGAGTTGGGGTTCGGTTACCAGATGTGGCATATTTCACTAAAGATCCTTTTTCTCCATTTATGACCAACGGTGGACACTAAGAGCACTGCATTCTTTGAGTTTTACACGGGGCCCACGAAAGGGATTTCATTTCGAAGATACCCGCTAAAAGCTTTTTCAAGTTGCTGACAAGACATTTAAACTTCACAGTTCGCTGCAGCAAATCTTAATGAGTAAATGAAATGCAGCTTAATAGTGCCACATGCTTATAATGAGTTCTCTTTTGGAGCTATATTAGTCTGGCTGCGTATCAATTATTCAAAGGGAGCCCCAAGAATCGGTTTGAACGACATAAGGCTGCTACTTCAATACAAAGATGCTACTCGAGTGTGTTGTCTATGGCTTCCTTTTAATCACTTTTTTCTGAAAATTGAATGAGCTTCTCCGGTCTCTTTACGATCCATAACGAGTTAATGCATGGATGTCTGGTAACTTTGCATAGTCATGAATTCATTCAAATGAAAATGTTGAGATGGTCTAAAATTTTGAAGCATATTAATATTTGTTGCTGCTTTCTTTCTGCTTTATACAATGTACTGGACGTGGGTAAATAATTATGAAACGTATTCCAAGATGATTATAATAGATTTTCGATTACTTTTTCAACTCGTTTTCCTAGGATTCAACCTAGAAGTTTAAATATTAAAATAACTGCTTTCCTTCGCCTCTATTTAATTATTCTCACTCTTTCTATTCTAGTCAGTTATTCTCCGAGTAATACGGTATCGCCATTTAGTCAAATGGAGAAGTCATTGTCATCCCGATTTCAGAAATTCGGAAAACGTTGAAGAACCGTCTTTTAGTCGACACCCAGTGGATAGATTCATAATGCATAATGATTGTAATATTATTAATGTATTAGTTGGTATTTCTACACTGAAATTCAGATATATATATATATATATATATATATATATATATATATATATATATATATATATATATATTGATTTTCAGTTGCTTCATTCATGGGGATTTTTAGTTGATTTTTCCCCCATGAGTTTTTGTATTAGACTTAGCAGCAGCGGTGAAAAGTTATCACTGATTCATTTCTCCATTTTAGTTGATAATTGGTGCAGTGGAAGTTCTCATTTGCGATTGATATTTTAAGAGTTAATTATTTTGGAATTTGTAATTAACGTTTGGTTGTTTATGGATATTATTGCTGTGATTTTAAACGAATTTTAGGGATCCAATTAGTTACTCTGTCATCACGAATTGGTCAAATTTTCCGATCATGTTGAACAATTTGCGGAAAAGCCGACGAAGTGCTGATGATTTTTATAAGATTTATTCTCACCTAATGGGAATTATGGGTTTTTGCTACACAAGTCCGTAGGCTTAATTTCCTTTCCTCCTTTTTTTACGTTTTTTGAAATTTACTTTCTTCAAACTTTTATGTCGTCAGATATAGAAACTGCTTAAATGAAATTCTTTGCACAATATATGAAATAATACTATTGTGAGATTATACTCTTATGCTTTATACATGTTCCTACCTTTGATTTTGAATTTGTTTGTGAATATTCGTGAATTGCTAAATTTCTTCGTTCCAAATAGAATAATAAAAGGTTGCTGATGTATCATGAAAAGCTGTAGTGCTGAAATCGATGACGTTTGACGTGATTCATTATCAAGGAATGTGTACGACACATTCCTTGATGAGAAAATTGCACAAGGAAGATGAAATTA
This sequence comes from Hetaerina titia, assembly GCA_037158775.1. Lineage (NCBI taxonomy): Eukaryota > Metazoa > Arthropoda > Insecta > Odonata > Calopterygidae > Hetaerina > Hetaerina titia. The sequence continues at coordinate 61,313,919 of CM073772.1, read as the reverse complement.
TGGTATTTATTCATGAGAGCTTTAAAATACTTTGCCAGGGTTTTAAAACTCTTGGCTGTCCTGTATTTCCCAATATATTTTAAAATTCAGTACATCTCTAAACAACTTCAATTGTGAAATTTTTGAAATATTTTTAAACGAATTGAGAGTCAAAGAAATATAAGTTCTAGAATACACTGTAGGCATACTACCTTGATCAAAAAGTTCCCGGAATTTATTCAGAAAATTAAAAATACAAGTTTATTCATCTAAATCTATATTGTCCCCTTCAAAGCAATCCCCATCGACTGCAACACACTTATGCCAGCGCTTGATCCAATCCTCGAAACATTTTTTATATTCGGTTTTCGGTATGTCCATCAGTGCTTCCTGCGATTTTTCCATTACTTCCTCTCGGCTGCTAAAACGCGTTCCCTGTAATGGTTTTTTAACTCGATTGAACAGAAAGAAGTCACAGGGAGCCAAATCAGGTGAATTCGGTGGCTGTTGGATGGTATTTGTTGCATTTTTCGTCAAAAAATTACGAATAATGATAGCACTGCGCGACGGTCTCGACGCACTGTGCGACGATTTCTGGTCTCTTTCGGCGAATTGCTTCACGCAAACGTCTGATAACGCCCAAATAATACTCTTTGTTTACTGTCTGGCCTTCTGGCAAAAATTCATGATGCACTACACCGTTGTAATCCATGAAAACCGTCAGCATTGCCTTCTTTTTTGACTGAAAACGACGTGGTTTTTTTGGTCTCGGCTGATTTGGTGAACGCCATTCACTTGCCTGATGTCTGGATTGCGTGTCGTACTCATAAACCCACGTCTCGTCTCCAGTAATGATCCTTTTGATGAATGTGGGATCGGATTCAGCCTCGCAAATCATGTCTTTTGCGACGTCAACACGGTCTCTTTTTTGCATGAAATTGAGGTCTTTTGGCACCAACTTTGCTGCTACACGACGGAAACCCAAATCATTAACCACAAATGTCTTGGGCGGATCCGTAGGTAATGTTCAAGTCCTCCGCTATTTCTCTGATGGTTAATTTGCGGTTATTGACCAACATTTCTTTTACTTTATCAATTTTTTCACCGACTTTCGATGTCGATGGTCTGCCACTGCGTTAATCATCTTTGATTGACTCACGACCACTTCTAAACAGCTCGTGCCACTGGTAAACGACCGTTTTTTTAAGAGAATCGTTGCCGAAACACTTTTCCAACATTTCCAACGTCCGTGCGCCACTAAATCCGTTTTTTACGCAAAATTTAATACAAGATCGTCGTTGCAAATTTAAATCCATTTCTGCAATTGTAAAAAATCGCCAACACACACAGAGATAGATGTACTCTTGGCTACGTAACTTTTGCAAATGTCAAGTTATGACACTAAGATTTAAAGGGAATATCAACAACAGATGTACCAATTTAACAAAAAGAAACAGAACTCAAATCGGAACGATGGGAGCGCCACACGGTGGTTATTCCGGGAACTTTTTGAACAAGGTAGTATTTTGCTCCAAAGTTCGATTTTGACAATCAAATGTACGTATATTTTATGAGCCATCATGATGGTATTATTGAAGCTCCGTTGTAATCCGCAGACCGGATCTATTTGAAACATTCGTGACGGTTACGCATGAGAAGCTTAGCTTATTGTCCTCTTTCATCCTAACAGAACGTAAATACTCATTAAAATGCCGCATATGCTGCGGTGTTCAACCGAAGGAGCGTGGGGTCGAAGGGGAAGGCGCATTATGCGAACTCGCTTTTTAAAGCCTCAATTGATGGCGCCAGTCGAGACACGAACGCCACAATGCGTGCAGTGGCGGCCGTCAATCTTTCTCCACCCTAGCCGTTCCAGGTACTCGCATGCTCCATTCTCTCCTTCTTTGATGACCGCTGATCTAATTTGAGGGTGTGAATCGAAGGCCAGGTGCCCTGCAGTGAATGGGGTGGTAGCTAGAGAGAGAGGCGAAAGGATTAAGCGAGGCATGTGCCCACTGTAGAGGAAAGGATTGGAGGGTAAATGAGGGGGAGTAAGGGGCGTAAAAATTGGAGCCGTAATAGGTGCAATGAAAAAGGCTCTTCTATTTGGCAGGTAAAATATATGGCGTGGGCTCAACCGCGGCGCTGGTTATAATGATTTTTGCCGGAAAATACTCGTACCGGATGCTAGCAGATAGTAGATGAAATACGATCAATTTACATTGATTAAAAGTAATAAATAGTGCACCGTAAACATTTTAATAATAGACAATCATAAATCATAATTATATTTCTTCATCCATTTTATTTAATAATTGACAATATATCTCTAACTAAAAATTAATATTCACTCTAATGTTAAGCATTTGTCACATATTTTATTTTCAGTTTCATTAATACCTTCGGAATAACTGCAATCTCATATGGTGAGGTTATGTTAATTATTTATAATAATTAAAACATTTATTCTCTATAAATGAGTTTTTGAAAATTATCAATTAAATCACAGGTCATCTTTATCGATTTGGTACGTACCATGGCGCAGAAATACGATTTTATCAGCCTAGTCATTCCTTAAATTAGTCGCTTGAAATAATTCTACAAAGTAATTTCTCCGAGTATAAACTTGTTTGCTTGGATTTAATTTATTTTCTTTGATTGTAGTGTACAATTGCACATTTAAATACAGGGTGCGGCAATATAACTTCCTTTTTAAAGGGGTTGGTTTTATAAAAAAGGAATTTATGTTGTCGCACCCTGTATGTAGTTGTGTTTCATTTACTTCACATTCCAAGTATTCATTATTAAGTGCCTCTATAAATTCTTGCCAGATAAAAAGGGGAACAATAAAAGAGTATTTCTAATGGTTTTACTCTTTGGGTACCGGGTTTGTGTGTATTGGCTCCGAGTTAAAATACTATATATTCGTTATTGCAACAATTTTAGAGTGTAAAAATTATTCGCTTTGGCTGGGATCCCGGTCTTAAAATTATCGTGGCTAAATCAAGAATTATGAGATACGTAGTTAGCTCTGTGAAACGGCGATCGATTTTCTGATGTTTGTCCTATTGTCTGATTTATACGAACCCTAGGTTTTGTCGCTGTCGTAGTCTTCGTATTACCATCATAGTCTTATTTTAAGAACAGGACTTCGTAACAAAAAGAAGTGAAGTCAGCAAATAGTGCCAAATCAAATCGTACAGTTCCCCCAGGCGTAGCAAACACCGGAATTTCCGGTGTAAATGCAACGGGAAGATCCTTCGCCTCTTCTTTCTCACAATGGATCGGATGGGAAAGATCCACCGAATCTTTCCGTTCCAAAAAGTAGTAGTAAGTCTCTAAACTTTTCCTTGGATTCCCCAAGTTAGGTTCTGAATGGTTCTGAATAATGCGCCGTCCGCAGTGGATACTTTCGATCCGAGTCTTTTGAAAAGTTATAATATGTGACCAAAGTTGAAGGTAAGGGGAAATAAGAATGCTACGGAGGAGAACGATCAATGAACGGATACCTAAAGTGGAGTAAGGAATAAGGGAGCTGAACAGAAGAAGTTGAACAGAAGAGACCTCACAAAAGAGATGAAAACTGGGAGGGAAATAAAGGAGATGAGCCGTCTTTATTTTTCGGAAAATTGATAGAGAAAAGGTTATGGAGATGGGATTGAATGATTGATGGAATTCGAGGCAAAATTGTGGCACCCACCGTGAGGAAATGTCGATTGCGCTGCCCTAGATGTGACACTAGTCGTATATATGGGGAAATTAGTTTTATATGAAAAGTTTTTTTTAGTATGAAATAACTACTAAAGAGTTACTGTAAAACCTAACGTAAAAGACGAGTTTGCCGAGAACTTCAGCATATTTTTCTTAGTTAATGTTCTTTTTGCGAGTGATAAATCCGCTCATGAAATGACCCTAATTTTATGATGCATAAAGTTTAAGGAACACATCTCATTTTCTCATGTGTGAGTGTAGGACAGCACGTAGAATTCGATGAAAAGACTGCACGAGACCTCATTCTCTTAAGCTAATGGAGTGATAAATGAGTATAAATGTAAAGATATGAAAATGACGTTTTAATCCTTTTGTAGTGGAGGCTAATGAAATGCTTTTGCGTTGCTCCTTGGAGGTGCGAGAAAAAAATGAAATTTACCAGGGAGATGGCACAAGAAAGGCACGAATAAGGAGCGGGCTCGCGGTCGTAAAACGAATGCATACCATAGGCGTGCATTGCCTAGTAAAAATCTCAGGCGGAAGACCAACCCAGTGGAGATGCAGTACGTGAGAAAACCCCAAAAATTCGGGATAGGAAACAATATAAGGACCTTGCGCAGAGAAAAAATATTTCCATTTATTAGATGCATAAACGTTTTATGAGCGCAGTTATGTAAGGAGAAAATAAAAGAAGGGGTAGGACTTGAGGTCGAAAAGAGGCTGAGAGGGGAAAAATAAAAAAAATCTGACAGATGGAAAGATGGATAGGGAGAATTAAATTTCTGAAAGGTATTACTTGAATTTAAAATATTTTTACGATTAAGCATCAAACAATAGAGGAGTTTGCCTAAAAATATGCTAAAATACCTGAACGTAGACTAAGTTAATGAAAAGTTGAACAAGATCATTTTCGAAAATATAAATATGGAATCATGGCCTCAAAAATACAATTCTGTTGTTATGCATGGCCGATAATAAAATAATTCATCTACTAGGGTTACCATGACTCGCCTCAGAAGTCATATTTGCGTTGTACGGGTATATACTCTATTGTTAAAAATTGTATAGCATTATGCAGAACGAATATGGAAAAAATATCACTTTATTTTGTTATTTTTTATTCCAAAGGAATGTCTTAAACAACAATAACTATTAATAATTAATTATTTATATAAAATTTAATATATATCATTGACAACTTTCTACCGAAAAACAATACTCTGCCCAAAAAAATCGTACCAATGAAGTGTAATGTATGTCTATTGAACTGAAGTACTCATTGAATAGTATTACTTTTTCTAAATACCATAATCACTTTGATGCGCAGAATATATTTCCGATTAAGATTACAGTTCCGTAAGGACATTTTTTTTAATGCTTGAATTTTTGAAAAAGAGTCTGAATGCCCAAGTAAACCCTCGGCGGAAAATACACAGAGACCGATGACGGATCATGAGAAAAAGAAAACTTCAGACTCTTCAACCGAAGGTTCACCGATGTATAAACACGAGTGTAGTACTGAGAGACTCGGAGTGGGAGCGAGAAAGCAGGAGATTCTCCTTAGTTGGTGTAAGAGAGTTGGAATGATTTGAGTGTGTTTCCTGAGTTTTCAGAGGCGTTGAAGACGGATAGGGAAAAGATCGAGGAAGACAATTGTCCTACAATAGTCAGCGAAAAAATATTACGGCGAGGTCTCTCGAAAGACGTAAAGGGAGCGTCAGAATGCTGGAAAGAGAGATTTAATGAAAAACTGTACAAGGGAAGGATTAACTCAGCTGAGCTGCTATTCGAGGAAAACGCATTTGTCTTGGATGAGGATGGAGGAAGTGACTAGTAGAAGAGAACGAAGACTATCCTTCAAGTCAATTTCGGTTCATGGCCAACAAATACATTTAATGAAAACCTTGACTCAGTATTAAGCCTCAATGTAAGTTACGGAACGGATCAGGTTACTATGCACTAATTTGGTTTTTTAGAATTCACTCCTGACATGTTACTTTTCCACTGTAGAAAGCACTCTTTGTGTTTGTTCACCCACGGCATTCCGTTGGACATGGAATTATCATTTATTAATTTATTGCAATTAGATATTCTACAGTTTTAGGTAGGTTTAGGATGGACAGACACGAGAAATACATACATTTCTTAGGTTCCTCTAAAAAAACACAACCTGACACTTGACGCAATAATAAAACTTTCTTCAACTCCATATGTAAGTTGAAGAGCACGGGTAATGAAGGTCTTACTCCTCTTCCTAACTCTGCCCATCCCAGATTTTCATCAGTAAAGACCACCCGAGTAGTTCAAAACCTGCACAGGTCGCAGATAAGTCTCATGTCACATAAATCTCTTCTATCAAACTTAGATTTATTTTCCTGAAGAAATAGCATTTCATGATTAATTTTAAATTGACTTTTTAATTGAAATCAAGATTCCTGATTCCGGCCGGAACCCAGTGAGATATTTTATCTTAAATTAAATTCATTACTGTCGAAACAAGGTATATCTGGAGGGTCCCAATCAATTTTACTAATTACAGGAGTTCTTGCTTATGAACTGTAAAATATGTTTCTTTGCATAGGTTTTTCTTACAAAACATTCCACGATTATAAGATTATTGTTACTATTTTTGAGTGCCGTTTTCAAGGAATACGCCATACTAAAGACATTTCTCGAATGTAAGTCCATGATAGAGGTTAATAATGCGGTAAAACTGCTTTAAACTTGAAAAGGACTTTTTTTCTAACATTCATCTTATTAAAATATATAAATGACCTGCATTTCCCATGATTGGGGACTAAAGAGAACATGAAACCTCTTTCCGCATAGCTTATTTACGATATAAATGATGAAAGAGTGCTTCCTAAAACTTGTACAGGAATATAGTTTGTTTTGGGCTATGATTATTACGTATTTATTTGATACCTCTGATATGATGCGAATGAAGAATTTAGTTTGATACAGGAAATTTCTGTTTTTATTCATCCTAGTTTTCACCCAGTGCACATTGGTCGAATAACAGTCCTTGTATTCTTTCTGCTGCTACAATTGGTGAACATGAAATACTTCTGAAATATTCTATATTCGTTTAGTTCTAAGAATAGTAATGCTCCATTGCTATTTTATATTAAATCCACCGACTCTAGTGATGATGGCTTTTATGACCTTCATTCTGAAACTTAATGTTTTACGTATTGCTTAAATCATTAATACTCATAAGTATTATTGAAAAAGTTGACGCTTTAAATTTTTGCCAGAGTTAAATGATTTAATAATTACTGATGTTAGTTTGCTTGGTGCGTAAAGTTAATATAGTCTGGAATTAGATTTCTGATAATCGATTTGGGATTTCAAATCGCAATCAGGGAAATATTTTTTTAATTTTATTTTCGTCGGACGAGGTCCATTTCCTATCCATCCGAAGGAATTCTTTTTTCAACCTCTGTTCCAGTGGAAGAGCTCTTTCAACTTTCAACAGCTGTATTTGTAGGTGTGGTATAGAGAATGATCGTGGATGAGGTGTGGATGACATCGAAAATCGCATAAGAGATGCGTATTGAGATAAATATAATAAAAAAGAAAAGATTTAGCGAAGATATATGTTATTAAGAAGAGTGAATCAGAAGGAGATAACAGTTTTTCTTAAACAAATAAAATAAATATTAAATAAAAATGTTAAATAAAATGACGGAATATTATTATAATGAAATTGAACGGATGACTAAATTAAATTTTCAAAGATTTCCGTATGATCGTTTAATATGGAAAACCACAGTAAAGACCCCGAAGGTTGAATTTGACTGATGCGGTTAGAGTTAACCGAAAATTATGCCCCAAGGCTTCGTACATTTCAGGTAAGGGGGAGGTGTTATATTTCACTTGGCCAACTACGGTTTTTCAGGAAGCTCTGGTACTTTGTAAATCACAGCGAGGGGCGTCCAGTGGTAAGCCGCAACTATATTGGGAAGATCAAAAGGAATTTGGCGGAGGGAGATCCCTCTCGTTTATAATTGGGGAAAGTCGAGGATCCATGACAAAAAGTTTGACAATCTGGTATCCAGAAATTTACACGGTTAGATTTTGGTGGGGATTGCTCATAGGAGTTTAACCCGGGACCATTCGGTCGAAGTCAATTCCTCCATCTATAAAAATCTTGTACGATGAGGATGTTCATAATATTCATATTATTTATCCTTCCGCCAGTTAAATTGTATTTTGAGATTTGCTTTAGTATAGCTATCATGGTACTTGGTTCATTCATTGGAATGCATTTTGCGGGAAATATGAAAACTATTTTCAATATATTGCAAAAAAATTTCATTTTCATCCTCAAAAGTTTTTCCAAAATTCATTTGGAAGGAACATTCTCGAATACGGATCATTCTAAAATAGTGTAGTTATTTATAATCGTTTATGGCGACAGATTCTTATTTTTCCGTGTGACCAATGAAAGGATCTGAAAAGCAAACGGACTGTCCGCAGCACTGTTTCTTTCTCCCTGCTCGAATGAGTAAATTTTTAAATTGCCGTAGTATGGTGAAATCACGCTACCAAACCAACTTTCATCATGAAAACTTTGCCTGGTTTGTCATCCGACTCATGAGTTAAATCTCACCTGCTTCTTTCACGCTCTACCTTTACATTTATCCAAAATTTTCTCTTGCATGTTTTGATGACGAAATGCCATGGGGTAAAATTAGATCCATAGAGGAGTTCAATCAAGAATGAGAGAAGAAGGGTGTTCAAGGGGTAGGGGGAAGTCGAGATGGCCAAGAGGAAAATTAATGGGAAAAAACTATCGTTCGGGACAAAGGGGTGGGGTTGAAGGAGTGAGAGGAAGAAGGGAAATGGAATCAAGGGAATGTAGGGGGGGGTTAAAATTGTGGCCCATTGGTCGGCTCACCCAGTTGGATTCGGAGTGCGTCAGTGTCCCGCAGTTTGGTTCATTATTCTAACTTCCGCCCAATTCCAAAGAATATTCCGATTCAGGAAATGGGTCCGGGGGGTTGTTTGTTTTCATGCTTGTGACTATGTAGGTGTGCTGAATGGTTGCGTCGTGAGTGGAGGGTGTAGTGATTGAGGCGACAGGGGGTTGGGAGAGTGTGATTCATGCCTTGCAATTCCAGGGAGCGGAGGCAAGAGTCACCGGCCGCGAAAGTCTGTCCAGCAAGTGGAGCAATATGGGGGGTAAAAGGACGAAGGGGATAAACGGAATTGGACCGGACTTTTTTGTAGGCGGCGGTTGCGAGCGAATGGTGGCATTTGCAGCCCCTCATTCCTTTAACCCCTATCTACCACCTTTCATTATCATGCGTCCCAGGTTTTTCATTTTTAACATGAAACAGTTGAATCGAGGAGTGGGAAGCAAAGATGGGTCTTACCCATTTGCGGCATTATAAATTTGATTTTTATGCCGGAGGCAGTATTTTTATATGATAACTATTTCCAGATGTTATAAGTTAAAAATATGTATATGCCATGCTACCTCTTGGAATAAAAGTGACTAAACTGATGGGGATGATGAAAGGAGATATGAACTTCGCAGATTTCAGCTGGCTGCGCAAGATAAAACGAGCCTTTGAATATATTTTTCCGAGTCAATCTTTCTGTGTTTTGCTGTTTTGTGAACTTTTAATGCACTTCGGAGCATGTAAGTAACATTTGTTCAGTAATGGTAGTACAATCGTTGGGTTAGTGTCTTCAAATTAGTTTTACTATAGCATTCATCTCTGAGGTGTCAATTGACTCCCATCTCTGTTATTCGCGAAGTTGTAGTTCTGTCTTAGATCCCAAAAACTATAAGTATATTCCATATAGTGCTCAGTGTGAATGAGTAAAACAGAAACAATATCATTATGTACCCAAAGGACAAAAGCGACTCTAATCAGAAGGGCAAAATAATTTATTAGAGAAAAAATGCAGCTCAAGCCATTCATTCATCTCCCTCTGCTGAAGATTTGACAGAGTACCGATCTGGTTTATTATATTTTCATTGATCGTCTCTCTCTTGCAGATTATATATCAAATGGGCGCGTAGGACCTTATATCTAAATAATACCCCGCAAGCCTCCGCAAGGGCGTGTGGTGGGGGGTGTTAGGTCACCACCCAAAAAAATGGAAAAAAGGAAAGCCGCATTCAAAACCAACACATAAATGCAAACCCAAATCCACAGTGGTGCATGCATTCATAGAAACATCCTATCATTTTACACTCATGCAAATACATATATACCTCCTTTAATTTTACACGCATGCATTTAAATATGCTATAATCTAACAAATAATTACAAAGGCATACGCGCAAAACTCTAATTCTTAAAGCATAAAATTATTCACTTCCTGACTGTCCTCGATGTTAGAATATCATATGTAGAAGGACTCAACACTGTTATGATTTGTGAATTCTTCAATCTTCATTAAGCTAAAAAAAATGTGTGCGAATGTTCTTGATGGTTAAACAACACAGTCAATAAGCCAATAAATTTCCAGGAAAGTCCCTGCGGATAAGGAACAGAGATTTTCCATGCTGTATTTATAAATGAGGAAGGATCATTCCATCCCATCGCTTTCAAAAACTGCCATGTAATATACTAAAAGCTGTGACGTCATGGGTGTCATACATCTGCCTGTGTTAATATCTTATAGGATGTTAAACAAGGAAAGCTTATTAATATCTGCTTTTGCTAAGATTTGATTGGCTAGAGTATTTTATATTTTCCACCCTTTAAGGTAGTAATTATGTTTATCTTCCAGTCATCTATTCTGGATTCAACATTCTTAAATTGACTTTTTATGCATGGATTCTAGGAAAGATACAACATAAGCTACCAGGTCTGTGAGAACTCTGCCAAGATCTCCTGATGTCTGGAATTTTTAGGATACATTGATGGGATGAAATTGTTGACTTATCCTTTCACGCTGCATAAAAATATCATTTATTCATTCGTCTGGCATATTGGAGCCCTTCGCTCAATCGAGCTGGCGTGTGACTTTGCATTGGAAGATTATTTAATAGATTTTCTCTTTCTGTACTGCCTTCGACTATCACTATTACGGTCTTAGGGTTGAGAGCATCCTTCGGAATAATAATTCATTTTTCTTATAACAATAATAGTTATGGTTTAAGGATAATATAAATTAATCTCAGAACGGAAAGGTTTTCAAATAATGTTGATTGCGATTCGTTAAATAATCTGCATAATCTACTTCAATTAACGTCGGATGGTTGACATGATTTTTTTTTATTTGAGTTTTCAACTATGCATTCTTCTTTACTTATAAGCAGCATAGCTTCACCAAACTTGAATGCGTTTTAAAATTTCAAATGTATATTTTTGCTCTGTTAAGACTCTTATGAGTAGATAAGTGTGCCATTGGTTTACATCGTTGTTTTTCCTGAATAAGGGTACGATTTACAATTTTTGTATTGATAAAAGCATTGAGCTGTCGGCAGAGACAAAAATGCTTTCGTTAAAAATTTGATTTTGCACGAAGTAACCTCATTTTAAAATGCCTTCCGGACAAAAATAACCATTTATCTAGGTAAAATATGAGAAAAATCATCGAAACATTTTCCCATCTCAATTCAAAGTGAAATGAACAAAGAAGGATTATGCGCACTTTAGCATTTAAAGCCTTCGTATGGGATTTGAGTCTAAATCAACAGGTTTATTAATGTTTTTAGTAATTTAAAGAGATATTGGAGATATGTGTCTCAGCGCTTTTGACGGTCAATCTACTCATTTTCCAATACTGGCTTGTGGGGTCAAAGAAAATGAGTCACAAACAATCAATTCTGCCCTTCCGTCATTACTTTCTGGAAACAACGCGGGGTTGATGCGGGGAGAGCGGGATAAATCTTCATTCGAGCGGCGTGCGAGGGACATCGACGGGATAATTGACGATACAAAAGGGCCGGGCAGGAAATGAAGATATCGCCCGGAAGAACCTCCGGGGAACGATTCGCCTGTATCGGGAGTGTTGGAGCAAGGAAGGGGCTATTGGATGTGGCAGGAGAGTGCGGGGAGAGGGAGGATGGCGGAAGGGAGGATTAAGGAAGAGAAAATGAACAAGAAGCAGTTGAAATTGGTACGACGAGAGGAGAGAGTTCGGCGTGCTCGGGGAACGCGCAAGGGAGCGCAAGGGTAATGGAAGGAGAATCCTTGGAGAAACGCTCTAGAGATCTGAAGATGACGAGGCCAGATAAAGGGTAGGCTAAGTAAAACCGAAAGACGTGATAATTGAGGCGCGCAAGGAGGGAAGAGGAGAAAAATCGAAAGTTTTGGAAAGCCCTGCTACGAGCAAATGAGGGAAAAGCATGAAAAAAAGAAGCGGTTGGATATAGCATATAGGTGAATCAAAGTACAAGTTGGATGAAAAATGATAAGAGAATAAATTTTCTGCAACTTTCGTGCTAAATGAGGGTCATTTATAAGTATAGATTCATATGTATACAAACTGATGAAATTGTATGAATATAGTATATTCGTGGTAGCAGTATTTTAACCTGAGTAATGCGAACGTTCTTGCATAATTTCCTAGAAAATTAGTGTCTAAAGCTTACTAACGCGTGTGTATGGCTAATTGATGGTTTCAATTTAAACGTTTTAGCACACTATCCGACATAGCTGAAGAAAAGTGGTTAAATAGTGCGAAGTGACGCCGTTTATTAAAACGTGTTTTGTTAAGAATTGATAAAATCCGTAGGAATTTCGTGAAAATGATGGCTAAACACGCCAATCTATTTTTGACTCCGGAAAACCTACTGAACTACCTCATCAAAGACATTCAGGTTATTTCTTTTATTTTATAAACTGTAATGATAATTTAAATTCCTTTTTCTTAAAATTTAACACAATAGCCTTCAAATACTGGTGTAGAAAACACATTAAAACTAGGTCAACCTTCAGCTTATCTGTACCTCGTAAATGAACAAAACTAATAATTCATTTTTTTCAATCATTTTTTCAATCATTCCGGTCATTTAGGAAGCAGGAATTGTCCTTCTTCCCGGTGGTCGTTATTTTTTATGCTTTCAGTGCCTTTATAAAACTTGCACTCGACTCTATTATAATAGATAATTTAAGAGGGTTACTTGTATCATTTTTATGTTTTGTATTTGAAATCGAGATGTCTTGGTCAACATCAACTTCAGGGATGGATGCTGCGAACACATCTAATTACCAGTGAATACACATGAATACCAGTACATATATAATTTATGAAAACAGTGTTGGTGGCATTTTATGCATCATTAAAAGAAAATACAAGAGCAAAATCACTTTTAATTAAATTGCTCTTATTAAGTTAATCCGTGAATAACAGCGCAAGTAACCATAGTTATCTTTATATGCTTAGTAAAAGCTATGTGCTCAACTTTTGAAAGCGAGGAGTGCATTAAAAAATTATCTTTCCCTGCCGTCAAATTTATGATGTCGGAGAGAATTAAGGAATTCTGAAGAAAAAATAAAAGGAAGAGCGGAGGCTGCACGGTGCCTTCCTTCCATGCGTTATCTAAGAGGTTTCTCATGAAAACAAGTTTTCGGAAAAAGAGTGAACTTAAAAAGGAACAGAAAAAGAAGGCCACCGAATACCAGATAGGAGACTTCAGAAGGCATCTTTTCTGAAAATTTTGAAAGATTATGCAGAATTTCTGTTTCACTTCGCTCGAGAGGCAAAAGGGAAGGTAGTCAGTGTGATGTAAGGGTAGATAGACTTTTATTAGAGACAATCAGGGTGAGTGTTGTGATATAAATGCTGTAGGATAGCCACTCTGAGTGAAGGAGATTGGGTTTCTCCATGAAATATTGCAGCAATATTAGTAGCCAATGTATTCTCTCGACGATCAATTAATATTTATTACGATTTAGATATTTGTGTATTATTTTCTCCTCGATTAGTGTTTTTTCTTGCTCGTATTTGTTTGTTATTAAATTTCTTTCATATGACAATAAATTCAATTTTTCATTGTCGTTGTCTTCTAAATTGTCACATTTTTATTTTAACCAACTGTAGTAATGTTTTCCAATTAGCCACGCCAGTTTAATTACGGTCATTGATGAGTATCTACGCGGCTATGGTATAACGATATACGTATTATAAAAATCTTTCAGACGTATTTTCCTACCCTAAACTATATTTGTAATTTTTAGTATATATTTTTCTGTCAGAGACGGAAACTTCTGCCATGTGCCAATAGTTTATTTACTGGAAGAGCCCTGACCGTACCCGATGACTTATATAATAGTAGTGACCTATCATTGATGGATATGTGTCAGTGTTTTATCTTCTGGTCTACTACGCCTCCGTCCACCTACCCCCACCCAACGAGGCAGACACCCATCTCCAACTCCTTTCCACGGAATGAAGATATATTTACGCTCGCACCATGGGTCCGCCATGGTGTGCGGAGATGATGAAGATCTCCCCATTCCTCCATCTCACCTCTTGTTCCTTTTATTATTATTATTTTTTCGTGACCCCCCTCTCCACCAAAAAACGCCTTCGATAGTGAAAAACTCGACCCTGCAATGCGGGAAAATTGAAGGGGAGATCCAGAGGAGCGGGAAGGATGTCGGAAGGAGATGGGGGAAGGTTTTGGGTCATGGGGAATAGCGTGGGGAGTAGTGAACGAGAGTTCGGGGGAGGTGGGGGTTAAGGGAGCGTGTTAAGGGGGTGGGACAACGTTTTGAGAGAAGGAGAGCAGGAGGCTGGAATTTCAAATTGAGTGGAGAGGGTGCTGGTGGGTGGGTAGCGGTATCCTCTTTCGTCAAAATTGTTTCCTCGCCGAGAAATTATGCGTTATCTCGCCCAAGAAATAGGCAAAAGGAGCCACCAAACCTCTCCCTCTCGATCTTTTCCTCTTTCTTTCTGGTTGTATCTCTCTGTCGCTCTCTCTTTCTCCATCTTTCGTCTCTGCTTTCCATTTACCCTGTGTCAGCGTCGTGATCTCATTCTTTTTTGTCCCGACAAATGCATAAGGAATCGAAATGGGGAGGGCGAAGATGGAATATCGTCACGAATAATTTGGAGAAATTAGGAACATTTTTTGTGATTTAGTTAATTCATTCCTCACCTCGGGATTCTTTTCTGTTAACTATTAATGAAGTTATCCAAAACGGTTTAACAAAAAAAGGTGTTGTTCGTGTAATAATTAATGATCATTACTTTTTGTGTTTATTTGGAAATAAATGTTTCTTGGGTGATATTTTCCTTTTTTATGAAATATATTTGAAAATTTTATTAAAAAACATTAATTGTTTAATTTGATTACATATTGCACAGCTTCATGTATCGATAATTTTCAATAACAATTCTCGGACATAAAAAGCAAAGAATGAAATTATCTCTTGAGTGAGAAATAATTTCATGCAATAGCCTCGAAAAAAAATAGTGATTATCAGATTGTAACCCTCTCTACTAAAAAACAGTTTGACGAAAAGCCGGTACTCGAACGAGTACCGTATTTAAAACCCCGGGCGGATATATTAAAATCTTTTATATCATTTTTCAAGTTCATATCTTGTTAGTGGTAGTATAAATGCCACCGCAATCGTTGATTTATTAATAATATTTTTTTGATTCTTGTGAAATACTGACTCGCAAATTAATATTGAGAGAGATTTTTCGATGGCATAATTTAACGTAAGTAACGCTCAAGGGTAAAATATGAGTAATCACGCTATTTTCCAGAACCATACGAATGTGGAAGTTTGAAAATCCTCGAACCGTACATTAAGCTCATCTTTGGCCACTGAAAAAAATCCCTTCTTTGGGCTTTATCCTTCTTAAAGTTTGTTACCTTTTCTTTGCTCCCTTGGCGAATTCGCATACCGATTCTTTCACTCCGAGGAATTTATATAATTTCACGCTTTGAATTACTAATTTCATTGGATTCTTCGGGTTTTCTGAGCAAGATGAACCACACGTACAAAGGAAAATATTCCCACGGGCTGCCTCTCCCTTTGCCTTGCTTTCTCCAATTTCGGTTTCGCCTTTCTTTCTTCCCCCTTCTCCCTCCTTTTTGCTCATGCCCACTTGGCCCCCACTTTATCAAAGGCAGAGTTTTCCTTGGTTATTTCTTTCACATGTCTTCTTCTCTGTCAATTTATTGCTTATCGTTTGTTTGGTTTGGAGAAATGTGATGTTTAACCGGGGTTGTTGCCCGGTATACTAATAATGATCGACCTCCATCAAAAAGTGCATCACATAAAAAAGAGATTATGTGCATACTCTGTGAAAATAAATGGTAAGGTCTTTCTTGAATACGGTTGTGAGATGTTTTTTAAATATTTATTTCAGTATATTTAACTCAATTCAAAGAATTATTTAGGTCTTCCATCCAATTTATTTTCAAGGTCCACTTTTCTCTCCTGAATTAATCTGATGTATTGTCATCATTCATTATTTTTTCATATTACTGAACACATGCTGAATATTGTACTTGTTCATAACTACATGGCGACAGAAATAGTGCGCTGAAGGAATAATATGACATTTTTTGTATCAATGTTTAAACCCACTGGGCTGTAAGACATGCTTCACCGATACGTTCCCCAGTTTAGATTTTTAAATGCAACTGGAAATAACGCTTCATGTCCCCCGTTTTTAGTCTGTTGCTATTCAGAACCTATTAATATTTAACTCACGAGTAGTATGCAAGTAAGAGATCAAAAATCAGTGGGCATTAAGTTCAATTCCACGTGGTGCGTCTAGGCATCCTCGGAGAAAAAAATTCGTGTTAATTTCCTAGCTCAAAGCCTGACGGTGAGCCCACGGGGGACAAAGGAATTACTTACCCCGCCTTAGTTGACTTAATTCCTACGTAATGCACGAAAAGTAACTCCGCGTAACAAGCTGGTCTTAGGTTTAATTGAGTACAGCGTTCTGCAAGGAAACTCACGCAAAATCATTTTGTTAAATGCCACGCTCAGTAGAATAATATCGTTTAAATTAACTCGTAGTTCAACTTTTCTGCTTTTTATACGGAAATCGAACATGTATCGTATCTGTAGAAATACCGTTGGCGTAATTTACAGTAATATTCTTGGCGTAATTTACAGTAATATTGTGGGCGTAATTTACAGTTCTTGCAATAGTAACTGTGTTTAATTTGCATTCTTGGGTTTCTCTATTTTAGAAGTACCACTAATGGAATAATAATATTGGCATTAAATTAAGCATCTTTAAGCTCGATTAAATTTAACCAAGGTAATCACAATGTATGATTAAATGTCTAAAAGCAGTGTACATTATTTTCTATTCCTTTCTCATCAAGATGTATCCGCAAATACGTGCAGCCGTTGGTGACTAGAAAAAGTAATTCGTAGAATGTGGTATGTGAGACGTGCATAGGTGTATATGTTCATCTCAGATGCAGTGGAGTTGGGTCAAGGGGTGCACATATTTGCTGTCCCATAAACTTTGATCAATTGAAATAAGTATAGTGCTGCGCAATTCAATTATCTGAAGGATTGTTCTTTGCCCTTATATCATTAAATTGCACTGCCCATATTGAATAATTTTCCTTCCGCTCAGAGAGTTGAGACTGGATGATTTCCATTCCAGTTTCGGGCGTTAAGGCGATTACACAACGTTACTGTATCTATTTTTTTCAGGATCTATTACTCAAAATGTTTTAATATGATTTCAGTGAATATTTTTCTTGTAGATGAAATTGAATTTCCTATTCAAGAGTTTTTTTTTAAATTTATACTGCAAGGGCGTGCATCAATCACTGCGTTACAGTAATGATGAAAACGATTAATTTTTAATTAGGACTCATACCCTTCTCCATACGAGTAACTAATTCGTAATTGCTACTAGGCCTAACAGCGGAGATTGCATTAGAGGGCCTTCATCTTGATTGTATTAATTCTCCACCTAAGCGCCTCTTTCTCTCTTTTCCTAATATTTAGATCATACTAAAGCGCACTTTTCAGAGTCATCGAAGAAATAGCCAAATTTTGTAGTTTTCATTCCCTTGTTTCAGTTATATATGTGTTTTAAGTAGCTAGCTCGTGCGTGTTGCCTTCATTTAATAATTTTCCAAATAATATTCCATGCGAAGCGCCGTATATCCCGAGGGAGATATTTGTTTTTGTGTCCAAGCTGTAATTAATCTCAAATGTAATTTATGTGTTTTATAATTATGTAATAAAAAATTATCCGCGCTGATGAAGAAGAGTATTATCAACAAATAACTTCCATTCAGTTGAGACATTTGATTAATTACTGCATGCTATCACACAGTAAGTTTTCTACAGATATTACGTATTGGCAAGTAACGTGGAGGTTGTTAGGGATATCTCGTCCCTGTAGGAAGCCATTCTAAAATCATTTAAGGGTTCTAAAAATGGCATCCTAGAGGGACGAGATAATTTTGCTCATCAAATGAAAAGAATAATCTCCATTGTAGTTTTTATTTTGTTTCGCAATAGACAGCAAAGAGCTAACCTGGTGGTGTTGGTCTTTCGTGCGTTGCGTACGCGTTGGGGTGTGGGAGAAGGCTTTTGAGAATCAAATAGATGTCGGTGGTTGCAGTAAGTAACCACTAAAATAACGCAACTTGGATTTGTGATGAAATTCCATATTATGCATCGATTTCAGTGAAATTTCCTTTAATTCTTCTCTCATCAGCAACTTTATTCACAAATATCTATTATCATTTTACTTGTTATTTATATGTTATAACAGTATCATAACATTTTTATTTCCCCTTAACTAGTATCACAATCATAACATATCTACAGAAACCAAAATCATTATAGTAGCAGAATGCCCCAGAGAAAATTCTATTTAAATAAAATCGAAATTGGAAGAATATGGCAGTGGCTAAATCATATTTTCAAATTATACCTAGTTCATAATAATTTTCTTATTTGTATGATAAGAAAAGTGTAAGAAATTTATGTTGATAAGAGAAATTTAATTAATATATTCCAAGTTTACCAATTGGTGATGGTATATTTTAAAAGTTAAAAAGGGGAGAAAACAAAGTGCAACAAGTAGTAATACTTAATTTTTTAGACTCTATCAAGTTTCTTGGAAAGAAGGCTTATTTATTTATTTATATATTTATTTATCGCTTGATCAAACAAGAAAGAGTTGAGTACCGAAGATGCAAAGTAACCGTACATTTTTTTAAAACAGTCGTTGTTTTGTTACTAGGGTTTAGCCATATTGACTTTTGGTATTATTGCGTAAGGTTTGCCAAAATTTGGATCGTTCTGTTGCTGAACGAGATATTATTTTTTTGTATTCATTAGCATGAGCTAATTCATCCATATTTAACTTTTGCCATTTATGAACGTGCCACTGATCACTAAACGCGATATTATGAACAATATGAATATCTTGTGAACAACATGTTTTCGAGAAAGATACTTATTAAACTTATCAAAAGGAATTTTCCAAGAAATACATATAGAACAGTAGAAATTTAACCCTGGCACCTAAATACATCATACAGGAAATATAATACAGGATATAAATCATACAGGGAAGTGAAAATATATGGGTATTAATTGAAGTTGTGTGAAATAAATATTTTGCTAAATATTTGAAATTCATTTTACAATTAAATTCCGCTGTTGGATTGAATACTTAGCTAAAATATGGATAGGAAGCGTAATATTTCATGGTATAGCTCACTAAGTGAAAGCATCTCTCCTTAAATAATATCATGGCTGCAGAATATGCCTAGTCTAAACCTTTAATATTGTAAGATAAAGGCATAATTATGAAGGAACTGTTGAAAATATTTTGATGAAAAATAAGTTTAAATACTATCCGGTTCGTTTGAAATCTTGGACGGATTCCGAGTTTCATTTTACCAAACAGGATAGAGAACCGAGGGTAAAAATTCCCGAGATTGGTTTTCCTCGAGGCTTTATTTGTTCCAACCTTTCGTTTGTTGAGGGTGTTCCTTTCATTGTATATTTTGGGTGAGAAGCAGTCCTTCTTTCGGCTATTTTGCTGTTGCCTCCTCTGGCGGAGCACAACTGTTCCCCTGGGGCCAAGGCGCTCCCATCCTTATATCCCCGTCTCCTCTTCCTCTCTTGCTCCTTCTGTTGCTTTTCCGCCCGCCTCCACTTCTAATCCAAAACTTACACCCCCACATTCCACCCCTATCTTCTTTTCGCATTTCCGGCAATAAGGTGAGCGAAAAAGGCGCTTAGAGAGAATTTTCGCAGCGGGAATTTGAAAAAAAGTATCGATTCCAGCGAAGATTTCGGGTGTTCTGGCAAAACGCCATCAATCAAGACAGGATGAATGGCGAGATGATTCTTAGGAGAAAGGGGACGTGCCGAGGGTACGGTGACTTCATGGGGATATGGAGCGGATGATGAAGAGAAGATGGTACTTGAATGAGGTACAAGGAGGTGGAAAATTTTAAGACCGCGTGATAAAAAAACGAGTAATTGCCCAGTTACTCATTCAAGGGAAGTTGCCCCGCTCATCTGGAAATTCATTGCCGCCTATCTTTAGAATAGTACATAATTTAAGGATGCCGCTGTAAGTGACCCATTTTCCTTCATAGATGGTCTTTCATTTATGCCCATCAAAAGTTCATGAGTGCACTTTAGCCCTTAACTCTGCAGTCTCTGTCCCTTTTTTTCTTTGGTTCTTGAGAAGTAACTTATGCCTCCGACGATATTTGTTCGGTTCTACCCTTAAATAGTCAAATGCTTGGCGATTCTGTTGCTACAGATCTCATTGTTGTTACACTCATCTTCATCAGCGCTCCTTTACCATTTCACCTATTTAATCAATCTTCATGAACTTTTTTAGAAAAAGGAAAAAGTTGAAAATATGTCTTATGGAGTACCCTCCAAATCTTCAAGTGAAATATGAAAATAGTCCTTGAACGTTGGCGTGAATTGACACATTTTTCTTTATTTAAAAGGTGATTGACTTAAAAAGAATACGTACCCCGAGTAATGGTGTGTACTACGTGGAAGAATCTAAGAGAATTCCCACTTTTTGATTAAAAAGTTAAAATAAAAAAAAGATTATCATAGATATTGCGAAATTCTTAGAGCTGAAAATTTATTACCACCCTACGAATTGTGAGCACTTATCGTTAATGATATTTGGTAGTGTTCACAGTATATTTTTAAAATTTAAGGACGAAAATATCTGTGTGTATTTTTCTTGATATCGTGGTCATTGTTGCATTACGGAAATACTATAATCAATTAACTGCAAATAATCCAGGGAGTTTCCAATAATTTTAGTCACCATGAGAAAATGTTAATTCAAAAGCTAGTGCATGGCATCTGTTCTCCTTTTTCCAAGTCCATCTATGAACAACTGTGTTACCCTTGCTGGAATAGTTTACTTATGGTAAAGGAAGCTGAATTATTTCTAATATGACGTACAACAAATTGCATAATAAAATGCCTTAAAGTCTGCCGAAACACCCTTATCTTAACGGTGGTTCCATTTGAACTTTTGCAACACTACGCACATTCTCTAAGTTGTTCCCTGTGAAAAATTTTGTTCTTTCCAGGATTATCAAGAAGCTTTGTGAGAATTTATATCAGTATAAAAGTTTGTGTTTTTATAAATGTTACCTGAGGTTATTCACAGACGTGACTCTTCTTCGTCAAGGCTCTCTCCCCCTTTCGTTGATAAGGTGGCTGTGCCACCGAAATATTAAAAAAAAATTGCGAGTGCATTTTTATTTTATTTTTAAGTTTTTTTCACGCCATCGATACGCTTATAGTCAGCCTTATATTCACTTTTATAAACATTTTTCAGCGATTTACTAAAAATGTTTACAAAAGTGAAATTAGTATAGTCGCAGCCGTGATATTGATGTGAGATGCTAAAATTACAAGGGTGGAGACGATTTTTAAAAATACAGGGTCGCACCCAAAAGTGGTAGGACTGATTTTTTTACAAGAATTTTATTGACGATATACTTACATCGACTTAATAATCTTCAAAGTATGCTCCTTGAGCTGCTACACACTTAGTATAACGTTTCTCCCATTCCCCGTACGCCCGCTGGAAATTTTCTTTGGGGATGCCGTTGATGACCCTCGTCGAAGCCTCTTGAACGGCCTTTATCGAGTCAAAACGTCGTCCCTTGAGCTGTCTTTTCATCAGTGGGAAGAAGAAGAAGTCCGGTCGTGCCAGATCGGGAGAATAGGGCGGGTGCGGCAACGTGGCAACGCCGTATTGCCGCGTTGCCACGTTGCCTGTTGGTCGACACTCAGAATTTTTGGCACCATCTTGGCGCACACCTTGCGCATGGCCAAATCTTGTGAAATACTGCGTTGGACGTTGGATGCAGACAGACCCAACTGGTCTGCAATTTCTTCACTTGTTAAGCGTCGGTCTGTGTTCAGGAGTGTCCTCACTCTGTCCACATTCGTGTCGGTTCTTGCCGTCGACGGCCGCCCGGAGCGATGGTCGTCTTCAACGAACTCCCTACCCTCTTTAAACAACTTGTGCCACTCAAATACTGTGGAACGGCTTAAGGCAGTGTCCCCATAAGCCTGCTTGATCATGTTGAGGGTCTCAGTTGCCGTCTTCCCGAGTTTCGCACAAAACTTCATGGAATAACGTTGCTCTAAATTCAGATTCATTTTGTTTTTCGACGCGGAAAAAAACCTTGCTTCACTATAAACGGTGTCCTCACTCAACGACATCCTGCAGGCGACTGAGGTTGGTGTCGGTCCGTTGCTAAGAGCCCCTTCCACCTTACCCTGCCAGAGAGACCCCCCTACACCGCTCCGTTCGCGCCAGAGAAAATCAGTCCTACCACTTTTGGGTGAACCCCTGTGTATTGGCTGCGCAGTCACCTTTTTAACGAAAGGACGGAGACAAATACTATCGAATTTTCAACTGAATGGAAGACCACTAAGTTTCGGCTTCAACAATCAATCAAGTCATGGAAAGAAACATTACCAATTCCTGTTCTTCTCTTGCTTTCATGTAATCCTGCATTGTCAACGCAGAATTGTTTGCTTAATTGCTAGTTTAAATTCCTTTCTCTCTCCTGTTTTATTCCATGTTCCTTTTTAATTTGGCGAAAAAGGTTTTCCTTCTATTTATCCCTCTCTCTGAGTCCTATAGTCCTGAGTATAATAGAGAATAAAATATCAGTGTTTCGGTAGAAATGTGTCTGTGGTTACCCACAAAATTCGACCGCATTTGTTTCTCACGTCAAATGGGGAGGATTTTCGCAAAGCCGAGCGTCAAACGTCACGTGTTATGAGGATTTCGTGAGTGAAATCTGGTAAAATTATAGTCATTGAGGATGGGGAAAAATATAAGTGATTCATGTGTGAGATTTGACCCCGATCCCCTCCAGTGGCATTATAATGATATACATGTGTCCATCGAGCCGTAAAGCAAAGGGTAAACTCCGTGCATTGCCCGTTAATACCTTCGCGGGACTCTTGGACATTTTTTGCGGCTGTCTACAAAACTGCGATATACTCGTATACGCCAGCCTGACGTGGATGGCATTTTTGGGAATCATCATTTCGTGTGAATCAAAACAGAATTAATGCCTGACACCAAAATCGATTTAAGCGAGTCAAAAAAAAAGGAAAAAAGAATGCAATTTTCTTTTTGTCCGTCCCTCCGTGTTAATTAATGACTGTTCCCACTATCCGATTGGTTTATTGGCTCCTGTTTGCATGCATGTGGTTTCGACGCATGGCATACTTGATTTATCTCACGTCCTGAAGGATGAGAGATACGCTCGATATCCATTTATTGTTTTAATTTAACAGACTACCTGGGATTGCCCTTATACTCACATTGGTGCCTCATCAATGTCACTTAAATGTGAAAAGGGAAGTACTCTACCTTCTCCATGTCTTTGATATTTTGAAAATGCACAATTCAGTTCTAGTAAAATTCAGAATTGAAACAAGCGCGGACATGTAACAATGCGGACATCAAACAAGACGCAGTGAATCCCAAAATTGGCATAGTAATTCAAGTTCGAGGGTGGTTTGAAAGGTTCTCGAAATCGCCGCCAGCTGTCAGGGCTAGCTATCGCAACGAGTGTTCCGCGTAGTAGTAGGTAATCCTATGAGTCAACAATTAACGCGTCAGTACTCTGGGAAGAGATTTATGATGCGGACGCTTCTCCATTGTTCCCGTGTAGTGATATGTGAAGATGGAAATAATTGACCTTCAAGCAGTGATTAAATACTTTGTAAAGAATGATATGAAAGCAAAGAAAATTCATGCCCACTTTTAGAACACTTTGGGCGACTCTTCTCCTTCATATTCATGTACTAACCATTTTAAACTAGTTTGGTCAGCTTAGATGATGATCCGCGTAGTAGTCGGCAAAAATGTGCCACTACCGCAGAAATTATTGCAAAAGTACATAAAATGGCAATGGAGGATCGCCGACTAAAAGTGCGAGAAATTGCTGAGTCTGTAGGGAGGTCATCTGAACGGGCATAGCATATTTGAACAGTGGAATTGGATATGAGAAAATTATCTGCTAGTTGGGCGCTGCGACTGTTGACGTATGATCGCGGACGAAAAATAATTAGAATCAGTTTGTCCCGTTGTAAGAGCAACCAACAAGATTTTCTGTGCCATTTTGTGGCCATAGATGGAACATACGTTCACTACTATTCCCCAAAGACAAAAGAACAGTCAAAGCAGTGAAAATATGGGGATTTGTCGATAGATTATCTTCCCGCTCGTCAATCAAATAATAGAAGCTCACCTTGTGAATCATCTACAGCAAAAGATACAAGAAAAAAGGCCACGTTTGGCAAGGAAGAAAGTCATATTTCATCTAGACAATGCATGCCCACACACAAGTGACACTGCCATGGCAAAATACGTGAACTAAGATACGAATTGTTGCCACACCCG
Organism: Hetaerina titia; assembly: GCA_037158775.1. Taxonomy (NCBI): domain Eukaryota; kingdom Metazoa; phylum Arthropoda; class Insecta; order Odonata; family Calopterygidae; genus Hetaerina; species Hetaerina titia. The sequence continues at coordinate 61,289,367 of CM073772.1, read as the reverse complement.
CCTTATTCGTCTGATTTAGCTCCATCAGATATATATCTCTTCCCCAAGCTCAAACGTTTCCTCGGTGGACGGAGATCTCTTCAAACAAATAACTAATAGCCAAAGTATCCGAGTATATTGCGGGCTCGAAGGAATCCCGTTTATGCCATATATGCTTCATGTGTCATCAAATTGACTGAGTTAAATAATTATATATCGATTATGTCGTCCATTTTATCGATTTTTGTCGATTTTCGATGTATTGATATCTTATGATTGTTGTTATCGATCTGGCGATTATGAAAAATATCTATATTGTGTTGATGTGTGGGATTGTCGTGTCCAAACCCCTGGCTGTGAATAAATTTCTTGGACACAAAAAGAGATGTCTACTCTAATTGATGTATCAGCCAGTCTTTTGACTAAATTAATTAGCATCGATTCAAAACAAATAATAAAAACCTATTATTCCTGAAATTTCTTTCGTTTTGCAAATTATTAACTGTTCTTTTCTATTCGGTTGTCTGCCCGTAACAAGTTTTCAAAAATTTAAATGCCACTTACAAATTGCACTTACGTGTATGCTGTTCCGTGAGAAAACTTATCCACCAATAGGGTTCAGAGTTTTACTCCCCTAAAGCAAGCGTTTGTAGCTCGTTAAAACGAATATTTTACGGTTTATACGTGCTACCGTAATATCCATCCCGTTTATGGGGAAAAATAATAGTGTACATAACTTGGCTTTACCTATCCCCATCTTGGATTTGCTCTAGAGATTGAGGTAGATTGCAGGAGTATGTTTTGCAAAGAAATTGGTGTTAATATCCTAATGAAATTCTGTGGTGGCAATATTTCGTAATAGTTTTGTATATTTTGAGAATAATGAAACAGCAAGAATTTTGGAAAATTTATTGACAGGGGATTGAGCAATGTTACATTTATTTCTATGCTGGAAGGTCCAGTGGATAGGTAGGATAGGTTTAGGGTCAGTGGTAGTTAGGTGTTGAAAGAATATGATAGATACTGTCAAAAGGGTTTGTAGATAAAGGTAGAAAGGGGAGTAAAGTTCAGCTTAGCAGAAGTGTCCTAGTGTCCTAATGAAATGACATAATTTAATTTTCCAAGCTAAGTAAACAAGGCTTATGCTGTTAGTACTGACGAAAACTCTTGGTCTGTAAGGAAAAATAAGGTGATTATAGGGGCTTACAATTACAACTGGTAATTATTACTTTTGCGAGACGACTCAATGCACTTGTCTTATTTTTTCCGAGCGTTTGTTTGTAAAAGTCATAAATACGGTACAAACGGGACATGTGCATTAAACGTGTGTATTTTTCTCTCCAAATCTCACTGAAAAATTAGTTTATCTCTTATATTAAATTTTTTTAATCATTTTCATTTATCATTGTGGAAAATAAATCTAATGTGTAAATTATTTTCGCAATAATGAAAGTAAACTCACTAGAAGATTAAACTCACTCATTTTAAGGGTATTACTTGAGTAGTATGTAGTAGTATGAGCAGTATTTTAACGGGTTAGAGTATATTTTCGATGAAGCCAGGAATTACGCAATACTCTACTCGTAAAGCCTAACGGACATGATAAAATGTTTCCATGAATCCCTTACTTTATATTACAATAACCTGTTATTTAGATCTACATACATACTACCTCTCTTAATTCCATCAACCATGTCTAATCTTTTCCTCTCTCTGTGTCGTTTCCTCACCATTCTATCTACTATTATCGCCTTTAACAGCTCATCGTCATTCATTGAAAACTACAATAACATAAATAATCCACTGCATTCTCTTTCTTTGCGTAGTTGCTTACGGTGTTCGTTAACAGATCCAACCTTTTAACGGGCACCGTAAATCTAATTCTAAGCCTGTTCAACCTAATTCCTTTTCTTTTCATCCTTTGTTGGGAATTGTCATGGTTAATCTTCATAGGTCGTTAGGATAAAATATTCGACTTCCTTGTGTTGCTTTTAAATCTCCCCGGTTGATGTTTGGCAAGCAGGAATCATCCTCGTATTTCGTTCCCGTTTGCATTCATTGGTTCATTTTTAACGCAAAAGCATGGAGATGGACTATACTGTCCTCTTTGTTTAAAGGCTCTTATGGTTACACATTAACCTGTCACTTTTTTAAATATTCGTGCTTTTCATGAGGTAATTTTTTTGTGTTTAGCCGTTTTGTAATTAATGATCATATACGAGTACAGGTATCTGCCAATATGTAGCATCTGGATTTTTACAGGGTCTATAAGAATTTGTAGTGTTCAAAACACTAATAATCTATGCTACTACATGTATGTTGATTTACACCACAAACCCGCACGCAAATAACTATGTTGACTTACACCACTAACCCGCAAGCATTTCTCACCTTAACCATGTAATATTTTTAATACACTTTCCCCCTTCCAGGCTCCAAAGCGTCAATGTGTTCTCAGTTGGTCTGCTGGTTTTTAGTGTTTTCCAGTGGCCGCTTCACTGATAACATCAGCAAAGTGTGTGTCAAAACTACGAAACATAGGTTGGTAGGCAATAACGCAGCCCAGAAGCACCCTTTTTTATCGTTTTATAGCCTTTCATATCGTAAATTTTGAGCTGAACTCAAAAGGTATTGCAACTCAGTTGAAAAGCATTCATCAACTCTTGAAACATATTTTCAGTTTTTTAAAAACAATATTTCAAATTGAGTGTCAAATTTTGCAACTTTTTAAGTAATATACTTTATTTTTATATAATATATAATGTTTTTTAACTTTCTTTTATGATATTCGTTCCACTAACTGCATCCCGCACACCTTCATTTAATCTGCCATCTAAAACATTCTTTCTTTCTCATTATTACCTTTCCGCTGAACTAAAAACAATTCTTGACGACCCCATTCATCTTTCAGCCCACCAATTTTCCCGGAGCGAAATGAAATTAGAGCAAATACATGGAATCGATATAATTCAACGTGTAATAAATGTCTCCATCCTTTTTCCCTCATTCCTTGGGTTTTCTTTTTATTGCACTGCGGGGTCGTGGTTTGGTAGATGCGGAGCAGATCGAATAGATAGGTTTCCCCGTTGATAGGATGAGGAAAACATTGGATAGGGACCGGGAGAAAAATCGCCCTTTTCAGCTCGACGGGGACCTGCAAGTGAGACGGAGAAGTGAGGGCTTTGGTTTTCAATGACCAAGTGGAACACTGGAACGATGAATTAGGCTAACGGCCCACAGCCGTTATGGAGTCCGTTATCGAGCGATGTAACCAGCGAGATTGGAACATTTTTTGAGCAAGTGGCACTGGATACGAATTCGAACTTTCAATGGTAGTGGTTTTATTTTTTGTTGTTCCCTACGGAATGGCATTTTTCTCCAGTTTGTTACAGAAAACAAATAAGAAGTCAAATAGTTGGCCGAAATTTGACTCCATATCTCATAAATGTCATTCAATACAAAAGAAGAACTAGAGACCTCAGTACTAAGTTGTGAATGTCTTTTTCAAGAAACAGCATATCACAGCAACGATTTTTCACAAAACGACTTGAAAGTATTGCATATACTTCAGTTGACTCTGATATGCGTAGCAATATTAAATGTTGTATAGATAATAAACCAGACGAGTTTCTTTAACGAGTCTGCTTGATGATACTGTTAAGGACATTATTCATGTACAGTTGACATTATATATATATATATATATATATATATATATATATATATATATATATATATATATATATATATATATATATATATAGATGATGCGGAAGTACTCACAAGAGCAATTTAACTTTTGGACGGCACAATAGAACACAGAATAAAACAGATAACACGTAAAAGGACACTCACACTGTAGATGATTTAAGCTTTCGGCCTACTCCGAAGCCTTCTTCAGGTCAGACTCAGAGTCTGACCTGAAAAATCACCAAATATCTGGAATTGAAGATAATATTCAAGTGTAAAATACCCGAAAGAAAAGTCTTAAAATGTTATTTTTTTAAATATAGTCTCAACAATGTTTTAGTTATGCTTATGTTATTATCAATTTTGAAGTTATGTACTTATTCTGGGAATATTGATAAAATAATTAAATAATTATGGCATGGAAGGATACTTGAAATTTTCTCTTAAGGAATATTAAGCGTCTCTTAAATTACGTTTATTCCTGCATAACTGTTCTTGATTAACAGTGCTCTGATTTTCTATTACCAATTTCCTTATCTTATATACCACATATTCATGTGAGAAGGTAAAGCCGTGAATGAGTCATAACTTCTACAAATGGCCTCTGGGGAAAGAAATTCAAATTGACGTTGGTTTCAGTGCTCTAGCATGTCCTTTTTTAATGTCCCTATTAATAAAATAATCTGTTTCATATTTATAGAGATCATGGAGGTGCATAAAATAAGGGCTTGAATTTTTTAATCTAAGCACCTTTTTCGGGTAACATAAAACTTTTACAGCGAAATAAAAGAGTTCGTATGGAAAAAAAATTTAGCCCTAACATTAACTATGTATTATTTGCAATGGAAAATTATTATTTTTTTTCAATTTTTATTTCCGGCTTTCTTAACCCTTTGTTATTTTATTCTGGTTTGAGGTAAGATTTTCCGCTTATCCTCCGTAGAACTTTTTCTTTCAACCTATCAAGTTTTTATCCCTTACACCTTTAGTTAATCTCCCTTTCAAGAATAATTTCCAAGCATTATTTTGCAGTTTATTCATGCCATTTTGTCGCGAGTCCCTGAGTCATTTCACTTTTCTCCAAAAAAACATTTTTCAAAAATTCGAACGCGAGAACAAAGTCGCGGATGAAATTCAAAAACAAAATAATGAAAGAATTGAGCATTGAATATTGCCTCCTGATATTCTCCGCTCTATTTCTGGCACAAAAGGCACCGGGGGTCATTTATCTTCATTATTAATCGGGCTCTAGCTAGCTGTTGGCAAACTAGATAAAAATATCTTCCTAAAGTTTGCAAATCCTTGATGACAAGAGGTTTAGGGAGAAGAAAGAATGGGCAAACTCAACAAAAAAGATAACGTTTTCCTATATATTCTACTGTTTCAGGCTTCGTTTCGTGGAAGTATTTATTATCCATACTAAAAGACTTTGTTCTTTTCCACCGACTTTTATATAGGTACCGCGTACCTGATGATGCTTCAAGCCGGTGAAACGCGCTGTACTATATAATAAAAGTCCGTGGAAACGTACAAAGTCTTAAAGTATGGCTTACGTTTTTTTTCTCAGATGTTTCGTTTGTTAAGAAAGTGGTGGTCTTGTAAAATAATAGATAACCACTGTGCACTATTATCATAATGACTCGGAAGGATTATATCCAAAGGGGTCATCCCATTGCCTCAAAAGGTTACGTTTCAATCTGGGGCAAGTTTTTTTTACGTCTCCAGTGTAACAATTTGATAGAGTCACTAAGCGATTATTAAGCGAAGATTTGTCAATTGTAAATGGAATTTTCTTCTTTGCGATGCAAAACTATGCTCTAAGAAGTTAGTTTATCAATAAATGAATCGTCACTTTGAGTCATTTAAATTGAGTGTTACTGCGTTGAGGCATACTGAATTGATTCAATTTTCAATCTACCCAGAGAATAATTCAAAAACCTATTCTAGAGTCGAGTGCTGAAGACAAATAGACGTGTAAAATGAAAAATGGAGAATTATTAAAAATTTTGAGGTAGGGAATTGATTACAATATCAAAAAGAACTTGATGCATTGGGAACATTTCAATATTTTAGGAGAAGGGGATGTTCCATTGAGGAAATGCGAGGATTCAAACACTAAGGTCAAGTAATTAGGGAACGCCCATGGACCTGTTAATAAGGAGTAACCATATGCAAGAAAAGCCAGCTCTTGTCAATTAATCTTTCGATCAAATTAATTACGATCACTGTAAAATCTTGCGTGTAAATATAAATATTAACGTTAAATCAAGACAATTAGCTCATTTTACTCGAGCAAGTATTGCCTTGTAGTTATCTTGAAAATTGTGTTGGATAACGTGAAAGCTTAATGTGAATGCTAATAATATTGAGATACCTAAGTAGCAATTACTGTTAAGCTTAATATTTGAGCTTTTAGAGCTTTTTAATGTACGTTCCAAAGACTAGTTATAGCGTGCCATAGTGGGATTATAGTCGAAGCTCAGATGTTTCGCCGTCAAAATAATGCTATAGGGTTAGCGTAGTTTATAGTATTTTAACGGAAGTTAAGGCGTATTTGCTTTCACTAAGAATTTGAAAGATTTGTAAAAACATATGTCTTGAAAACAAATAATCTTAAGGTTTACCAGAGATTTACATCGGGAGCCCCATTTGGAATAATTATTCTCTTGAATTATTTTAATTGTTTTCACGCCTTGGGTGCATCAACCTCCATGAAAACTAAAAAATGTTAAAATGTAATTTTTTCTGAGAAATGTTAAAATACAATTTATTAAACGGTTCCAATGTGATTTTGCGTCCCTCTGACTGCTCTCTTGCAATCTTTTTCTTCATCACTGGAGACAAAATTGTTAGGCGCACCAACTAGCTGGATGTTCAATAAGTGCCTTTAGATGTATTTTCGCCGGCATCGGTTCTTCACTACTCGTCGAATATGCTTTTATTTTATGGATATGTGAATGCATGAAAGAAAGAGATGCTACCAATGAACGAATTATGTTGGTATTCCAAGGCACTTTGGATAGCATTACACCAATTAGCTACTACTACTATGTTTTTCCTGTCTGCGGATGCTTCTGATAGGTTATACTTTGGGAGCAATCATTATTTCAAGCGTAGTCAATCTCTTAACGCACATTTTTTGATGAATCAATTTGCAAAAATTTCTCAAGTCATTAATTTTGTACCTGACACAATCTAAATTTCATGATTTGAGAAGCGTTCTTTAATTCTATAAATGGATGTAAAAATAAAGATCACATTGCAGGAAAAATGCGATTAAACTATTGCTATGTACTTTAACTAAGTGAATTATGATCCTTGTTATTCCTAGGTTTTATAAAAGTAAAGTGAGACTTTAATCCGAATGATTTTATGTTAATGTTTTTTACAAAAGTGATTTTAAAAAATTATGAAATAATTCAAGCCATGGTTATTGACGTAAAAGATACGCTGCTTTCATAATATTAGTGTGTAGCAATACGGAAACTTTAGGAATTAAAAACAAGTTACGATGAATAAAGACCGCAGAAGGTAGTGTCTGACTAAGTGCTATTCTTGAAACGCTGGAAATATGCTTTTGAAATGCTGCATTCAATGTTTTCACTGAAAGATTTGCTTTGTTGCCGTTCATTCCTTCTGGCAATGTTTATGGATTCAACAGCAAATTTGTCTTTCTTAACTCATTAGACATCCAAATGGCGTGCAATAAAGCTAAGAAAATTTGCATACAACTTCACGTAAAATCAGTTTACTCATAGCTAGAATTTTTTCTTCGGATGAGGTTATCTCGGGTCATCGGTCTTAGTGTATCCGGTCACATAGATGAAGCAATAAGAACTTCCCGGTATATAACACTATTTTCTGCCTCTGAAAAGGTTTCAGTAGCTAGTGAGCGAAATGCAGGGTGTAAATACTTCAGACATCGTTTTTATAGCAGGTTTGGAGCCAATCCAAAATAAATGAAAACAAAGAATCGGTAGTTGGTAGAGACTGAGAAAAAATTCGCACGAAGCCTGAAGGGAGGATATATCTTACGAAATGGTCTAAACTTGCTCTCATATCTATGGGAAAAGTTTGTTTTCATATCTCATGGAATGAATGTCGATATACTATATGTGTCAATGTGTCGCAAGAAATAGGTGGTGGCATTGCGGTGGATGTATGAGTCTTGAGCTCAATTCTTCTTTAAGGCTTGTCATAATTTTATCCATTTTCCGATTCATGTTTATGTCTGGCTATTCCGATCATTCCACGCACTCTTCGCTCCTCCTTCTAGTAATACTCTGATCAGTAAGAAGCTTTTACCAATGGAAAAACATCTCTCTGGCTATTAGCATGCGAAAAAAAAAATTTGTTTCCGTAGAAACACGTAATCTGCTGGCTCCATAAGCTTTTACAGAAGGGTTAAGGGACAGAATCTGGGTGCCTTATGCTATTCGGTAAAGGATTCAACTATTGACCGGAGGGATCCAGTTTTTAATCCCGGGAGAAGTCTTTAAATTAGTCCAGATAAAAGTCCTCAGGTTACTAGTACTTTGAACGATATCGAGTGGTGGCGCAGTAAAAGAAACTTGCTGACTTACGCTGGATGTTTGAATTTTACGCCCTAATAGGTTTAGTTTGAGATGCATTTTACTTACGCCAACATTCATTCGGGCTGATTACTTGGAAAATAGAATGATGGAGAAACTGGGTATTTTTCTTTTACTTTCCTCGAGAAAATCAACTTTGTCTGGTGATTGTAAGCATGATTCTGATTGTATAAGTTCGGCTGAGATGCTTGTTTATAAGATCAGGTATGTTTCTGTTCAATACTGTGGTGAGAGGGTGAACGATTGAAAACTGAAGGTGAAAAATAAGCGCGGAAAGAGTACCGGTCTCAGAACGAAATCTTTATTTGCTCTTTCCTAGAAACAATACCAAGTCAGCGAAACGTATGGTGAATATCGTTGCGACAATTTGAGAGTGTAAAAATCATTCACCTTGACCTTCTGGCTCTGATCGACCTCTAGAGCCAATGAAACGTAACGAATTCTAGAAATTACAAATGGAACATTTGAAAGGGACTTATATCGTTTATTTACTTCTCCCTGTTTTTCATCCACTTTTACAGTTAGTGAGCTTATTATGGCTTGATTATTATCATCATTAATTCATAATTGTCATCCTATTTGATTGACTGGCGTTTTTATAGAAATATTTGTTGATAGTAATTTCTTGAATCATGATTATTTTTATTGTTGAGTCAAATTAGGAAATGACTGGGAACAAGCATTGTAAGACTGTCAAAATCGGACCATAGCGTAATCTCTTTTCTGCCAGTCTGACATTTTCAGAACAAAAGTTTACGTGTGGATAGGAAGCGATAGTGCCTCAGTGCACCCTTGTTCACATTGCATAATAAGTCTCCAGGAATATGGATGACTGTTCTTTCGAAGAAGGATAGTAATAAATTTCAATTGTATTTATAGGTTTTCCGAATTTTAGGTGCCGCGATCAGTTCATATCACATCTAGGTATGTTAATGGCATACAAGCATCTTTTTAAGACTGTGTGGGGTTAACCTTTAAAAACCAACGGAAGAAAGGCGACGAACAACCTGAATGGAGTAAATTAAGGCTGCTATCTTCATGAAAAAGAGTGGCAGGATTGCGGATGCATAATCTTGAACATCGTCCATTTTGTTCCATTTGCGCATAATTTGGAAGGCCAATTTCATTCAATAATTTGTTCAAATAGCTTAGTTTAAATATTAATATAGCGTTTACTTTTTACTTGCCCGTGAATTTAGCTGTCTATTTCATTTTAAACCTTACATTCAGTTGAGTTATATTACGTTAATGCAGAGTTGGGTGGATACGATTCCTATCATAAATTGTAATTGTAATTTATTCATTCACCATAAGCATAGAATTATGCATGGCTCTCATGGCTGGTCTATTTCATTTTAAACCTTACATTCAGTTGAGTTATATTACGTTAATGTAGATTTGAGTGGATACGATTCTTATCATTCTATCTACTTGGAAGTGATAGTTATAAGAAGCGTGTTCATTCAACGTATCCAGGATATGTCAGGTTTAAAACTTGAAAATACAAATGAATATTTATTTTGTAGATGTTAGGATTTTCAGTTAATGTTCTCATCTGGAACCCTACGGTATCACGTTTGAGACACAAATCTTTGTCGATTGATACGTAGTGCAAATACTGGTATTTGCGGAGCAGGTATTTGTAGGAATTTCCAAGCTTTTTTTCGGAACAGTTTTCTCGAGGAGCTAACACTTAGAAGCTTATTTGGCAGGGAAACCTAGAAGTTGGAGCTCACCACATTGAAAATGTCCGAAATGCCGTACAGGGCTGCTCCCATCACCCCATTTTTGCTCAACTCCGCCCCTCCGGCGTCCGCCGATCCAATCTTCCCTTCTCTCTGAATTCGCCCCGTCCCTCGCCCACCCGCTGGTGTTTCTATTTCAAACTTTATTTTGGAACCGATTCTCTTGGCGCGCATGCAACTTAGTCCACTCACCGTTCCCATCTCGTGATGTCTCTCTCTCGTCGGAACGTTCCTTCATTTCGTTTTCGTTATCCGGATCGTTCGTCTTCACGTCTCCCCTTAATCTCCTGTCTTTGTGTTACACAAAGGAGTTGGATCTTTAAATTTTTTTACCCGTGCTGATTCACTTTGGCACGTAAAGCCTGCGCAATAATTAGCAGCAAAAGTTTTCTCGTTTCCCCTCACTAAAGGTGGCATCTGTTTCGAAAGGAATCATCAAAATTAGTTTTTAGTTACATGCGCAATGATTTATGCTTGTGTTTGAGAAGCGTTACTATGATGACGGTTCATCATTTGAATACAAAATTGAGCAATTATTGCAAATTTGTTCGCCTTATAAAAATGGTGGCTTAGAAAACACATCGTAATCACTTGGATGTAAATGATAACGTGTATTGCTACAAAATTCAAGGCTCGTGTTTTACCAGGGATATGTAACAGTCGTATTGAATAATAGGGAAAATCTGTAGAATTTTATTGGCTATTAGAACCTTTAGAAACTTCTTCCAAACATTATTTGACTTGAGTGTATAGGAGAGGCCTAAATAAAATATTGACTACGGATATAGGACAGCACATTATATCTCTGCATAAATACTAAACGGGATAGGAATAATGCCAAGCAGCAAAATTCAAGCTTGACTTAAAAATATGCAACTAAAATGGCAATGAAAAATATCTCCCTTCATATTTTTCTAAATCAACCACTGATAAAAGTAATTATGCATTGTTTATATTTATCTGTGGTGAATGATCAGTGAATACATGACCATATTCGCCGCTATTTTTGGGGGCACACCTTTGTCCAATAACTTATTCAATGCAGCTACATTTCATCTGATTGATTTTTAATATTTATATTGGCCTCCTGAAAGTAAACTTTTCATTCTCTGCCATTTTCGTTCTGAACTAAGGCGGGGAAAATGTTTGCCTTTTCGATTAAAGGTGACATTGAAAAGTTGTCTGATTTGAGGTAGAGTACGAAGGTGGGCGCATTATATCATTACCTATATACTCTATTGTTTTTATTGGAAGTCATGAGATATAATCCACAGTTGAAACGTTGCAATTCATCACCATTGTTGATAACCTATTTTCCTAATCCTTGAATTAGGAAATTATGTATTGAGTGGGAAACCAGTTACATTGTGAATAAATACCGAGTAAGCCTACGATTCCTTAGCTGAAGTTGATTCTTTTTAACATTCCAGTGATGGAATTATTTTGATTCTACTTTATATCTAGTTGTATAAATATAGCTGTGTGTACTCATTTTTCTAAGTACGATGTCTTCTGACGGATCTTGAAACCCTTTTTCCAGTTCAATTCCAACCTACGAACGAACCTTGTGCGCATAGTGGCGTCAGTATTTTTCTCATAGTACGTCCTTGGCCTTCTCTTGTAGTCCTTTCACACACACGCGTACATGAAAGCATTGAATGTCCACCGATAGGGGACATATAGGAAGAGGTGGATGAATGGGAACTCTTTTTAAATAATACTTCTTAAAAGAAACTATTGGGATAAGAATGACTTTTTTACTTTCTTGAGGCTTTTTTAAGGTAATTTATTTGTTACTATCACATTTCCTTCGCGGAAAAAGTTGCTCATAAATATACTTGTTTCATGTATCTTCTATTTAAATTGTCCCGATTGGATAAATGAATTCGGATACGGGTAGCGATGAACTAGACTAAAGACGTGTGGTAACTCCTTCCTTTCTCTATTTTTAAACTTTGTCTTCATATAAAGTTGAATTTTCTTTCCTCTAATCCCCCCTTCCCTAGTTTCACCTGTGATACTTTTACAGTTTCCACTTATTAGAAAGATTTTCTAAGATTTTCGGCGTACGTCTGATATGTTTAAATATCAGGAATAGATATCCGATAATATGTGTCAATGTCGAGAAAGAAACTTTTATCGACTGAATCATTCATTCCCAGGGTTCAGTAAGCATCAAGAGTGAGCAAAGGTTTCATCAAAAAAATTATACATCGCCTCATTCTCGTATGTTCCCATTTTTGCATTAATGATTTCTCATCTTCCTACCTATCTACCTCTTTAAATTCCTTCTGGGTTTCCATCTTTTATTCCCTTTTACCTTTCTTTCATTTTAATCCCCCCCCCCCATTCGAATTCCAATTACTTCTCTTCCCCTTCTTTATTTCGGGTCGTATTCTACCAGCTACGTATATCTGACCAGCTTCATCCCTTCCTCTAATTTATCTCATTATTTTCTTTCGCCCACAGCTCCTCTTTTTTATTTGTCACTTTTACGAGTAGGACGCCTTCCGTACTAAGCCATTCGGTCCGACGCATTCTTCGACTGGCTTTGAGTCCTAGCAAACTTTAATTGAAACTTATCATTCTCCTGCTCCGACATTGATTATTCCATAATGTTTTCTCACGTGCCGAACGACCCCAGGATTGTTAATTCGCCCAGCTGGTGGAATTCCCCGGGTCTTCTTCTTCCATTGGCTTTAAATAGCCATAGGGACAACCCACGCTTTTCTATGGGGAGGCATGGCAAAAAAAATTCTTCGTTTAAAATTGGCTCACCTAAATTGAATTTATCATTTCAGACCAGCTCTCCAGGTGGAGTTCAAGAAAAAATTCTCAAATTGAACAGTATTTAAGAGTTTTCCTTCCAATTCTCAAATGATTACTCAAAATCTTTAGTTACTTTTAATGAATTATCTAAGTAAATTCTGGAGACAGATGTTCACTCAAATTGTTGTGTATGAATCTGATATTTTACTGTGTTTCCAAGAATTCTATTAAGTAAGACAATATTTTTAAGTGAAGTTTAAAAACGTTAAAATATAATTATATTAATTTTAATCTTTCTATGTACCATATTAGCGAGAGTCATTCTAATGAGTGATGGAGTGATACTTAAAAGAATTAATTTCGGAATATATATATATATATATATATATATATATACATATATTTATGTGTGTATTAATTTCTAAATGATTTTTCCAGTTCTGGAACCCATAATAATTATTTGCAATAATTAGTAAGAATATTTTTTCATATCGAAATTTGTTAACATATAGTATAACACTCAAATGCATAAACATGCTTAGCTGGTAGATACTTGCTTACGTAAGGAGGACAAGAATGCAAATGTATAAAGGGTGCATCGCGCTAAATTAAAGCCTTTCAGACTACAATACAAATTTATTTCCAATCTTCAATTTAGAATATTCTTAAGGCCTAGTAACTTTTTTTTTCTTTCAAAATTTTATGCTAAACAACCTTTGAGAAAAGGGAAAATGCGATTGAAAAACGCCAAACACTTCTCGTAATATTATATATTGTCCTTTTTCTCATGTGTTCTGTTAATAGAGGTGCGAAATATTAAGTATTTCTCCTTCTTCACATAAATACTTATTTTTCCTGACGGAAGCCAATACGGTCATCGCGGTAACATCTTGGCCTTCAGAGTAAATTAGGAAATTTGGGAGGGGCGGCTGATCGCTGGAAAGTATAACTTTTATTTATGATAGGAATGACTGTCCGACTTATAATCATTCTTATTGGAGCGTGATTAAATAGCATATAAGGTACGTACATGTAATTCATCATAGGTTGTGCTCAATCAGCTCCATAAATTTAATTTGGAAGATGGATTTATTCCCCATTTTAGGTCGATTAATTCCTCCTCACCGCGTCAAAGTACTTTGAAAGATCATCTCTCAAATTCTTGACCGAAGCCCTCATTTCTCAATTCTCTTCTGTAGCATTTCACGAACAAACGTGATACGACAAAATGTTTGCGATCTCGTCAGCTTTCAGAGGGGAAGTCAATTCTTGAGTAATGGCTGGAAAAGAATAATGAGGAGATGGACGCCTTCGAATGAACATCCTTCGCTGCTTCGCGAACGAATATCTATACACCAATATATTTATTGGCCATTTCGTAGTTCTTTTTTCCTCTCGTCTTATAAATTTTGCGTTATTTTCTCCTCTGCTTTCCCAAATCACTCCCGGCTCTGAACCTCCAACTTCATACTTCCTCAGCCTCTGTTTTATGAGCCTCCTTTTCGACTTTCTCTCCATTTTTATTTTCTAAATGCCTCAATTGCTCCCTCGCCCACGGCCACTCTCATCTCTTCTCATTCCACATTCCCTCAAGACCACCCTACTCCGCCGCTCTGTAACTCCAACATATGAATGCCATCCACCGTTCCTCGCTATCTTGCCCGCGGACATTATCCCTCCCGCTGGCTTTGAATTCACCCTCGAGTTTGTATTCATGGTCTAACGAAAAATTCCGCCATAACTTATGTCATAAAATTTTCCACATGTGCGATTTCATTCGCGGAACGAGAAAACTACTCGCAGTAGAAAAAATAGCACAGTAGTGGTAGCAAGTGAGAAGAAAATGTGGTCAGCATTAAACGACACATTATGTCATTCTGCCCCATTTCCCCAATGACATTCAACTACGTAGGTACCGCTACATAGCTCAAAAAGATAATTCATTCATTATTCTCCTGTGGACGTGGGTAAGTTGTCAATCTCCAGCGGGAAAGGTGTTAATTTCTCTTCCCGCAGACAGGGGACAGGATATGCTCCTTTTTCATCGGCAGTTCCAAGTGATCTCAAGAGCGACGTTATCCTTGAGTTACTCATTTTTCATGACGCTTGGTAACAGGAACGCCTTAAACGTCGTTAATTCTAAAACGTTTGTTGAATATTGGAAATTTAATGCGCAATTCCCGTGTACAACCTGGAGCATGTTGACGTTTTTTGCTGATTGTATTGTTTAACGCTTCATATTTAGTCACTCACTGTGCTTTAATTTCTCTCAGAAACGAGCATTTTGGTGAATAAGTTAACGGCGTGAATTCCCATAAGCTTCAATCAAAGTGTTTTTGACGGAAGGAGCTACAATTACAAATTTGAATATGGCAGGTTATTATTTTGAGAGATTTACTAAAATTACGATGAAATTGCAGCGCATTAACACTCACTGTTCTTTTCGTATGTTCATGATTAGCGTTATGAAGGATCATATTTGTACATATTTATATAATCAAAAAACATATTGAAATTGCTTAAATCTTTAGCATAGAGTCATATTCTAAGTTACTTGGAAATCTAGAACTGCAACTTTATTTTTAAAAAACACAATTACTGGCCAGTGTTTAGCCCCTTTCATAAGAAATTGGTGTCATTCGCTGTATTCCATTATACTACCTAATTATACTAATATTTATTTGACTTTTATATGTGCCATATATATTTTAGTTACCTCGTATTTTCCTTCCAATTGCTTAGTACTTGATGAAAAATGCTGCAGGGTAAACAATTCATAATATTTTTTTGGACTTGGTGCGCAGAAAATATTTTACAAACCTCTTATCAAAATCTTGCACCCAGGTTACTCTTGAAATATTGTTATTAGATGTAATATTTAATGCTTTATGTAATATATTTGCGCTTTAAAAAATTGCTTTATTGTAAAATGAGAAAGTCTATAAAATTGAACAATATAAAACTCTGGTGAGTGTTTATTCCGGGGATATGAAAAATTAGCCATTTTTTCAAACTTTTGCACCATGATATAGTAATTAAACATCAAATTTTTTACAAACAGTATCTTTAAGTAAATTATGAATTTGCACTCTTTTTAGATCGGAAACAGTGACTTTGGTATCGTAAGAGTTTTCAAAAAATAGGCTGTATATCGTATCGTATGGCTACCCCGTTGGATTGAACGGAGCCGCACTTCTATGGTCATTCGTCCTTAGAGTATACCAACTGGCAACAGCCGCTTTCTTTCAAGAAATGATGCCTTTGCCTCCAACCATTAACCCCGTTCCTCTCATTTAGCCCTTCATTTATTCTCTGCATCTCCCAAACTCTCCGTATAGTGAAGTCAAGATAGAATCGTCGAAATAGATTGAATGTTCTCTCCGGGACCCAGGAAAGAGACTCTGTCTCACTTCTGCCGTCCTCCAACCCCGCCCTATCTGATATTGCCCTCATATTTACCACCGTCTCATGGATCCTGCCGCCCACCCAGTTTTACCCCCCTTCTGCATCCTTTCCAATAAGTTTTCCTCTCTCTTTTCCTGTCTCCAGTACTACCTCTAATTGTTTTTTTCTAGAACTCCACACTCCGATGAACAATACTGCAAAGCCAACAAAATCATACATGAATTTTTCATTAAAGCACGGTGATATTATATTTCCCCCTGGCTTTACTTCTAGCTTACCTGCTTTGGGTGTTGTTTATAGACGTGGAAGGCAATCAATATAACCGCAATGTTCTCTTATAAAGATATTCCATCATATTCCCAACTTATTCCGATCTTATTTCCAATGTATTTTCAAATTACTATTACGGCTTCTTCCCTGCCCTTATTTTATTTTGCTTCTACTTTGCTATATTACTGCTATACTAAATGACTTTGTGGTAATACTGAAGAGGATTTTTCTTGATTCATTTTATTACCATTTACTTATATTTTTATACTTTCAAATAAACTTTGACAATAGACAAAGAGATAAAAATATCATTGAATAAAACATGACAGTATCACGTCACTAATTTCATATTATTAAATTTAAGAAGTTATATAATCTATTACGTAATACTTTCTAATTTAAAAGTAAGGGAACATAGTCGGAAATGACTTCTTGTGTGTGTATGTTGATTTTACGTTAACTGCATGTCGTCATGGTATTATTTTAGTTTGAAGCATATTCTTCATTATTTGAAAAATCTGCAGATTACCACCGTGAAACTACAGGAAGAATGCATGATTATTAAGCATGATCTTTTATCACAGCCCATCTCAAATTTCTCTAATAATACCAGATTGAATAGTAATCTCCCTTAGTCTCCATTTTCAAATAGTACATTGATTCCTCCCATTTAGAATTGTTTTTGTACAATTTACTTTTATTAATTCTGTTCTTAAACGCTATACATTTATGTTACTGGTCTCAAGAGTTTTTCTATACGCTTAATTTCATTTTCCACCTCATCAATTTGTTATACGCTGCTCCAGTCCTATATTCCGATCTCTAACACAATGCTTCATTGGTTTCTAACCT
The DNA here is from genome assembly GCA_037158775.1 of Hetaerina titia. NCBI lineage: Eukaryota > Metazoa > Arthropoda > Insecta > Odonata > Calopterygidae > Hetaerina > Hetaerina titia. The sequence continues at coordinate 61,272,065 of CM073772.1, read as the reverse complement.
TTATAGCTTACGTCTTTCCCATTCTGAATAAAACTATGCTCTCTCAATTTTGGAATAAAATCGTAATTTTTTTATCCGTTGTCTTCTCTCCCTCCACTCTCTTCTCTCGGAGTTGTTTTCATTTCACATCACTGACAGTTCTATCTGATTACGTGCTGCGGTCTAAAATCAGCAGTTCTGCATTTCATATTTTTAGGGATATGGTTTAAGTAGCTTGGAACTCGTTCAATCTAAATATCTCAGGAATTTTATTTTCCAATTTTTTGTTAAATTAAGGCTTTGAATTGATGTATTAATGCTTTTACAAGGACGATAAGTGATAACTGCTCCTTCTTTTGGGCGCCATTTTATCATATACCAATGGTATGATGCAATATATGTTTGTTTAGTGTAGAGAATAAGTTAAATAGCTTCTTTTTAAATATATTAAAGCAATGAATTAGAAGCAGCGTAGGTATTTGAATTAATAGTTGATTAATATTAAAGCGAAATTGAGCTCCCCATGTATTTGCTGTGGGTTATTGATAATACTGAATGAAATATAGGTTAATATTTTTGCCAACGCCATCAAAAATATTACGGCACTTGGACCTCATTCTTTAATTGCCTATCCTTTACCTTTTATATTAATTTACTTTCACGCAGGCTGGCCAATTGTAATGCAATTGTCTGGCTAAATAATCTAGCATCGTTTCTCGAAAACGATTTAGATGCACAATATATCTCCTTTTGGTCTTCCATCTTCTGCAACCTCATCCTTAGAAGATGCTTGTTTTTTCTCTGCTATTGTGGAAAATATCCTTTATCCCTACATATTTTTCTACCTGCGATAAAAGATAGCACCAGTGCTTAAAGCCGAAATTATTGAACGCTAAAGGAAGAGCGGATTCCTCGTCCTTTCATCTGCCACCCCTGCAATCCTCACCCATAACATTTTCCTCACCACCTCTTCCGATATACCTCATTCCTCTCCTCCTTTCCACCTTCACACACCCTTTTGTCACGCGTAGTTCCCGTCCCGATGTCCCCACCCTCCGTTCAGAACGCTTTCCTGCTGTTCTCCAGATCGTTCCTCCCTCTGCCTTCCTTCACGTAATTTCTGCAACCTTTATTTTCCGTTTCATTGTTTCCAAACCCCACAAACCCCTTCCATCTAACCCTCCTCCACCCCCGCCGAATCCGAAAATTGTTTTCCTACCCGCTCAATTTATTGTAATTTATTCCTACCACTCATTCTTCCCTCATCCACTTTCCCCCTCCGCTGGAGTGGATCCTCCCCAGTTGAGTGGGGCCTCGCCCCAAATCTTCCCTCGCCCCCACTCTCTCCTCTGACCTTTTCGAATTATCCTCGCGCTAATAATAAATTCATTCTAGGAACGCTAACATCCGTTGTCTACTCTTCATTTTTCTCGTCTTCCACCGAACTGCCTTTTGTCTATTCCTAATTTCTTCTCCTGGAAGAATTAAGCTATGATAGAGCAGTGACAGTAATTATGTTCTCAAATTTGATTAGAATAAGCATATTTGGTCGTAATTTGACGCACTCTCTCTGTTCTCATTTAGAACATAATAATATTACAGTTTTCAATGAATACTATACATTAAGGTTGTGTAGTTGATGAAGATTATTATTCAATTCGTAATACGTCCACGCTATCATATCCAAGTCGTTTGAAATATGGCTTTTTAAATTGTATGCAGAATGTTGAATTATTCCGCTGATTTTGTATTAAATTGCTTCAACCAGTGAAAATGCAAAATCTAATATCTTAAAATAGATCAAAACTTGTTAAGTTTTGGCTCATTAAGAGAGGAAAAACAGTTTTGCCTCCCGGGAAAATTTTATCATGTAATCATAATGATTGATAGTTTGTCAGTCAGCCAAGGGGTTGCAAAAATTGCTGAGTGAAATAGAAATTCAGTGCAATACACATGGGATGAGAATCAATATTGATAAAACAAAGGTTATGCAATTTTCCAGTAAGAAAAGGGGTTAGCTTAACATTAAAATAGGAGGGGGGAAAATAGAGCAGGTAGAACAGTTTACGTATCTCGAAAGTGTTTTAGACCAACACGGTCAAAGAAGTAGGGACGTAAGGAGAAGAATTGGGCTAGGCAAGGAGGCTTTCACAAGGAGGAGGGAGTTGATTACAGGGACGTTGAGTAGGGAGGTTAAGAAAATACTCGTAAAAACTTTTATATGGGGACGCGGAAACATGGTCGCTGAAGCAACAGGGTAGACGGAGATTGGAGGATTTTTAAATGTGGGTGGGGAGAAGAATGGAGGTGAAATGGACCGAACGGGAAACAAATGAGGATGGTTGGCGAGGAGAGCGGTTAGTGGGGAGAAATCCTATGGAGGCAGGAAAAATGGATGAAGGATGTATTGATCGGCAGGGTGTTGAAGAGGGTAATAGAGGGGAGAATGTCGGGCAAATGAGGAAAGGGCAGGAACAGGATAGGGATGTTGGACAGGATGAAGGGAGGAAAGAAGTACACAGAGATGAAGAGGGAACTGATGTAGATTAGGTTGCTGGATTGTGTTTTGGTCGGAGTCACAAAATATTTATTTCATAGTTGTGTCCATCCAAAAACCTACCTTAACCGGTAGACTACCGTAAAATAATAATTATTGATGTTAATATTACGATTCAAATACATTTTTCTGCGTTTAAAATTAAAACGTTCACAGTTGCTCGTTGTAATAGGATAAAGGAATAATGTGGTAAACTAAATTCACGGAGAACGCAAAATTTAACTGATTATTGGCGAGATTGAAATTTGATACTTTATATCACCATTGCTCACCAAAAGCCTTCTTTTTATTCTTTTTGAGCACGGTTGATTATGTTAAATGATTAATGTGCTGGAATTTCCTAATAGTTTTGGCAAACATAAAGTTGAGCTTTTTAGTATCTAACTGTGAAATATATATTAGGGTTAATACGAGTAAATTAAGCACGTGGTTTTTACAGTTGATGATCTTGTTATGAAAAATCAATATATTTAGCTTCTTAATTTTTTAGTCATAAACAGACATGCTGCATAAGATGTATGAAGTTATATTTTTAGAAATACTTTTCTAGTTTTTTCTTATAGAATTCTTGATCTCACATTTTATTATTAGCGTTTTTGAAAATTTATATTCTCCCTTTCTCCTAAGTCTTTCATGAAATCCGATTTTATCTCCTAAAATAAGTGTATAGATGCTAAGGTAAGAACCTGCGTAGCCAAAATTCCATAAACCAAAGCTGCCATTATGTAAAACTAATGGCGCCATGAAAGGATGTATTCTAAAACGTCGTCAAGTATGCTTCACCTGCCCCTGGCTAAGGCATGTAAGAACCTCTTTTATGTGCCCAGAAACAGTTTATAAACGGCGGCATGTGGCGACGAGGTCCGTGATGGAGGAAGTAATTAGTTTTTTTGTGGGTCAAAGGCAGCATACCGTAGGGCTTGCAGAGTATACTTTGGGATAAAACTTGCTACTTCAGGGCGAGATATTGGCCCTGAGCTCACGAAAACGTGGGTGTTATACGGAGAAAAAATTGCGATGCACCGCCGAAAGGATACAATAACGAAGGCGTCCAAGTGGTTTCCGGGAGCTGCACTTCAGCGAATGGGAGCCCAGTAACCGGCCAACCTAGTGTCGAGGGTTTTTAAGCGAGGGAAGGTCAATTCGATAGAGGGGGTGATTTGGAGAGGAAGCGGCCAAAGGAGGAAGGATGAAAAGCCATGGCGTCCAAACAGGATATGCATCGAAATCACCATCAAGCATATTCAGGAGTGGAGGGATGAAAATGGGAGAGAAACAAAACCCTAGGCGGGAGGTTGAGGAGAGAGGTGTGAGGAGAGATTCCTTTTACGATACGAATCGATGGAGGAGAGTATAGTACGGCATAAGGGATTTGTGTGTGCCTGGAGAATTCTGGGTTAAATGCGGTGGAAATTCGGCGTTTATTGCTGGAAAAGGTCGAGGCATGCTCTCATTCCTCCGTCCGGGGAACGATCCACGCGCGACTTTGGGCATAAAAGCCGAGAATTCGACGCTCCTTTCGGTTACAGGAGAGTGACACACTTCGGGCGTTATACTGATTGTGGCGTCGGTGTTTTAAAAATACGAACTCGCTAGACATAATTAATATGAGTGTTTGTCGTACAAATGCACTTTTTCGGTTCCACTCATTTTAATATTCTATCAGTCCGTGTCATTTATTTTATGCCACTTGTTAAGTTCCGGCGTGGAAGTTACTGCGAATGAAAATTCTAAAGAGTTTTCCATTTCCTCATTTCAACGTTTCCTAATATATATATATATATATATATATATATATATATATATATATATATATATATATATATATATATATATATATATATATATATATATATATAGTAATTGGTAGTGCATCCGGCAAGTGGAAGGCCCGGTGTTCAAATCCCGGTTAAGGAAATGTTTTTACATTTGTGATCTGCTCAAAATCCGCCTACCCCACATATCCGGTGTTCGCCTTTTATGTGTTTCCTATCCCCTTTCCTTATTTTTATGTTTGAATATATATATATATATATATATATATATATATCCCTCCCATGGACTACAACCTTGTCGTGGTGGAAGGGCTTGTGTGTTCCGATGACCCCTAGAGCTGTGCTGGCGGGAGTAAAAATAATTACTCCTGGAAGGGTCACCCATGCCAGATAGGTCGAAGGGTAGGAGCCAGACGAAAGGTAGTCCACGCAGCGTCTGTTCCTCAGTGAGGCGGCTGCAATGGCGTCTGGCCCCAGTGGGGGGGCCATTAAGTGATGGTGTCACGTTAAAAACACTATTGAGGAAGGCAACGGGAAACCACCTCAATTATGATTCCCAAGAATATAATGATATATAATGATGGGCACTTTAGATAATATGAGTCCTGGCAACTACGGGACTCGGCCCAAGAGGCCGTGTGTCGTGCCCGGCAGCGGGAGAGGCAAGGCTTCCGCGGTCGTCATCCCACGAAACCCTTGCAGGGAAGAAATAACTTCAGCAGGACAGAAGACTCAGAAGAAGGCGAAAGTAGTTAGAATAGGAACCTGGAACGTCAGGACAATGTTGAGGAGAGGCAAATTAGAAAATATTAAGCGAGAGATGGAAAGAGGTAACATAGATGTTTTAGGCCTCTGCGAGGTGAGATGGAAGGATAGCGGGGATTACTGGAGTGACAATTATAGAGTAATATACAGCGGCGGGGACGAGAGCCAACGAGGGGTTGCCGTAATTTTAAATAAAGGGGTAGGAAGAAGCGTAGTCAACATAGAGCAAGCGACAGATAGAATTTTACTCGTAGAGATTAAAGCAGAGCCGACGAACTTGGTCATTATTCAGGTATACATGCCACCGAGCAACCACAAGGAGGAAGAAGTCGATAGGATGTATGATGAGTTAGAGGATATAATCGCGAATGTTCCTGCAGGGAAACATTTGATAGTGATGGGGGATTGGAATGCGACGGCAGGCGAAGGAAGAGATGGGGGTGAGGTGGGGGACTATGGGTTAGGCACGAGGAATGAACGCGGGGAGAAAGCAATTGAATTCTGCAGGAGACAGGGGTAAGTCATCACTAACACATGGTTTAGACACCACAAAAGGCGTAGGTATACATGGAAAATGCCAGGTGACTCAGAAAGGTATCAGTTATATTATATTATGGTTAGGCACAGGTTTAGAAACAGTGTGATAAATTCGCACAGTTTCCCAGGAGCGGATGCGGACTCTGACCACAATTTAGTTGTTATGAAATGTAATGTTCGTTTCAAGAAGATAAGGCAAGGCCGGCGGGTTAACAAATGGAATTTAGAAGCAGTAAATGAATTAACGAGGAAGGAGTATCAGGAGGCTGTAGAGAAAATGATGGATGACGGTAAAGAACTGAGTACTATCGAAGAAAAATGGGAATGTATCAAGGAAGGGATACTGGAAGCCGCTAAAGACACTATAGGAACCGTTAACGGGAAAAGGATAAGGAAACCATGGGTAACGGATGAGACGATTGCAAAGATGGATGAGAGAAGAAGATGGATAAATGTAAACACAGAGTTAGGCAAAATGAAGTACAAAGAGTTAAACAATAAATTGAGAAGGGCCACAAATAAAGCAAAAGAAGAATGGTGGAAAACGCAATGCGAGGATATGGAAAGTTTACAGAAGAAGGGTGAAATTGGTGCTCTATACAGCAAGGTTAAGTTATTATCGGGAAGTAAGAAGGCAAGATCTGTGCTAACAGTTAAAGATAAATGGGGTAAGATAATAGTTGAACCAGGAAAAATCCAAGAGAGATGGAAGGAATATATAGAAACACTGTATGGTAAAGAACTTAGGCCGACAAGGTTAGACATAGAAAAGGAACATGACGTAGAAGAAGATAGCTTAGGTCCAGGCATACTCGACGATGAAATAGAAAGGGCATTAAAGGAGATGAAAGCAAATAAGGCAGTGGGGGTGGACAATATTCCTGTAGAAATGTTGAAATGGTCAGGGAAAGGTGGGAAGAAGGCCATATATGGACTGATTCGTAGTATCTATGTGGAAGGAATCTGGCCGGATGATTTTGTGAGATCGGTGTTAGTTCCTATTCCAAAAAAGGCAAAGGCCTCGTCATGTGAGGATTACAGAACAATAAGTTTGATATCCCACGTAGCTAAAGTTATTCTCAGGATCATCAACAAAAGGATAGAGAGTAAGGCAAATGATTACTTAGGGGATGATCAGTTTGGGTTCAGGAAAGGAATAGGTACGCGTGATGCCATTGCAGTAATGAGATCACTAGTCGAGAGGAATATAGAATACAATCAGGACGTTTTTGCCTGTTTTGTAGATTTCGAAAAAGCGTTTGATAGAGTGATTTGGGAAAAATTAATGCGTGTATTGCAGAAAATAGGAATGGATTGGAGGGACAGGAGACTGATCCGCAACCTGTACATGTCTCAGACTGCTCAGGTGCGAGTGGGGAACGGAGAGTCCGGATGGGCAGTGTTAGGAAGAGGTGTAAGGCAGGGTTGCCCATTGTCACCGGTACTGTTCAACGTATATGTAGAGGAAATGATTAAAGAGGCATGGGAAGAACTGGAGGTAGGAATGAAAGTCGGAGGGGAATTCGTAAAATCGGTTAGGTTTGCTGATGACCAAGCATTAGTTGCTCAGTCAGCCAAGGGGTTGCAAGCATTGTTGAGTGAATTGGAGGTTCAGTGCGATAAATATGGGATGAGAATAAATATTAATAAAACAAAGGTTATGCGATTTTCCAGAAAGAAAAAGGCTAAGCCAAATATTAAAATAGGCGGGGAAAAAATAGAGCAGGTAGAACAGTTTACATATCTCGGAAGTGTGTTGGACCAACACGGTCAAAGTGGTAGGGACGTAAGGAGAAGAATTGCGCTAGGCAAGGAGGCTTTCTCAAGGAGGAGGGAGTTGATGACGGGGACGTTGAGTAGGGATGTTAAGACAAGACTCGTAAAAACTTTGATATGGAGCGTAGCTATGTACGGCGCGGAAACGTGGTCGCTGAAGCAGGAGGATAGACGTAGATTGGAGGCTTTTGAAATGTGGGTGTGGAGAAGAATGGAGAAGGTGAAATGGACCGAAAGGAAAACAAATGAGGAAGTACTAGAAATGGTGGGGGAGGAGAGGGGTTTGTTGAGAGAAATCCTATGGAGGCAGGAAAAATGGATGAAAGGCGTATTGAGCGGTAGTGGAATGTTGAAGAGGGTAATAGAGGGGAGAATGTTGGGCAAGCGAGGTAAAGGTAGGAACAGGATAGGGATGTTGGACGGGATGAAGGGAGGAAAGAAGTACACCGAGATGAAGAGGGACCTGATATAGATTAGTTTGCTAGGTGGGGAGTCACAAAATGTTTATTTGATAGTTGTGTCCATCCAAAAACCTACCTTAACCGGTAGATTACCTAATAATAATAATAATATATATATATATATATATATATGTATGTGTGTGTGTGTTGTGTGTGTGTGTGTGTTGTCGTGGTAATCCAGGGCTATATCATTGGACTACAGACTTTGATTCCTAGGCATGACTCTTGGCGCACCCTCAGCTTCACTCAAGCAGTTTGATTTTTCGGGTACCAGATTTTCCTGGGAAGGCATAACTGGAATAAGGAAAGTAGTACTGGGTGGACTCTACCATTGCCTGCAAAACCGATATTCGGATATACTATTGTATTTACATATGTGTGTATATATATATATATTTTTTTTTTCTATTTATGCACACGTAAATATTTTTAATGCGTGTATATTTGTATCACCATCAGTATTACAACCATATGAGAGGTAAACTGCAACCCTCCATTCTTCTCAGTACACAGTACTGATTTCTTAGACACTTGATAACTTTTCTGTTTTATTGCCTTATTAAAATATCCCATCCCATCCAGCTCTGGATTTCCTTTCGTTTATTGTTGCATCGATTTTTTATTTTGTCAGAATTAAATTACTTTCTGCGTAATTATTTACCTAGGTATTTTTTCAAAATTCTCCTGAATATGTGTATCAGAAGAAAATGATTAATGCTTGATTTTCCTGCTCAATATAAGCAATCTTCGTTTAATGCCGATATATGAGCTGCTATTTAAAACCATGAAAGGTAGAGAAATATAAAGAAAGAGATTGTCATATTCAAATATTCATTCCAGTGAAAGATGCCAGTTTGTACCATAAAACGAAAGGTTTAAAATTTTACCTTTTGGGTTTTCGTCCCATTTCCGAATTTCATGCTTCGCGGCCTTTTTTAAAGGTCAAGGCGCTATCCATTTCAGGGAGCGTAGGGGTTATTTTCGCCGCTGAGTAGCTAAACTCAAGAAATAGTTGGTATGGACGGAAGACCATGGATCGATTAGCTGTTGACAGAGATTGATAGTTTGGCGATAGAAACCACTCCTTATTGTAAAATTTTATTAATGTTAACAAATAGTAGGAATAGAAATATCACATTCCTTAATTATGGAATTGTTTATCTTTATGTCATTTATTTATGATCTCTCTTATGTTATTTGGAAAATGTTAGGCATAAGAGGTAAAGGCTAAGGAAAGGCATAGGTTTGGGATTGGGTTGGACAAAATGGAGGAAGATAGAAAGCATGTGTAATTGAAGAGGGACTAATTGTACTTGCATAATTACATTATTGTACATAATTACGCCGTTGGATCCAAGAGTGGGGAAACAAGGGGATCTCTCTTACCATCGCAAGCTGTTTTCTCCCGCGGATGAATAAGTTTAAACATTTATTGTTTCTTCAATTTGATTGCTTCAATTTGATTTCTTCAATTCAATGTCATCGCCCGTCGATCGTCTTGTGAACCAAATGTCATGAAATTTATCAATGATAGGAATCAATGATATCAATCATAGAAAATATTCAACAGAGACTGGAAACAATTGATGGCATCCAATCTGCGTGAATGTGAAAGAGAATCAATTGTCAGATATTATATTGTGTCATATGATGGAGCAATTTTGAGTTATTTCCTATGAAATAAACCAGAACTGATACTTTTATGAGATGGTGCTTTCTTTAAATATTATCTTTGATAGTGAAATGGAGTTACAAATAAGTATGAAACGTGACAAAATATCTCTTCATCTGTTCCCATGATCATCGCAATTCCTTGCTATCATTAAATTTTGTTTATCAAGGTTTGTAAAAATTATAAAAGTAATAAATTAGTAGAGGAATAAATTAGTCTGATGGTAACCCATTAACGCCATTTGCTTCTATTTTCAGACTCAACACTCTACGCCCATTATGTGTTCAAGGCCTTTGATGTCAACAGTAACGGCGCTATAAGCTTCAGGGTGAGTTATTAAGACTATAAAGATAATCTATAATAGACAATAGTCATAAATAATTTTATTATACGGTAAAATTTGTAAATCCTCTTCAACGTATCATGTAATATCAATATGGTTTTGCCATGTTATATATATATCATTCATGGTATTGACTATGTGTAATTACTAATAGAGGATGAACCGCGTTATTATATCAAATGAGTTTGTAACTGGTATTTTCTATAACAGTGATCTGATTAACATCCGTACAAACGTATTTGTCCTTCTGGCTTTGCCTTGTGATCTACCTTAACTTATTACTTTTTTAAGATTCTAGTTACAATAATATTCACTAAATTGACCATATACATTGATCTCCCTAATTTTTCATAAATACTATTCTAAGTTTAAAGTGTCACATAGTGTCTTAGTTTCACTCAAAATATTTCTTTGAATATCGGCTCTCTATAAAATGTGTGACTGAGATCATTTTCACCATGTGTGTGTATGTATATATGTGTGTGTGTGTCCTAACTAATCTTCCGAGGAAGACGGAGCTCGATTTCGTCGAAATTATCAAGAAATAACGTGTGAGTGTTCCTTTTATGTGTTCTCATGTTGTGTGTTGCTTTCTAAGTTTTTTATTTAACACTTCCGTGTTGCTCCGAAGAAATTATATATATTTGTATACATATATTTTTTTTCACATACATACGTGAAACCAATTATTTTCTGTCATGTTCCTTCCTTCTTCTTTCCTTCCGATATTGTAACTTTCCGTTAACATTTTGTGAATAATGCTTCAAGAAACATCAGGAACCTAAATACAAAGTTTATCCAGCGTGATCCGCCAACCGTTACGCATGGTTTCCTCAACCTTCCCGACAGTCTAGCAAGAAACTGACGGTCTTCCGCTCCTTTGTTCGTCGTGAATTTCAGTACGACCGGATGTAAACTCTCTACACCACTTGCGAACCTTTTTGACATTCATGCACGATTTTCAATACACTTCCATCAATTGGCGATGAATTTCAAGCTGTTCAACGCCTTTTGCATTCAAAAACCGAATAACTGCGCAAACTTCACATTTGGCGGAAACATGCAACGTGAGCTCCATTCTCAACGGCTGCCAATCCTAGACTGAGCGTCCCAGCGAAATGGCGATAATATAGAAAAAGATAATGGATCAATCTTTAAAGTGATGTATAGTATATATCATAGAAAATAAATGGTTTTTTCTATTGCTAAAAAATTGGAGACCATATTTTTGGGGTTATCCTCGTATCTAGACATTTAATAAACATGTAATATATAAAAAAAATGCTCATATTTGAAGACGAAAACATTCGGCAACGGCAAACACATTCACCAATTAGGAAGAGGTGGAAGGAGCACTATTTCAATACAATATTCAGTTTTATTTTAACCTTGCAAATATAATTATTGAATTAAAAAGTTAAATTTTTTTTAATGGAACGAAAATAGACTCTTATCGATCCTGATGCCCTCCTTTTCTTTTTACTTACATCTCAAAAGAAAAGACCCCTTTTGGGATTTGGTGGAGATTGTGGAGGCCGGATAGTAAAGGTTTTCGCACCATCCTCAAATATGAGTATACCTCTGGGCATTTCAGCCTTAACTCTTTTCACTACTGTAATTCTTATGGTGAGAGAGGACTTTATATCCAATTTTTTCAAGTTTAAAGGAAGCAATGGACACTGGTAGAGCCTCCTTCCCCTCCCCGCCTCGCTAAGGGAGAAAACGTGGGAAGAAGGCTGCAGGTACTGAAGTAGTTCTCATATTCACCCCTTAAGTAGAGAAAGAACGGAAGGGAAGAAAGTGTATGTGTTTGGAGGGATGGGAGACGTACACTAACCCTAATTTCCTCAGTTGCGACGCATCCTCAGCCCCATTTTTCCTCTGTAACGCCTTGCCCTCCGTCCGCCAGCATTTCCTGCCGATGTTGCCCGTCATTAAGGGAAATGGGATGGGGTCGAGGGAGGGGTTGGTCGTTTCTTCATCAGTAAGGCTCCCCAAGGCATCCGAGAAGAGTGAAGCAGGGAGCAATTGTGCGAGACGTGTTTTGATGAGGGAGGACCAGAGGGAAGGAGGACAGGGTATGGGGAGGATGTGGGAAGAAGCCGAGTAATTGTGCAATAGTGTGTATGTTTGTGTGTGCATGTGTATCCACTCGTCTTTGCGCAGCAACACACACACACACACCCTCACACACACACACACACACACACACACACATATATATATATATATATATATATATGTCGAGAGAGTAGAACAATGGCTCCCTAATAAAATTTATATATATATATATGTATATATATATATATACATATATAGATAAAATAAAATATAGGATAGACAAGAAACTCAAGTGGACGAACGAAATGTGAGTGTGAAAGGTGAACGAAAAAAGAAAGAAAGAAGAGAATAATGAGAAAGGTCCGTGTTTAACTCCCAGTTCAGTAATTGTTTCTGTATGTAATCCATTTCCTTCTACATATATATATAAAATAAATTGTATTAGGGAACCATACACACATGTATATAAACACATTAATATACCTAAAGATTAGTTTTATAGGCGAAGTGATGGTATGATTTCCCCTTTGCAAAGCCATACGAGGACACATAAATCCAGTTTTAGTCTACGAGTATGCTTTCAGTCTGGAAGTCATCAACCTTTAGCCTCATTAGTACTTCTTCATCGCTGCTTCGTCATCATTGTTGTACAAATGGGTTGAATGGAATTCATTGATCCTAAAATCAACCTGCCCCAGATTCCGCTGCTCGCAAGCGATGTGTCACAGTCCCTACATTTGACTTTAGGGGCGGAGACCATGAGTTGCATGTCCATGTAATAGTAGAATTTTCCCTTCTTGCTTTTCAATTCTGCATGAACTGTCTTCTTGTCATTGTGGAGGCATGTCGTATAAATGGTTGCAGCTTTTATATTCCTTTTTTTCGTAATACGGGGCTAATTTATTAGGTCAATTGACTCTGGTTTTGAATTAAGTCTTCCTCCAGCATGAATTTAAATTGGCACATTCTTTGATGGTTTTTACTTGATATTTTCCCCTTTTCGCCTTTATCTCCCATATCCTCCCTCCCTTATCACTAGCTCTTCCCACCTGGTGCTTGCACCCCCTGCCAAACACCTTTTTCTTGGTTCGTGGAATAGTTACGTATGTCGATGTCGACAAACTCCCAGAATGTGCGTACGAAGTTTTTTTTCTTTTTTGTTCCATAAATCAACATTTAGTTGTGTCCATCCAAAAACCTACCTTAAACGGTAGATTACCTAATAATAAATCAACATTGTGAATATTCTGGTAGCATGAAGTGCTTTCATTTTGAGTTTAAATCTAAATAACGAATGGCTAATTCCCCTCCGTTAGGGTTTGCTTTTAGAAAGTTCAATGATTCTTCTGGGTTAAGAAAAACCGTTGAAATATGTGACAGAAATACATGTGAAATAAAGAGGTAATTTGTAATTCTACTATATGCATTTTTATCACTTTTTGCTTACATACCCGTGGATTTCGGAATGATTCGTGCCGCTTAAAGTTGGTTAGGTTCTTGAAATACTGCTCATTCAATCACGTTGTCAAATGAAAAGGATAATTTCATCTCTCCATGCCTCCTTCTTTCTCTCCCGTTCACGTAGCCTTACCCGTTCGGGTACACATTTAGAGAAGAACTAGCAAGTGCTGCTATAAAAGTTAAAATTATTCTTCTGTATGCTGCACGACCATAAGCGCGCATGCCAATTTTTTTCTCCAGGAATTAAATGAGTTTTTCCATCTCATATGGAGGATTGAGGTTCATCAAGTATCCGTGGTATTGTTCCCCTGATACGAAGGAGAAATGTGAGTGTAGTTGGAGGGTGGAAACGCTTGCTTGAAACATGACAGACCGGAATCGCTACTTGTGGGTAGTGTATGGCGGATGCGGTCTAGGGGAAAGGAAGCAGGTATAAGAGGCTCCCAGAGCGGCGGCATCTAGTGAGCGCCGAGGAGAGACCAAGATGAAAATGGAGCGGCAGTCGGGAAGGGAAAGATAATTTGCAGTCATTACGGGACTGGGTGAGAGGAGGAGCGTTAGGAGGCGGAGTTTTTGTTTGACAGCGGAAGTCGACTTTCCACCGGTGCCGTTTCTCCCAAAGGGACAAGGCGGAATGAAAAGGAATGCCGTAGATTAAATCAGGAAGATGAGGGCAGAATTGAGGAGGATTAAGCTTTGAGCGCCCCAGCGACGTGCTCATGTGTAAGCATTAAAGGGTCGAGAAAGTCCGTCAGACCAGGACTCCCAAATATTTCGACAGAGTCGCTTCCCGAATGGCGATAAAATTCCCTAGGAGTAGTTGGAGACAGAGAAGTGAAACTTTATGTCGAGTGAGCCGAATTTTAAGGTCTTCTGTAAAAATTTCATCCTTATATGCACCTTTGCAGACTTGATCGTACCCAAATCCCTGAAAATTTCAAAGAAAAATCTCTTATACCGCCATACCGTCATGCCAACTCGCTGTTATTCAATAAGATGCCATGATGAATTGTTGAACACATTGATGTGGCGTAGTGCCTAAGTTGAGGAAAAAATATGGACATATAGAATTCACAAAATCTATTTCAAACTGAGGAAATCAATTTCACTTAAATAACTTGATGAATTTTATCATTATGCTCCTCGTTATGTTCATGGAATTAATTTAGGGTGGGAGTTATTGTTCCCATCATGCGCATTTACAGGACGTCCTAAAATCTGTAAATCCTAGATGAGTCATCGGATTATATAGGATAACAAAATTAGCATAGGTGCAGGACTTCTTGATTCTTTTATCTGTTTGGAAAAGGAAGCATTAACGAATTTGTATAACTAGACATTATATGTTACGGGACAAGATGGCACACCTTTATGTACAACATTAACAAATATTTCCTTTCCTAATACTCACAAGCATCATTAGGACGATGACTATTGAAGAGATGCCTCCCCTTTCAAGTTCCATGGTTCCTCTGTATTGAATAATCATTTCAGGAGCAGAGCAAAATTAAACGAAAAAGTCCTTCTAAAGAAGGTCGAATAATTTCAAATTGCATTACCTTACCAGGCGAAATTTTAAAGATTTTACTCTGAGATGCCTTCAAATTTTCCCACCAACATTTGCACTCGTCAGAATACCTTAGGCACTCTTGTGATACCATTTTCCGCCAAAACCAAAATTTAACGTGCTCCTTGACGCAATAATCAGTTTCTATTTTCTTTATTTTTTTATATGGCCATTTGGTTGATCCACTTGCTTGTAAGATAAGCTCTGCGACAGTTGGACCTGTTTCTATCCTTGTCTCTGTCGTAATCATTTTCCTGTTGAAATTCAAAATTAAGATTAAATAAACGTTTAATATTATTAATATGTAGGAAACTAAGTTATTCACAATGATTTAGTCATGACCACTCCGAAACTAATCCTATAAGCAAATGGCTTACGTTGTTTTTTCCTGAAGGCCTCCGTGGTATAACTTTGTGTAAGCTTTGTGTTTTATAGAACTTATTCCACGCAAATTTAAATTTTGGGATAACAGTTCCAATGGCGTTCAATTTGCTGAGGTTCATAAGGAAAATCTAAAAAAGCGAATTAATGTGCATTAATCCTCAGGCGACATATAGCTCTCACTTGCAAGAACTTGGCTCTCACATAGTGAAGATCCTGAACCGTAATCTTGAGTTCACGTAATCTTAAAAAATCAATAGGATACTTAACAATAAATTCATTTTTTACATGCAGCTGTAATTAAACAAACACGGTAAAAAATTTAACATTCCAAATGCACATTTCATGAACTTTTTGCCTGATTTTGAAAAACTATTTTTAGCATATTTCAGTTGTATATTTCGTTCTGATTTCATATAACGGATGCTTCACGCTAATAGAAGATAGGGAAGTATTCTTTATAGATTTTAAGAACGTAATCATTATCAATTTTTACCAAAATGAGCCGTTTTATCATAGATATGGAACTATTGCAAAAAGTACACATTGGAACATTATGATTGATATTATGAGCTTATATGAGCTGATTATTTATTCTTTCATGATCTCATTGTTATTCTAAAATAACTTCAGAAAAGATTTGTTTTTTTTTGTCGACCACGAATTAAAAATAGGCTTATGAATTTCAAAATTTTCGTGTAGATTCACTTATGGAGATGTGAATTTAAGTGAAAGAGAACATAAATGGTGATATACGAGTACGTGTCTTAGGTTATACTTTGGTCCCCTTTGACCATTAAGAATTAGAATAATTTACGAGTACTATATTTAGCGTGTAGCACTGTTGTCACATGGAATTGAATACAAGTTTTTGCTGGTCGCGTTGTTTTTTTTTGGCATTCGTGAATGGAGTTTAGCCATGCGAGTGTATGTGAGAAAAAAAAGCACATGAGCGCTGGCAAAAGTCCAGCGGGGGAGCAGGGATACACCAACGGAAAAGGCATTAGCCGGAGGATATAAGGATTCAAGATGAGTGAGTGGGCTGTGACAGAGGTGGGTGGTTGGGGTTACACATAACGGAGGCATTGAGGAACAGGTGTGGAGAGAGAGATGGTTTAGTGAGGGCTGAGACGTGATAGAGAAAAACAGAAAGGGTACATGGACGAGGGGGTTGAGATATATTTAAGACCGGAAAAGTATAACTAAAGGACTAGAGATATGAATAAGGTTGGGTTGATACAGAAAGAAGGATACGGGAATTTTAGAGGCGCATGCATACGGAAGAATCGATATTTTTATCTCAATAATATTCCCATTCCTGGTGAAATTAAAGCATTGCTTCTCTCGCATAAATTATTCGGTAATGTTACTTTTTTGAGGTGCTAATTCATTGCTGGAATAAGAGGATGTCTGCAAATATCAAATTGTATAGTTTTTAAGACATTTAAAATAATGGGTAGAAGAATCCATTAATCAGCCCTAAATTTGCTGCTAAACAAATAACGGCATATAATGTCATTCTTTAAGCATTCCTTTCGTCACTATATTCTTTGGAATATCGTTTGGTATATTAATTAGATTTAAACGGAGTGCTGATTGGACCTCATTTAATACTTAAGGATATAGCAAAGTGCATTTTCCAAACTTATACTTACTTCATTTGACTTTCGCCAGTTTAATTGGTTCCAACAAGTTTTAGCACCCACCTATTACCTATTATTTTCTTTATTTCACCAATTGTTCACCTAGGACTTCAGCCTCGAAATAGTTCGTAAGCGTTAAAATAAACTCAAAATAACGGCATTGAGTTTAATGATAATATTTTGTTTCAGTAACATTTTATAAGAATTAGCTTAAAGCATGGGTATTCATGACTCATGGAAAATGTACTCTGGTTTAATTAAGGTTAGACTATCTCTGTAATGAAAATGTTCTTTTTCCGTTAATATTCACCTCAGTAGTGGGTCCTCAACGGACGTATCCAACCATCCCTTAATTCCCAGCGCCCATTTTCCAACTTGGATACATAGGTTGTGCACATCCGACGAAATGAGTTATAATTTGAGTCCTCCAGTGTAGGATTATTTTGAAATTATTAATATTTATCTAATTCGCCTAATTTGAATGATTACGTACATATATAGAATTGCTTTTGGTTCCAAAAATTTAGGCGAAGCAATTTCTTTAGCAGATTTGTTTTGCGTGTGTGATTCCGTAAACAGTACATCAAGTGAGTGAAAAAACCGAGCAAGGATTAATAGTTTTGAAAAAAAATTCCATCTAACTTGTAGCCTTTTAATTACTTTTTGACATTGATTGAATACATCAATTTAAATCATAAAAGTGCGTCAATTTCTCGTTGAGATGCAATTTAGTTCCATAGTTACTGATCGGCAAGGGAGAATAAAAAGACTTTCTTTTATCATTCTTAACATTTTGAGGGAAAAATGGTACTGTTTTTTTTTATAGAGTCAGGGTCCTCCAATAGTATAGAATTTTATGGGAGGGAAGTAGAAATAGTTTGATCTCTCCGTGGTTAGAAAATTGTATGATATTCACAATATACTGTGAGAACGGGTTCTCCATACGTTCCCCTTTAATTGGCCTATGTCAAAGAGAGACATTTCAGTACGGTTCAGCAATGAAGCAGGCCGATCTGGCTGCCATTCATCGCAAACACTGGCGATGGCTCTGATCTGGGGAAATCAATTCGAGCGGGATCTCGAGAATTGACTTATTACTTAAATAATCTTTTTTTAGGTCGATCAACGGCGAATCAATGGGGAAATGTGACGGACTCAAAGTGGACGGAGGCAATCCTATGAAAAATGGAATCCAGTGACCTTTATTAACGTTTAACGGTTGCAAATGGCCGAAAATATTTTAAAATCTTTATTTTAGTTCATCCGTAACAACGGCAGGGAATTGATTGTATTTTAACGTGCTTATTAAATATATTTCAACTAGCTGTTTCAAGTTAATGCGTGACTCTAGATAGGGTAACCCTTTAAAGGTTATCGGTTTGGTAATTATTTATTTGTTTTCATTTATTATCAAATCCTGTCTCATTAATTTTTGCGATTAGTTGGGGAAAATAGTTTTTTAGAGCATTTTATTAAGTTCTATGGGATTCATAGTGTTCATCAAGTTTGCTCTACATTAATTAGTCATATACTTCAGTAAGTCCGTAAGTGAAAGAGTGGCTATTTGTATACGCTCAAGTCATGCAGGGTTCGTTCATTGTTATAGATGTACAAATCCGAGTGAGCAAATAGGGAGACCGGTTATGCAGAATGATTTACGTCCATAGCCATTCGCCTTGGTCGATGGAGCTTCTGTGATGTGTGTGCTGCTCGGAACAAGTGGCTTATCTTTGTATATGTTCGATAAACACTGAAGCCGCTCAGCAGGCATCAAGTAAGCTTAAGGATCAAAGGTTTCCTCACCGAATGGAATGAATGGAAAGTCCGCATTTTTTACACATTGGAGTGTTATCAGCTCTATTAGTTAGAGATAATTGAAAGGTCTGAGAAACATGCCCCCTTAGGAGTCGGCCGGTACCCCTTGTTGTAGCATAAGGTCGTCACTCTAAAGACGATGACGAACTTAAAATTTCAAAACGTTTTTTTGTCCCAAACTCTCCGGCATAGATATCTGTAACTCTTCATTCACTCCCATAAATTTGCGCTGTTTGATGCTTATACGTAATTCCGATTCCGTAATCCCCTAATGCGCAATTCCACTTTTGAGAGACCACAAAAGTCTTATTTGTAGCTATGAGCAATCCGTTGTGTTTGCCGTGCGTGGTTATGGAAAATTTAGGCTGCTAAGAGGAAAAATTTACACTTATGTTGCACAATTTATGCTTTTGTCTTGATTTACACAATTTATACTTGTGTCTTGTCATTAGCTTTTAAATATTATCTACTCAATTTGTATTTCCTAGCATTCATCGTGTTCGAAACATTTTGGGTAAATCTGAATAGTTATGGCAACGCGATGTCAAACTTGGGCCATCAAAGCTTTATAAGTATATTAAATTGCATTCTAAAAAATGAAATCACAATGGTATGATTTGTTCCGGCGTCATACGTATCATATAGCCTACCGCAAATCAGTAGTTTGTAACAATGAAAATCATACAATTCGATTAATGTTTAGTAGATTTTAGAAAGAGTTTTTTTAATTATTTATGGAAATTCACGTACTGACGAGTTGATATAAATATGGAGAGGTGAAAAAACTCTCAAGTTAGACTGGCACGAGATCGACCGCCAAGGCAAACTGTATCTTTCACTGGAAACGGTG